>BPUM01000021.1:0-1228544 GCA_020521455.1 Prunus kanzakura | reverse complement strand
TCTTGGCTGCAGGTGTGCCAATGCGTGCGTAAGATGTCTTCTTCTCCCTCATCATCGTCTTCTTATTCTCACAGACTTCGATCTTGCTGCCATTTTCAGCACTCTGTTCCGGAGCAGCAGCAATGTTGGTCTCGAAATTGGTTTTCTAGTGCGCTTGCTTTATGTTAAAATCACCACCATTAAAATTAAAGTCAGCAGCATTCTAATCGGCATTGCCTCCATAGTTTCTGGCTGGATCTCCATTTGTGCCTCGATTCTTCAAAGAAATGGTTGTCTTCTTCTCCTTCATCGTCGTCTTCTTATTCTCATAGACTTCGATCTTACAGCCATTTTCAGCACTCTGATCTGGAGCAGCAGCAGTGATGGGCTCGAAATTGGTGTTCGTTATATAGATAAAAGAGTAAGCTTTCTCTACTCTATCAACCCTTTTAATTTCTCATAAGTTTTCCCGAAGATTTGAACCACTTCATTCAATTCCTTCATTTTATTCTTTCACTTAGTTGATTTATGAGACGAAAAACAGCATTCGGAAAAAACACATATCCTCGAAAAAAAAAACACATGGTTTTTGGCTGGGTCACCATTTGTGCCCCGATTCTTCAAAGAGATGGCTCTCTTCTTCTCCTACATTTATGCTCTCCTTCTCTCGGCAGCTTTGAGTTTCTCTACTTTCTTGACCTCCTTTGATCTTTCTCTTTCACATTTTCAGTGCAATGTTTGATATTTTTTGTGATATGTCTTCTTGGCTGCATGTGTGCCAATGCGTGCGTAAGATGTCTTCTTCTCCTTCATCATCGTCTTTTTATTTTCACAGACTTCAATCTTACAGCCATTTTCAGCACTCTGTTCCGGAGCAGCAGCAGTGTTGGTCTCGAAATTGGTTTTCTAGTGTGCTTGCTTTGTGTTAAAATCACCACCATTAAAATTAAGGTCAGCAGCATTCTGATCGGCATTGCCTCCATTGTTTCTGGCTGGGTCTCCATTTGTGCCTCAATTCTTCAAAGAAATGGATGTCTTCTTCTCCTTCATCGTCGTCTTCTTATTCTCACAGACTTCGATCTTGCAGCCATTTTCAGCACTCTAATCTGGAGCAACAGCAGTGATGGGCTCGAAATTGGTGTTCTCGTGCGCTCGCTTTGTGTTAAAATCACCATCGTTATCATCCAGGTCAGCAGCATTCTAATCGGCGTTGCCTCCATGGTTTTTGGCTGGATCACCATTTGTGCCTCAATTCTTCAAAGAGATGGCTATCTTCTTCTCCTTCATTTCTGATCTCCTTCTCTCGGCAGCTCTGAGTTTCACTACTTTTTTGGCCTCCTTTGATCTTTTTCTTTCACATTTTCGCTGCAATGTTCGATTTTCTTTGTGAGATGTCTTCTTGGCTGCAAGTGTGCTAATGCGTGCGTAAGATTCATGCATGGTGTTTGGGGCGGCGGCTAAGTAAAAGCAGAAAAGGAAGGAATTGAAGTGGTTTAAAGCTTTGGGACGAAAATGATGAGAAGCGAAAAATGATGATACATTATAGAAAGTAGGGGTGGGCATCAAAACTGGAAAACCGAAACCATCCCAAAACTGTGCCAAACCGTGCCAATCTCGTGTCGTCCCGTTTGGTGTTGACGTGTAAACGGGATGATACCATGTCATCCCGTTACTATTTGGCACGACATATGTTTCACATTTGCGATCCCGGTTGGTGTCATACCGTACTGAATAGTATATGAATTTTATTAATCCTAATTTAATTTCAGTTCTACCCTACTCTGACTCCACATATATTTTGTTTTGTAAAAGTCTATGTGAGAGATTTCCATTTCTTGCTTTGTAATTTGACATGTCTTGAACTTGAACTCTTGATTGATTGTTTGTTTGTTTTGTTTGTTATTAGGCTTGATTTATTGTAAAAGCCTATATGAGATTTGATTTCATTTCACTTGAACTTTGTATGAGATTTCCATTTCTTGGTTGGTCTTGAATGACGAATCTTGATTGTTTATTTTGTTGTATTACACTTGATTTATGAAAAGTTGCAGATTTTTAACAGTATCAACATTGATACCGAACCATACCAATCCCGCTTGGGGCTGATATGATTTGAACGTGTTTTCAAAAACTCTCATACCGTGTCATCTCATACCGATTGTCCTATTTGAGATTGACATTGGGATTACCTCCATCCCGTGTCATCTTATACCGTGCCCACCCCTAATAGAAAGCATATGTTTTATGCTTAACGAACTGCAGGCTAACCGCCGCAGAGAAAAATCTACTACACTCGTGTGTACTAGATTTACCGTGCAGCTACTGGAATTGAATCTCAGCATTTGTCTAACTATAAATTAATTATTAATTTCAGATTTTTTTTTAAAGTATACAAAAAATTTAGCTATTTAAAAATAATAATAATAAAAAATAAAAAACAAGTATACAAGAAATTGGCCACAAAATAGCCCGAACAGGTTAAAATTAGACAACTAAACAGTTTGAGTGGTTGAACTTGATTTTACACTAAAATATTGTAATTTTTTGGATTGAATCGAACCAAACTAACTACACTTGGATCGTTTCAATTTGTCCTCTTTCCACAAAACGTCCCGAGGTTTGCGAAGCTATCAGATTGCATCCTTTTTATTTTTTGTTTTTTTTGTCATTTGTCGTCCTCAAGATTAACATACGTGCTCGCAAGAGTGGAGGCTAAGAGGTGGGGGTGGGTCGGGATGGGGAGAGGAGATAAGAGAGAGGAGAGAAGTTGCAGTTTTTATTATTATACAGTTTTCAATTTTTAAAAATGTATGTTTTATTTAATCCACGTGGCGTCGTATTATTGGATATGTGAGGCCCACATGTGCGCCACATCATCAATCTAACATATTTTTTGGACAGAACCTGACGGTAAGGACTACTTGGTTGAAGGATTTCAAACTCAAATAATATTATATCCAAAAAAACTCAAATATTATATTTTTGAACTGTCATTATGTATTACTGCGAATCTTATGGAATGATGGTTGAATGATTAACATTGCACCTTATACAGAGTGATTATAGAATACTAACATAGTAAGTACGTGTTGAAGAAAAATGTGAACCTCCCAACACAATTTCACCACCACTAATTACATAATGGGGTTTTATTATTTTAGGTTCGACCCATTCGAGACGCAAGTCTCTTAATTACAATCCCTTGCTTCAAGGAAAAACCCTTTGATTCCATCATAAAGAAACAGAACATACGTGTTTGGTTTTGCGGCTGCTCCCAAGTCCAACCTCAGGGTGCCTACGTATCCCTCGCAGGAATCAAGTCACTCGTAGTTCAAAGAATTGCAATGAATGAATGACTCATTGCAAAAGGAAAGATTTGTATGAATTTGATTGGGTGAATTTAGCTGAATAAACCAGGGATTCGATTTTGATGGATGTTTGGGGTGAATTTGGTTAAGAATAACCAGGGATTCTGTTTGGCGTTGAGATTTGGGCAGTTGCATCTAGATTGAATCTCTAGATTGCATACATACCCTTTTGAAGGGATCAAACCAACGTAGTTCGGAGATTTAGAAATTAACGGGTAAGTGTGGCCCAATAATTTAGAATTTGTGTAAAGACGGATATTTGATTTGTGGGAATTTGGTTGATGTAACCAATGATTCAAATTTTGTTGTGGTTGCGTCTAGTAAGATGCAAGACTGCCTACGTACCCTTGACGGGATCAAACCGACGTAGTTCCAAAAAGATTGTTTAATTTGCGTGGTTTTGTACCACTAGGGCATTTGATGTGGTTTTGTACCACTTGGGATTTTGGCGTGGTTTTGTACCACTTGGGATTTGGTGTGGTTTTGTACCATTTGGGATTTTAGCGTGGTTTTGTACCACTTAGGATTTGGCGTGGTGTTGTACCACTTGAAATTTGGTTTGGATGCTGTTGCGTCTATTGGGATGCTAAACTGCCTACATACCCTTGATGGGATCAAACCAACGTAGTTCGGAAAAGATTGTTTAATTTGCGTGGTTTTATACCACTTGGGCCTTTGACGTGATTTTGTATCACTTGGGTCTTTGACGTGATTTTGTACCACTTGGGATTTTGGCGTGGGTTTTATACCACTTGGGATTTGGCATGGATGCGGTTGCGTCTATTAGGATGCTAGACTGCCTACGTACCATTGATGGGATCAAACCAGCGTAGTTCCAAAATGATTTGTATGGAGAGAGATTTGATTTGTGAGAATTTGGTTGATGTAACCTGTGATTCAAATTTGTTTGCAATTGCGTCTATTGGGGTGCTAGACTGCCTACGTACCCTTAATGGGATCAAACCGGCGTAGTTTGGAAATTTGGAAATTAATGGGTAAGTGTGGCCCAATAATTTAGAATTTGTGTAAAAACGAATATTTGATTTGTGAGAATTTGGTTTATGTAACCAGTGATTCAAATTTTGTTGCGGTTGCGTCTAGTAGGATGCTAGACTGCCTATGTACCCTTGACGGGATCAAACCGACGTAGTTCCAAAATTGATTTGGAAATTAATGGGTAAGTGTGGCCCACTAATTGAGAATTTGTGTCTTTGAGACAATTTGGAGATTTCCATAGGTAGGTGACCCATGAGAAAAATTGGAAATTAATGGGTAAGTGTGGCCCATTAATTGAGGATTCGTAGTTCAAATAATTGCAATAAATGAATGACTCATTGCAAAAGAAAAAATTTGTACGAATTTGATTGAGAAAGTGTTTGAGTGAATTTAGCTGAATAAACCAGGGATTCGATTTTGATGTGTATTTTGGGGCGAATTTGGTTAAGAATAACTAAGGATTCTATTTGAATTTGAGATTTGGGCGGTTGCATCTAGATTGAGTCTTTAGATTGTCTACGTACCCTTTCGAAGGGATCAAACCAACGTAGTTCGGAAAAGATTGTTTAATTTGCGTGGTTTTGTACAACTTGGGATTTTGGCGTGGTTTTGTACCACTTGGACTTTTGGTGTGGTTTTGGTACCACTTGGGATTTTAGCGTTGTTTTGTACCACTTGGGATTTGGTGTGGATGCGGTTGCGTCTATTGGGATACTAGACTACCTACGTACCCTTGATGGGATCAAACCGGCGTAGTTCCAAAATGATTGTATGGAGAGAGATTTGATTTGTGAGAATTTGGTTGATGTAACCAGTGATTCAAATTTGTTTGCAATTGCGTCTATTGGGATGCTAGACTGCCTACGTACCCTTGATGGGATCAAACCAGCGTAGTTCGGAAAAGATTGTTTAATTTGCGTGGTTTTGTACTACTTGGGATTTTGGCGTGGTTGCGGTTGCGTCTATTGGGATGCTAGACTGCCTACGTACCCTTGATGGGATCAAACCAGCGTAGTTCCAAAATGATTTGTATGGAGATAGATTTGATTTGTGAGAATTTGGTTGATGTAACCAGTGATTCAAATTTGTTTGCGGTTGCATCTATTGGGGTGCTAGACTACCTATGTACCCTTGATGGGATCAAACCAGCGTAGTTCGGAAATTGGAAATTAATGGGTAAGTGTGGCCCAATAATTTAGAATTTGTGTCTTTGAGACAATTTGGAGATTTTCATAGGCAGATGACCTATGGGAAGAATTGGAAATTAACGGGTAAGTGTGGCCCACTAATTGAGAATTTGTGTCTTTGAGACAATTTGGAGATTTTCATAGGGAGATGACTTATGGGAAAAATTGGAAATTAATGGGTAAGTGTGGCCCACTAATTGAGAATTTGTATTTGAGAAATTTGAATTTAATCTCATTGAAATTTGCATGGATAGATGACCTATGAGAATAATTGTAAATTAATGGGTAAGTGTGGCCCACTAATTGAGAATTTCTGTTTGAGAGATTTGAATTTAATCTCATTGAAATTTGCATGGGTAGATGATCCATGAGAAAATTTGGAATGGTTTTGTACTATTTTCTTTTTGTCAATGTCCAAGAAAAAATAATGAGCAATTTTGGTTAACTCACTAATTTTCTAAAATTGACATTTGCATTTGGATCCCAAATATGGCTATGAGGAAATTAATCCACTAACCATACAATAGGCAATTTGAGCCTCTGTAAAATTTAATGGGTAATTATTTGACTACCCATTAAATATATTGGGCTTTTGAGAATTTTGAACTTTGGAGAATTAATGGGCAAATATTTTGACAACCCAATAATCTGTCTCGGGCCATTGATGTTTGTTATCAATTAGCTCATCAGCAAGGAGTCCGTATCAGAAAAGCTTTGGTACACAGCAGCCAATTGAAGCCAACCCGGTAACTATGGAACTCTTGTAGAGTTTGTTTCCGGATGTAACCTGGCCTTGTACTTCCCTATTTATCTGGACTTTTTGAGATTAACTCGAATATCTCATAATAGCCCTTCAGAACAGTCAAACAAAATTTCGAAACAGGTCTACGGAGCAAGTTGGGCGAGAACAACAGTGAGTCTTGTTTCTTTCCTCCATGTTGGCCTACACCTTTCAATTCCTTGTTTGTTGTTATATGCAACAACACTTAACCTGCAAAAGTCCTAGACAAAGTGGCTGACGCCACATTCACTCTTTTGTCTTTTGGCTTTCCTTTTTTTTTTGACTTCTCTTCCCCTTCTTTTTCGACTATGTATTTTTTTTTTTAGGGAATGCTAGCAACCCTCTCTTGGACCTTCTCTTTTGGACCTTCTCTCTTTCCCTCATGACATGTGTCATTTTATTTACACTTAAAACAAAGCAAAACAACCTACCTTTTGTTTTCCATATTTACCCTTATTTGATGTATTGACTTCACTTTAATTTATTAAATTTTTTACAACTTTCTTAATACTTTGTAAAAAATTATTATATTAATTTATTAAATATTTTAAGAAATCAAAATAAATATTAAAAAAAACCTATCTCACCCGTTCTTCTTTCTTTCTCAATATTTTATCAGATCCCAAACAACCTTTCCTCTTCTTCAACATGATCACTCTCGTTTGAGATCCTTCATTTTGTTTTGTACAACCAAAAACCAATAACACAACAAAAATAAGGGGGAAGAGAGGGAAACCCAGAAAGGCCAAACGCCATGAACGACTTCGAGGGTCTCTTGGCCTCCGATTTCGGGTTCAAACCCTCGGGAAAATCGGCCCCAATATCTGCTTCTTTAACTAATTCTTCAAAGGCCCCAAACTTCGATCTCGGATCTAGTGGGCCCTCTCGATCAACTCTCGCCACCAATTCCTTCAGTGGGTCTCTCGCCGACGATCGCGATTCGATCTTCGGACCCTCAAAAACCCAAGACTTTGGCGATATCTTCGACGGCTCGGCGAGGTATTCGACCAAATCAGAGAGCCGTGGTGAGGATGCGGCTTTCAACTTCGACTCTATGTTTGGCAAGATGGAGGTGCTGGGCTTTGGGGAAGAAGGTGGGGACGACTGGAGATAGGTTTTTTTTTATTTATTTTAATTTTTTAAATATTTAATAAACTAATATAATAATTTTTTTACAAAGTATTAAGAAAGCTGTAAAAATTTTAATAAATTAAAATAAAGTCAATACATCAAATAAGTGTAAATATGGAAAACAAAAGGTAGGTTGTTTGACATTGTTTTAAGTGTAAAGAAAATGACACATGTCATGAGTTAAAGAGAGAAAGTCCAAGAGAAGGTTGCTAGCATTCCCCCTTTTTTTATATCTTCTTCTTGCGTGAGGCGTGGATTTCCCCCTTTCGAACAATTCCCCCTCTTTTTTTATATATTATTTTTTTGTTGTTCTTCACTTCAAAGTGGCGTCTGCCATACACAACAACAAGCCAAGCCGTTGTCGTTCATTTCTTTTCTCTGTCTATTCTGTCTGTATGCAGATAACTGATCTGTTTCTTTTCTGTTTCAGAGCAGCCCAAACATAGAAGAAATTGGTGTGCCCTTTTTTTGACAAAGAGGGATACACACTCGTGATGAATTTTGTATCCAAGATTTGTTTGGGGTGTAAAAACCCAAAGCCTTGAGTGAGGGTGAAACACCCTGGCTTTATTTCTAGGGAGCAAAACCCAAATTTGTTTTCAGGGTGAAAACCCATACCTGTTTTCAAGGTGAAATACCCAAGCTTTTTTTTTTTTTCCTGATGTGTAAAAACCCAATGCTTTGATTTCAAGGTTTAAACCCAATGATGGATTGAACATCCAAGAAATTTGATTCAAGGGATGTCATCCCACATGGATTGCCATCCATTTGATTGATTAAAGGGTTGCCACCCATATGTGGATTGCCATCCATTGGATCGATTAAAGGCCTGCCACCCAACATGGAGGATCTCAAGAGAGGAGCTTTGTTGCAGATGCATTGCTTCTGTTCTTTTTTCCTCTCCAGCCTTTCAGCTGTCCTTCCTCCTTTCTTGTGGCCTTGTGAGCCCCCCTTTTATTTCCGTAGCCTTGCCTTTCGTAGGCTGGCCGCAAGAAATCACTTTTGTGATTGTGAAGGACTCTTCATGCAATAATCACTCCACCAAAACTCTCTTGAGAGTTTTTATTGGTTGGTCAAACTCCTATTTTTATTAAACTCCTTTAGGAGATTTGCACGTGGGATCAACCCACCTTTGAATTGTTTTATCCCTTGGCTTTGAAACTTGGAAAGCCTATTGGATAATTGGCTTTACTTGTTTTTTTTTTGTTTTTGAAACACTTATAATCTATATTAGATAAGCTTGTTGGACGTGGGCTTAGCCAAACACAATCCAAATTTTTTGTGTGAATTTTTTTGGTTCAAAAGTACGACCACGTGGTACATCTATATGATGTCGAATGACACTGCAACGTTTTAAACATGAGGTTCTAAATTGCAATTGGTGTCAAACCTGAGGGACTAAATGAAATATACCATTTTTTTTAATGTTGTGCTGATTTTCCCATTCCCTTTTTTGTCCTCTTACCCTCCCTTTTATTTTTTTAAAAATAATTTTTACTATAACATGCAATTTCCAATAAGAAAGTGTAAGTTGACAAAAGAGGAGGGAGAACATACAATTTTCAACAAAGAGAGTGTAAGTGACAAAAGAGAAGTGAGAAAATCAGCTCCATTTTTTATGAGGTAGCGACAATGTATAGTCACTTTCACTTAACACCTTGTTAAATAATAAATTTTTACATGTAAATGTAATAAAAAGATAGAAGACTTTGTATACATGTCATGTTTACATTATTTGTTAGATGTCGCTAATTATACTCCTTATATTTAAGTTAACACGCGCTATATATAAAGTTTCCACTTCAACCATAACCTACACATGTAGAGAGACGCGCACATGAAAATATTAATTAATTTTATTTTGTTAAACTTGTCAAAAACTCCCAATTTTGAAGTGCACTGTGAGTCAAAAAAGATGTCGGCATCCTTGTTTTAAGTCAAGACCTCTTCACTAGATATTCTCAAGCATGTCAATCCGCGCCATTATGTTGCACAAATCCCACAGGTTCCTTCTCTTTCGTTCAAATTTTTATCTTTTATCTTTTATTTATTTATTTTTGAAAAAAAGAATTGAAATTCATTTCTCCATGAATTTTCACTGCAGCTTTCGGATTTGGAAGTGTGGTTTCAACGACCCAAAGACATTGTGCGGAAATTGTTGTCTGGAGACTTAGACCTTGGCATAGCAGGTTTTGATACCGTTAGCGAATATAGGCAGGTAACCATCACCTATGTATCTTATTCATTCAGTTTATTGGTTTTAGGGTGTGCAGTTGTATATGTAATTGGGATTTAGGGTGCACAATTGTAAATGTAGTTGGGTTCTTTTCAGCACTATAAAATTCTGCATGAAAAATTGATTTCCATCTCAATATCATCAAATCTTTAGAAACTAATGATGTCGTCTTCCATGCTAGCTGTGTATCTTGGATATTGGAATGCATAACCCAGAGTGTATTTACTTAGGCCATCCCCAATGATTGAGGCTCTAAATATGGTGGATAGAGCCCCATTTAGAGCTCCGATGAAATATTACAGGCTCTAAAAGTATCTTTTTCACAATGGGGGACTCTATATTTGGGGCTCTATAAGTATTATTACTTTTATGGTGCGTTTGGATGAGGGAAATAAACTTGGGATTTTGACAAAACTTAGAATTTCTAAATTGACATGAACCAATTCCCATGTTTGGATAAAAAAACATAGAAATTTAGAAATTCCGCGTGGGAAAAAACATGGAATTTGGAGATCATAAATCCCAACTTTAAATTCTATCTAAAAGTCGTCATTTCTAAAATTCCAAGAGAGATTGAGTTTTTAAAAAGATAACTTTACAAATAAAGGTTAATTCCGTGTTTTAAATCCGTCACCCAAACAAGAAACTTAACAAATTCTAGAACATTAATTTCCGTCATTTATGAAATCCTTTATACTTTTAAATTTCCTCATCCAAACGCACTGTTATGTAATCTATTTTACACATTAATTTTTTTTGTTGTTAACTTATTTTATTTTAATGTATGTTTATGTTATATTAGTTTTTTTTACAAGCATTTCTCCACCAAAAAAAAAATCAAAATTTGGAAAAGATTAAAAAGACAAAATTTGAAAGTAAACACAATAAAATATAAAGTTCTAATGTTTGAAATTTGTACTTTAAAAAAGGAAGCATATTTAAATCTAGAAACATAGAACAATTGAAGTATGTCCATGAAAGAAAAAAAAAACTTGAAAGGAAAGAAGGGAAAAAAAGAAGAAGAATGAAACAGTAAACGTGAGGGGAAAAAAAGGACTGTTGCAATAGAAAACGTAATTTTTAATGTTTTTCAGTATGTAGGGCCCGCTGGTTTTTCATGCTTTTGCAGGTTCAGTTTTTCAAAATGTGGGGCCCGCTGGGGCCCTAAGGCTCTATACAAGACCATGGATTTAGGATTATCTCCGGCCAGTTTTAAGATATAGAGCCTAAAAATTCTGGGAGCTTCTATAGTGAGGGGAAAGTTATAAGGGGTTTATTTGAGGGGTATGTTAGAGCCGTTGGATTTCATCCAACGGTGAGTTTTTAAAAGAGGGTGCATGTAGAACCGGGTTGAAATCTGACCCGTTGGAAACCCAACTTCAGTTGAAGATATTTCCCTCTGAAAAATTCAAGAACACATTCCTCTGTTTTTTAATGCAACGCAAACCCAGAATTAGAAAGATCCAAAGCTCCCAAACCCTATAGTCGCTCCATTGTCATCAGCTCCTTGGGAGGCCTGCGATCTATGGCATCCTCGGTATGACGATTAATGGCTCTTATCTAGCTACTGCCCTGTTTTGATTCTATGGCTGAAGTGAAAACCCCTTCTCTTTTTCGTTCAGCACACGCGATTCCAGATGAAAGCAAAGTAGCATATCTGCTAGACACCGCAGCAGCATTTGTTCCTCGATTGTGGTAGAGATGGAGTCTCCACTACCAAAGAGTCTTCTCTAATGTCCACCACATTCTCTTAAGCTGATTGACTTCGGAGCTCCCGCTTGAGTTTGAGAGGTAAGTTTACTGTTGCTGGATTGATTTTATTGGGTTTGGTTTGTTTTTTGTGAGGGTGAGAAATTCGTCATTTGTGGCATCAATAATGCGTCATTTCTACGGTCAATTATGTGTTATTCTGCCTTCAATAATGGGTCAGTTTGCTATCAATAATGCGTCATTTCCTTATGAATATTCAATATATTTAGTTGATTGTTTTTGGTGGGGGTGGGAAATTATAAAATGTAGGTAAAAGATCCTAAACTTAGGCTTAATGGCATTAGGAGTAAGGATTTGGAGAGGATATTGGGAGAAGTTCTGTAATTGCTGGTTTGAATTACATTTGTGTTCTTAGTTGAATATGTTGGTTCTAATGTTATTTTTTCCAGATTATTGCACAAGAGATGACGTAACTATTATTAAATTTTGTGTAATAATGGCTCTTACAAACAAGCTAGGCTATGCGTCTTTTTTGTGTCAATTTGGGCAATGTTTTGTGTAAGTGGAATGCATTGATATGTTGTAATGCAGTAATGATTGATTAATTAATGAATTAATATTTGCTATGCAGTGATATAGAAGTAGTTCAAAAATATATGTGGGTAAAATGTCTGGGGGCTCAGAGAGTGATGACTGTGTAACAGCTAATGAGATGGTTTACATTCCTGAAGTAAGAAATGAGGAAACACCAGCGGTTGGGATGAAGTTCGACTCGCTTGACCTCGCTTATAATTTCTATAATAGATATGCATTCTTGGCTGGCTTTGGTATTCGACTTCATTCCAGCTTTCGGGGGACAAATAAGAAAGAGATTCTGAGGAACGAATTTGTTTGTTGCAAACAAGGTGCATACAGGAAAGATGAAACTCGGGAGAGAAAAAGACAGCGGGGAATAAGTAGATGCAATTGCAAAGCTAAGATTGTGGTTGTGAAGACAAATGGGAGCAAGAAGTATGCCATCTCTCTTTTTGTAGAGGGACACAATCATAAGATGACAGCCTCAGAAAGAGTGCATTTATTGAGATCACACCGTCGTATTTCGGATTCTACAAAAGTACTTACAAAACAGTTGGGCTCGGTTAATATCCCAATTCATCAGAAAGTAAGTATTTTCGAGGTGCAATCCGGAGGAATGGATAAAATCGGTTTTATCAAAAAGGATATTTACAATCTTGAATGTAGTGTGAATGGGAAGCTGAGGAACCACGATGTTGAACTAGTGACCGAGTATTTTATGGCTGAACAGAAAAAAAATGAGGCTTTTTATTTCAAGATTGAGGGAGATGGCGAAGACAGGTTTAGTCGATGTTTTTGGGCAGATGCAAGTTCTAGACGGGCGTACCGGTTGTATGGAGATGTTGTTGTATTCGATACCACATTCAACACGAATCGATACGACTTGACATTTGCACCAATATTGGGAGTTAATAACCATGGTCAGACAATTGTCTTAGCATGCACATTTTTGAGCAAGGAAACGACTGAGTCGTTTATTTGGATGTTTGAGGAGTTTAAGAAAGCCATGCAAGGTGGCGAACCTAAAACGATCATTACAGATCAAGATGCGGCCATCACCAGAGCGATTTCAATAGCCTTCCCGACTACATTTCATCGGCTTTGCATATGGCACATCACATCAAAGTTCCATGTTAAGTTACCACATTCTACTTATAAGGAGTATTGGCGTGAATTTCAGAAAGCCATATGGGATACTGACAATAAGGATAAGTTTGATGCAAAGTGGAATATTGTGGTTACAAAGGCTGGTTTGACTGACCATCAATGGCTAAGTTCAATGTTTGATTTAAGGGAATCTTGGGTTCCAGCCTACGCACGAGACTTTTTTGCTGCTGGAATGTCAAGCAGCCAAAGAGCGGAAGGTTCTCATGCTTTCTTCAAGCAATACATATCAAGGAGAAATTCGTTGATGGATTTCATAATACGATTTGAGAGGGCACTTTCCCATCAACGTCAAAAAGAGTTAGCTGCTGATCACGTAGATGCATTTGAAGTGGCTCAATGTATTCTACCAATGCCAATGAACAAACAAATGGCTACCTTGTACACAAGGGCAATGCTTCAAAAGTTTGAGAAAGAACTAATACAAAGTACAGCATGTTTCCTAGAGCTCAAAACAGAGGATGCTTCAAAAGTTGTCTTTAATGTGAGCGAAAGGAAAAATTGGCAAACAAGAGTGGCAGAAGTCGTATATGTCAAAGATTCTGACCACGCATCATGTAGCTGCAAAAAATTTGAATTTGTTGGGATTATTTGCAAGCACATCCTAGCATTGTTCAGAAGGGACCAGATTGAATATATGCCTGATAAATATATTTTGAAAAGGTGGAAGAAAACTGCGAAAGCTGGATTGGTGTCAGATGCAAATGGCAACGAAATTAAAGACTCTGCAGATCCTGGTCTTTTAATAAAGTGGAGTACAATGTCCCGACTTGCTTCAGATGTGGTTGAGGATGCATTAATGTGTGAAGAAGGATGTGAGCTAGTGTCAGAGACTCTAAAAAGTTTGCGGGTGAAGTTGAAGTTGTTGAAGGATGGACCAAGTAATAACGAAGTTGGAGGGTCCAGCTCTCAAACACAATATATGAAAGACCCTAAGAGAGTAAGGTGCAAAGGAAAGTGGAAACAAGTAACGGGAGCAAAGGAAAAGCCAATGAAGCGAGGGATTCGACACTGTCGGGAGTGTGGAGACATTGGTCATGATAGAAGACAATGCCCAAGAAATTTGAACACACCGTAAGATGTTAAAACTATTTATAATAACACCTAAAATTTGAATAGTTAAATTTTTTATGTGCTTGTGTTTGGTGTTTATGCAGGACATCACCGTCAAACAATGAGGAATCAACTCCAATAGATCTCAGTGACCCATTATTCGACGAATTTTACAGGATGCACGGACCTACCGAATGATTTATGTTTGTATTATACAAAGGCCGGTTGTTATGAAGGCTAATGATCAGGTTAAGTTTTCTATATGCAGTTTTATTTTATTTGTTTGTTCATGTCCACTGATAAGCTCTTACTTTGTCCACTGCTAATTGAAATGGAAATTTGGTTGGTTTACTTCTTGCATGAAATTTGGACACATGTTAATTTTACATGTCTTCTCCCTATTTGGAAATTTTCATAGACATTTGATAAAGTATCAAATTTTGAGTTTTGTGAAGAAGCAATGACTTTTACCATGTAAAATGGGTAGTCTATGCTGAATTATGAACGAGTGACACAGATTCATTGATTATATCACAGGCTAATATAGCATTTCCAGCAGGGAGCTGTTGTTTCCATCAGCAGTAATGATTTCCAGCACGAATCATTTCCAGCAACACTAATCATTTACAGCAGCAACCAATTTTTCCTAATGTTATGTTCTAGTGCTTGACTGGTTATTAAGATCTGACCTTGACTATGAAGCAATATTGGTGCACGATTTTGTAAACATTCGTACCTGAAGGATACTTGAAATTTGCACTATGTTGGAACACAATGATTAGAAATCAGCGTGTAAAATACAAACTACAATACAACATCTTCTATGCATGATAAGTACATTGCAGCTAATCACATTTCGAATGCTTGGAGAATATTAAAGTGTACACCAACATTTCAACTACTCGTAATTTCGCACACACAAGAAAATTACATTGCAAAGCATTTTATGTGCTCCCTCTTAGCAATATCACGATCACCCCAACCAACTGAACAATGGTAGCCATATTCACTCGGTTGTATGGGTCAGCTTTTTCCGAGCAGCTTGCACGTGCTTATGGTCACTCGTGTCCCCACTCATATAGACGAAATAAATATTCAGCAATATTTGTAATATTTTGTTATATAAATAACCCATAAATCATTCACCAAAGAATGTATAGCACATTGGCATGTAAAGTGAATAAGGAGAGTGTTACTTATGACTGACGTGTCAATTTTTTGAGAAAAAGTACGCCATCTGTTTAATGTGAAGGGACATGATAATGAGACTTTACTGATTCCCAACGCGTGGTGATATTGACAACTTATTGAATAATATTTCAGTTTTTGCAAAATACAATGTTAGACACAAGGAATTGCAATACATAATCCCAATAATTATATATGAAGCAAATGAAAGTAATACTTGTGTTATTATAAATTAGATAATGAACATTAAGGAAATATACTTCTAATTTGTCCCAGTTATATGTTGTTGTTTGTACTGTTTCATGTCACACTTTTTCTATCTTTCTTTATATTATATGTTTAGGGAATCCCTCAAAGCAACATGTACTGTGAAAAATAAAATATTGTGTGAAGTTCTAATCACTCATATAGACTAGGACAAATATTCAGTACTATTTCAAAATTGCTTGACTGGTGTCGGGCCATCGAACGATGTGATTTGACATGATAGAGATATTTACTACGAACCCAAGACGGAGCCATATTGACAACTTATTGAATAGCGTTGACGTGTTCAAAGATCTAGATGCACGCACCCATGATGGCTTCAGAGCATTGTCCAATTATTATATATGTGGATTATTATAACAAAACAGATACGTTTACAGCCTTTTATATGAAAGGAAACTAATTATTGTATTATTAAAACCTAGATAATTAATATTAGGGAAATATACTTGTGATGTTGGTTGTTGCAAAATATATAGCTAGGGTTAAGAGGAAAGTGAGTTATCTAAAGGCATTCAAATTTTTTCTTTATGAAATTGATGATTTCTAGCTTCCCCCAGTTGTATATCGTCACAAGGAGGCCGGAGTAATTTTCGGGGCATTTTTCCAAATTTCCTACTATTTATTTAACTTTTTTCAAGATTTTTGCACTAAAAAAAACCAAAATAATCGGAAGCTGACACCTGGCGCGATCTGAGCGCATCACTTTTCACCACTTGCACAAGTGTACGTCAATACACATGGCCACATCCTTGGTTTTTACCATAAATTCTTATTTTATTGTTTTTTCTTATGAAATTCATAACTAAATACACAAAAATGATAAAAATGTTCCGAAAATTGATACGAACTCATTGACACTTCATCTTCCTTACTGAATTCCCCGTTTCATGGTTATTCATTTTAAAAGACAATTTCGAGCATTCACGGGAGATGCTTGTTGATGTAGGTTATCTAGGTTAAAGTTAACAACATATATAGCTAGGGTTAAGAGGAAAGTGAGTTATCTAAAGGCATTCAAATTTTTTCTTTATGAAATTGATGATTTCTAGCTTCCCCCAGTTGTATAACGTCACAAGGAGGCCGGAGTAATTTTCGGGGCATTTTTCCAAATTTCCTACTATTTATTTAACTTTTTTCAAGATTTTTGCACTAAAAAAAACCAAAATAATCGGAAGCTGACACCTGGCGTGATCTGAGCGCATCACCTTTCACCACTTGCACAAGTGTACGTCAATACACATGGCCACATCCTTGGTTTTTACCATAAATTCTTATTTTATTGTTTTTTCTTATGAAATTCATAACTAAATACACAAAAATGATAAAAATGTTCCGAAAATTGATACGAACTCATTGACACTTCATCTTCCTTACTGAATTCCCCGTTTCATGGTTATTCATTTTAAAAGACAATTTCGAGCATTCACGGGAGATGCTTGTTGATGTAGGTTATCTAGGTTAAAGTTAACAACATATATAGCTAGGGTTAAGAGGAAAGTGAGTTATCTAAAGGCATTCAAATTTTTTCTTTATGAAATTGATGATTTCTAGCTTCTCCCAGTTGTATAACGTCACAAGGAGGCCGGAGTAATTTTCGGGGCATTTTTCCAAATTTCCTACTATTTATTTAACTGTTTTCAAGATTTTTGCACTAAAAAAAGCCAAAATAATCGGAAGCTGACACCTGGCGCGATCTGAGCGCATCACCTTTCACCACTTGCACAAGTGTACGTCAATACACATGGCCACATCCTTGGTTTTTACCCTAAATTCTTATTTTATTGTTTTTTCTTATGAAATTCATAACTAAATACACAAAAATGATAAAAATGTTTCAAAAATTGATACGAACTCATTGACACTTCATCTTCCTTACTGAATTCCCTGTTTCATGGTTACGCTATATTAGTATTTTATTATTATTTACCCTACATTATTATTATATTACTTTTTAGCCTCTACATTTGTTAATTATATTTACTCGAAATTATTATTTTTATTGTTATTTTGAGTGAGAATAGACCATTTCTGGTGTTAATCAGTTTCTCTCTTCTTCAATTTGTTAATTTTTTTTTCCTTTATTAGGGTGAAGGGATGTTTTGAAAAATGAAAAGAACAAATTACATTCCAAGTATTGTATAACATCATAAAAAAGTCCATGAATAACCCATTATTTGTATAGCTTAATTTACTGCATCCAAACATTTCATTCATTCATACAAAATTGACGAATTACTGACGACTGACATAATGGTCCCATAAGATAGTTTTACATTGCAAAGCATATTATTTGGTCCCTGTTAGCAATACCACGATCACCCCAACCAACTGAACAGCCGTAGCCGCAATTAGTCAGTCGTATTGGTCGGCTTCTTCCGAGCAGCTTTGACGTGCTTATGCTCACTCATGTCACCACCATCGTCTAGTATCTCTCTCACAGCATTAGGGGATACATAGTCCCAATTATAACTTGTATGAGTAGTTGCCGCAAATGCTCGGAAATTTTCGAATCCTTCGTTGAATGCCATCTCCAGTTCACTATGGTGCTCTTCGCATCGCATATGGTTCATCAAACAACCTTTAATTTCATCATTCATTACTGTATCCAACTCCTCTGCTTTCAACTTCCTTGTATGACTCAACTTCAAGTACTTGTTCTTTTGGGAGAACGCTTTGTTAACTCTAATGTTAAGATCAGCCAGAATGGCCTCGTCTTCAACACATTTCTCGTGCCACGAATTGATCAGTCTGGAATTATAATCTAGCTTGCTACTGACTGCATGTATTGCCTCTAATGGATCATCGGAGTCCCCCTCACTCCCAAATGATGTTGAAAATGGACGGGGTCGGCGAGTACAACGTGGAAATGGAGCCTGCAACTCCAATTTTTCATATTCGACTGTGTTGTTGGCGCCTGAAGAGGATGACATGCTTGAATAATCCTATTTGTTTTTAGAGGATGAGGATTGCATACGCAATTTCGTTTGAGGAAGGGGACATAGCTTTATAGACCAACATACCAAAGCTTGCATGTAGTCAACATATGTACTTTATTTCAATTTTTAAAAAGAGGTGTCAGGTTTTGCTTTTCAAGCATGTCAACCTCATCACCACTGTCAGTGGCTGAAAGAAACTCAATGGAAGTGACATCTAGTTAGTGAACCCAACCACAGTGGTTAGGATTAAACTTAGATTGTATCAGACAAAAAATTAATTTATACATTGTCAACCAAATATTTTTTGGCGGGAACCTTTTTATTAGTATTACTATCACATCCTTCATAGAAACTCTCCCTCCACGAAAAACTGACTCCTCCACCGAATCTCTCTCCATCGACTGAAACTCTCTCCTCCACAGAAACTCTCTCCCTCCATAGAATGGATTTACTAACCAAGTTTGATGTCAGCATAATAAACACCCCTCCAAACAAAGACCGTCTTCGACACGCAAGTGAGTCACCAGACAAGCAGTGTCACATTCCTAGACAGAATGACCATTTTGTTGGAAGTTTTGAGTCTGAAAGGGTTCTTGGATTCTGGAAGGAGAGGCATCTTCAACTTGGTGATGAAATCCAAAGGGCAAGGGCACGTTTGGAATTTGTTGAAGGCCAAATTGAAGATGAGAAAAGGCAGGCCAATCTGGATAGGGTGAAGTTGCAGCGCATGAAGCGTAGACACAAACGACTTCGGAGTGTAGCTGTTCAAAAATACAAGAACTCATCTAATGCAGTGGAGTCAAAGAAGCGTGTGATGCAAGCTGGATTCGACTACTTCCGGTCCTATGCAAAACTCGTCGTACCCGAGTTTGATTGGTCATCTATTACCTTTTCCGACGTTAACAAATATACTCACCAAGGGAAGTAACCATTTTGGTTATCGTGTTTGAGCAGAGACAAATCAGTGGAATTGGAATTTTCGTTCAACTCTGCTTCAAACCTATTTTGATGCTTACTATTATGGAAGATTTCAACCTTCATATTTTGATGTCTTTAATGATGAGAACACGTGATGCAACGTGGCCATCTACTTCAGTCATATGTTGCTGCCATGTCCATTTTTGTGTGATCACGTATCAAATTTGGACATGGTTGCATCATATGCAATGTTGCCTTTATTTATTATATGTTAGGGCAAGGTTTATGGAAAAGCATTTGTGACAAGGTTATGTTATTGTTTTTTTGTACTGGTTCATCTCCTACTATTGTTTTCTTCCTTTATATTATATGTTTGTGGAATCCCTCAAAGTTAACATATACTGTGAAAAAAATGCAGAGTGAATATATAATCACTTATATAGACTAGGACAAATATTCACTAATATTTTAAAATTGCTTGAGTGGTGTGAGGTTTTTCAAAAAAGTATGGCATTATTTTATGTGATTGGACATGATGGATATTTTGTACTGATTCCCGATGGACTACTTATTGAATACCTGTGACGGTTCATAACTCTAGACGCAGTTGCGTATGGACGACTTATTGAATACCTCTGACGTGTTCAAAGCTCTAGGCGCAGTTGCAATGATGGCTTCAAAGCAGTGTGCAATTATTATATATGTACATTATTATAACAAAACAAAAACAGATTATGTTACATCCTTATATTTGAAAGGAAACTATTTCTTGTCTTATTACAAATTATATAACGAATATTAAGGAAATATACTTGTTAAAGTGAACAAACATATATACTTAGGGTTAAGGGGCCGTTTGGTTCATGGGAAAGGAGGCATGGGAATGGGAATTCAATTGCTTTCCCATGTTTGGTAAGTCCGGGAATGGGAAACGGATTCCTGGCACATGGGAAAGTAGAGGGGAAAGTGATGCCCCCCTCTTAACTTGGGTTTTGTATTCCCTCCTCATGGGAAAGTTTGGGAAAATGTGCCAACATTCAATGCACAATTTTCATGACTATTTTGTCCCTATGAACAATTTATAATTACAACGTATCATTAAATGCATTCTTTTTTTATTTGATTTAATATGGGTATAATTGGAAAATTATACAAATTTTGTTTTCCATTCCTACTTAAAACAAACATGGGAAAGGAAACAAAGTGAAATTTCCCGATTACTTTCCCAACATTACCAAACGTGGGAAAGGAATCTTTCATTCCCATTCCTTGGGAAATGACATGGGAATTGATTTCCCCTCAAATCCATTCCGTGAACCAAACGGGGCCTAAGAGGAAAGTCAATTCTCTAAAACAATTTGGATTTTTTCATTGCGAAATGAATGCTTTATAGGTTCCTCTAGTTATATAACGTCACAAGGAGGGCGGAGTAATTTCTGGGGCATTTTTACGATTTTCCGACTATTTATTACAATTTGTTCAAGTTGTTTGCACTAAAAAAACCCCAAATAATCGCAAGTGGACACATGGCGCGATCTCAGTGCATACCTTTCACCACTTGCACAAGTGTACGTCAGTTGCAACCAAACATTCTTGCTTTTTACCCTAAATTCTTATTTTATTGTTTTGCCTTACAAAATTCATAACTAAATACACAAAAATGATAAAAAAAACTTCCAAAAATTGCTACGAATTCATTGAGGCTTCATCTTTCTTACTGATTTCCCCGTTTTGTGGTGACGCTAAATTATTATGATATTGTTCTTTACCCTAAATTATTATTATATGACTTTTTACCTTCTATATTTATTAATTTTATTGACCCTAAATTTTTTTTTTTCTTCTAATTTTGTTATGCGAAAAGACCATTTCAGGTGCCAATTAGTTTCTCTCTTCTTCAATTTCTTAACTTTTAATTTTTATTAGGGTTAAGGGATGTTTTGAAAAAGTAAATGAAAAAAATACATGTCCAACCATTGTATGGCATCAGAAAAAAATTAGTTTAGGATATGATAAGTGGGAAAATGTCTTTTCCAAGCACTGGTGAACAGACAGCTCACTCCATGCACGCCTTTTCGTTTACCAAATATTAAGATTGTAGTTGGCCAAAATATCTATGTCAGTAAAATGTCATATTACCCATCTCTGATGTCAGTAAGCATTCAAGTATACAAATATATATACGTAGATTTATATATAAAACGGTTTATGACTGCACAAACACCAGACAAAATACATTAAAACCCAACATTTGGCCAACGTAGCCAGCCAACGTAGAACTGAAGAGAAGCAAGTCTAGAAAGCATAAAAACCTTAAAAACATACTACAACTAATTATAAGGGTATGGATTCCCTGGCACAACATACACACGCATTACCTTGAACCAAAAAACACTCTCACGGTGCCATTTGCATCGATTGCAACAAGTCCAGAACGAAGGATTTATCTTTGCTTCAGTAGGCCAGCCTTCAATAACAAAACACCATTCGTTGTTGTTACAAGCGCTGCAATGATTGAACTTAATCTTCCCATAGTAAAACATATCTACGATATGTCTTGCAACATTCCAAACTCGGCTTAATCTTCGTCTCAAAGCATCCCTGGTTCCTTTCATATCAATGTTGTTACGTTGATTCAAAGAACACAAAAATTCTAATGCATCCTCTTTTGACTGACCAATTCCAGACATGCCAAGAAGTCCAACTATATATGCCGCTTCCATATGGCCTGCCGTGGCTGCGATGCGCATCCCATACAACGCTTCCACGTTACCCTGCATGAAAAACACTTCGAACGCCTCTCTAAATATCGACTCAGGGTTCTCGCAAGCTCTGCATTGTTGCAAGAAAAGCTGGACCGCAGGATTATCATGGTACCAGCTAGGATGGTCTGGGTACTTAGCCATTGAAATGGTGTTCCACACTTGTGGAGTGTTTGCCAACGTCCGGAATAATGGGCACACAGATGCCATACGGAAGAGATCTTCCGAAGATTGGGTTGCCACGTATAACATCACTTTAAACCAAGCCAACTCCGGGATGAAGGCTTGGGGCATCTCCAAATGGATATGTTTCCTTCTCTTTCCTCCGACTGTAGTGAAATATTTGGAATTCATGTGTTTCTATTTTTTTGGAATGGAACGATTTGAGGAGTGGAAGAGGGGAGAAATGAGAATAGATGGGGTTTTGGTTCTGTTATAGGGTGTGTTTGTTGTACCGTTTGGAAAATGTGTTTCCACTTGAGGTTTTTCTCACTTGACCCTTTTTAAAGAAACTGAACCAACACCCTAAAACTAGAGAAAAACAGAAGAGAAGGAAAATGTCATCGAAATGAGAAGTCAGACAGTCAAAAAGTAAATTAAGAACCTATATGCATAGCCATTTTTAGGATTTTCCCGCCCTTTTTATGTCAATGAAACAAATGTGACGGATTACTGACTAGTCACAGAACGTCCCATCACATAACTTTTCATTTTCCCACACCGAAATATAGTAGTACTGTTATTAAAATGTGATGAATGTTTATCCAACTAGTTGGTTTAATGAAATATAATGAAAATAATATAGGGTTTAGGGCAGTTTTCCCTCAATTTTCATATTCGGTTTTGGTAGTTAAATATTATATTGGTTTATGGGGTAAACGATGCCCCATATCTGACGGTACATGTGTCGAAAGCATGCCCAACCCACCCACGGACAAAAAAGAGGATATAATCGCATTTGGGCAGAGATGAGAGAGCTCTGAGTCTGAAGAGGTTTGAGTGAGAAGATCTGAGTGAGAAGGTATGAGTCCGAAGAGGTTTCAGTGAGAAGATCTGAGTGAGAAAAGGTACAAGTGAGAAGATTCAACATGTCTTCGTCTTCATCTCCAGCTCAAACAAAGAGGTGTCCGTACTGTGGAGCTGCAATGGTGCTTAGAATTTCAAAATCAGAGAAAAATTGAGGGAAGCCATTTTGGAAGTGCCTAACCTCCTATGTAAGTTTTCATTTCCAGAATATGTATGTGGGTGAAAAAAACCTTGGTCTAACTCTGACACAATTATTTTGCATATATGATGCCTGCAATTAGGGAGCCACCAGTTGCAATGGATTTGAATGGGTTGATGTAACTTCCGCTCAAACAGAACAGCCAGATGACACGTATGATGCTACGGTGCTGAATATGTTGAAGTCCATTAAGGACTTGGTATTAGTTTTATTACTTTTATCAATTTTAATAATATTTGTTCTTTTAATGACCAATTAAGTGCACAGTTTCAAGGATTGTAAAAGTTCTCCCCAAAAAGACATGTTGCACGCACCACCAATGAGTTTTCAAACCCATTTTGTAATATTTGTTCTTGAAATAGGTGGATTGGCATTGAGTTTAAATTATTGTTCTTGAAATAGGTAGATTGTTTATTGGCATATACTAAAGGTTTATTGATTGTTTACTGCATGTATATCGCATGTTATAGCGCGGATATTGGATGTTTATTGAAGGTTTATTGATTGTTTACTGTATGTATATCGCATGTTATTGCTCGGATATTGGATGTATATTGAAGGTTTATTGATTGTTTACTGCATGTGTATCGCATGTTATTTACCGGATATTGGATGTTTATTGAAGGTTTATTGATTGTGTACTGCATGTGTATCGCATGTTATTTATCGGATATTGGATGTTTATTGAAGGTTTATTGATTGTTTACTGCATGTGTATCGCATGTTATTTATCGGATATTGGATGTTTATTGAAGGTTTATTGATTGTTTACTGCATGTGTATCGCATGTTATTTATCGGACATTGGATGTTTATTGAAGGTTTATTGATTGTGTACTGCATGTATTTCGCATGTTATTGTCCGATATTGAATGTTTATTGAAGGTTTATTGATTGTTTATTAATAGGAAGAACAACTATTAAGTAGAATTTCCTAATCGATACGACTCCCTTATGGATGGTGAAATTAGGGACTGATGTATATTGCATGTCTATTGCGTATAGATTGCATGTGTATTGCGTGTATATTGCTTGTCTGTTGCCTGTGTATTGTTGTTTATTTCCTTCGTAAGCAATAAACAATCAAGACACACGCAATAAATGTACGCTATGCACGCAATAGAGAAGCAATATAGACGCAATAGACAAGCAATATAGATGCACCAATATACATTACTTTTATGCTACTGAGCTGCCCAAGACCAATAAAATAAAGAAAATCAACGAATTTATTAACCAATTATAAAGGAAAGAGGGATTCAAACCCGATGGGCGGTACGGAACCAATAGGAAGTTTTTATAGCATTGCAGATGGGAAATGTTTATTGAAGTTTTATTGAGGTTTATTGACGGTTTATTGAATGTTTACTGAAGGTTTACTGCATGTATATCGCATGTGTTTCTATAAACAGGGCATGGTTGAATAAAACATTGGAGGCGAGGGCATAGCCGCCTATTTCCCTTACAGAATTACAATCAATACACACGCAACCCATTGCGATTAAGTTAAGGCATGGTGAACGGCTTAAAGATTGGGATCTGATATTTGGAATGGTGGCTTGGATAAATCATGACATATTACTTTGCAATAATGTAATACACTTTAAAAAGCCATCAGTCATTGTTCACATATGCAGTCTTCCAATCCCAATTCAATGCAGTTTGGTTAAGGTTATGTAAATGCCGTGAAGGAGTTAGGGCAATATTACAGAGATGTTTGTTTCATTAAATCCAAAAAAACTTTACACTCCAGATGCACATTCTATGTATGGGAATGGCATGTGCCTAACTTCAAAAACGCATATGCCTATCCATTTACATTTGCCCACGTGCACTAGATTTACAAATCCATTTACTTTTCTCCTCACTAAGCCTCTGCATCTCCATTTCAGATTCTTCATTTTTCTGTCTATGCTCTGCATCCAGCTACTATATACATTTAGCCTAATATGAGAATAAACGTAGCGTAGTATCACACTAATCAAAATGAAAGCATGCATCCGCTATAATAATATTTTGGTTCTAATTGTTGTCCAATAACTTAAACTTAAAATTATGTACAAAAATACACTAAGATTGAGAAAGACGAAGAAGAATTGAGGAGCAGAGGTAGAATTCGAAAAGGAGCCGTGGATCTGTATTGTGTATTTACATGACTTTCAAATTGGAGATTTCCAAAACCAATTTAATCATCCCGTACCTAAACCCATTTCAACCACTATCATGGCATGTAAGCATCTCCCCGTAATATCTCTGCAGCCAACTTCAACCGGAAAAAGGGCATGTTCTGCGAGGTGCAAGTGGCTAACGGAATCTCAGCGCTCAAAAGCTCAATGTACTTCAACACGAACATGCCATAATCGCCTCTGAAGCAAATCAAGAACTCGATCAATTCAAGTAATGACATTGTAACGTAATTGACAATTTCAAGTAATAAAATTAAATAAAAAGTTGTGCTCACTGATTAGATTGTTGTGGAACATCCACACGTTCTATTGGCCATGGACACCACCAATCTCTGCTGCAGTCGTTTGCATAAACATCTTCTTCATAAAAGTCGATGGAGTTGAGAAGATTTGGAATCGTAATTGAAAGCGGGGTGAGTTCTTCCTTTAACATCTCATCTGGAATAAGTGAAACCATTGAATCGTACACTTTGATTTCACACTTAACCAGATCAATCATTAGAGCCACCCAATGCTTATACTTCGTCAACATACAAGGGGCATACACCTTATACGCGTTCTGCCAATCCAGCCCACACGCCGGAACCTTGCCATTTACAACGTTCACTAAACTGTTTCTAATTTTCCACCCAACCTGCTCTTTTTTTCTTTTATTATCCGTAAAGCAAGTATGGATGTGATTCTGTGAAATAGAAAACAATCAATGGTTAAACACCTCCACAAAGCAAGTACGGATAATTTGTAATTATGAACTGCACTTGGTCAAGGCCTATGACATACCATGAAAAATACATCGGTTGTTGTCCAGTTCGATATTTGTACAACCTCCAAATCTTGTTGTCGCTTCCGGATGAGATACAACCCCAAATCAATGTGCTGCACATGTTTTTCTGGTCAATCTCATAATCTATGTACATTAAAACAAATGCATAATCAATTAAACTTACATCTCCTGTCAGCCAACCGTCAGCTTTTACGAGGGAAGCGAAGAATTCAATCTCAGCTTCCACGTGGCCAAATTGCATCACTAAACTGTGAATATAACAAAGTTTTAGATCACAACAATTTAAAAATATATACACTAATGCCTTCTATCTCAAAAAACAAGGGACTTACTTTGGGTTATGGCGCCATTCCCAACAAAGTTTCAGCAATTTCACCATATCATCATGCGGAATCGCCTTCATTGGGTCTAACATCTGAAGTCGGGTTGTCTCTGGCACAGTTTTTTTCACCAATTCACTAGCTTCAAGGATCTTCCACATAGCAATAATCCTCTTCCTCTTTCGTAATTGGACCCCTTGTTCCACAGCTTTACTTTTATCATTCAACCAAACGTTCAACTCAGATAGCACAGCTGTAGGTTGATCCAAATCAATATCCCCGAGAGTAAACTCAACAGTTGTCCCCGCTGTGCTCTCGCCAATGTCATCACAAACCAAAACAACTTCATCACCATCTTCCTTACATTCCTTTATTTGCAATTCCTTTTCCTCACTTCTCTTTCTTTTCACTTCCTTGCCCTCCTTTCTTTTTCTTTGCGGATCCTCTCCATCACTGCTTTTTCTTGGCAGTTCCCCTCTGTCACTGCTTTTTGTTTGCAGTTCCTCTCCCTCACTGTTTTTTCTTTTCACTTCCTCTCCCTCACTGCTATTTCTTTGCAGTTCCTCTCCCTCATTGCCTTTTCTTTTCACTTCCTCTCCCCCACTGCTCTTTCTTTGCAGTTCCTTTCCCTCATTGCTTCTTCTTTTCACTTCCTCTCCCTCACTGCTCTTTCTTTGCGCTTCCTCTCCCTTGCTGCTTTTTATTTTCACTTGCTCTCCCTCACTTGTTTTTCTTTGCACTTCACCCCCTTCAATCCCCTCCTCGTCCTTTTCCTCTCCCTCATATCTGTTACTTGGCCCTTCATCCCATTCACTGTCATCCATTTCGTCAGATCCCTTAAATAGATGTGAGATGGCACAACGATTCGTCCTCTCTTTCAGTAAAGCTAGGTCCCTCCTTACTTCCTGCTCAAACTGAGGACCTAAACAGTGGTCCAAAAGTTTTTCCATCCGTATGACCTTTAACTCAAGGACGTCATTTTCCCGCTTTACTTGAAACAACTCGGACCTCAACAAGCTTACCAGCTTGTTCAACTCATCAAGATCAGCACATGAAGAAGGATTTGACTCTGCCGAGACAACAGCAGGGCGATCCTGTGGCCAACTCCAATATGATTGTCTCATTTCCTCTTCACTCGGACGTAGCGCCCGCAACTGAACTGACTGTTTCAGAATACAGACAATATTCATATTCAATCATTCTACTTTATAATTTCATTGAATCTTATAAACAGTTTCAAGGGCTGCAAACCAAACCTCTTTGCTCTGGAAAAAATAATTGTTCAACTTCCTCATCTCGGGCATAGATGTAGTCGTTCTCCATCGCAAAATACGCGGGACAGCTGTTGGATCAACAACCTTGCAGTAATTCAGGTCCACCATTCTAGGAATTAATTCATATACCCAAATCTACACAATTCATAGGACAAAAGTCATTATTTAAGTTTTAAAGTTCACAAAGCATAACTGACATGAACATTATTACCATGTACCTGGAAAGCATACGTGAAACCTTTAAAACTCCACCCACCCCTTTGCACTTCACCATGCTTATGCTTCTTGCCCTTCTCATTTTTCCGGCTTGTTCCCGTTACCTTACTTTTCCCCTTCTCTCTTCCCTCTTCATTTTCAAAGCTTTTCATATACTTTGTTGGTGCAGAAAATAGACTGTCTTGGGTTTTGTCAAACGACACCGAACCCCACGGATACCTGTTGAACGCATCCAAGTCCTCTACAAGGGTCAGGTAATTTACATTGATGTTCAAATGCTTGTCCCTTCCCAAAACCACTAACTCAGCAAAGTAAACAAGAGCTAGCTTGTAGACGTCATCTCTCTCTTTGCACCTCAGAAATGCTTCTTCTAAAGCATTACATGTAATTCCTTCATCTATAAAATATCTTTTCTGAAGTCTAATTTCAGCACTTTCTCCACTGGAAACTTCAGGCACTTCCCCAAAACGAAGCCCCGAGATCAAACAGAAATCCTGACGAGTAAACTGAGCAACGTCGCACCCTATTAAGAAACTCAGTCCATCCAAGTCTTTCACACCCTGCCCCGCCACTCGACGCAACACAACTCCATGCACAATTTGCCCGCTAAACTGAATCTTGTCTATATTCAGAAGATGGCCAAAGCATGATGTCTTGAATTGTTCTAATTGTTCCGCACTCAACTTCGCTCGAATTGCAGCTAGGGTTGAATTTGCATGTGAGCAGTTGTTCACCCGTGACGCATATGCCTCTGACTCTGGCCATACCAGCTGCACATTGGATCCCATTTCCTAAAATACAAGATGAAATAACCTTAACACATGTACTACCACCACGTATTTGCACAATCATATTGGTATTTAGTATTTACATAACTAGTCAACTAGGCACATTACAAATTTTATGAAGTACATGCGCATAGGGATTACTGATCACAGCCTTTAACATCATCAAAGCAATATGACAAATTTTGTGCAAATACCTGTTAATGCAATGATTCTGTGAATTACAACCAATAGCCTGTGTTTTATTTTTGGATACAAACTCCAATCAATGGTTGATGCATGAGTGAGTGTGAGTGCAATCTAGGCAAGTTCTGCACTTCACACACATGACAATTATTGTCATCTCATACACAACACAAAATAAATAAATAAATAAGAAAGATAGTGGAAGGAAGCAAAGCAAAGCATCTGCTCTGCTATCTGCTTGCTAAGCCATTGCCACATCCTTCTTTCTTTCTAGCTTTTTCTTCAGTCAGCCACTATGATCATGGATCAACCTTCATTTCAAATGCTTTGCACTTTTATTCATGACTTTATTATTATATCTTCTCATTTTTCACAGGCAAATTTAGCAACAAGGGAAATAATATTTATTTCAAAAAATATATATATTCTAGCGCCAGAGATATGTTATTGACATGTTATTAACATGTTATTGACTTGGGGGTCTCCTCCAATTCAACACCATTATCTTATTCATATCATTATTGATATGTTATCGATATGTTATTGATATGTTATTGACTTGATTTTCATTCATTTTTTAACATATACACAAGCAAAAATTAACATGCAAGTGAAGCACAAGGAAGAGATGCCAAATCCAACAACATTGATGGTACAAATTGGGGAAAACCTTTACTCTAACCCTAAACACAAATTCCATAAATTACTCACCAAATGCTGGTTATTGAACAATCGCAAGGTGTCTGTGCAGGGTCTTTGTGCGGCTTTGCAACACAAATGGAACCTATCACTTCCAACGACTATGGATTCTCTCCTTCCCCTTCCACTGCTTCGCCTCTTCACTGTTTCGGAATCCACGCCTTTGCCCCTTCAACTCAAAATAAATACTTTTTAAGGGTTTAGAGAAAGGAGTTGCGTTCAACCGTTGCCTTCAACCATCGTTTACCGTTGCCTTCAACCATCGTTAACAGTTGCCTTCAACCTTTTCTCAGAGCTTAGCGGTTTCTCAGAGCTATGGGTTTTAGAGCGATGGGTTTTTTCTGTTCAAACTTCGAACTTGCCTCTTTTTTTAATTTTTCGAACCAACTTCAATTCTGGATATTAAATTCGGGTTTGGGTTCCTCACCTACCCGATTGCAAAACTTTATCTCAATTCTCCCTAGCCCTTAGATTGATCTAATGGCTATAAAGTGAACCCCTTATAACTTAACACTTATAAGTTTCCACTCACTATAGAATCGGCCAAAAATTCTTCCATGGGGATGCCTTTTTGCACTTGGGCTTTATATTTATGAGCCTCAAGGAGGTTGAGCCCAATTTAAGGCCCCATTGGTGATGGCCTTAGAAGTTCAAATTTATAGATATGAAGTTGGCCCTTTGTTTAAAACAGATTAAAAAAATAATTTTATCAAAAATAGCCAAAATTTACCCTCTACTTTCAAAAATGTCAGTTTTTATTAAATCTTTCAAATATAGCCAAAAACTCACATAAATAGACACAAATGCCCTTAAAAATTAAAACCCACATAAACCTAAAAAGCAAAACCCTACTACACAAATTTTGGATTCACACGCACGTCTGTATCCTTGGTCTGAAGCAATTCCAACACTCCCAAATTCAACTTACTGATCTGTAATCCATGTAATCCCAGGTTTGTTTTTCTTTCTCTCTCTCTCCTTCCATCTTTGTTTTAATTCCATGGTTTTTTGTTGGCCACTTAAAATAGTTTATTCAACTTATTAATTTTGTTTGTTGGATTTGATTTGAAGATAAAGAACTTATTAATTGTATTTCTTTTTCGATTTGGATGAATAAAATATTTTCAATTTTGGGTCTACTTGGATCATTGTAAGTTGAATTAGGGAGTGTTGAGGCTATACAGACGTGTTGCCCATTGGGATTGGCAAGAGAGTAGAAAGTACTTTACAATGATCCAGGCAAATCCATCCCCTAGCAAAAATAATTGGAAATTTCCTCTTTGTAAATCGGTTTCTTGTGTTTCGTGGGTGTTGTGAGTGTTTCTCCTATGGTAGACCCAAATTGCACATGATTACTGATTTGCTATTCTGACAGCAAAATATACAAATCATATATATTTGTTATTCTGACAAAAATATATATATGGTTTGAACATTGTTTTCTCAATGTGTATTGTATTATTTATTATGTTGGTTTACCTTTCAGGATAATGTCTAGTTTGACAATTTTGATTAACTACAATGGAAAGTGGGTTAACTCAACGTACAAAAATTACAAAACTAAAGGATTACTTGTTTCATATAAAACTACGATTGAGGAGCTTCGGAATAAGGTATATGTCATTGTAAATGTGGACCGAAATGAGTATGAGATAACTATGAAAGTCATATACGATGCAATGAAAAGTGCATGGCCCGCAGAAATAGTTGATGATGATAATATGAGAGCTTTTATTTTTGAAAGTTTTTCAAGGACTTACAAGATTCCACTGTGCATTACATTGATTCATTGAAGCGTAAAATATTTTCTTATGGAAGTGGAAGCAATCAACCAATGCCAACGAACCTCAACTTGGGTACTCAAGCTGATTTAGAAGACAATGATCAATATCATGATTCAGAAAATGACTTGGGAAATGCAGAAATTGAGGATTCAAAATATGAAGAGGAAAACAATACAACACAGCTAGATGAGTTGCTTTGTGAGAACATGCAATTTGAGGATATGCCACATGCAGAGGTTGATAATGTGTTCCAAGATAATGTTGAATTCAATGACTTGCCTCATGAAAACATGGGATATATATAAGTATATACGTATGTATGTATTTTTCAATAATACATTCGTATTCTATACATGTCTACTAGTTTTTAAAAAGCAAACGTACAATAGTCGTATTGTACATGTACATACGCATTTCTAATGCTTAATACCCATATTTTTTTATAAAATTTTCAATAATTCACACAAAGTTCACGTATTATACAAATAATTCTCGTATATTATTGAATACCAATAATATATGTTATAAAAGTTATACTAAAACATTATACAGTGGCTTATTAATATCTACTTTGGATATGTTGAAACTAGCAAATTAATATCAATAAAGTACAAACTAATGAAACTTGGAGGGTCCTCTTTTCTTCAAAAATAGTATAGTGACACGTGGCGTCTAATCGCTGGAGGGTCCTCTTCTTTAAAAAATAAAAAATAAAAATGAGTACAGCCGCGCGGCTATACTCTGTGTTCTTAATTTTTTTTAAAAGTAGAGTTGTCTTGACACGTGGCGCCTAATGACTGGAGAAACCTAATCCTACGGACATTTGCCAGAATAGACCCATGCCGACGAAATTTCGTCGGGAGAAGTGTTTATGTTATTTTTTTTAATTTTTTCTTTTATACAAATATAAAATTAGTTTCATTACTTTTGTTTTTTCCCCAACTTCTTTAATTTAATTAATATCTTGTAGTTTTTTATACATACATACATATATATATATATATATAAGTATATATGTACGTATGTATTTTTCAATAATACATTCGTATTCTATACATGTCTGCTAGTTTTTAAAAAGCAAACGTACAATAGTCGTATTGTACATGTACATACGCATTTCTAATGCTTAATACCAATATTTTTTCCAAAATTTTCAATAATTCACACCAAGTTCACGTATTGTACAAATAATTCTCGTATATTATTGAATACCAATAATATATGTTATAAAAGTTATACTAAAACATTATACAGTGGCTTATTAATATCTACTTTGGATATGTTGGAACGAGCAAGTTAATATCAATATAGTACAAACTAATGAAACTTGGAGGGTCCTAAATTTTTTTTTTACTTTATATATTAAATAGCATAGATAGACATTCTAGAATAGTATAGCCGTGCGGCTATACTGCGATTTTTTTCTTCAAAAATAGTATAGTGACACGTGGCGTCTAATCGCGGGAGGGTCCTCTTTTTATAAAAAATAAAAAATAAAAAGGCGTACAGCCGCGCGGCTATACTCTGTGTTCTTAATATATTTTTTTTAAAAGTAGAGTTGTCTTGACACGTGGCTCCTAATGACTGGGCTCCTCTTTTTTTTACATGTAAAAATAGTACAGCCGCACGGCTATACTCAGTTTTTTTATTTTTTTTTTTCAAAGCAGTATAGCCGCGCGGCTATACTGTTTTACAAACCCTTTAAGTAGCATAATATGTATTCTCTTTTCTAATTACTTCGATTAGTAATTATGTTTTAGTTATTACTTACTTAGTGAATATTAAAGGAAAAAAAGAGAAAGAACAATTGAATTACTATTTATTAAGTAATATGATTCATGACGTTAATTAACATATTTAATACTAATTATTCACTAAATAAATAATAATTACTAATTTAACTAATCAAATCACTCAAATATATTATTTAATTACTAAAAATAAAATTTTAAAAAATTAATTAACCTAAAGATCCTAAGTTTATATATATATTTTTTAAAAAGACCTCTCCCGACGAAATTTCGTCGGGAGAAACCTAATCCGACGGACATTTGCCGGCATAGACCTATGCCGACGAAATTTTGTCGGGAGAAGTGTTTATGTTATTTTTTAAAATTTTTTCTTTTATACAAATATAAAATTAGTTTCATTACTTTTGTTTTTTCCCCAACTTCTTTAATTTAATTAATATCTTATAGTCTTTTATACATACATATATATATATATAAGTATATATGTACGTATGTATTTTTCAATAATACATTCGTATTCTATACATGTCTGCTAGTTTTTAAAAAGCAAACGTACAATAGTCGTATTGTACATGTACATACGCATTTCTAATGCTTAATACCCATATTTTTTTACAAAATTTTCAATAATTCACACCAAGTTCACGTATTATACAAATAATTCTCGTATATTATTGAATACCAATAATATATGTTATAAAAGTTAGACTAAAACATTATACAGTGGCTTATTAATATCTACTTTGGATATGTTGAAACTAGCAAGTTAATATCAATACAGTACAAACTAATGAAATTTGGAGGGTCCTCTTTTCTTTTTTTAATTTATATATTAAATAGTATAGTGACACGTGGCGTCTAATCGCGGGAGGGTCCTCTTTTTTAAAAAATAAATAAATACATAAAAAATAAAAAGGAGTACAGCCGCGCGGCTATCCTCTGTGTTCTTAATATATTTTTTTTAAAAGTAGAGTTGTCTTGACACATGACGCCTAATGAATGGGCTCCTCTTTTTTTACATGTAAAAATAGTACAGCCGCACGGCTATAATCAGTTTTTTGATTTTTTTTTCCCAAAACAGTATAGCCGCTATACTCAGTTTTTTGATTTTTTTTTCCCAAAACAGTATAGCCGCTATACTCAGTTTTTTGATTTTTTTTTCCCAAAGCAGTATAGCCGCGCGGCTATACTGTTTTACAAACCCTTTAAGTAGCATAATACGTATTTCTCTTTTCTAATTACTTCGATTCGTAATTATGTTTTAGTTATTACTTACTTAGTGAATATTAAAGGAAAAAAAGAGAAAGAAAAATTGAATTACTATTTATTAAGTAATATGATTCATGACGTTAATTAACATATTTAATACTAATTATTCACTAAATAAATAATAATTACTAATTTAACTAATCAAATCACTCAAATATATTATTTAATTACTAAAAATAAAATTTTAAAAAATTAATTAACCTAAAGATCCTAAGTTTATATATATATTTTTTAAAAAGACCTCTCCCGACGAAATTTCGTCGGCAGAGGTTTTTTTGTCGGGAGAAACCTAATCCGACGGACATTTGCCGGCATAGACCTATGCCGACGAAATTTTGTCGGGAGAAGTGTTTATGTTATTTTTAAAAAAATTTTATTTTATACAAACATAAAATTAGTTTCATTACTTTTGTTTTTTCCCCAACTTCTTTAATTTAATTAATATCTTATAGTCTTTTATACATACATATATATATATAAGTATATATGTACATATGTATTTTTCAATAATACATTCGTATTCTATACATGTCTGCTAGTTTTTAAAAAGCAAACGTACAATAGTCGTATTGTACATGTACATACGCATTTCTAATGCTTAATACCCATATTTTTTTACAAAATTTTCAATAATTCACACCAAGTTCACGTATTATACAAATAATTCTCGTATATTATTGAATACCAATAATATATGTTATAAAAGTTAGACTAAAACATTATACAGTGGCTTATTAATATCTACTTTGGATATGTTGAAACTAGCAAGTTAATATCAATATAGTACAAACTAATGAAATTTGGAGGGTCCTCTTTTCTTTTTTTAATTTATATATTAAATAGTATAGTGACACGTGGCGTCTAATCGCGGGAGGGTCCTCTTTTTTTAAAAATAAATAAATAAAAAATAAAAAATAAAAAGGAGTACAGCCGCGCGGCTATACTCTGTGTTCTTAATATATTTTTTTTAAAAGTCGAGTTGTCTTGACACGTGGCGCCTAATGACTGGGCTCCTCTTTTTTTACATGTAAAAATAGTACAGCCGCACGGCTATACTCAGTTTTTTGTTTTTTTTTTAAAAGCAGTATAGCCGCGCGGCTATACTGTTTTACAAACCCTTTAAGTAGCATAATATGTATTTCTCTTTTCTAATTACTTCAATTAGTAATTATGTTTTAGTTATTACTTACTTAGTGAATATTAAAGGAAAAAAAGAGAAAGAAAAATTGAATTACTATTTATTAAGTAATATGATTCATGACGTTAATTAACATATTTAATACTAATAATTCACTAAATAAATAATAATTACTAATTTAACTAATCAAATCACTCAAATATATTATTTAATTACTAAAAATAAAATTTTTAAAAATTAATTAACCTAAACATCCTAAGTTTATATATATATTTTTTTAAAAGACCTCTCATGACGAAATTTCGTCGGCACAGGTTTTTTTGTTGGGAGAAACCTAATCTGACGGATATTTGCCGGCATAGACCTATGCCGACGAAATTTCGTTGGGAGAAGTGTTTATGTTATTTTTTTTAATTTTTTTCTTTTATACAAATATAAAATTAGTTTCATTACTTTTGTTTTTTCCCCAACTTCTATTTTACAAACCCTTTAAGTAGCATAATATGTATTTCTCTTTTCTAATTACTTTGATTAGTAATTATGTTTTAGTTATTACTTACTTAGTGAATATTAAAGGAAAAAAAGAAAAAGAAAAATTGAATTACTATTTATTAAGTAATATAATTCATGACTTTAATTAACAGATTTAATACTAATTATTCACTAAATAAATAATAATTACTTATTTAACTAATCAAATCACTCAAATATAGTATTTAATTACTAAAAATAAAATTTTAAAAAATTAATTAACCTAAACATCCTAAGTTTTTATATATATATTTGAAAAAGACCTCTCCCGACAAAATTTCGTCGGTTGAGGTTTTTTTTTTCGGGAGAAACCTAATCTGACGGATATTTTCTTTTATACAAATATAAAATTAGTTTCATTGCTTTTGTTTTTTCCCCAACTTCTTTAATTTAATTAATATCTTATAGTCTTTTATACATACATATATATAAGTATATATACTGGGGCTACTAAAGCATATCTTGTTCATGAATTTGATCGTCTTATGGTGCAAATATTTAATGTTGATTCCAAAGTGGGTGATTATCTTAATGCGGCTGGATATGAAAAGTGGGCTCGTGCACACTTCAATGGGAAGCGGTACAACCTAATGACAACAAATATTGCTGAATGTCTCAACTCAATCACCAAAGATGCTCGTAAACTACCTATTACCAATTTTATGGAGTATTTAAGAATGAATATACTTCAAAAGTGGTTCCATGACCGTAGAACTGAGGCAGCCAAAATGGATTCACAGTTGACAGAGTGGGCAGACAATTTGGTGCAAGAAAACAACAAGAAAGGGTTGTCATTGCAGGTATTTCAAATTCATTAAATTTTATTTTGTTGCAAGTAAGGAATATATGCAGACATTTGACAGAGTGGGTAGACATTTTATTTGGTAGTTTTTGCTGATATTTTTATTTGTTATTTTATTTAAGGAATACATGCATGATAATATTCTACAGATCTTTTGAAGATATTTCAAATAAAATAATTGCGGAGTATTATAAATATATTTATTGTTTCTTGAATATGCAGGTTTCTCCCGTTGAGGTTTACTCATTTCATGTATATGATGGATGTCGTGTTGAAGTTGTAAATTTAGAGAGGAAGTGTTGCACATGCTGAGAGTTTGATCTCGACCAACTATCATGTGCACATGCTTGTGCTGCATGTAGGCATCGACAAATTTCATGTTACCCAATGTGTTCACAATATTATACTACAAACTCATTGGTCATTGCGTATGCAAAACCTATTTGGCCAGTTGGGGATCAGACAGATTGGGTGGTACCTAATGACGTACTACCACCAATTACACGAAAAAGGTACAGCAAGCGCAAGGAAAAGAGAATCCCATCACGCGGAGAAGAGCCATCAACTCGTAAGTGTTCAAAATGTGGTTCAACTGATCATTATCGACAAACTTGCAAGAATCCGATTGCACTTCATCCTACCTCGTAGATAGGTGTAATATTTTACTATTTAAATTTATGAATTAGTATGAACAATGGATGAATATTTAATTTTATAATTTTCTTAAATTTTATGGTGTAAACTTTTGAAGATGAGGAGTAAAGCATGCTTTCCCTCACAATTTTTGTAGATTTGAGATGATATATAGTAGCAATGCAACGCTTTTGGTTTGGCCCATGTGAGGATAAAGTCTTTGCACATAGATTCAATACTTTGATAACATATCTTTTCATTTATCCTATCTCGACGTCTCTGCACATAGATTCAATACTTAGCCATTTTCAAGAGAAATAACGTCATATGAGAAGGAAGGTGAACAACTTGTTTTATCAGCAAAGCTATAGTTCAAGCTAAAGTACAGACCCTCTCAGAGAGATTGTGGACCTCGACAGCACGGGATGTCTTTGTAGATGTTGATCCTCAGACTTGTTTTTTTCCATTAGCATATTCAAACTCAACATCCTGTTTAAAATCATTAGAGAAAAGAACAATTACTTCTAATATCCAATAGTAAATTGCAGTAAGTATAGGAAATATCATCTTCTTCATGGTCCCTACTGCTGAAAGGTCCAATAGCAAACTGTTGACTTGTACATGAGCTTTCTGTTTAAGTTTACATGGGTTTTAATTTTTAAGGGCATTTGTGTCTATTTATGTGAGTTTTTGGCTATATTTGAAAGATTTTATAAAAACTGACATTTTTGAAAGTAAGGGGTAAATTTTGGCTATTTTTGATAAAAACTCAAATTTCTTAGTATGTACTCCTTTTTTGTGTTTTCTTTTTGTTTTGTGTGTGTGTGGAATTTGTTTAGAAGTTTTCATAACTTGCTATCATTATTTTTTTGTAATCGTCGGGCCAAATAATGGAGAAAGCTATATAATTCACACCAACAGTCATGAGTCATCCCATGTGCTGTTACTGTGTGCAAAAACGTTGATATTTGTGATTTTGGTAATCGTTCAATCATGATCTCTCAATTTCTTGATACTTACCTCAGACCAATCATAGTTTGCTTTTTTTGCCTTTGGTTTTTCCATGATACCTCTGCCAAAAGGTATGAATCAATATTCAGTTGAAACATTTTAAAATGATTGATAGACAGATTATCACAGTTTTTCCTTAATAATTTGTGTATGTTTAAAAATTACCTGCAGTCATGTCGTCCTTCTCTTGAAGAAATATTTTCTATTTCCTTTGCTTGTTATCCAAAATGTCTATGAAGAAGTACATTGATATTTAAAACTTATCATCATTTGGATTACTTGCCAAAGAGAAAAGAAGGAAAGCCTCCACCAACTATGGTAGGCTTTCCCCCTTGTTTGAATCCCTTGACGTCAGACCTGTGAATGTAGTTGACCAACCAGGAAATAAGTCAGAGCCAGAAGCAGATGGAAATGTGCATGCACTTGCAGAGTAACAACTCATAAAGCAATAGGCTATGTCTTCTTTTTCATCGCTTCTGAGACCTTTGGATAGTCCAGCATAGTTACTTTACCAGTAAAGCAGTGTATTCTTTTGGAAGACCTCTGTTATATATTTTTGTTGATACAAGGGATATTGGGGGAGAGATAGACCTCAAGTGCAAGTGTAAATGTTCTTAACCTCTGAGCTACAATCCCCTTGCACTATGTTTTATTTAAGAATTGAGCGTTAGATAAAACTTTGGAAGCAGGCCATCTCATAGAATCTGCCCTTTTATTTTTTAAATATAATTTCTTTGTCCTCTTTTGCACTCTTTCATTCTGCATATTGTGTCAGAAAAATTACTTCATGTTGTTCTTCTTTTAAAGATATTTTCATTGTTTATTATTTTTTTCTTATCCAAAATGAATATGAAGAATTGCATTGATAATTAAAGCTCATCACTCGTATTACTTGTTCAAAGAGAACGGAACACTAATCATCTAAAGTTCTATTTTAGGGGAATGAAGATCTTATCATTGTTCATGATGCTCTTGATTATGGGGACTGCCGCTTATCCCTTGCAGTGAGTTTCTTTCTTATTACCCAAATAGCCAACTCCAGTTATCTCACTCATATTTCCTTTAATAGCTTTCAAATATCCGTTGTTTTTTCATATTCCAAAATATGGGATTTTTGAGAATATAAATTCACTGAAGGATTTAGCACAAATGCCTCAATGGACTGAAGAGAAACCTCTGCGAGTTGCTACTGGCTTCACCTATGTACGCAATGTGTTTAAGATTTTTTCACTGTATTATTCATCACTTTCCATTTTGGGAATAAGTTTCTTTTGTTATCTTATTGGAAATAAGGGTTCTGTTGTTGGCGAGTAGAGTATATCCTATTCTATTTGGGTTTTATTTTTCCTTTTGTATAGATATTATGTAATTAGGATACCACTTGTTTTCCTTGTCTAACCTTATTAGGGTTTGTAACCTTATTATAAATACCTCCTTTTGGAGAATGAAATATATCTGAAAATATTCTACCCATATTGTTTGACTTGGTATCAGAGCCGACTTTCTGGTAACCTGTGTATTGTGCCCACTCGTGTTCTACTCTGTGCCCTAATTTCTTTTTAGGGTTCTTGTGCTCGTGTTCTACTCTGTGCCCTAATTTCTTTTTAGGGTTCTTGTGCCCGTGTTCTACTGTGTGCCCTAATTTCTTTTAGGGTTCTTGTGTCTGTGCCTTCGCCGTGTTCCGCTGTGTGCTCTGTCGTGTTTGTGCCTCTACTGTGTTCGTGCATCTGCCTCTACTGTGTTTGTGCCTTGTGCTCTGTCGTGTTCGTGCCTTTACTGCGTGCCTCTACTGTGTTCTTGCATCTGCCTCTACTGTGTTTGTGCCTCTGTTGTCTTCGTGCATCTGCCATATTTGTGTCTGTGCTGTGATCTGTTGTATACTCTGCGTGATTTGTTGAGTTTCTGCTACAATCATGGGTGATAATTCCATTGTTGGTGCTGCTGGTGCTACTGCTGCTTCTGCAAATTTGCGCGTTTCTGACTCTATTCCAGGTACTGGCTCTAATACTTGGATAATTGATACTGGTGCTTCTGATCATATGACTTATGATGCTAAATTTTTTGATGAGTTGTCTAGTAACACCCGTAACCCATACATAACTAGTGCTAATGGTTTGCCCTCTCCAATTACTGGCGAGGGCACTATTTCTCTCACCCCAACTCTGTCTTTGTCTCGTGCGTTATTAGTTCCCAATATCCATTGTAACTTGTTATTTGTTGGTCGCTTACTTGATACACTTAATGCTTCTGCTACTTTCTATCCTACCCATTGCTCTTTTCAGGATCTCAAGACTCACGAGGTGATTGGGCATGGTAAACGGATAGGGGGGTTGTATTATTTGACATTACCTTCTGCACCAGTTCGTGATCGTGTCGTTAATACTGTTCAACGTTGCAGTGTCAAAGACAAACAGCAAATTTGGTTATGGCATCGTCGCTTGGGACACCCGTCATTTGGCTACCTTAAGCGTCTGTTTCCATCTTTATTTCGCTCCTGTGATGAGTCCAGTTTTAAGTGTGAGACATGTGTAATGGCTAAGAGCCACCGCACTGTTTTTCCCTTAAGTAATAATAAAGCTGCTTTGCCTTTTGAGTTAGTACATTCTGATGTCTGGGGTCCTGCTCGTGTGACTTCTCATGGTTTCCGTTGGTTTGTGACGTTTATTGATGACTGCACTCGCTTAACATGGGTATATTTGATGAAGAATAAACATGATGTTGCCTCTATTCTTCCTGACTTTTGTGCCATGGTGTCTACTCAGTTCCATGCTCGTGTTAAAGTATTTCGCACTGATAATGGCGGTGAATATGTGAATCATACCTTGGCCCAATTCTTTCGTGATCAAGGTATCATTCACCAAACTACCACTCCATTCACACCTCAACAGAATGGTGTGTCTGAAAGGAAGAATCGCCAGTTACTTGAAGTTGCTCGCTCTCTGATGTTGGATATGTCTGTTCCCCATCATCTTTGGGGACATGGTGTCTTGTCCGCCGCCTACTTGATTAACCGTACTCCTAGTCGGGTTCTTGATTTCAAGACTCCACTTGATGTGTTATGTGCCCTCACTCCTCCGGTTTCAGTCTCTAAGTTACCTCCGAAGGTGTTTGGGTGTGTTGCGTATGCTCATGTTTACTCTCATCAAAGGAGTAAACTTGATCCTTGTGCTCTCCGCTGTGTCTTCATTGGTTATTCTACGACTCAGAAAGGTTATAAGTGTTATCACCCGCCTACTCAAAAGGTACATGTCACTTTGGATGTCACATTTCATGAAGAGGTACCCTATTATGTTTCTCCCTCTTCTTCAATTCAGGGGGAGAGGGGGAGTGAATTGAAGAATTTGGAAAATATGGAATTTTTAGGCGAACAGGATGAAAACGACCGGTCGCTCATAGGACACGACCGGTCGCTCGCGTCGAGCTGGGACTACAGTACCGATACAAGCGAAGCGACCGGTCGCAGTGAGGAAGCGACCGGTCCCGAAGGAAACGACCGGTCGCACATAGGAAGCGACTGGTCGCCCGCGTCGACGAGCGACAACAGTACCGATACGAGTGACGCGACCGGTCGCCAAGAAAGCCACGACCGGTCGCCAGACAAAAATGTTGGTGTTTTCGAGCCTCTCTCAGAAGGAAATAACAGTGATATTGGCGACTCCCATACAGATGAAATTGATAATATACCCCCCTCTGCCCTGCCATTGCCTCAATCAAGTTGTGATAATGAGGTACTTTCTAGTGATATGCCTACCTATTCTTTGCCCCCACGTACTACCCGTGGGAAACCTAAAATACAATATTCTCCTGATATACATGCCAAGTCTAAATATCCCATTAACCATTATATGTCAACTCATCATTTATCTAAGTCATATGCATCATATTTGTGTCAATTATCTAGTGTATGTGTGCCAACTAAGTTGCAGGATGCTCTATCTGATCAAAACTGGGTAGATGCAATGCATGTTGAGATGGAAGCCTTGAACAAGAATGCTACTTGGGAGTTAGTTCCTTTACCAAAAGGAAAAAAGGCAGTTGGGTGCAGATGGGTGTTTACTTTGAAGCACAAGGCTGATGGTTCCATTGACCGTTACAAGGCAAGATTGGTAGCAAAAGGGTATACTCAGACATATGGAGTGGATTACACAGAGACTTTTGCTCCAGTAGCTAAGCTCAACACTGTACGCGTGCTCTTATCCTTAGCTGCTAACCGTGACTGGCCGCTGCTACAATTTGATGTCAAAAATGCATTCCTCCATGGTGATCTCAAAGAAGAAATATATATGGATCCTCCGCCGGGTATCCCTGTTACTTCTAAGGAGGGTGTGGTGTGCAAGCTACGGAAATCCTTGTATGGATTAAAGCAGTCTCCAAGAGCGTGGTTTGGAAGGTTTGCTGCATCTATGAAGAAGTTTGGGTATGTGCAAAGTAACTCTGATCATACTTTGTTTCTGAAGCGTCATAAAGGTAAATTGACGGCTTTAATTATTTATGTTGATGATATGATATGATTGACGGCTTTAATTATTCATGTAGAGATACAGAGTCTTCAGAAGTATCTGGCTTCTGAGTTCGAGATGAAATCATTGGGTGATTTAAAGTATTTTCTTGGGATTGAAGTTGCCAGATCTAAACATGGTATTTTTCTATCCCAAAGAAAGTATGTTTTGGATTTACTTGCAGAAACTGGAATGTTGGATTGTAAACCGATTGATACCCCTAGTGAGCAGAATTATAAGTTGGGGATATATCCTGATCAAGTTCCGACTGATAAAGAACGTTATCAACGACTTGTGGGGAAGTTGATTTATTTGGCTCATACTCGTCCAGATATTGCTTATGCTGTAAGTATAGTAAGTCAGTTTATGCACTCTCCTAGTGTAGATCATATGGGGGCTGTGACTCGTATTTTAAGGTATCTGAAAGTAACTCCTGGCAAGGGGTTAATTTTCTCCAAGTATGGCCATACAAATGTAGAAGGGTATACAGATGCTGATTGGGCAGGTTCAGCCACAGATAGACGTTCAACATCTGGGTATTTTATGTTTGTGGGTGGCAATCTTGTTACGTGGAGGAGCAAGAAACAAAAGGTGGTGTCTAGATCTAGTGCTGAGGCTGAGTATCGGGGAATGGCCCATGGTGTATCTGAGTTACTATGGTTGAGGAGATTGTTGAAAGACCTTGGTTGTGGGCCTAATAAACCCATGGATTTATATTGTGACAATACGGCTGCGATTGCAATTGCTCATAATCCTGTACAACATGACTGTACAAAGCATGTGGAGGTTGATCGAAATTTCATTAAAGAAAAGTTGGATGCAGAGATTGTGTCCTTCCCTTTCATCCGTTCAGAGTATCAGTTAGCTGATGTTCTTACGAAAGCTGTTTCTACAAGTATCTTTCTCAACTCGCTTGACAAGTTGGGCATGCGTGACGTCTTTGCTCCAACTTGAGGGGGAGTGTTGGCGAGTAGAGTATATCCTATTCTATTTGGGTTTTATTTTTCCTTTTGTATAGATATTATGTAATTAGGATACCACTTGTTTTCCTTGTCTAACCCTACTAGGGTTTGTAACCTTATTATAAATACCTCCTTTTGGAGAATGAAATATATTTGAAAATATTCTACCCATATTGTTTGACTTCTGTTTGGTTTTAATTTCTCTTTTGTCTTCTGCTGCAGCTGGGTCCGAAATTTATGAAAGAAAATGGACTGAACCATGTGAGCTTTTCAACTGTCGATGGAGCACTCGAGGCAGCTGCCATGGTAAGAATATGCTTTGTCAGAGTAAAAGTTGGTGGGGTTGCTTGGACTTATGAGGAGCACTGCCTGCTGTCTGAATGTAGTTGCATTGCTCCCAGCATAATATAAAGCATGATGCATATTTCCCAGTATATGTATCATGACTAACGATATCTTCAATTTATTGTTTCCTGATTCCTTCCGAGGAGAAAAATAGGCTATTGGTTTTTATCGTCTAGTTTTCGTTTCAAAGCATTTTGTTTCAAATAATTCTATGTATCAATATGTAACCTATAAGTCGTCTCATTCAACGTTATACTAGTCCAGAACTCTGCTGGATTCTAGCTGCTGCAGTTAATATTATGATATTTCTTGAAGAGACTGAATCCATGCTTAAGTTCTAGATGATCATACATTCAAATGACTCTTTTGTTAGCTAGTTGTTTCATGGGGATGGTCTTCAATCTTTTGTACAATCTAGTTTGATGTGGTGTTGTTGACCTTGGCATTTGAAGCTAGGGTTTTTTTTTTTTAATACTTATCAATAAATGTAGAAAATAATTAATTGCTACCTGTCTCTCTTTTGAATTTAGATGGGGATAGCTGATGCAATTTTGGACCTTGTGAGTAGTGGGACCACACTGAAAGAAAACAACTTGAAAGAGATCGAGGGGGGAGTTGTGTTGTGAAGCCAGGTAAGGTTCTTGCTTTATGGCTCATCTTACCTAGCATGTGATCTTGTAGGTTTAAGCATGCTACTTAGAACGAGATTGTTCAACTGCCTGCTCTTTCGATATCTTGTCTTATGCTTGGAATTAGATTTTCTTTAGGCAGTTCTTGTTGCAAGCAAGAGATCGTTGATCCAAAGGAAAAGTGCACTGGACATGACACATGAGATTCTTGAAAGATTGGAGGCGCATCTAAGGGCTGAGGGTCAGTTCACGGTGCGTAATTCTCAAGTCAAGACCTTTCAACTTTTGAATCTCTGATCAATTTTCTTTTTATAAACACCCTTTGGGAGAAACAAAAGTGCTTCGTATATCCTCCCTTCGCCTTTAAATCCAAATAAAAAAGAAGAAGACTAGTTTACTGTTTTTACTCATTTCTTTCAATGGCATTTGAAGTTCATGGACATAAAATTCCAGATATGTAAAATTTTGAAGCTCTAGATACTATTCTTCTATTCACAGGGTCACAAACAGTTATTTTCTTTCCTTAAACCCCACAAGTCTGAAAATTTGTGTTAACTTTTGTTTGAGTTTTTGTGTGGTTAAATTAAAAAATAAATAAATATAGTGAATTTGCTTCAATTCAAAATTTGTTTATGCTAGTTGTGCCAAGTGTAATGTGATCATAATATATAAAAGAGACAGAAAAAATATCAGGAAATTTGATACGAAGTTTCTGACTATCGCTCCTACATACAATTTTGGGTCAGTTTTTTCCAAGTTCAAATTTAGGTAAAACATTGTGGGGAGGATTGGAGGTACTCTGGAATTTTAGAAATGGCAACTATTTAGATAGAATTTAAAGTCGAGATTTACCACTTTCAAATTCCTTCTTTTTTCTCACGTGGAATTTTTGGATTTCTTTATTTTTATTTTTTATATCCAGACATGGAATTTGGTTTTCACTTTTAAAATTATGATTTTTGTCAAAATCCCAACGGAGCTTATGAATTATGATATAAAGATATGTAAAATTTTTGAACATAAAACATATCTTATCGATACAAGTGGATAATTAATGAGCATGAGAGAAAACATTATGTATAAGATAAACATATAGCCCTAGTTGGAAAAAACTATAAACTTGGAGTTAACCAAGTGAGTTTGGTCAGTACTGACAAATTAATACGTGGAAAGGGTCGCTCAATTCTCCTAGAATCTAGGTAGAATACACCAATCTCACGAGATGTATATACTAAAGAATGTAACCTCCATATGGCGTTTGTTGCAAAATAAATGCAATTTCCGTCAAACCCTTGGATATTACTAGCTGGATGCAGGGACACGCATTCAGCATCAGAGCAAAAGAATAGTTGGTTGTCCCCCAAACATTGTACCCTGTCAAAGTTGCCATTCTCTTGGTCAAGCTTGTATACTCTAAACTCACTTGTCCTCAAATATGGTTTAAGGCCAGATGCATCTTCAGAAGCAATATCGGTGTGGCGAAATTCATCATTATTAACTTCTTCATCTTGATCATCGTTATCTTCCTCCTCTTCCTCATCAGCCTCATCCTCATTATCAGTCTCTTCCTCATCATCAATCTCTTCCTCATCATCAATCTCTTCCTCGTCCTCGTCCTCATCATCCTCATCATCAGTCTCTTCCTCATCATCAATCTCTTCCTCGTCCTCGTCCTCATCCTCATCATTAGTCCCTTCCTCCTCATTCTCGTCCTCCTCCTCGAAATCACCATCCCTTCTTGAAAAGCAATCTTGTATTTGATGGATCACGAAGACTTCATTATTTGTTGCTGATTGTAACAAATGATAGGTGTACATTCCTTTCAACACGATCTGGTAGCCATCACGATACTCAATGCTTGTATTTAAATCCCTTAGGCTTTCTATTTTGTCATAGACCAATTTAATTTTCACTGTATCATCTCCAAAGTTTAAACTGTGAGACGCAACAACGATGCCATTCTTACCGGGAGAAGAAACCAAGGCGTATAGCATACCGGAAGAAGAAAACAATATTGTAGTAAGATGTTCGTTTTCATCTAATACATGGAAGACACTCCATGTTTTGTCTCCAGGTCTGCATAAACCCAACGTCAACTCATCAAAAACTGCTGCAACAATACAGTTCTTTGATTTAACATCCGACGTAGATAACGTGAATGAATTACAGAAAAGCAAGGCACCGCCACGTTTCGACTTGTTTGTGTTTACAAACTTATGGAAAGATGGAATTGTTCTCAAAGATGGAAGTTGGTGTTGGTCTCTTGAAATTGGGTTTACGAGATACAGTTTGGAGTTCAATACTTTCTCTTTTATCAGAACCAACCATCCTTTAGAACAACCACAAACCCGCCCTCCTCGAACCGGCTTAGGTAGCCTCAATGTGTGAAACTTGCCATCTGAGACACTGGAAAAACTCAAGTACTTATTGGAGGCCTGAGGGAGCAGTAACCAAGGTAGTTGTGGAGCATTAGAAAAGTCTCTTCGCATAGCAAGAGAGTTCCAAGACTTGCAGATGATTCTTAAGCGTATACGCTCTCTTAAATTCAAGTGCTTTAAAATAATCTCCATGATATCGTCAGGCAGTCTCTGCCACCCAATATTATTGCAGCAACTGGTCCTTTGGCTTCTGTACTCTTTGTTTTGCTCTCTCTTGCCTCCTTTTTTGCATTGAGCTTGCTTTCCTTTGAAGCAACAGAACAGACTCTCACTCTTCATCTCTCTCGGGTTAATTTGTTTATGAAATTGAAAATCTCAACCAATAATATATATAGTCAAGTCAATAATAGAAGATTGATGGGGAGATGAAGTCTACTTCGTATTGTATTTAAATGAAAACAGCATCTTTGCAAATAAGCAGGAATCCATTCAGAAATATAATTGTGATAAAATAAAAATATAATTAGACAAATCGCAATCCATTCAGAAATCTAATTGTAACAAAACAGAAATAGACGTGCAGAGTGTTTCTAGAAAACACTAAACTGACGAAGTGATAAGCATGCTTATATTTCTCACATCTGTTTACAAGATATATTCGCCCTCGTCTACGTGGATGACTCTAAAGAGAGTCTGAAATTGAAGAGAAAGCTTCGTTGTTGTGAACAATATATATATATATATATATGAATATGACGTTTGCGATTACATATATATATATATCACTGTAAAAATTGAACATATTTGAAAATGGAACTGTTCCACAATAATAAGGGCAATGAATAAATACATTTTGACACACGACACTGGCTTGCGCCATTCTCTAGCATGAATATAACAAAATCCTCCATTTACCACGACAGCTTTCACCCTTTGTTATAACTTATATATATGCTTTGCCATCTCACGTACGCTTGCCAACTTTGCCTTCTTTTACATATAATCTCATGCATTGGATATCATTTGCTTTTGTACACAATCTCTTCGTCATCAACATCAAATGCTGGATTGCAAAGGCATCTGAAGAGCCTGCCAATACCCTGCCAGGGAAGAAGGCAAAGGAACACATCAGCTACATTAACCGGTTAGCGTGATTCAGTATATTTCATTAGGTGTATAGAATCTTATAACATGCCTGAGTGAGAAAAGGAGTTCTATATGAAAGTGGTCGTGGCGAATCCTCTTCAGAACTGCTATCGGAACTGCTCCCGTCGTCGTCTGTGTCAGCAGAACTTTTCCTTCTTGAAGTTCCACCATTTCGTGTCTGCTTTTCCTCCTAAAACCAGAAATATTTGTATGTAGTGTCTGCAGGTCATCACTTAAAAAGATTTGTTTTCATGCTTTGATTCTCCTTTTGTTTACGCAGTTACCAAAGCACAAAAATAAGAGGGAGGAATGTAAATGGGACTGAATGATGTGTGAAAATCGTCATCCAAAATTAATAAGGAAATACTATAATGGGCATGCAGAACCCTTGCATTCAAGTTTATACTCAAGATGAAGAATGCGCCAAAATGCAATAAACGAGAAATGTTCCTCTACAAGATTTTGCATAAATCGTGACGGCACACCTGAAATATCCTTCCAAGGTGTTTGAGCGCCAGAGCACGAGCTTTAAGTTCATCTTTTCTAACATTATTTTCCCGTAGAACCTGAAACCAAATTTTGGAATCATGAGAAGGATCTCAAGAAAAACCAGTTTCATGAAAAAGAAAGGTTTTCTGTTGATTGTAAGAAGTCACTAACCATTTGACAAACATGCATGAGAGTTACTTCAATGTCCACCACATTCAATTTCCACAATGAGTTCAAAAGTGTGTCTTTGTTTAAGCGTATGTGTGATTCGACATCATTTTCAGGGCCACTTCCATCCATTTTAAATTGCCGACGGATTTCTTCTTGAAGTTGGAGCAACTGAAAAGCACCTGAATTCATTTTTTTCCAGATATGATTAGGTGAAAAGAGGAATTAAATTTCCCTGTAGAAAACAAGACATTAATACTGAATGAGGGGCAGAGTCCTGGATGATTATATGCAAACCTTTTGCAGCAGTCATCTGTGACTTCCAGAAATGTCCCTTATTCCGTACCCACTCAGCCAAAAATGGTACTCCTAGGAATATGGTTTTCTTTCCAAGCTCTTGTGCTGCTTGTCTCGAATATACATAGCCAATAGTGTGTAGCATTTCAATTCCAAAGGCTGCAATTGAGAAAGAGCAGAAAGTTTAGCGTGCACAAGTGTCAAGTAGTGACAGGCGAATGCATCATTAATTTTTTCATGAAAATTACAAAGTCCACGCTACTACATATTGTCACAATTACATAAATTTTTGAAGCCAAAGAACAGATGGGGTGTCATATGAGCAAATACAAGTCAATAATTTATGCCTACAAGAATCAAAGTCTGTTGTATTTGACAAAGCATACAAAATTTTACGTCCTATCAGTTTCAGTAACTCATCCCTTTGTTGTCATAAAAATTAGGTTCGATATATGATTATTAGGAGCTAGAAGCTGTTATTACAGTTCCTAGCACAACTATCTCCTCAAGGATTTATTGTTCTCTGATATTTGACATTAGAGTGGCGTCAAGAAGAATAAATAAGACACAGTTTCTTTTTAATTTATCGGTTAAAACTTTACCAGTATATCAACTTAAACTCAAGCACTAAAATTGCTAACATATATCAGGCAGAACAGCTCAAACATAATCAAAGTAAATGAAGCTGCAACATCAACTACTATGAAGTGCATTATTTTAAAAACGTCATGTGAAGATATATCGATAATCTTTAAGTTCATCTTATACATTATGCTGATATCAAGCATGAAGCAGATTACAGAGTACTCAAAGGAAAAGACAGGGATAATTTCAAGAAATTCCCTGTACTATATGTGCCCTATTTTTTTATAGATTTTAAATCTTTGGTAATTCCTAAAGATAATTGAAGTTGTAAACCATGAGGAATCTTTCAATTCAGGTGGTATAAATCTTTTGAGCTATGAGTATGGTCACAGCATTTGAAGTGATACAAAGTTCTTGTGCAAATTTTAAAACACTTAGACTTTCTATTTGCAACATTTGTCCCATGGGTTCATTACTGGTTACTGAAATCATAAACAGGCCAGATGCAAATTAGTTGACCTGCATCAGAAAGTCGTCTAGCTTCAGATTCAGCATGCTGTAAGAATCCCTCTTTGTCACCTTGAACATATTGATTAAGAAAATCTTTGAGTGATTTTGCTAGCTTTTCTTCTCTTTCTTTCTGGACAGCCTGCAAAAATAAATCCATACTATGGATGCTGTTATAGGTTAAAGGAAATGAACCAAGTGGATAAAAATTTGAGGAAACGATGATATCAAGTTAAAGTCACACCTAGGTAATGTCAATGGTTACATTGAATAGAAGTAGACATTGAGACATGAAAATCTGAAATGCAGCAAATGTGCTCTAGCAGACAACCACAATACCCAAAAGATTGTCTGAAATATACTTATATTTAAAACATAAGAGAAATGGTCAAATAGTGGTAGAACCAGACTGAGTCTCCTTATGGGAGCAGAAGTTCTGCAACCCTACCGCCCCGAGTAATTTTATGAGTATGTATTGTGAGCCTGTGACTGCAGAAGCCAGACCTTTATATTCCATTTTATTCATGAACACGAGCACAATGAACAGCATGCCTCGCTAAAGAGAAAGATACTGGTATTTAATTTAATGAGTTCTGGAATTTACTTGCCTTCAATTTATCATGCACTTTCTCAGGGCTGTCACCTTCACCAGCTAATTGAGAAGAGGCCATTGATGCTACAGCTAGATGTCCTATGTAGTCCTCAAATAATTCACTTCCGAAAAGAAAAGCAAAGACAGCTGTGGGGTCAAGCATGGTTTCCCTTCAAAGAAAAACACTGACTTATTAGGATATCGGGAAAAAAATATTCTAAGAACAAGACTAATGCACAACTTAAATTCATAACGATATAACAACAAAACTATCAACTTGCGTTGCACATAGACAAATCAAATAGGGTAGAGAAAGTTTCCAAACAACAAAGTCTTTCACAACTATGGATTTTTTTTCCCTACAAGGGCTTTAGAATTTTACATTATGCAAAGGTAAGTTGGTCCAGTAGAATGTCAGAAATCAAATTCATGAAATGAAGCCAAAATTTATGCCAAGAATGTGTTTAGATGGCTAATGGCAAGACAGAAGGATTGGGAGCAGTATAATTTATCTGCAGTTATATCATAATTCATTTTCTTTATATGAGAAAGATCTCAAGTAACAAAAGCTGTAATAGGATGACCTAGATATCTGCGTGTATGTGTGTGCGCATACGAGCATAAGCAAATGTCAAATATAAGTATTTGTACCTAGATATGCAATACTTTCCATTTCGATCATATGCATCTCTTTGCACTGGATCACTCAAAACTTGATAAGCTTCACCTAGTGCCTGGTAACAAGAAGATTTTTTATTAAACCTCAAGGTAAGAGAACAAACACACATCCTATGTCTTCATGTAAACTAATATGCAGCAACCCATTTCCAGAGATAAAAAAACAAAATGACAGAGCAAGGCTCCATTTGATTCATAAGAGGACTGAAACTTTCTTTACCTCGAAAAGCGATAAACAAACGATAAAAAGAAGGATTAGAAGTAGTGGACTTGCCTGAAATTTTTCAGCAGCCAGAGGATCGTTGGGATTTTTGTCCGGATGAACTTGCCTTGCCTGCACCAACAATAGCCTTTGCATATCAGATACTTGAATTTCAAACACAGAAAAGTTCAGAATACAAAGGTGCATTAGTTCACCAAGATTTGAACAAAATAAATCATAAACCCCTGCATGATAGTAAGAAATATGGTAAAGATGACGGTATGAGTAATCAAAGAACACTAGGCGATTCAGGTCCCTTAACAATTTAACAATTAAATATTCATACTTTTCTGAAACTCAATCAAAATCCCATTCTCCAATTCTCAATCGTTAATGTTTCAAATTGGACCCAAAAAAATAAAACAAAAGGTAACCAGTCAATCAGGATCTACCACCAAGATATGTTTATTATATTTCAATTTATTCATTCTTGTATGTGATCCTACCAATGCACCAAAAAACAACTGAGAAAGAGAATGATGATCAGCACTTAAAAGAAATTATTACAAATAAAAATAAAAAACCAAATGCAAAACTACTAATAAATGTACAACATATCGAAGTTATCAAATTAAGAAAATTAGATATCAAAGAATGAACCTTAATATAATAAGCCTTGCGAATTTCTTCCTCAGAAGCTGAGGGACTGACGCTGAGGACATCATAGAACTCAGTTTCCTTCACCATTCTTGCTAAATTAGTTGCTTTTGCCTGAAGAATCTCCCAGAGCTCAGCTGAATGTGAAAATTAAGCTCACAAAAAGAAGAGAGAGAGAGATTGGTGTGGACTGAGTGAGTTGCAGACTTGCCTTTCCAGTTCCACAGAGGAATAAACAAAGGCTAGAAAACTACTTTTTCGCGGGAGCACAACAGTTCTCCTTTTTTTAAGTGTCCCCATGGTGGCGCTTATTATGATGGGGGATTGGCATCTGCATACTTTTTCTATTATATCATATGGCTTTTTACTGAAAGTAGTTCTGAACTTAGACCCAATTTGTATTTTGGTCCTTGATTTTGTAAAATATTTTTGTACTGAATTTCACTTTCGTTAGCAGCGTTGATCCTTTTTAACCCCTAAATGTAACATAAAATTCAACAAATCTGACTGCACGATCAACACTGCTAATGAAAATGGAATTTCAAGACTACAACAATCATTTTCCGAATGGAAGAACCGAAATACAAATCATGTCTAAGTTCACGAATTTGAAGTGACATTATTTTCGACTGCTTTTCAATTTTTAATTTCCAGAAATGTCACTGTCTCACTGGGTTGGGTTCTTTGCTGTTGTGGACCTCTGTTTCCACTGTGGGTCCAATTGTGAGGCTAGGTTCTGCTTTGGTCTGGGTTTTTTCTTATGGGCCCAAATGGTGTTTTGATTTGAATTTAGGACCCTACCTACTTTTCCATGTGCCTTTAAAATCTAGGGAAATAGCGGTATATACCCCCCATTTTATAATCTCAATTAAAAATACCCACCCCCCCCCCCAATTTTTTTACAACTAACACCTATAAATAGAAAATTATTGTACACTTATTGCTTAGCTAACACTTTTTCTGAAAATCACCTCTCGCGAATCAGCTCTCTCTTTGGCTCCATCTCTCAGTCTCCACTCTCTGGTCACTGAGCTCTCACTCTGTCGTCGCTCGTGGCTGAGCTCTCACGCTCTCAATCTCTGGTCGCTGAGGTCTCACTCTCTCTTCTCTCTTCCTCTCCCAGCGAAATCCGTTAATTGAAGATCAATGCCATCGATTACCTGAACCAGGTACTGTTCATCGGCATTTTCTTACGGCTTAGGGTTTATGGGTTTGTATGAAAATCGTTTATGGGTTTGTTTGAAATTGGTTTAGGGCTTTCTCTGAAATTGGTTTAGTGAGTTCTCTGAAATGGGTATAGGGTTTAGGGGTTTTTCAGAAATTGGTTTAGGGGTTTCACTGAAATTGGTTTAGGTCTGAAATGTTGTGATTCCGATGATTCATTGTATTTACGGCAGTGAAACAAACACGTCATTGATAAGTTTAGGGCTTGCATATTGGATATGGATAAGTTATCTTTGTTTTTCATATGCTGTTGTGATTATTTGGAATTTCAGTTTGGGGATGAATATTGAATGTGTAAACAAAGGGCAAACAACCATATGCGGGGATGTATATTAGTTTTTGGTGCACAATGGGCTAGTTTAGAAGTTACAGTACCTGCAGATGTGTTGCTTGTGCTATCTTTTAAATGGATTTGAAGAGCCTATACTGAAATAGCTTCTCCTTCCCATTTCCCTTCTCATTCAGGAAGCATTTTCGTGTTAGACCTTTGGTTTATCAGTCACTTATTTGTTCAAACAATATTGGATGTAACTAGTGTTTCGTATCTAATTGTAGAAACTAATTTGCAGGTTTCTAGTGAGCAGAAGTCAGCATAACTTGATCTTTTGGAGAATATTGTAAAGAATAGCGGACGGGACTACATAAAATATTTTGTTGTCAGACTCCCTGAGGTTAGATTTCTGTTTTTTGTGATGCCTCTCATTTCTCAGCATGCTTTTTGTGGTTACGTAACGCAGCTTGTTGATTTATTGACATGTAACAATGTCTGAATCAACCTGGAATACACAACATATTTAGTTTGAGGTTTAAATAATGGCAATTGGGATTAAATTATCTTTGATATCCACACTGTTCACTGCTTACGAATTACATTGTTTCTTTAAAATAAAATGATGTTTTTCTGCACAATGTGTCATTATTACCCCCTTGTGTCAAATCCGACGATAGGCTTCACTTCACTTCACTCCGTAGTTACTTTGCAGTCAAAAGTTTTTCCCATTTTTTGCACTTGTAGGTGTATGAAATGGGAAAAACTTTTGTAGGAAGCCTTATGAAGATAAAATATAAGAGAAGGTCGTGGGAAAATATAAGAGCACGGCTTGTGGACAGAAAATATAACATAAGGAAATTGGAAAATATAAGAGAAGGAAATGGGAAAATATAAGAGCAAGACTTCTGGAGATAAAAGATAAGGGTTGAAGGTACAATGAATGTGTATTTTTTCTGTCATGGGCCATTGGTGAACAAACATGAAATGCATATAAAGTTCTATTGGGGCTGTATTGTTGGTTTTTCACTGATATATCTAGTGCATATTGCCATGAGATGCATCTGTATTGCGTGTTTATTGCTTGTAATTGTGTATATTTAAAAGGCTTGAAATTATTCGTATAATGGTGTTGTGTAGGGAAATATGGTGTCGAAAGCAAAGTTGATGATTGCTGCGGATGAAAAAATCCAGGGAAAGGCATTGACCCTTTCCCATACAAAAACAGCGATCTGTACAATTAAGGACAAATTTAGTGAGCAACAGTTAGAAAGGTTGAAGGACAGTTGTTTTGGCCATTTGTTAGTAATTGAGGACCTGAAGTGGACAACACAAATTATCCATGGCTTGTTGTTGAGAAAGGCAGACCCGAGGACAGTTTCTCAAGTCAACGGGATCAAATTCATCGTTGGCAACAAGGTCATACAGTTCACAGCGCAGCAGTTTTGCGTCATCACAGGGCTGCAGTTTGGAAAACTTCCCTTCATTCCGACTGCAACTAATGACAACTGCTCATTGAAGAAGAAGTATTTCTGCAATAATAAAACGGTCAGCCTTTCCGAACTCGAACAAGCCTTCATCGACTGCAGTGATGAGGAGGACGTCTTCAAGTTTGGGCTATTATACTTCGCTGTTTTTGTGCTGTTGGGCAGTGAAAAGCATGTCAACATTGACATGCGCTACTTGAAATTGGCCGAAGATGTTGAAGAATTCCAGAAGTATCCGTGGGGTGCTGTGTCATATGCGAAGACAAATTCGTCATTGTTGAGGGCACTGTGCGCAGAGTACCAGCGAGTCAAAGTGCCCCAGAAAGCCTTAAAAACCAAAAAATCAGCAAAGCAATCGAAGACAATGGCAAGTGGTAGACCAAGGGAGTACCACATAAAAGGATTTGGCTTTGCACTTCAGGTGAGGAAATATCCGTTTATGTATAAGTTCCATTTACTTTGTTTACAGTGATTGATATATATTTCTTGAAAACAGATATGGGCTTTTGAGGTGTTTCCAGCATTCGCTGCATTGCATATCGTTGTGCGCGAACATAATGCCCAAGTCCCTCGTATACTACAGTGGAGAATCAATAGTTTGCCTCGTTTTCATGAAGTAATGAGCCAAGTCTTTGAAAATGCAGAGGTTAGTTCTGTTTATAATACTAATGTTATGCTTCTGATTCAAATTATAGGTTTAAAAATATGTTATTTGTCTCTCTAAATTGCAGGTTGATGTGCAACCTCTCCGCCCATCTGTAATTGAGAAGCAGCAGCCGTATTGGAGTTGGGGTGACGATGTTGACGAGACTGAAGAAGTTGTTGAGTTGTGTGGCGATGACGATGAACCAAAAACCACCACTTCTGCCTCTGTGCAAGAAAAAGACGACGACATTGCTGAAATTGCTAGCCGTCCATCGTCTTCTAAGGCAAGCATTACATTTTTTCGAATATATATGTCATCATACAATAGGAAAAAAATTGCTGTTGATGGGAAATATTTTCGAAAGATTGTAACATTTGCATTATAACTTAATGCAGGGTAAAGTCGCGTCCACTGATTTACGCACGTTGAAGCGTGAGTTTGAAAGGACAAAGGATGAATTGGCCAAAGTAGCCGCTTCGAATCGAGGACTTCGCACGAGAGTGCATCAGTTGGAAGAAAATGTACGGATGGAGTCCTTGAAACGTGAAACAGAGGCTGCAAAATATAAAAAGTCAGTGGAGGATTTTTCGAAGACCCTAGCTTCCATGGAACAGTATTTCAAGGGGGAGATAGAGCAGCTGAAAAAAAAAAATAGTGGGTTGAATGAGGGTGGGGAAGGACATGAGGACCTCCGTAGTCCTCATATGAATGAAGGACCATTACATGACTATGGTACTCCGCATATAGAACCGGCAGCAATGGAAACAAAAAGCCCCGGTCATGGAGCCGAACCATCCGCAGCCTTGGTAGTCGAAGAGGCACAAATGGTCACTTCCGTTCCTCACTTAGAAGTGCATGAAGCAGCTGACCATGCACTTCTTGAGAAGCTGCCTACCCCGGAAGATGTGGCCGGGTGTGACGAAATCTGCAAAAGAATGATGTTTTTGTTAGAAGGTTGGAAAATAAGTGATAGGATGGCATCGGGAGGTCCGATCAATCCTCCAAGTATACTGAAAGTGAGTATGGCTGGTGATGGAGAAGGGTCTAAAAGTGTTGAAACAAAAGAAGAGAAAGGTAAAGGCTGTAGACAGAAGCGTCCGTCCCACACTTTGTGTAGTCCATTTACTGATCCGTTGAGGAAGAAGAGGACGATGAGTGTGTCGGATGCGACTGAAACCCCGCCATGTTTTGATCCATCAAAACCCCTTCCCATTGAAGATGTGAAGGCAGTAATGGAGTTTTGCATTGGCTGGAAAAATGAGATCAGGTTAGGATTCTTTACCTTCAAAATCCAATGTTCATGTTATGCTAGTATGTGCTGATATAGAAATGAGAGAATTACCAAGTTCGCTTTAATATACATGTGTATATTTGTGATGAACAAAATTCAGACTTTGTTAAAGGAAAAAAATATTGACTGCTGCTGTTAAATGTATTTTGTTAAATATAGGTAGTAAGAAATTTTGAATTGTAGTTTATTATTATAACATTTAGACTCAAAAGAAGACAATAAAAGAGATTTAGAAGGGGTTGGAATAGCGGCTCCTTCCGCCCATGGCATCTGGTCTTCTCCTCCATGTTATGTTCCTCATGTTCCTCGGCTCTGCTAGTGTCTTTCCTCAGTGATATTAATGCAGTCGAGGATCTGGAACATTTGGATGGAGGGCAATCGAAGATTTTGTCACGGTCAGTTAGGAGTAAGGGCTGAGGAGTTATGGGATAGAGTTAAATTCCGGGCTTCTCTTTGGGCATCGGGTTCTAGGCAGTTCAAGGATTATCATTACTCTATAATCTTGAGAGACATGGCTGCTGTCTTAAGATTATGTTACCTAAAGTCTTGTTTTCTTCCTATAGTTTTATCTTCAGTCATAGCTGCATAGATTTTCTTCAGTTGTTCTGGAGTTTTCCTTTTCATTGTTTAATCGAGGTATTTTCCTCTTGATTATCAATAAAACGTTTCTATTCATACAAAAAAAATATTAATGCAGTGGAGGATGTTTTTAAAGTGTATATGGCAGTTACCTCTTGGATTATGGTTATGTGTTCAAAGAGTTTCTTAATCTAAAACAAATTATTACTCGAACAAAGAATTCAACTTATGGTCACATTTGAAGTGAAGAAAAACACAGTTGAAATAGAAGACAAATAGAATTGCTTGGTTGTCGTTACAATTTGAAGGCCGAGAAACAAATAGAGATAAGTAGTTTACCTAAGAATACTCAATTGTAGCCGGACTGTAGCCAGATTTCAACTTATGCCCGTAGGGCCTCTGCATGACGGCCATGTTATTGATTGCTCACGGCCCAATGTGCTTATAGTATAATTTTACAGCATGTATACGACTATTATTTTACAATATAAACGATTTGAAATGGGAATTTACGTTTGTGCCTAAGTTCTGAAAACTTTTATTTTCAATGGGACAATATTATTTTATATATGTTGTGAAAACTGTTACCACCTCAGTTCTGATGGGGAATTTACGTTTTTGTCTCTTGTAGTGCGGAGGTCCAGCTGGAATCATGTTCCGTCGGGGCTGATTTTTTCTACAAATTGATCGATCATACGGAATGGATTAGCTCAAGGGTAAGAATACACAAATCTCTACTTTATTACGAAACTTCAAATGTTTTCTAACCTTTATTAAGTGTATAGTTTTATGAAATTGTGCTGATATTATATACGTGAACTTTCAGCACTTGGACATGGCAACCTTTCTCTTCCGCAAAAGGCAACTGACGCATCCATTGGTATTTGGAACTCAGTGGACAACGGCTGATTGTTGCTTGCAGGTCAACATGTTTCCATTTTTACATTCACTGCTTCATTTGCTTTTGGTTGTCATTTTGTAATATGCCTTCATTTCAATGTGTGCAGCAATTTCTAGAGCCGGTCAAAGTGACTGGCAAGCCACGTGGAGCGAAGAAGGCAGCTGCTTCAAAAATCAGTGAGCTTACACCCAGCAAGCTCAACAATATACATCACTATGTGCGCGGTACGTGGCAACACGGGTATGGCCAAGCTTGGACAAAAGTTAGGAAGGTGTATTTTCCATATAATCTGAAAGGGGCCCACTGGGTTGCAATCGAACTTGATTTCGTCAATCATACTGCAACTGTGTATGACTCGTACTCTGATTTTACCGCCAAGAAGAAGCTGGTTGGACTGCTTCGCCCTATTTCGGAGACGCTGGCACGAGTGCTGTTTGAAATGCAGTTTTATGAAGGTTCTGAGCTTGAAGAGGTTAAGCAAAGGGGGCTACAAATGTCAAGCTTTACGCCATTCTCAGTTTGCACCATTGGAGATGTACCACAACAACGAGATGGGTAAGGTTTGTCAATTTAGTCGAGTTTAGAAAATATTTGACAGAAATGCATTTCTAATTTCCCAACTTTTTGGCTTGACAGTGCGTCTTGCGGAATCATGACCGTCAAATTCTTGGAGCATCTCAGTGCTGGGATTTCGTTAACAACAATTGACCCTTTGAAGAGCAAATATTACATACTGAAGCTTGCAATAGAGGGTTTAAGGGGGGAGGCTTATGTATGAGGTATATGGCTTCATGTCTGTGAATTTAGTTGACTGTGGACTTAGGACTTGGGAATTGACTGTGGTGATTAATTATGTCAGGAACTGGTGTATATGAAGATGCAGACGTGGATGGTTTGCTGGAAATTCCTGCCTTTTTGCTAGAGCTACTAGGTTTAGTTATTATGTGTAGCAACCCGGGTCTTTGGCCCTGCTGTATATTGTGAGGTGTTATATTGTACAGTCTAGAAGCAGTGGGTAATTGCCTTACATGGCACACACACTGTTTCGATTTTGAAGGTTACCTATTTTGTACACCTCCATATATAAATATTGTTGCTCTTTATGGATGCTTTTGTAGCCATTGTTCACATTTTCTGTCTGTGGTTTAGTTTGCAATTTATGTGATATAGGTGAATTTCATTTCCTGCTCTGGGTATCTGTTAGTGGACTTACTGAAGCATACAGCTTTCTTAAGATTTCTGAATTTAGTTTTGACTGAGTTCGTTTTAAATAATGTCCGCCGCAATTCTACTTTTCTGCGTAGCATTATGTTGTTATTGGAATTTGGAACCTCATACTGTGTTTGCTGATGTTAGCTGGAGCAGGATGAATGTCACAGGTCGTTTGGTATATTTTGGAATTGCTACAGTTTTTCATTACATGCCCTCTCTCAATTTTTTACTTTCCCCTTATGTACTAATTTTCCTTTACATCACTCTCTGTGAGACAAATTTTGCTTTCAATTTGTAGCAACGTATGTTACTTTTCCTTTTGGCACGATTACAAGCTAGGTTCCATTTCAGAAAAGCAGGTAAAACAGCTTTATTTTTAGACTACTTTAGACTCTCGCGTGTATTCCAATATTGAATTTCAGTCATGCTTTCTTGCAGGGTCTAAAAGAAATTGCGGAGTGTTTGTCTGGAACTTTGACGAAGTCAACTGATGCTATTGTGCAAGACGATATTGAAGGTCCAGCAATGAAACCGAGAAAGCTGCTGAGGTTTGAATAAGAACTCTTTTATCTAGTGTTTACATCAATCTTGAACATTGTAATGGAGCCAATCCGCTTCTATGCTTATGTGATGCTTTCTGCTGAGGTTCCCATTTATGCCATGCCTCTTTTTTCTTGTTTACTTTGCTTTTTATCTTGGGATCTTTTGGCTTGGCACTATGAACTGACTCGGTGGCAGTTACAAATTAACATAGGTCTTAATTCTGGAACTGGCATTCATAAACTCTATCTTTTTTCTTGTTATAGCATGTTTACTTTATTTTGTGGGCTTAATTGTGTGAGAGATGCCCTTATAATGTCAAACAAACAGTTTTGACATCAATCTTTTGAAAGAATTGAAATCACACCGTTTATTATTATGAATATTTTTGTTTCTTCCTCCGAGAACAAGCAAAGTGGTTACAAATATCAAATTCCGCATGGACCTAGAGTTCTATGGTACCATCCTAGGATACTTCACACTGGTCTTGGAAGGACATGTAAAATGGTTAGTGTGCGTTCCATTGTACAAGGTTGAATGGATTTTCTTTTGTCTTCTATTTGGCCCAAGCATGCCAAAAATCATTCTCGTTTTCAACCAAGTGGACAGTTACTACACCAAATGACATGGACATACGATATAATAGCAATATCAGGCCAATATACATGCACTATAGAGGCAATATCACAGCAATAGAAGGATAATACGACAGCAATAGTATCACAATATACATCCAATAGGGTGGCAATATGCATACACTATCTATACAATACAAAGGCAATATGAAGCAATATACATGCAATATACATACAATATAACTGCAATATTAAGTGAATCTACATACGATACACACACATCCATTACAGACTACATTTTACACATGCAAAACAAATCGCCACCGAAGCGTAACAATACTATCCCGCGAAGGGAAAACGAAGAAGCAGTAGAGCATTACATTAACAACAATAAATTTGGCTTACAAACGAAAAAAGAAAACCTTAATGGGAAATTGGAAATTGTGGATTTGAACCCAAAATAGGACTATGTAACTAAGCATTTATTGCGAATTTCAGACAAGAACATTGGGAATTAGGAAAATAGGAAAATAGCAAAACTGCAAACTTGGAAAATGGGAAATAACGAAACTTGGAAAATTCAAATATTGGAAATATAGAAGAAAAGGAAACTTGGAAAATAGGAAACAGGAAAAAAATGAAACTCTGAAAACATGAAAATTGGAAAAAAAGGAAAATTGGAAAATTGGAAATAGGAAATAGGAAAAAAGGACAGTTGGAAAATAGGCAAATTCGCAAATTGGAAATTTGAAAATTGGATAATTGGATAGTTGGATAATTGGCAAATTGGACTATTGGACTATTGGATACCGGGATAATTGAAAAATAGCAAATAAGGCAACTTGGAAAATAGCAAAATTGGAAATAGACCAAAAGGAAAGTTAGCAAATTGGAAAATTTGAAAATTGGAAATAGGAAAAAAGGAAAGTAGGAAATAGGATAAAAGGACACTTGGAAAATTGGAAAATTGGGTAATTCGAAAATAAAGCAACTTCCAAAATTGGATAATTGAACAAAAGGAAACTTGGAAAATAGGAAACAGGGAAAAAAAGAAACTCTGAAAACATGAAAATTGGAAATTTGGAAATTGGAAATAGGAAATAGGAAAAAGGGACAGTTGGAAAATAGGCAAATTCGCAAATTGGAAATTTGAAAATTGGAAAATTGGAAAATTGGATAATTGGATAATTGGAAAATTGGACTATTGGACTATTGGATACCTGGATAATTGAAAAATAGCAAATAAGGCAACTTGGAAAATAGCAAAATTGGAAATAGACCAAAAGGAAAGTTAGAAAATTCGAAGATTTGAAAATTGGAAAAAGGAAAAAAAGGAAACATTGAAAATAGGGCAATTGGAAAAAAGAAAATTGGTTCATTGAACAATTGGATAATTGGACAAAAACTGAGAATTGGATAAATGGAAATAGGAAACAGGGACACATGGAAAATTGGAAAATTGGAAACGAATTGAAATTGTGGAAATGGGAAATAAGACAATTACCATATTGGACAATATTAGTTACTTTCTCAATTAGCCAAAGCATGCAACTTTTTTTCATTACATAATGGGAAAATAGGAACATTGAAAAATTGGAAAACAGGAAATAGAACAAAAGGAAACTTGGGAAATATAAGAATGGATAACAATTGTCGTGTCCGTGATATTTGAAATCAGGATTACTTTGAACGAAGTGCACTGTTATTAGACCAAATGCCATTGACTTACGATATAATAGCCATATCAGACCAATATACATACACTATAGAGCCAATACTGGTACAATATATGAATGATACGATAGCAATAATTTTACAATATACATCCAATAGGGTAGCAATATTCATACACTATATATACAATACAAAGTCAATATTAAGCAATATACATACAATATAAGAGCAATAGTAAGTTTATCTACATACAATACACACACATCCATTAGAGATTACATTTCACAGATGCAAAACAAATCGCCCCCGAACCTTAACAATAGTATCCCGCGAAGGGAAAACCAAGCCAACAACGGATCCATGTACTGGGGTCAGATGAACTCAAGCAGCACTCACCCTTACTACAGCTCCATCAAAAGATCCATGTCTTTGTCCTTTGTCCTCGCTGCATGCACGAGACTATGATGAGCCATTCCCTCAGCACCCGTATTCAGCACCTCCCACACACCAGCTACATCAATTTCACTCCAATTGTAGTTTGGTGAGATGACCGAAGCATAATCTCGGAACATTTCGAAGCCGTTGTTGAAACAGTCAACCATTTCATGGTTATATTCTTCAGATATTGTGAATTTTTCGACGGCATCTTTCTTTCGCTCTTCCAATTTCAACTTCAACGACTCTAACTTTTTGCTCCGAGTTTTTGCTTTTAGAGTTTGCTTAACTTCTCCAGCAAATGCTTTGTTCAACTTGTTGGCCAAGTTTCCCATAACTTGGCCATGAATATCGCATTTGCTCTCCCACCAATCTGTTGCCTTTGACAAATATTGGAGGTCGTGCTTCACGGCAGAGATTTTGTCAAGCGCATCACTGCTCTCGGCCTCACTTCCAGATGAAGTGGGATCATGATTCGGAGTCAGCGGTGGAGATGGGAATGGCACATGCCAGGGCAGGTCCCCCGGGTAACTGACTTGGTCGTTTGGAGGCCGTACATCCGACATGTTGAAGTATTGAAGTATTGGAGTATTGAAGTACTACAATTCACAGCTGCCGACTGCAACAAAACAAATAAACGTAGATTATGTGTCAAGTTGTAAACGACAATATGGTTAGCTTTAGTGGACAATGTTTGGCTTTGAGTAAGACTGATATGAAGTACTGATATGAATGTGGAGAATGTTTGCCTTTGAGTAAGACTGATATGAATGTTTGCCTTTGCCTTTGAGTCAGACTGATATGAATGTTTACCTTCGCCATTAATTAAGTTGCCTATGTTGCAGTTATATATAGGAAGGTTCATATATTGGGTATGTAGTTGGTGCATTAAATTGATGGGATTGCAACCTACACCATTAACTCCTTGGCTGTAATTTACAGCAGTACAGCATTACATTAACAACAATAAAATTGGCTTACAAACGAAAAAAAGCAAACCTTAATGGGAAATTGGAAAATTAGAAAATTAGAAAATTGGAAATAGAACAAAAGGAAAATTGGAAAATTGGGAAATCGGAAATACGAAAAAATGGAAACTTGGAAAATTGGAAATAGGAAAAAACGAAAATTGGAAAGAGGAAAGTAGGAAACTAGGACATAGGAGAAAAGGACACTTGGAAAAATGGAAAAAGGAAAAAAGGACACTTGGAAAATAGGAAAATAGGAAATTGGAAAATTGGGTAATTGGAAAATAAAGCAACTTGGAAAATTGTTCAAATTCGAAATTCGAAATTGAACAAAAGGAAACTTGGAAAATAGGAAAAAAGGAAAAAAATGAAACTTTGAAAACATGAAAATTGGAAAATTGGAAAATGGCCAAATTCGCAAATTGGAAAATTGAAAATTGGATAATTGGAAAATTGGATAATTGGATAATTGAAAAATAGCAAATAAGGCAACTTGGAAAATAGCAAAATTGGAAATAGAACAAAAGGAAAGTTAGCAAATTGGAAAATTGGAAAAATGGAAAAAGGAAAAAAAGGAAACTTACAAAATACGCCAATTGGAAAAAAGAAAATTGGTTAATAGAACAATTGGATAATTGGACAAAAACTGAAAATTGGATAAATGGAAATAGGAAACAGGGACACATGGAAAATAGGAAAATTGGAAACGAATTGAAATTGTGGAAATGGGAAATAAGACAATTACCATATTGGAGAATTTGAATTACTTTCTCAATTACGCAAAGTAGGCAACTTTTTTTAATTACATAATGGGAAAATAGGAACATTGAAAATTCGGAAAACTGGAAATAGAACAAAAGAAAACTTGGGAAATTGCAAAATAGGATAAAATTGGCACAACAAATTAAAATTTGGATAATTGGATAATTGCATAATTGGATGAGAGATGGAAAATAGGAAAATATTAAAAATGGAAAAATGGAAACGAATTGAGATTGCTGAAATCAGAAATAAGACAATAACCATATTGGTCAATTTGAATGAGTTGATCAATTAGGCAAATAGGCAAATCCCTTATTTGAATTACATAATGGGAAAATGACCAAGTTCGGAACATCCAAAATAGAAATATATGACAAAAAGGCATACAGTGAACTGGGTCATAACTCCCGCCCAATACTATCCCGCCTAAGACTCCCGCCCAATACTATCCCGCCTAAGACTCCCGCCAAGCCCTCCCTCCAATGACTCCCCCTAATCCCTCCCGCCACTAACTGTCTCTGTTACTCCAGGTCATTAAAACCTGCCTATATTAATCAACCCAGCTGTTTGAAATGAAAGCTTCCATCACATTAACTCCTGCTTGCAGCCATTACCTTCCTCACTGATTTCACTCACATCGCATTTAGTCCCCCTTTTTTCCAATGAAGTCATACACCAGCCTACATTAAATATCCAAGACCATGGACCATAACCTCACACCAAACCCAACGCTTTCAATTACTGAAGGAGGGGAGATTGAAACAGAAGGCAACTCACCCAATTCACTCACTGCAGACTTGGTCCATGGCATGCAGCAATGTCGAGGCAATACCATGTTTTGGAAAAATCTCCATGCAGACATAGTATCAAAAATTGTGGAGGGCCAAGCTAGATGGGATGTCATAAAAAAGCGCACAATTCGCTCTCGTTATCATGCCCGCATGCATCTCCTACATATAAAGGCAATCAAAGCAAAAATTGAAATTGCCCAATCCACTGCAATTATGGTATTCAAGGAATCAGAAGAAATGGCCAAGTTGAAGCAACAACACGTGGAAAGGGGATTTGAACTATTTCGTAAGTTTGCAAAAATAGTGGATCCGGCAGGAAACTGGGCCAACATCACTGTGGCCGGGGTCATGAATTTCATGGGTCGTGGTCGCCGCACTTGAAGAGTATGCAAACTTCGAATTTGTCAACAGCAGGGAAATGGAACTATGAGGTGGCCTCTTTTTGTATTATGTAACCATGGGGTGGCCTGTTGTTGTATTATGTAAGTTTGGAAATAGGATTTTATGGAACCATGGGGTGGCCTGTTGTTGTATTATGTAAGTTTGGAAATAGGATTTGTATTATGTAAGTTTGGAAATAGGATTTTATGGAACCATGGGGTGGCGTGTTGTTGTATTATGTAAGTTTGGAAATAGGATTTTATGGAATGATCATGCCTCTTTTTGTATTTGTGCGTATACAGTTTATCGGTATTCAAGGAATCAGTGGCGATATAGCAGCAATAAATATACAATAAATATGCGTATAATGGCAATATTATGTCAATAAGAGTACAATACAGTGGTGATATAGTTACAATATGATCGTATAACAGTACGTACTGCATCAGAATGTTTTTCAAATTATTTGGTCCTCAAAAAGTCAAGAAAAAAATTATTAAGTAATTACAACCTGGAAAAAGGATGAAGTATACATCCCTTAAAAGACATATGGCCTACATTACAGACCTTCAAAATGAACTCTATATATATAATGCATGCCTTGTAGCACCATCACATCCCCCCCTAAATTACAGAAACATGACACCCCAAAACCTCATGCTCCTTCCTCTTTCAACCCCTAAATTATCCATTGGATGCCCAATACTAGATCACTGCTTGGGGGGTGGGATACCCTGCAACTCCATAACAGAATTGGTAGGGGAGAGTGGTTCCGGGAAGACGCAGCTTTGTCTCCAACTTACGGTACGAGCTCAGCTCCCACGCTCACATGGCGGACTAGGGGGCTCCTCCGTCTACTTATTCACAGAATTTAGCTTCTCATTTCGTCGATTGCAACAACTAGGCAACCTTTATCATGCATCATACCCCAACTTAGTAAGGTTGGAGCCATTGGAAGACATATATGTTCGTGGTGTTCATGATGCTCAAGAACTCATCCATGTCCTTGGAGACATAGAAGCATTTATTGCCATTGATCACACCCGCCTACCTGTCAAACTCATTGTCATTGATTCCATTGCTGCATTGTTCCGATCACAGTATCAGACAACACCGGCAGATTTGAAACGGCGGTCTGAAATGTTCTTCAACATATCTGGGACATTGAAGGGTTTAGCAAATAAGTTTGGGTTGGCGGTGGTTGTCACCAACCAAGTGGTGGATTTTATTGGGCCACATGATGGAGTGAATGGGGTGAGGTTGGGAAACTTGGAGTCCCTGGACACATCAGGCAGACGGGTGAGTCCAGCTTTGGGACTGGCTTGGGCACATTGCATAAATTCAAGAGTGTTCTTGGCAAGACATGAGCAATCTATTGGGGTTAACATTCGTAATGCTCCTTCAACAACTATATGTAGTCAAACACATAGGACATTTCACCTTGTATTTGCCCCACATCTGGCCTATGCATCCGCCGAATTTGTAATCAGAAAAGAAGGTTTAGTCGGAGTATCAGGGTAACTGTGTAATAAAGGAATTCTAAGAACTTTAATGTTTGGATCCTTTTGGAATTACATTCCAGGCCCTTTAATTTCGCACTCAAATTATAATAGCAATCTGGAAGCAATACCAGTGCAATAAAAGTACAATAAAATAGCAATCTGGATGCAATACAGCATGCTGTAGCAATGCAACCCAAATTATGCAAATTGAAAACAATTCCCATTCAACATAACACGAAACCCACCACAAATAAAAGTAAAGTTTACATGACCTACCAAAGCAACACAAATCATATTGTCTAAGATACATTGCGCAATGGAATATTGTTTTTACAGGTGCTTTTATTGTGGCCTCCGGAACCACACCTTGAGCACTTTCTTCTAATGGTGCCCTCTCCGTGCGAGGGAATTCTTAACTTCTTTCGTCTGCCTGGCATGACCCTTGCCATGGGAGGCAGCACAACTTGACTTCGAACATCTTCAGGAATATCCCACCTTCCGTGAGGCTGTACCGGGTAGATGCTATCCGAATAAGCATCCATCCAAGTTTTCCGAGTGTAATACCGAGAAGCCTTTGAGTATACATTTACTTTCAAGAAGCGGCAAACTGCAACTACATGCTTGCAAGGTAGCTGCTCAAGCTGAAACTTTCTACAACTACAACTGTTGTTCGTCAAATCTACGAGGCCGTCCATATAACCGTCCAAAACATTATACTGTGCATTATTTACTTTAACCACATTCATCCTTGCAACATCCTCCAACCTGTTCCTCAACTTCTTCTCTCCAAAATTGGGGCACAATGTTGTTGTGCAATTCAAAGCCAAGTCACGACGTTCGGTGAACCATTTCACAAGAAGATTCATAATTTCCCCTAACAAATGAACCACTGGCATCATCCTTGCAAACCTAAGGACTGAGTTGATTGACTCCGCAATATTTGTTGTCATTACATTGTAGCGGCGTCCATCCATGTGAGCTCTAGACCACTTATGTAACCCTGCATCTTCAAGATATTGAGCAACATGTTCCTTTTGCTTGATCTTGCGAAAATGACAATCAAATTCAGCAATGGAATAAGATTTCGCAGCCTTCTCAAAGTGCATAAGTATGTGATCATGCTTTTTCAACTTGCAAGTGCGTTTCATGTTCCCCTTCATATGATAAAAGCATATGCCATGTTGCGCCGTTGGAAAAACTTTGTTCCACACATTCTCTATGCTAACATTGCGATCAGAAATAATAACAAGATTGGGACACTCACCAATGGCTTCATGAAGTTTAGTGAAAAACCAATGCCATGATGCATCCGTCTCCAAATCCCCAATCCCAAAAGCAAGAGGATATATATTTCGATTACCATCAAATGCATTTGCTACAAACATAACACCCTTGTACTTGGATTTTAAATGAGTGGCATCCACGGCTATCACTGGGCGCATGGAAGAACGAAACCCTCTAATACATGCGCCAACCGCCATAAATAAATACACAAAGTGATTGTTCTCATCAGTTTGGATGTGTGTTTTTGTGCCGGGATTCATACGCTCCAATTCATAGCAATAAGCTGGAAGGATATAATATGCCTCCTCCGCTGATCCTCTAATGGACAATAGAGCTAACTCCCTTGCTTTCCAAGCTTTCGAATAATGGATGCTGAAACCAAAGTTGTGTTTCACATCTCTCATAATGTCACTTGGTGTGTATATTGTCCGAGAATCCTTAAACTTCCTTTTAAATGAAGTGGCTACAAGTGCTGCAGTTGCTTGACGATGGTTGTCACTTACAACCCTCAAATCACATTCATGGACAGTCTTACACCTCACAATCATGAAGCTGTTATCTCCAAATCTCGATGCTCGGACTCGCCATGGGCATGGACGTTGACAACAAACCACAAGCAACCTCTTAGTGCAAGACGATTGCACCTTAAATTCAAAGTGGCCTCTTAATGCCATCAACTGTAACTCCGTCAACAATGCTTTCTTAGTAGAGAAAATTTCCCCAACTTTAATTTTCGGATTCCAATCACTTCGCGAAAACCCCCCATCCAAATATGCTTCTCCATCATTTACACCGGCTTCATTGTACCGGTTCTGTTCACCTATTTCATTCGAATAATGTTCACGAATGGGTTCAGATTCTCCTCCTAAACGCATTATTGGCAGTTGGGCAGATGTGTTCAAGCAGCCCAAAATAGGAGGGGCAGAGTACACTGACACTTCATTTCTTTCAGTACCATTATCACCAACATGCATCTGATCCACCTCGCTAAAATCAATCATATCCATAAAATCTGTCCCTACTTCACCTCCCACATCAGTGCCATTTGTATTATTCCAAGTTACTTCATTGCTTTCAACAATGGCAACTGAAGAACGACCCATCCGACTACTATCTGTCGTGATATGCATAGTATCAACTACATCATTTCTCAGTCCTTTATCTTTATCTTCTATACTCACGAGTAAGGGAGCTAGTTTTGAAGGTGTTACCTCAGAATTGTACTTCATAAAAAATTTTACATCATCATCGTCCTCAATCTTTATGTGCTTCCACTCATTCGAGGCCACCAAAACTGAGAATTTTAAGCTAACCTTGTCTTCGCTGCTGTTTGTATTACCAATCTGATGCACACGGTCCAACAGTTCAGCAAATTTGATGGTCCGTGGAACTATTAAGCCTTTTGACTCACCCCCTTCGTATTTGCACATCTTCTTCGAGGTAACCCATTTTCCATTGTAGCACACGAGAATAGCAATTGTCTCCATTTCTGACCATGACAAAACAACATTTCATTAACACAATATAACCACAATAACCATACAATACAATAGCAATATAACAACAATATAAAAACAATATAATAGCAATATAACATCAACATAACAGCAATACGACGGTGAAATTAGAGGAACGCAACAGCAGTACACCAGTAACACATCAGCAATCACACTATACAGATATACTACATCAAATGGAAAATCCCAAGTTTCAAGATTCACATATCCAGACCAATCTAAGTGCAATTGGTACAAACCCAGATGACTGAGCATGAATATTCAACAAAACCTAACCCAAAGCAATTAAAGCCAAAACGAATTTAACACAAACCCAAACAATCAAAATATAACCCATTTCACATAATCCCACTAATTTTAAGAAAATAACCATCAACACTACCTTTTCGAGGTCGGCAATCCACTAAAGCTTCAAGGTTGCAAGCAGCTATTCAGAAGACATACCTAAAAGGAGGGGTTCCGATTCCAAACAGAGAGCAAGAGACCGAATACATGGAGAAAGAGAGAGAGAAAGAGCTGAGCTATGAGAAAGAGAGCAAAGAGAGAGACACAGAGTTGCGCTAGAGAGAGAGAGAGCCAAGAGAGACACAGAGAGCTGCGTTAGACAGAAACCAAAGAGAAATAGACCTGTGCCAGAGAGAGAGAGAGAGCTGATTCGCGAGAGGTGATTTTCAGAACAAGTGTTAGCTGAGCAATAAGTGTACAATAATTTTCTATTTATAGGTGTTAGTTGTAAACAAATTGGGGGGGTGGGTATTTTTAATTGAGATTATAAAATGGGGGGTATATACCGCTATTTCCCTAAAATCTAATTCCCCATGAAAGGGAGATTCTATCATATCCTCTTGACAATTTGATATGCTCTGTCAGTTTCTTTTGTTTTTAAATCACTCATAATTGAAATGTTTACTATGAATTCAAGGATTCTCTTTTGGTTTTGTATTATTTTGTTAAACCATGAATTCTGGAGGAGATGAATAATTGTAAACATTTGGAAATTAACACTTTAAAAACATTGTTTTGTAATTTTAAATTTTAAATTTTAAATTTTAAAAATAATAAAAGAGGTAGGCATTAGGCAACTTTCATGATCGAGGAGCCTCAAAATTATTTACTGATATTACTTTTGTTTGTAATGTTTCCATATGGTTTTAGAAATATAAAATCAAAGCTTATAGGGTATAAGGTTTGATATTTAGAGTTTATATTGAAAAAAAAACACAAAAATAAAATGTAAAACGCCTTACATAAAAGGCGAGTAATCATACAACAAGGCCTCTACTGTTTGAGGGACACCGTGCAATCATACACCTACTCCCCGATGCTACTTCACTTAACTTTTTCTTTTCATATCACGATATGAGAAAGACTTACATGTAACATATGTATATGCATTTTACAAGTTCATCACTCGTTACTTGTTAGATCACTCGAATGTAAATACTAATTAAATCCGAACTCATAATGAAATAAAACATCAGAACCTGAGTTGAAGGGAAAAAGAGTTATGTTAAGAATGTTTGAAAATGGAGGTTACCTTTGTGGACTTGGGTGAATGTTAGCTTAGACCAATCTAAACTACCAAAGGAATTGAAGGAAATGATCCTGCTGGACGTGACAAACTACCATGCAATTTTACTCGCTTAATTCTGCCTAACAATAATGAAAATTTGAAGCACTCATATATTATGGGCATTTTGATTTTCTTGTGTTTCAAGTCGGTTTGCTGAACTCTTGGCTGTTTCCTTTTTGCATATATTAAGTGAACCAAATGCTAGCGGCAATTTAGGCCAAGAAACTCATGGATTCTAATTTTGGAAGGGGAAAGAACAGCAATCACATCACATTTCACAACCAACGCAGACAAGCTTCCTATCCTTATCCTAGGTAACAAACATTTCTTTGGTTGAATTCAACATCAACTCTTTTGGCCATCAATTTAATACAAGGTCAACCATTGGATTGGATGCAAGTATTAGACTAATCATGTCACCTGATCAGCAATTAAACTAATCATCATCTCAAATACCCGTCAAACTAAACCAAAATGCAGTACGACATGCTTCAACTTCGGTATGTACCAGGTCGAGCACCTGTATGAACTCGTATCATTTGTCAATCCTCAATAACCAGTCCTTGAAGACAGAGATACAAAACACACAAAAACACGCAGAGGTTTTTCCTTCTTTTGGATGTGGCCATTTGAAAGGCATCCAAGTTTTCATTTTCACAACAAAAAGAAGGAACTCAAATTCAAAACTACATTGAAGCAACAATTGACAATTCACTACGGGTTGTGGTGACAACCAGGAGTTCAGGACTTACAACTTGAAAACTGAGCTGTCAGCCCAATACACTAATTACTTAAAGACAATTTCAGGAAACTATTGCCTCAATAGTCTTTCCACATTGCTTGGATGCCGTTTTAATAAGTAAGCTGAACCTGCAAAATCAAAATGCTTAACAACTAGTAACGAAATTCCATGTGTGTATATATGTAGTACGCATGCATGCATGTGCATGTGTTGCTATATAAATCTACACACATATACACATACCATTAACTCAACATTTACCTTGGAATATTAACGAGTCTACTCTGAAATATCAAATTGGACAACAACACAAGTTATGTTGTCTGAGCTACCACGTGCAAAAGCCTCTTGGATGAGTTTTCTAGATGCTTCTTCTGCGTCTTCTATGTCCTGCACTAAAGCCACAGCATCCTGGAAATAGAAGAGACTACACTTTAAGATTTTAAGAAATTCCATTACGAACAGGGATCTGAGATATAGAGAAGATAGTCTAACTTCAAATTTTGGTGCATAGAAAGTGGATTCACGAGTTTGAAATGCCAGCAAAACTCAAAGTTCTAAGCAGTAAAATATACATCCTTCAACAACAAAGTTGAAGGGTTTGGCACACAAATTTGATTTATAATTTTAGTTTAGTTTTCTATTTTCTTAGATTTCAACATTTTAGTTTGAGTTCCAATGTTTGAAGGCTCTTGCACACAGGTTTCTTGCACAAAATGTTTGGTTTTGATGGATGAGAATTCAATAGCTCATGATAATTTTGTGGAGACCACCACAAGAGGTACATCTGGGTGGTAAGAAGAGGAAGTTATCTAGGCAACCATTAACCATATATATCATTGAAATTGAAAATTGTGCGTACGTAGATGTAAGTGTAATTCTTGTGGTAAGGATTATTTATAATCCAAAGAAGTGTAAGGCATACATGTAGAATGGGAACCCAGTAGCAATCAAGTCCCTCAAAATAGATTCCCAGACCAATCCACAACCTGGAATTGTTATATATTTCTCTAGAATGGTGTAGTTACAATGGATGAGCTTACTGACCATTTAAGTATTAGGTGCAAGAACTTAGTTTCTAAGCTAAGAACAAGTACCTTTTTCCAGCTTTAAGTGCTAATCAAATCACATGATATGATGCAAGCTTTTAGTCATACACAACTCACATTTGTACCAGTAATTATGAGAGAACAAATCATGGTACATGATAAGATCTGTACCATTCCAAATGGCTGGCTAGATCATCTAGTCATCATCACAAGAAGCCTAGGGTTGCAATCATAGTGGCCAATAATGCCCCACAGTAAGACATCAACAACCACTTAATGCCAACATTTAAAGGCAATTTAATACAAAATACACCATCAATCAGTATTGGTTCCATCAAGACAATGTCCTAGGAGGGGAAATGTAAATGAGGTTAGGTTGGCATTGCATGAAATGGCTGTTCTCAAGGATCTAAGTGACTCACTTGCAGTTGATATACGCCCATACACAGAAGAGAAAAATTACACTTTTAGGAACTAAGCCAAATGATAGATATGGCGACAGTCACATGCTGCATATACTAAGACACCATAATATCTCTTTCAAAAGTTTAAGATGAAAATTTCAAAAATTTCCTTATCTAAGAGCAATGTAATTCATTCAATACATGCACTCACCTTATTTGATATGACATTCCAAAGTCCATCGCTTGCAATAATTATAAAGTCTACTCCATCAATTTCTTCTTCCTAAGCATAAGGGTGAAAGATACGCATATGAACAGATACACACACATAGAGGTACATGTGTAAACACAAAGACAGAAAGTGAGTAGCCAGCTTATGATTTCAGATTACCTGAATTTCTGGCTCTGCAACAACAAATGGTTTCAGTACTTTGTCTCCAAATGCACGGGAAACGGCAAGAACACCTCCAACCCGCCATGTTCCTGGCAAGTTTAACAACACAAAGCATAAGTTTGGGATTGAAATTGTTTCCAGACTTATGCACAGGTCATCGGGGAACACTGATGTTAAAGAACATAAAAAAAGTATCTGATCTGGATTTTATAGAGATAGATAGAATGATTCGAGATCCATCAGTGTGTATAACCGATAGATAGGATAATTCTGTATTCATCACTGTTATGTTTTCATTATAGATAATTATATAGTTAACAAATTAGTATGGAAAAAGGTAAAGTAATCACATTGTATAATCTGGCACACATAGATAAGGGGAGTAACATACAGAGACAACTTGCATCAAAGGACGGAAGTTGGGAAAAATTAACTAGGTTGCTCTTGGGCACATATGATATTTGTTAAAGTTGGGAGCATCTAATCCAAACCAATAGGCAATGGGATTAGAGGCCAAGATATTACATATTGTCATGCAAGGCAATGGATTCTTGATGTGAGATTCTCTATTCTCTAGACACCCCTGGCGTGACTGAACCAAACACATGGATCAATTATATTGGGTGACCTGGGCATATGTGACAATTAGGCCTAACAAGTGGATTTCCAGCACTGATACTATGTTGAAGTTTAAGCATCAACCCAAAACCAGTTGGCTATGGGTGGAGACGCCCAGGATATTATATTCAGTCATGCAAGGCTGTGAACTCATGACAAGAGATTCTATATTCTCAACAATATTAGTACAATTACAGGGTGATCATCTTAGCCTGCAGTCCCACAGCTGGACAATATTCTTTTCTGAACCTAAATAAGAGAACATTTCTGTCAGATATTTCGTTAGTTTGTCGATAGTACTACAAGATAGAAGGTAACTGATGTAATCCCAGAAAGGGAGCAAAGGATGGGAATGAGTAAAAAGCTCTATCTGTAAAATAAAATCCACCATTCAAATGGCTTGGTTTTGGCAGCTTTTTTCTAATTTTTTATAATTGTTTATCATGCATGTGTTATTACTATATCAGGTGATACACTTGAGTCATAAAGGGTTAAAATTAAAAAGTCAACTTCATTTATGGCAATCCAGAAAAAATATTTACAAATATAAGTTACTGATTGAAGTTCTAGTCCTTGTAATTAATGCCATAATCAGCAGGTGCCACAAATGTTGGGAAAATGCCGCCTTACCACTATAAAAGTATACATCACATAGACCAATTGAAACTATACACTCAAGAAAATGTAGCTTACCTGCCCAGATAATGAAACCTCCAGCCTCTTCAATTCTTTGGCGTTCATCAGATCTATCAGGTTTATGATCAATGGACAAGGGAATAGCTACAGTGAAACACAATATATGATGTCACAACTATTCAGTAGAAAAGAAAAAGAAAAAGTTATTTGCATATACTTTGATTAAAAAGGAAAAAACAAAAACTAGTATGTTAACTTAATGTATCCTGACAAAGCTCGTCCTTAACTTATTGAGTCATTAAAAGTAGACAGAATATGACAAGGACATTAACCTACCTAAGCTTTTTTGTTCAGTAATTTTTGTTATTGCCCCGAATTTTTTTGCATTATACAGTTTATAGCTCTTATAACCCCATAAGTCCCACCCCTAGCAGAGAAGACAGTAACCTGAACCAGCTCTGCAGCCGACTACTCTTGAATCACCAACATTTGCAACAAAAAGCCGATCACCTAATAGCAAGGCGGTTGATGCAGTTGAGCCAGAATCTCTCTGATAACCCTTCTCCTCATTAAGGTAATCAACATCTGTCTGTTTAAATACTTCAACTGCAGTCATAAACACAGATCTGCCTCATGCCTCATGATCACAGGGAAGAAAGTTTAACATGAAACAACGAATTCAATGGGCAAACAGAAGGAAAAGAAATAGCTCACTTCATACCAATAGCTGCCTTTGTGTCTTTGATAAAATCTGGGTGGCTACTCAAATTTTTGAAAAGGTTCTTTTTTAGATATTCTGCAGTCCTTGAACCTCCATGACCTGAAGAAATGAGCACAAAATCCATCAATGCAGAAGAAGAGAGAGAGAGTGAGACAAGGGGGGGTTGTTAAGCAACCATCTATATTCTTCCTAACTTTATTTTTCATCATTAGTATACATTAACCATCAAGATGGACAACCTAAACAAATGGAACATGTGAAGAAGCAGAAATAAAACACCATCAGCCTATAGTTTCTGACACTCTGAGCCTGATGAGAGAACATGCTACAAGGGATAGGTGATAGAAACTTGTATTGTACCATCAAAAACACCAAAAAATGCAACCATCTGGCCATCAACGTCAGATATATTTGCCTCAAAATAATCCTCCATCGAAGGCCTTTTACCCTTGAAACTGGAAAATCCATAGCTGAACTTTGCATTACGGCTCCCAGTGAGAAAGCTAACAGAAAAAGAGAAGAAAAACAATTAGGTTGTCCACATAACATATGAAAATTACAATTATCAGGATTTTGATACCAAATACACTGCAGAATGGCTCCTTTAGCAAAGGCTGATGAAATATCTTGTGTAACTATAATATCACCCATCCAAGTCATATTTAAAGTAAAACAATACTTTGAAACAGTGAAAGCACAACAAACATTACGAAAACAGAATCACACGTTCGAGTCAAAGATCATACTAACATATAACTCAATCCCAACCAAAATATAAACAACCTCAGCATTTTCCTTATGTGATCACTTTGACTAAGCTGAACAACATAGCGATCACAGGATTGGTGCATATTTTAATTTATTTAGATTGATGTATGTTCAAATAGCTCCACTGAAACAAGGTTAAATGTAAGGGAAATTGCATGATAGCCATAATCAACTACTCAAGAGTGAACTCATTGGCCGTGTGTGCCTAAGTACTACCTAGTGCAAGCCCCAGGTCCAACAAAACTCCGAGGTTTGAAACTAACTTCTTCTCTTTTCCATGTTGTTCAACAACTTCAAAGATTGCACTGAATTTCAAACTGTAAGACAGTAACTCAATTATAATCTTCATTTCCATTCATCAGCTGACAATCTTTGTAGAGGAATTATCAAACATTAACAGGTTATCAGGAGACAAAAGTGGAATTTAAAGAGTGTTAAAACATTAAAAATAATTTTTTTGAAACCCAATGGAAACACCCTCTTGGGTTCGAAAGAAAGAATTCCCAAGATTTATAAAAAGATCTTAAACAAATGAAACCAATAAGAACAACCACAACCATATTACTCAATCCTCAGTCAGTCACAAGAAACACCTTAACTGATCAAAAGGAAACCACATAGATATGTTTTCAGAGACAGGAAGCGATCCCAATAAAAACAAAGAGTGACCCATCAAAAACAACCAAGCAATTATGAAAAATAAATAAATAAATTTTATAAACAAAAATAGTAAGAATCGGGTTTATGAAAAATGAGAAGGAACCTCACCTGATCCCACCACCGCTTTCAAGGGCATTTGGATCCTTGGAGAACATGAGAGGCTCTGGTTTTTCTGATGCAGCAGCAGCAGCTGGTGGTGGTTGTGGTGGGGCCTCTTCAAGGGCAGCTTCAGAAGAGGCTGCTGCAGAGGCAGTGGTGCTTGTGGTGGTATCAGAGTCTTGTGTAGTTGTGTTCATGATGTTGCCATGTTTTGTTTTGGTCGTGTTGTTTGTTGCATATAGAAGAGAGAGGTTGTTTTACAAAGACTGAAAAAAACAGTGATGAATCTCTGATGACTTTCTCACCATTACCAAGGGGAATTTTATTGTCACACCCACCCGATTGCTGAAAACCACCCACATATGTCCTTTTTTAGAAAATTATTGTTTTCAGTCTGACTATTTTCACTCTTATTTAATTGTCTCACTTTGGCTAAAAATTAGACTGAAAAAAGTTAAAAAATTTATACCTACCCACACATGCAGAAAAAGATATTTTGTTAAGTATAAAATTGTTATATTTCATTTCACATAACTATTAGTTTTAGAAATTGTGTAAATGGTCAACGCCAGTGAAACTGTGTAAATGGATATTTTGGAAAAATGAAAACCTTATAAAAATGATATAACTTTAATAGTGGTTTTGTTTTGACTTCTCTCTTCATTTTAGCTCAAACAAAACCAAATAGCTTAACAATTAATTAATTTGATCGTGATTTAAAGATGAAACTATTTCAAGCCGAACCGCATGCCGAAATGAAATATGCCCTAAAGAATTTTTTTTTCCCGCTTGATAAAGAGAATTCCAACTTTATATGTCTTACAAAATTTTCGTGCCAAGATTGAAGGTGATTGACATAGTGATTAATTATTGTGATAATTTTGGCACCCCCTTTGTATATGTGAGTGGTAGAGGTGTGTAGAATGTGAGATTTTTAGTGCCAAAATCATCCCCTTTGTATATGCAATAATGCAACCGAACCAGATTTAATTCCTCAGACCAGAAAGAAGCTGAATTTTATCCAGCCCACTATATTTTAGCCCAGTCCGCAAAATGGTCGACCCGATCCATTGGGCCCCAATTTTTTGCTCAGCTCTGCTTCATCTCTCCGTTCTCTCTTTCTCACTCTCAGCCATTTCGCTCTCTCAACGTACCCAACAACACTGGCTGCGGGAAAGCGAACGCAATAGCTTTAAACACACAGAGGGTTTCACGTTCTTGCAGGTAATGGAATCTTTCCGTTTTTGCAAACATTATTGCTGGAAGTGTAGAAATTCAGCTTAAATCAATAGTTTTTTAAAATTTTATTTTAAATTTATTTCATCTGGGTTTGTGTATTGTGGTGTGAGTTTTTCAATTTGATTCACTTGGCATGTGCTTTAACAGGAAATTTTTTATTTTCACTACTGAATGTATGAATGTGTGAACAAAATCATACTGGGTTCTTGATTTATGGGTATTTGAATTATCATGGCATTGACGTAATATCGGGTGGCTTTTGATTCATAGGTGATTTCTAGTAGGTTATAAGTTGAGGGTTTTTGTTTAAACTTGCTAAAATGAATAACTTGATTTCAGATAATTAAAAATACTCATCACAGCTTCATCAACAACACTTGCAATCAATCAAAAGAGATGGTATTTGGAGCCCTAAGGTCCATTGTGCGGCCTCTATCCCGGACCCTAATATCCCGCACCTCCACATGCTCCATAACCTCATTTGCTGCCAGTTCCGTGTGCCCAAAACCTGAGACCCGCTTCCTTTCTGGTGGCCAAGCTCCGTGGTCTTTTCTGATTTCGAATCATTTCCACAGCTTGACAGATACTCGTTTCCCAAAGCGGCGACCCAGCCTCAAGTCTCGTCGAAAAAGGGCCAGCATAAGACCTCCAGGTAGCTTCTTCATCCAAAACCTGACTCTCCTAATTTGAGGTGAACTCTTATTAACTAATTACCTCTTGGATATGATTGCACAGTTGGAAATTTCATGTTTGGTTTCTGAGGAAATAAAAAACAGAGTCTTAGCCATCAAGTGCTGCCAATGCTTAATTTTTTAAATTTACATTTAGGGTTAGTTTAGTTAGATATTTGGTTTCACTAAAAAAATTCATGATATTATTCATTATTATTTGAATGCAGGACCATATGCTGGGATTCAGTGTGCTCCTGGAGAACCGATAGTTCCTAGTAGACCCAATGAAGGAAGTGTGAAGAGGAGGAATGAGAAGAAGCGAATGAGGCTGCGCCGCGCATTTATATTGGTGTGTATTTCATGAACTCTTTTATTCGTCTCTCTATTATGTTTCTGTTGCCTGTAATGGTTTAGATATACTAGGGTGTTTTACGAAAATAGAAATCTAAGTACATTGTCATGAAGATAACTGGGAACTTATTCTTATCTTCTTTGTTTGGGAATTTTATTTTATTTTATTATTTTATGGTTCAGTTACAAACTGTGTCATGTCTTACTCAGAAAATGCTCAATTTTCCTGTTAAAGCTTACCATAGAGAGGACTTTGTTTGTTTCACAATAATAATTCAGAAATTGCTCGTTCTTTACAATCAATTTAGATGGGGTAGTTGGATGAGGAAACCTTGACACAGTAGAATGAATTGGTCCATTCAACGCTATAAAAATCAATAACACACATTTGAGCTATATTGAGTGATGCAAATATTCTTATATTTGATATGATTTTGCTTGAAAAAATAAATCAAAATTGTCCAAATCTCCTGCTCCCTTTGTCTTGGATGATACAGTTCTCTAGCTGGTCTTATAATTTCTTTTCGGTTAGCTGGTTACTTGGTTTGCATAGATTAGAACGGTAGTGAATATAGGATGTTGTGCCAAGGCATATGAAATAGTCTTACACGGTTTGGAATCGTTTTGGCCTGGAACAATCCTTAGGTTGGGATGGAATTTAATTCCTCCTCCCGCTTGCATAAAATACAAATTTTGAACTTGAACTTCAGTCCTTATTGAAATCCCTTTTGTAGATATGCTTTTCCTCTAATATGGACTACTTTTGAGGTTGTGCAGTCAGAAAAGAAGAAAAGAAAGGCTCTAGTGCAGGAGGCTAAAAGGAAGAAGAATATAAAGAGAATTGAGAACAAAATGGCTGCTGTGGCAAGGGAAAGAGCATGGACTGAGAGACTGACTGAGCTGCAGCGACTGGAGGAAGAGAAGCGAAAGTCCATGGCTTGATGACTAGATAACATTATGGTGGAACCTTGTTTGCAGATTGTAATGCTGCTTTTAGCTCTCTGTTCCATTGAACATTCAACCTAGTTTCTTCAGGCTCGTGGGTTCCATTTTATCTGTTTGTTCGGTTTATGGTGTTTTGCCTTCTCCAATCATACAGAGGATGGCCATTTGGCGAATCATTTTGTTTGTAGTCTTGTAAACTTGGTTTTGAATTCTAGCTAGCAAGGTTGAGAAAGTAGAGAAGGCATTGCGCCACCATATAAGTAACCACAACGGTTTTCAATAGGTCTTATTCTTTTGATGAGATACGGATGCAGTTTCCTTGACCCCATCGTTTGTTGCTTTCTGATTTTGATATCATAGTACTGACGCATCACGCCGACCAAATATTACAGGGGATCTTGAGTAATTGTGCCAAACAACAAATTGTTGGTTTACAGGCCACTTGCGCAACATGGATACGTGTAATAACTTGATCTACAATTTCACTTAAAAGAGCAGTTTGCTGCTCTCTAGGAACATGACATTGCATGTCTCCGATGGATCGGTGTATCAAATTATCGGTTGATAATTACCATACGGCGCATGTAAAACTCACTCACTTTCCAGGCTGCTATGCTATGTACAAAATGTAGTTGATCACATTTAAAATAGGAGAATCAGGAGCCATTACTATAACACAGAAGTACTTGTTTGATCAAGCTTCACATTCAAATTCTGAACGACGTAACTAAAACGAAGGAAAAGAAGAAGAAAATAATTGGAAACCCTGAAATCTCAGCTCTGGAAATTATAAATATATAATTGTCAGGTTACATCACACCAAATATCACCGTATTACAGTTCCGTTAAATTTGATGATACACGATAATTTCGTATCAGCCTTGGTAAAAAGAAGGCAAATGGGTAATATGCCAACGTACGTTGAAATCTCAAAATCCAATCACCACTAGCAACAGCCACTTGTTGATGCATCAGATTCAGCGGGTTTTTGTTTGAAAATGTTCTTTTTCACACCTGCTGAGCCCTCAGCCAGGAGACTTGGTGTTTCCAATATCTGCATCAAATGGTACAATAACATCATCACAGATTCACAAGAGAAAACATCCAACTAAACCCAAAATATAAGTTGGCCTGCCAGATTATCAAAATGCAATCATCAAACATCCAAGTTGACATTGATCTATGAATAGTAACTTTAATATGAAAAATGGCTTGTAAACACAAACCAACTTCAACTCTATCAAAGCCATTAAGAGAAATGAAGCATTATGAAATTATGGTGACAACAATCATTTCCAAAGTACCCAGTGCCCATAAATTATGGTAGCAAATCTAGAAAACAAACCATTATCTGAACCAGTACCATCCCAGAAAACCCATATAGCAGATATCTCATGATCATAAGTACTTTAGAAAAAAGAGGGAAGCCACCATTTTGCATACCTTTAAGACAAGCTCCTCAAAGCATTGCTCAACATTTACTCGAGCTTTTGCACTACACTCAAGGAAAAGGCATCCATACTCCCTTGCAAATTCCATCCCCTCTTTTTTACTGACAGTCCTTTCACTTTCCTGGGGGAAAAAAAAAGATAACTTGAACATAGATTCTTGATGATGAATACATGAATAAAACTTGTCTTTGTCTTAGGAATGATCGCAAGCTTGAATTAGATTGCTTTTAGTTTCTATTTATCAGAATTACAACTCAGGAAATAATTACACTTATTTATTTATATAGCTATGGTTAGGCTTTTAATTGTCATATTGGCTATACAAATAATTGCAATAGATTTGGGGACCTCTGGCAGATTGATTAGAAAATGAAAAGGTCAAGATCGAGGAAATCCTACTTTTCCCTTTCTCTTCTAATGATTCAAGACTTCTAAGTGTCTAATGAGTGCGAGAGAATATGGATAACTTCAAAACCAAATCAACGCCAACAATCCGATCCAAAAAATTAAATATACAACACCAACTAGGCCCTAGAACCTTGGTGCAATACTTAATGAAATAATCAACAACTGAATGTGAGAGAGGACATACCTTATCGACTTTGTTTCCAACAAGCATCTTGATGCAATCTTGATTTGTGGAGTACAGGTCAATTTCTTTAGCCCATATATCAGACAAATTCGTAAATGTTTCTCTTCGGGTCACATCATACACTGCACCATATCAATAAGTAAGTACAAAGTCCCATAGATTCTCAAACAACAGCTAACCTATAAACAATATAGTTAACAAGAGAAAAAATGTGTGCTGGATAAACATGAAAGAGACAAACATACCCAATATTATCCCTTGAGCTCCTCTGTAATATGAACTAGTAAGAGTTCTAAACCTTTCCTGTCCAGCTGCATTATGAACAATACTTTTTATGTCAGTGGGTTTGTGTGAAACTTGAAAACAATATCAAATTGAAAAACTTCTGCACCATCAAACCCAGTAATCCATTTTCTGATGACATATAAGTAATCATATAAAGGAAACACCAAATACCAAAACATGATCAAAAGGTTGTAGAAACCATATAACCAACCAAATGGTAAGAACTCATCATCTACTTGGAAAATGTGTTGGGTAATCTCAAAAATAGTATATGATCCAGCAATTCATAATCCTAATTGAACAACTTCACAATGTTGCACAATAAACTTAATCTCCATACAAAGGTGAAAAAGTACAATATAACACAACTCATTACCTGTGTCCCAAATTGCAAGCTTCAACTTTTTACCCCCAAGAGTAACATGTTTTATCTTAAAATCCACACCTTCAAAAACAAAATATAAAAAGCAAAATTACAAAAAGAAAAAAAGATACAAATAATAGTTTAAAAAAACAAAATTTAAGGAAGGATAAGGTCACCAATAGTAGGAGAGAGATCCTCAAAGGTATCGGAAGTAAAACTCAAGAGGAGGGTGCTCTTTCCAACCCCAGAGTCCCCAATCAGCAACAGCTTGAACAAGTATTCGAACTCCGCTTCACGAGACGACGTCGTTGCCGATTCCATCAAAATCAAATTCGAAAATGAAAACCCTACAAACCGTACAAAGATTGGCCTGACCAAAGCTCTTTGGAAAAGAAAGTAAAGGAAGGAGGTGGAGTGGTTGCAGAGAAGAAGAAAAAGAAAGAAGGCTCTGAAGTCTTCTTAGAAGAAAGAAAGTGTGATTGATTGTTCGGTGGAAGGCTTTATACTGCTACCGACATTACCAGCCGTTGGATCACCACCTGGCGTGACACTGACGCTACGTGGTAGCTTCTTCTTTCCGTAACGTGTTTGATTGAATGAAATGTTCATATACCCAGCTGTAACTCTGTTTCGCTTTAAAAGAAACGGAGGGAAATAATTTTTTCTTAATATCTCGTCTTTTTTTTTCGGTTTTCTAGATATTATATGGAGGATAAAAAAGTGTCCCAAAAGAAATAGATAGAGAGAAATAAAGAGAATAAGACACAGAGAATTATAGTGGTTCAGTTACTTGATATAGCCTACGTCCACTTGAAAGAGAGTTGTTTGCTCTTATTCATCATGAGAATTACAAGAGGTTCAGTAGGACATATATATACAAAACTCTCTTAGTATGCAGTCCCAAGAAGACTGTTCCAATTTCAATATAGTGGTACAGTTGAGAACCTTGGTCCAACTGTAATATAGGTGAGCATTAATCAGAGCAATTATTCCAACATTCCCCCTCAAGCTGGTGCGAGAATATTGATCGAACCAAGCTTGGACAAAAGACTTTCAAATTGAGCTAAGGAGAGCCCTTTAGTGAAGACATCAGCCAATTTTTTGTTGCTTCGAATAAAGGTTGTGCGAATAATATTGGATTGCACCTTTTCTCGAACAAAATGACAATCTACTTCGATATGCTTCGTTCGTTCATGAAAGACAGGATTCGTGGCAATATGGATTGCAGCTTGATTATCACAAAACAAGGTCATGGGTTTAGGATCTGTGAAACCCAAGTCATTCAAAAGACTGCGAAGCCAAATTAATTCGCAAGTGAGAGAAGCCATGGCTCTGTACTCGGCTTCGGCACTAGATCGAGCAATGACATTTTGCTTCTTACTCTTCCAAGTAACCAGATTCCCTCCAACAAAAGTGCAATATCCAGTGGTGGACTTTCGATCAACTATACATCCTGCCCAATCGGCATATGAATACCCAATAATATTAGTGTTCCCATTCTTTTTCATTAGAATTCCACGACCAGGGGAGCCCTTTAAATATCGAAGAATTCTCTTGACACCTGGCAAGTGAGTGGTTCTTGGAGCATGCATATGTTGGCTGACCAGGATAATGGCATGAGTAATATCAGGACGAGTAATGGTGAGATGGATAAGCTTGCCAACCAGCCGCTGATAGTAACCAACATCTTATAACAATTCTCCATCAAGACCAAGTTTTTTCTTGACATCTATGGGATTGGCAATAGGTTTTATCTCCATCATTCTTGTTTCTTTAAGTAGATCAAGGACATATTTCCGTTGGTTAAGAAATAATCCTTTCCTGGACGCAGCAGTTTCGATCCCCAAAAAATATTTTAAGGATCCCAAATCCTTAATGGCAAACTTCTGGTGAAGAAATAACTTCAGCTTGGTAATTTCTGCAAGATTACTTCCAGTGATAATAATGTCATCAACATATATAAGTACTATTAGTTTGCTACCATTCTCATCCTTAACAAATAAAGATGAGTCAGCAGAGCTCCACTGAAATTTTACACTTTCAAGAACAGAACTTAATTTCGCATACCAAGCTCTTGGTGATTGCTTAAGGCCATAGATGGCCTTGTGTAACTTGCAGACCATACCTTCTTGTTTTTCCTGAGGAAGTCCGGGAGTTAAGCTCATGTAGACTTCTTCTTCTAACTCTCCATGTAAAAAAGCATTTTTTACATCCATTTGGAAGAGTGGCCAATCATTGTTGACTGCAACTAACAAAAGAACTCTCACAGTATTCATTTTAGCAACTGGAGCAAAAGTTTCTTTGTAGTCAACCCCAAACGTTTGAGTAAACCCCTTTGCAACAAGCCTGGCTTTATGCCTTTCAAGACAACCATCACTTTTAAATTTAGTCTTGTAAACCCACCTACATCCAACTGCCCTTTTTCCTTGTGGCAATTTGACGATACTCCAAGTGCAATTTTCATCAAGAGCCTAAAGTTCTTCCCTCATAGCATCTCTCCAAATGGATTGAGAATTCGCTTCTTCAAAGGAAGATGGTTCACAATACTTTGAAATATTGCTTAAAAAGGCAGCATGAGACAAAGATACATTTGCAGTAGAGATGTAGTTCTCTATAGGATACCTGGATGCAAAAGTAATGTAATCTTTCAGTCTTGCTGGCTGATGTCGTTCTCTTATAGGATTGCGTCGTGGTGCAGCGATGACAGTACTTTCAGACTCGCCATTTATTTCAGTTTGAACATCATTAGGACTTTCAGGCCTAAGATCATCATTATGCTCAGGAAGAAAATTCTCATCTGGAATATCATTTGATAAACAAGGAAATAAATCTATTTCTAACAATGGTAATGGAATACCATCAGATAGTTGTTCCCCCTGAGGATTATTCTCTGAAGTCTTTTCAAAAAAAGATTTGGATTCATCAAACTTGACATCTCATGAGATCAGAACCCGTCTTGCTTTTACATCATAACATTTGTAACCCTTTTGAGTTGTGGAATTGTTCGCACCACTTTGCAAAACCCAAGGGAAGGTATCGTATAGTAGTGTAGCTCAGAAGTCCGAGTGTCATATCCACAGAGAGCAGTGTAAAGAAAATAACAGAGATGAAAAAGAACAAGTGTGATTGAGAGGTAGATTTATGCAAGATTTGATTTCAAGAAAATTCAATTGATTAAAACACTAAGCATTGGGTTTCCACTTTTAACATAAGCATTCAACTCTTAATAATTTGATCAACAAAATATTTTCCATTGTAGTTGTTCAAAATAATTAAAGCTCTTTTTAATTTCCTTTAGAAGTATTCTAAGCATAACTTGTACCATTGGCAACAAACTATCAAAAAACAATCTTCATCAAAATTCTATTAATCTTTGGTAATTCTCTTCTCTTTTAAAAGCTTGAAAGTTTTCACTACACAATGGGAAAAACATGATTGAACCCATGAAATAGATTATCAAACATTCATCAATTAATTAAAAAGAAAACTACAAATTCCATTTGAACAAAAACTACAAATTCACATTAAAGCTTAAGTTTGGATCAAACTAATAAAAATTACACACTTATATTAAAAGCTTTCCCCATAGCCTTAGCTAGGGAGTTAGTTCCCCATAAAATAAAACTAAAAACAAGAATTAAAATTAGAAAGATTGAGGAAAAAGAGAAAGCTCAAGAGTTGAGGAGCTTGGTGTGTTTGAAGGCTTGTATCAATGATCTATTTATAGGAATGAGGGCTGCTCTTGTTGTAAAACCTATTGTAACAAGCTTGATTAAACTATTATCCCATCATCCTACTGCTGTAGCCTTCCTCTTCTCTAATTCTTCAATTGATGCTCCACTTTCTTTGTTTATTTCACTCTATTGCTGGCAGCACCCTCCAAATCTTCATCATTCATTTGGTCATTCCCAACTACAAATTGTTTAATGCCACCAAGTCTCCCTTTGATAATTCTTCTTTGGCAAGTGCGGCACTTCCTATCCTCATCCTTCATTTCATTTGCTGCACTCATAATTTTAATAGTCCATGATTCCAAATCTTCTAAGCCACCATCCAAACAACAATTGTTTACTTCCATCAAGTCTTGTTTGTTGCTTCATCCACTTCATGCTTTTCTTTCTTCCTCTTTCACGTGGGGTGGGCATGTACACAGCCAAAGAACCTCATAGTCTAGCTACAAATAGATAAACACACATAAGAAAACCAAATTAAATAAAAACAGTTACTAACAAATATAATGTAGAGATAAAACTTGTAATAATTATGTGCTTATCAAATACCCCCAAACCTATAATTTGCTAGTCCTCGAGCAAACTAAAATTTTAAAAATAATAATAATAAATAAAAATCTAAGATAGCAAGGATGGTGTGATTATGATTGAATTTTTGTCTTCTCAACTGTGTTAGTTCACTTTACACCAAAGAAAGCAAATGAAAAGTTTATTAATGGTGATAAATGACTTTTGACTTTTGACTTTAGACTAGAAGAACTTAAAGTTTTGGATTTGTGTTCGCTCTTTTAAATTTGTTCATGAATTGAGAATCTTAGTTTTTTGAGCTTTCACATTCTTGATGATGATTTGGCAGGACAGTTACTTAAAATTTCATATGTTTGTGGGTATCATCCCTGAAAACCCTCACGAGACTATAACTCGTCCACTAGGGCAACCTAGGGGTTTAAAGGCTTATTGCATACGCTAAATGCAATCGAGATCCCTGCGGAAGTGGCTTAGTTAGTTTTCATTTATTCTTAATTTTTAAAATTTTAGTTTGCTCGAGGACTAGCAAATTATAGGTTTGGGGGTATTTGATAAGCGCATAATTATTACAAGTTTTATCCCTACATTATATTTGTTAGTAACTGATTTTATTTAATTTGGTTTTCTTATGTGTGTTTATCTATTTGTAGCTAGACTATGAGGTTCTTTGGCTGTGTACATGCCCACCCCACGTGAAAGAGCAAGAAAGAAAAGCATGAAGTGGATGAAGCAACAAACAAGACTTGATGGAAGTAAACAATTGTTGTTTGGATGGTGGCTTAGAAGATTTGGAATCATGGACTATTAAAATTATGAGTGCAGCAAATGAAATGAAGGATGAGGATAGGAAGTGCCGCACTTGCCAAAGAAGAATTATCAAAGGGAGACTTGGTGGCATTAAACAATTTGTAGTTGGGAATGACCAAATGAATGATGAAGATTTGGAGGGTGCTGCCAGCAATAGAGTGAAATAAACAAAGAAAGTGGAGCATCAATTGAAGAATTAGAGAAGAGGAAGGCTACGGCAGCTAGGGAGTTAGTTCCCCATAAAAATTACACACTTATATTAAAAGCTTTCCCCCTAGCCTTAGCTAGGGAGTTAGTTCCCCATAAAATAAACTAAAAACAAGAATTAAAACTTAGAAAGATGGAGGAAAAAGAGAAAGCTCAAGAGTTGTGGAGCTTGGTGTGTTTGAAGGCTTGTATCAATGATCTATTTATAAGAATGGGGGCTGCTCTTATTGTAAAACCTATTGCAACAAGCTTGATTAAACTATTACCCCATCATCCTACTGCCGTAGCCTTCCTCTTCTCTAATTCTTCAATTGATGCTCCACTTTCTTTGTTTATTTCACTCTAGTGCTGGCAGCACCCTCCAAATCTTCATCATTCATTTGGTCATTCCCAACTACAAATTGTTTAATGCCACCAAGTCTCCCTTTGATAATTCTTCTTTGGCAAGTGCGGCACTTCCTATCCTCATCCTTCATTTCATTTGCTGCACTCATAATTTTAATAGTCCATGATTCCAAATCTTCTAAGCCACCATCCAAACAACAATTGTTTACTTCCATCAAGTCTTGTTTGTTGCTTCATCCACTTCATGCTTTTCTTTCTTGCTCTTTCACGTGGGATGGGCATGTACACAGCCAAAGAACCTCATAGTCTAGCTACAAATAGATAAACACACATAAGAAAACCAAATTAAATAAAATCAGTTACTAACAAATATAATGTAGGGATAAAACTTGTAATAATTATGTGCTTATCAGGAATAACCCTTAAAAGCACACTTAACAGCTCGAGAATCAAGTTTGTCATGGTTTGAAGCTTGAACATGAACATAACACACACAACCGAAGACCCGTAAATGAGATAAATCAATCTTCCTTTTCTTGAGAATTTCCAAGGTAGACTTAAGCTTGAGAATGCGACTGGGTAGCCTATTGATTAGATAGGCTGCTGTAAGAACACCATGTGACCAAAATTTTGTTGGAACATTCATATTCAACATAATAGACCTTGTTTTTTCAAGAAGATCACGATTCTTCCTTTCGGCTATTCCATTTTGTTGTGGGGTTCCAACACAACTTGTTTGATGCATGATACCATAAGAGCTCAAGTACTGAGTCATAGAGCTATTTACGAATTCAGTGCCATTATCAGTTCTCAAAACTTTAATTTGAGAGTCAAATTGATTCATGACAACCTTGTGAAAATCCTGGAAAACAGAAGCAACTTCAACCTTTGATTTCAACAAATACAACCAAGTTGCTCGAGAATAATCATCAACAAAAATGACAAAATATTTGAAACCATCATGCGATTCTAATGGAGCTGGTCCCCATACATCCGAGTGAACCAGCTCAAAAGGTCTACTTGTTTGAGTTACTGATGAGCTAAAAGACAACCGAGTTTGCTTCGAGAACTGATGACAAACTTCACAGCCATGAGATGCGTTGGTTAAGGAGGAAAACATATTTGATAAAACAATATCGGAAGGATGACCGAGACGTTGATGCCATAAAACTCCATTTGGACAAGAACTGGCTTGGAACACCCCTGTTGTAGATTTTGAGGGCATTTGATCTAAGATGTACAAGCCATTCAAATAATGTCCTCTACCAATTGCCCTCAATGTGACTCGGTCCTGAAAAATCATATCATGAGGGGAAAAAATAGCATTGCAATTTAGAGAATTAGTTACCCTTCCAACTGACATGAGCTGGAATGGAAAGGAAGGCACATAAAGAGCAGTAGAGTCAATTTTTGAATTAAAGAATTTTATCCTTCCTTGACGCATAACCTGAACATTCATACCATTTGCCACAGAAACAGATTGCGTCTTCGTTGGTGCCTTAAAGTTATGAAGATGATTCTTTTGATTTGTCATGTGATCGGTAGCACCCGTATCAATGATCCAAAGATTTGAGTTCGAATTAGATATTAGTGCAGACATGAAGGCACAGAAAATACCTGAAGCGACAGTTCCATCAAGAGGAGAATTCTCTGATTTGCCCAAATGTTGAAGATATGACGCAAAATGACCAAGAAGAGACAATGGATTTGTAGCAATATTTGCATGAGCATCAGTTTGACTTGCACCACCATTCTGAGTTATATTTCCAGATGGACCATGTTGTTGAAGATAAGTAGCAAATTGACCAAGCAAGGCAGAAGGATTTGACGTGAAATTTGCCATGATATCATTGGGTACAGAATTAGAACATACAGCATCATTGGCTTCAGAATTTTGTGATCCTTTACCTTTGCTGAATTTAGGCTTCAAATGTGGATGGAGAACCCAACATGTGTCCTTGGTGTGCTTCTTTTGCTCACAATGACTGCAAGTAATATTTGGTTTCTTACTTTTGAATGACCTGCTTTCTGACATTTTGGAACTAGCCACAAATGCACGAGAATCTGAACTTTCAGCATTTGTTTTTGTTTCCATGTTCATGACTTTCTTCCTGATTTCTTCTCGATGTATTGTTGTGCACGCGTTGTTCAAAGAAGGTATCTCAGCACTCATCAATATATGACTACGAAGATCTTCATATTCTTGATCTAAACTTGCTAAGAGCTGAAAAATTTTATCCTCCTCTGCTCGTTTCAGAAGAGTAGCAAAATCTGTAGTATGGGGTCTATAAAGAGACAGCTCATTCCACATGCTCTTAAGCTTCCCAAGATGCTCAATGAATGGTTTCCCATCTTGATAACACCCAGCAATATCTTTCTTTAACTGAAAAATCCTGGCAGCATTGTTTTTTTGCCCATACATTTCTTCCACAGATTTCCAAAGGTGATGTGCGGAATCTGAAAAGCTAAAAATCTCAGCCACTTGAGGTTCCCTGGAGTTAAGTAGCCAAGACATAACAAGCTGGTCTTTACAGAACCAGTCCTCAAACTTTGGATCGCTAGCCTCTGGTGCTTGAATGGTTCCATTGATGAAACCAAGCTTTGATCTTCCTCCAAGAGCCAACATAACAGCTCTTGACCAAGTAATATAATTAAACCCATTTAAAAGTATTGAACAAAGATGAAGATTAGGATTACCATCGACATCCATGGTAAAGACAGAAGCCTTGTCAGATGAAACACCCATGAGAAGTCAAAGAGACAGGATACTCAAGAGTCCTGCTCTGATACCATAAAGAAATAGATAGAGAGAAATAAAGAGAATAAGACACAGAGAATTATAGTGGTTCAGCTACTTGATATAGCCTACGTCCACTTGAAAGAGAGTTGTTTGCTCTTATTCATCATGAGAATTACAAGAGGTTCAGTAGTACATATATATACAAAACTCTCTTAGTATGCAGTCCCAAGAAGACTGTTCCAATTCCAATATAGTGGTACAGTTGAGAACCTTGGTCCAACGGTAATATAGGTGAGCATTAATCAAAGCAATTATTCCAACATTCCCATTTATAATAAGTTAAAAAATATATATATATATTTTGTCGACAGGGTCGCGTGCCCAATCTAGCAATTTAATAAATTTGCTGAAAAACGCTAAGACGAAATATGAATTTTAAAAAGTACGATAAATTTAGGCCAAAAGAAAGTAGAATATCATATACAAATTGATAATTAAAAAATAGTGATGATTTTTCTATTTTTCTTTTGTTCACTATTATTTTTTTAAAAAAATTTAATACTTTTTTCTATAATATAGGGAGTATAAGTGGACAAAACAGGAGTGAGAACGTACAATTTCTAACAAATAGATTATAAGTGGATAAAACATGAGTGAGAAAATTAGCTCCCTTAAAAAATGCAATAATAGACTTGAAAATATATACAAATCTAAAAATATTATATTCCATAAAATTGGGAAATAAATTGTACAAAGTAAATAATAGTGTTCTATGAAAAATGTTTGGCATAATGTTTAGCCCCTCAAGTTGACAATAATTGCGATTTCAAACTCAAATAATATTATATTAAAAAAACTCAAATATTATATTCTTGAACTCACATTATGTATTACTACGTTTAACTGTGAATCTTACGGAATGATGGTTGAAGGATTGACATTGCACCTTACAGAGTGATTATAGAATACTAACGTAGTACGACCATGTGGTATATCTACATGATGTCGAGTGACACTGCAACGTTTTAAACATGAGGTTTTAAATTGCAATTGGTGTCAAACTTGAGGGACTAAAATGAAATATACCGTTTTTTATGTTTGTGCTGATTTTCCCACTTCTCTTTTTGTCCTCTTACCCTCCTTTTTGTTTTTTTTTAAAATAATTTTTATTATAACATACATGGGCGGAACCCAAGGCAAGGGCTGCCCTTGGCTCTAGCCCAGGGACAGTTTGGGAAAAAATAAATTAAATATACATATAGTCTAATATTTTAACTAATATATATATATATATATAATCTCAACACCAATATGCATAGTAAGAGGTCTTCCACATTTGTACTTGGTGTTAAAGTTTGTCCCAACAACAATTTAAAAAAATTTCTATTAATTTGTCTCCAAAAGTGAAGCATTTTTCTAAATAAAATTCACCTTTTCGTGAATAATATGGCTCTAATTTTTTTTTCCTTGTGTTTACAATTAGCATGATTTATATGATTTAATGTATATTTTTATTTCTAGAAGAACTATAGAAAATGTAAGTACAAAAAAAATAAAATTATCATTAGATTTTAAGCTAATAACTTTAGCTAGCCCACCCATTGAAAAATTTCTGGTTCCGCCCTTGATAACATACAATTTCAAACAAGAGAGTGTAAGTGGACAAAAGATGAGTGAGAACATATAATTTCTAACAAAGAGAGTGTAAGTGAACAAAAGAAAAATGAGAAAATCAACTCCATTTTTTTTGAGGTAGCGACCATGTATATTCACTTTCACTTAACACCTTATTTGCAACAGGGTGATAGTAACATTTTTTGTATTGTATTTTGGGTCATGTGTAAATAATAAATTTTTACATGTAAATGTAATGAAAAGATAGAAGACTTTGTATACGTGTCATGTTTACATTATTTGTCAGCTGTCACTAAGAGCACCTTCAATTATACTTCTTATATTTAAGTTAAATATTGTCTTAAAAGACCAAAACACGAGCTTATATAAAATTTATACCCCAACCATAACCTACGCATATAAAGAGACGAGCACATAAAAATATTAAATAATTTTATTTTGTTAAACTTGACAAAAACTTCAAATTTTAAAGTGCATTGTGACTCAAAAAAGATGTCGGCATCCTTGTTTAAGTCGACCTCTTCACTTGAAAGTCATCAATAATATTAGTGCATTCTTCTCTCCGTAACATGTTTGATTGAATGAAATGTTCATATACCCTGCTTTAAAGAAATATACCATTTTTTATGTTGTGCTGATTTTCCCACTCCTTTTTTTTGTCCTCCTACCCTCCTTTTTGTTTTTTTTTTTCAAAACTAATTTTTATTATAACATACAATTTCAAACAAGAGAGTGTAAGTAGACAAAAGAGGAGTGTGAACATACAATTTTCAACAAAGGAAGTGTAAGTGGACAGAATAGAAGTGGGAAAATCAACTCTATTTTCATGAGGCAGCGACCATGTATATTCACATGCAACGGAGTGATAGTAACATTTTATGTATTGAATTTTGGGTTGTGTAAATAATAATTTTATACATGTAAATGTAATAAAAATATAGAAGACTTTGTATACGAGTCATGTTTACATTATTTGTCAGCTATCACTAAGAGCACATTCAATTATACTCTTTATATTTAAGTTATACTCTTTATACAAGTCCTAGCAGTTGCAACACCTAATGGCCAGCGACATGCTCAGTTCCGCGAGTGGGGATTAGTTGAGGTGCGCGCAAGCTGATCCGGACACCTCATGATAATTACAAAAAAAAAAAAAAAAATTGTCCCATAACAAGAGTTATTTATAAAGTTTCTACTCCAATCATAACCTACACATGTACAAAGACGCGCACATGAAAATGTTAATTAATTTTATTTTGTTAAACTTGTCAAAAGCTCCCAATTTTGAAGTGCATTGTGAGTCAAAAAAGATGTCGGCATCCTTGTTTAAGTGAAGACCTCTTCACTTGAAAGTCTTCAATAATAATATACAAATACACTGTTATATTTTTGGTAGAAAATAGGTAAATATATTATTACTTGTACTTAGTGTCGTATAAATACTAACATAATATCCCAACTTAAAATTTCTCAGCCATCAGCCCACCCGCGACCCATCTCTCTCAGTCTCTGTCCTCTCTCACTCTGAACTCTCTCACCCTCAGTTCCGTTTTCGGCTGCTCACATATCCAAAATCAAAATCTGAAGCAAAGAGGAAGATGCTGGCGTCAAATCCAAACCTAACAAAGTGCCCCTTCTTTCCCACTCGCTACGTTCCCATCTCCCGGTCTTTCCACATCACATGTAGCGTTTCGCAGCTGCAATCGGCGGCGGAAGTGGTGAATGGAAGAGTCCCCGAGAGGAACGAGATTCGTCTTGGCTTGCCGAGCAAAGGCCGCATGGCCGCCGACACTCTTGATCTTCTCAAGGACTGTCAATTGTCCGTCAAGCATGTCAATCCGCGCCAATATGTTGCACAAATCCCACAGGTTCCTTCTCTTTCATTCAAATTTTTATCTTTTTTCTTTTATTTATTTATTTTTGAAAAAAAGAATTGAAATTCATTTCTCCATGAATTTTCACTGCAGCTTTCGGATTTGGAAGTGTGGTTTCAACGGCCCAAAGACATTGTGCGGAAATTGTTGTCCGGAGACTTAGACCTTGGCATAGCAGGTTTTGATACCGTCAGCGAATATGGGCAGGTAACCATCACCTATGTATCTTATTCATTCAATTTATTGGTTTTAGGGTGTGCAGTTGTATATGTAATTGGGATTTAGGGTGCACAATTTTAAATGTAGTTGGGTTCTATTCAGCACTATAAAATTCTGCATGAAAAATTGATTTCCATCTCAATATCATCAAATCTTTAGAAACTAATGATGTCGTCTTCCATGCTAGCTGTGTATCTTGGATATTGGAATGCATAACCCAGAATGTATTTACTTAGAAGTTCAAATTTATAGGTATGAAGTTGGTCCTTTGTTTAAAACAGATGAAAAAAATAAAAATAAAAATTCTTAGTATGTACTCCTTTTTTTTTTTGTTGTTGTGGAATTTGTTTAGAAGTTTTCATAACTTGCTATCATTATTTTTTTTGTAATCGTCGGGCCAAACAATGGAGAAAGCTATATAATTGACACCAACAGTCATGAGTCATCCCATGTGCTGTTACTGTGTGCAAAAACGTTGATATTTGTGATTTTAGTCATCATTCAATCATGATCTCTCAATTTCTTGATAGTTACCTCAGACCAATCATAGCTTGCTAGTTTTGCCTTTGGTTTTGCCATGATACCTCTGCCAAAAGGTATGAATCAATATTCAGTTGAAACATTTTAAAATGATTGATAAACAGATTATCACAGTTTTTCCTTAGTAATTTGTGTATGTTTAAAAATTACCTGCAGTCATGTCGTCCTTCTCTTGAAGAAATATTTTCTATTTCCTTTGCTTGTTATCCAAAATGACTATGAAGAAGTACATTGATATTTAATACTTATCATCATTTGGATTACTTGCCAAAAAGAAAAGAAGGAAGGCCTCCAACTATAGTTGGCTTTCCCCCTGTTTTAATCCCTTGACGTCAGACCTGTGAATGTAGTTGACCAACCAGAAAATAAGTCAGAGCCAGAAACAGATGGAAATGTGCATGCACTTGCAGAGTAACAACTCATAAAGCAATAGGCTATGTCTTCCTTTTCATCGCTTCTGAGACCTTTGGATAGTCCAGCATAGTTACTTGACCAGTAAAACAGTGTATTCTTTTGGAAGACCTCTGTTATATATTTTGTTGATACAAGGGATATTGGGGGAGAGATAGACCTCAAGTGCAAGTGTAAATGTTCTTAACCACTGAGCTACAATCCCCTTGCAGCTATGTTATATTTAAGAATTGAGTGTTAGATAAAACTTTGGAAGCAGGCCATCTTATAGAATCTGTCCTCTTTTGCATTCTTTCATTCTGCATATTGTGTCAGAAAAATTACTTCATGTTGTTCTTCTATTATATTTTCATTGTTTATTATTTTTTTCTTGTCCAAAATGAATATGAAGAATTGCATTGATAATTAAAGCTTATCACTCGTATTACTTGTTCAAAGAGAACAGAACACTAATCATCTAAAGTTCTATTTTAGGGGAATGAAGATCTTATCATTGTTCATGATGCTCTTGATTATGGGGAATGCCACTTATCCCTTGCAGTGAGTTACTTTCTTATTACCCACATAGCCAACTCCAGTTATCTCACTCGTATTTCCTTTAATGGCCTTCAAATATCCTTTGTTTTTTCAGATTCCAAAATATGGGATTTTTGAGAATATAAATTCACTGAAGGATTTAGCACAAATGCCTCAATGGACTGAAAAGAAACCTCTGCGAGTTGCTACTGGCTTCACCTATGTACGCAATGTGTTTAAGATTTTTTCACTGTATTATTCATCACTTTCCATTTTGGGAATAAGTTTCTTTTGTTATCTTATTGGAAATAAGGGTTCTGTTTGGATTTAATTTCTCTTTTGTCTTCTACTGCAGCTGGGTCCGAAATTTATGAAAGAAAATGGACTGAACCATGTGAGCTTTTCAACTGCCGATGGAGCACTCGAGGCAGCTCCTGCAGTAAGAATATGCTTTGTCAGAGTAAAATTTGGTGTGGTTGCTTGAACTTATGAGGAGCATTGCCTGCTGTCTGAATGTAGTTGCATTGCTCCCAGCATAATATAAAGCATGATGTATATTTCCCAGTATATGTATCATGATTAACAATGTCTTCAATTCATTGTCTCCTGATTCCTTTCGAGGAGAAACATAGGCTATTGGTTTGTCTAGTTTTTGTTTCAAAGTATTTTATGTATCAATATGTAACCTATAAGTCGTCTCATTCAATGTTATACTAGTCCAGAATTCTGCTGGATTCTAGCTGCTGCAGTTAATATTATGATATTTCTTGAAGAGACTGAATCCATGCTTAAGTTCTAGATGACCATACATTCAAATGACTCTTTTGTTAGCTAGTTGTTTCATGGAGATGGTCTTCGATCTTTTGTACAATCTAGTTTGATGTGGTGTTGTTGACCTTGGCATTTGAAGCTAGGGTTTTCTTTTTTATACTTATCAATAAAAGTAGGAAATTATTAATTGCCACCTGTCTCTCTTTTGAATTTAGATGGGGATAGCTGATGCAATTTTGGACCTTGTGAGTAGTGGGATCACACTGAAAGAAAACAACTTGAAAGAGATCGAGGGGGGAGTTGTGTTGCGAAGCCAGGTAAGGTTCTTGCTTTATGGCCCATCTCACCTAGCATCTGATCTTGTAGGTTTAAGCATGCTACTTAGAAGGAGCTTGTTCAACTGCCTGCTCTTTCCATATCTTGTCTTATGCTTGTAATTAGATTTTCTTTAGGCAGTTCTTGTTGCAAGCAAGAGATCGTTGATCAAAAGGAAAAGTGCACTGGACACGACACATGAGATTCTTGAAAGATTGGAGGCACATCTAAGGGCTGAGGGTCAGTTCACGGTGCGTATCTGAAAACCTATTTTTGTACCTTCAGGATTTTTTCCCCATAATTTTTAAATTTTCTTTTCATGCATTCATAATAGGTAACTGCAAATATGAGAGGAAGTAGTGCAGAGGAAGTGGCTGAGCGTGTCTTGAGCCAGCCAGCATTATCAGGTTTGCAGGTGAGGTGTGAAATGAAGCATCACTCTCTAACCATGAACCTTGAGTTCAAGTTGCAGTATACACTAATAACTGGTCTTTTATGGTGATATACTGACCCTTTTTCACTTTGATGAGTTTCTAAATAATCTACATGGTAACACATCCAGGGACCCACCATAAGTCCAGTTTTTTGCAAACGTGATGGGCAAATTGCTTCTGATTACTTTGCCATAGTCATATGTGTACCCAAAAAGGCGCTCTACAAGTCTGTACAACAACTGAGAGCGGTGAGCCATGATAATATATTATAAGCATTGTTCAGTGTTATGTAAAATAAATCCTCGCTTCTCAAATGCTATGAGAGTGCTTGTTCTGTTGACCAGCACCCTCACATTCATGCAGCGAAATTCTTCTGGCTTATGTATTTTATCTTTACAGTATATAAAAGAAACAAATAAATAATAAGTCAGAGGATGGCAGTTGGACTGTTCAATCAGAAGTTTAGTTTCGTCATTATTATTTTTAAAATATCGTAGGGACTAGGAAAATATTTTGAATTGGCTAGGAGCTTCTCTAGTTTGTTTATTTTTTGCACAACAGCATGCTCTTGTTTGGTTGGTTAATTGACAGACATGCCACCTAGATACATAAGCAGCCAACTCTGCCCTTTATTTGTTTCACAATGACAAATGAACATTGGTTTGAACTGGTTTCTAGTTTTCAGTTGGTCATTTTTTTAATATGCTGGTTCTAAATTAGAACTGGTTTGAACCTTGGATGTGGAGTTTCTCTGCAGATATCATTGTGCCTGCCATTGTACACAAAGGCGTATTTTTTTATTATTAAATTTTGAATCTAGGTCCATGTTTCATTTAAGATTTTCCTTTCCTTGGATACTGGGGTTTAATCTCCTATAATTTGGTGCAGATTGGAGGCAGCGGGGTTCTAGTTTCCCCTTTGACCTACATTTTTGATGAAGAAACTCCAAGATGGCGCGAACTTCTCTCAACACTTGGCCTCTAGTTCTCTCTCTGTGGTCTTATATTTTTGTAGGTATGCCAATATTTAAGAGTTTGATGAGCAAACCCATCTAGATAGATACCTGCAAATGGTTAGAGGTTGGAAAAGGTGTACTTAAATTAGGACTTAAACATTGAAATTCTTGTACTCTCATATGTTTGAATTGAAAACTTGGCATGTAATCAGAGTGGTGGCGTAAGACGATTTTTGCTAGTTGTATGCAATTTTACTTTTTCCTCTGTTCCCTTATTTTAGTTAAATTTTGCAATTGTTTATGATGCAAGGTCAAATAGGTACCCGAGATGGATGCAAATCATTGGCTATAGTAATCATCTAGTGCGCTAAGTAATATCGCACTGATGAGTTAGTGTGATATCACTGATTTGGACTCAATGTGCACCTCATTAATACGTTTGTGATTTTTTTATTATACCATTTTCTTATATGTCATATGCATTTGCCCTCTTTTATTCTTTGGGTTTACAAGTGATAGCTTAACTTAAATTCGGATGAAAGGGGTGGGTACATTGTCCTGGCCAACCGGAACCCACATTTGCGTACATTGTAATTCTCAAGTCAAGACCTTTCAACTTCTGAATCTCTGATCAATTTTCTTTTTATGAACACCCTTTGGGAGAAACAAAACTGCTTCGTGTATCCTCCCTTCGCCTTTAAATCCAAATAAAAAGAAGAAGAAGAGTTTACTGCTTTTACTCATTTCTTTCAATGACATGTGAGGTTCATGGACATAAAATTCCAGATATGTAAATTTTTGAAGCTGTAGATACTATTCTTCTATACACAAGATCACAAACAGTTCTTTTCTTTCCTTAAACCCACAAGTCTGAAAATTTTTGTTAACATTTGTTTTCGTGTTGTTAATAAATGGTCTTGTATGGTTAAATTAAAAAATAAATAAATATAGTGACTTAAAATTCAACATCGAATAGTGTATAACTTTTATTAAATCCAACTTTATAGGAACGTATTTGAGTTAAGTATAAAGCCTCCAACTCCGAGTTGCCGTACAATCAAGTTTGTGACGTTTCTTCTCTCTGATATTCTTCTCCCTATTCTTGTTTCTCTCTTCATTGGCTGGTTAATTTAAAATCCTTAATTAGCAGCTAAAATTTCTCTGTTTTCTTTCTACGGTGCACCCGAAATTATAGATTCGAAATATTTTTTAACAATTAAAGTATGTCGAAGGGTTTACATTTTACACTTATTTATTCAACTTTAAAAGACAAACTTACACATTTCAAAACTAATGGAGGAAAATCATATCAGAGTACAAATGGTGATAATAATGGGTCTTATCCTAGTCTCATTAGTTCAAGCAAAAGATGCTCCTCCTTCTCCCTCTCTTCCTTCAAACTTTCTTCCACCCTCCTCTTCAGTTGATGGAGTACAAGTCCTTCATCTTCTCCATCCGAAATATTCGATATGTTTCTTTTACGATGTTTTGTTTCTTAGAAAGAGATCGAGAATTCCTAGAACTTGGCAGATGTTTGAGGAGACATTACAAAGTTTTCCCCTTGACAGAAATTCTTGTGTATAAAAACTTTAAGCCGCGGCCCTAGTTCTACACTTTGGCAAGCATTACAAAGTTTGGACTTTTGAGTTAGGTAATTCCTCCCTTATTTGTCATAGTTTAGAACATATGAAATGTTTTCTATTAATATTCACAGTTAATAGTGGTTTTAATCTTCAATGAGGTTTGTGTGATTTTGATGTACTTTTTAATTAGAACATCGGGACTATGTATTGGTTGAAGAAGATAAAATTGTTCATGTTAAAGCAGTTAGTGAAAATACTTTGAAAATTTTGCGACAGAACACAATTTTGTTTAACCAATGCAATAGTAAATGCCTAAACTTCAAACCAAGGCATGAAAATATGTTAAAAAGAACAAAATAAGAAACTTTTGAATTTCGGACTTATGCGGATCAATTTTACCACCATTTCTTACAAACTCTGCTTCACCTTTCTCAAATTAACTGACAGAAAATATGTTTCGTTATGGCTTTGATTATTATTATTTTTTTTTTTTGAAAAAGACGATATTCTAAACTACTCTAATGTATAAAAAAGGGTTTGAACTCGGATGCAAGAGGGCAGACGCCTAGGCAAACTAATCTAACCCACATTTGATTATTGTTTGATGTTAATTTTGCTTCAACACCACTGAAAAGAAAAGAAAAAATCATTATGATATCAATATGAACAATTCCATAACAATACAAAGATATAAGCTAACTGATAATAAGTGAGTGAGAAAACAAGTAAACACGTCGTGTTTGTGCACAACTTTTGCAGTACAAGAAGGAATTACATTAGAAAGAAACTAATGGGAACTCAACCACAAAACAATTGTATTGGCCTATCTCATTGCCCTTTGCATCAACGAAATCTTTCGGCTTCTCTAGCCCTGGCCAAACCGGTGCCATCTTTTTTTTGCCTCCCAATTCTTTCGGTTTCTCGAGTCCTGGCCACACCGGCGCCATTTTCTTTTTGCCTCCAAAATCTTCAGGTTTCTCGAGCCGTTGCCATACCGGTGTCAAGTTGTCAAGCCCCGGCCACACAGGTGCCACTTGCTTTTGGCTTCCAAAACTTTTGGGTTTCTCAAGTCCGGGCCAAACTGATGTCATCTTCCTTGTAAACTCGCAAATATGTCAAGAAGAATGCTTCACAATGATTAGTAGTGTACTCTTTTTTCTGTGTGTGCTTTCTGTATGAATCCTCCACTTGATGCCTCTATTTATAGAAGTCCCAAGAAATCCTAAATCATGTAGGAAGTTGTAATATAAATCCATATCCTAGTTGTAGTAGAAATCACAATTAAACATTTACATGCAGGTCAAGTAGGAGATAATGATATGTCTCCTAAACTTCACGTCTAAGCCTATAAGGATACGCGAGGTTGTTTTAACATTTTCCAAATAACAGTTATATTTTATATTATTTTACTGTGCAGATATTCATACACTTACCTAATAGACTACATATATAAGCGTTTTTTTTCTCTCTCTTAATTTTGATTTCTTATCTAACGGTTCCATAATTTTTAATTTTTTTTGTTCGATGGATAAATAGTTTAGTGGGTTTGTATTGCAGGGTATTTCTAGGGTGGTTTGTTAGGATTTCACAACATTTTAAGGGGGTTTAGGGTTTATGTGGATAGGATTAGGTAGCATTAAATAATAAAGGTAAAATGGTGTGATTGTGAATGAGATACATTTGGTTTTAGAACTACCATTAGTGGGTGGGGGTGTAGGGCAAGATGTGAATTGAAACATTCTCTTTTTCCTATTTTTAGTACAAGCGACAGTCTAACTATAAGGAAGGGGGATTTCTCACACACACAATCATGATACCGTGGGGATTTGAACTTGAGACCTCTAATCTGCAATTCAAGGCCCTTTTCCAATGAGCTAGATCCCATTGGCATAAAAAATAGAATATAAAGAAAAAGAGTGAACCATAGCAATTTTAACATTTGATAATTTCATTCGGGAGTGTTACAGAGATTCATAAGACAATTTGCATCCATCTCATTATAACGGCAAGTCCTTCAAGAATCAAGGGTCTCTATTGTTACAGACATTCCTAGTAGATTTATCTTAGTATGAAAAATTAATTTTATGCAATCAACTTTAATTTGATCTCAACAATATATATGAGTCCATTGGAATGTGTGTTTTCAATACAAAAGTTTTTTGAAGAAAAAAAGTCAGGTCATCTGCAATCACAAGAGCAGAAGTGAGAACTACTATTTTAAGTTCTCATGTGTAGACCCTGCTGTTTTTGAAACCCAGAAAGTGTTTTTGGACACAAAAAATCCCAATTAGGAACAAAAAAGCTAGTTTCCATTCATTAAAAGAAAGTCATAATTACAATCATAATGAATGATACGCAAAAGGAGTCACATATTCACAACCAGATTAAAACAAACTTTTCAAGCAGCGGAGCTTCTCTTTTTCTTCTTAATGTCACTTCCAAGTTACTTCGTGTGTTAGCAGCCACCTTAGCTATATGATTTTAGAGTTCATTTAAACTAAATGTCACAAGAATCTGAATAAACTAGTACTAAGGTCAACCCAAGATGATTTGCATTGCTCGACCACCTTCACGGCTGCCTGCTTCTTGGACTCGATGTCAGCTGCTTGAGGATTCAAGGAGGCCAACTTCTGCTTGGCAATTTTAGTCTTATCAACAAAGGAAGCAAGAACCTTATCCATCTTAGTTTGTCTCTCAACAGCGGCGTCCAATATTGCGCTAAGATGCGCTATCTTCTTGGCAGCCACGCCTAAGCGTTCTTGAAGGGCTGGAATTTTAACAGCTTGCACCTCCAAGAATTCCTGAAGAGAAGAAAACTCCGAAGCTGTATCAATAGCTGTCTGTGCTTGAAGAAAGGCAGTAGCATTTTCCCAGAGCTCATTCTTAAACACTGTCAACCTAGTCTTCAAATGAGCACATGGGAACACATCGGCTGACAAAAGAACCTCTGAAGAAGCTAAAAAAGCTTCTTGCATTTCAGAATTCGTTAAAGCATCAAAGCCTTGACAAAGGATTCCTCGGATGGTCTCCTTGGCAGACTCCACAGGTGCTTGCATAGTTGTTGGCCAGACATCAGAATGATGGGTAACAGACCCCCGAAGTAGATCGATAACATCAGCCTCTAAGCAACTCAACTCATCCAACAACTACAGGGATACAGCAAAGTGTAGTAGATGAACACAGCCAACCAAAAATAAAAGATAAGAAACGCTACAACTAACCTTGTGTGATCCGGCTGTAGGAAATAATTCTGAATGAAAATGGTTAATCAGCAAGCTTGAACTTGAATTGGAGGGACAAATGGTTACAGGCTCCTGAAAATTAAGAACATCAACCTAAAGACTAACATGTTGTGCGCAGCGGAAGCGGATTGCACTGGGGTGGTTGATATGGAACCATTGAAACAACAAGAGCAAAATATGAAATACAGAAATCCAAACGACACAAGGATTTATACTGGTTCGGCCCGTGTGTAGCCTACATCCAGTTCGAAGACAGCGAGAAATTCCACTAGTATCCCAAAAGAGATTACAACCAAAGGAGATTAAACCTCTCACCTATCCTAGGAATTACAGAGTTTAACTCTCACAACCCAAATCCCAAATACACCCAAGTCACTCACACACCGATACCACAAAGAGAGAACAAATAGTGCCACACCCAAAGACCAGTAGAGAAATGGATTTTTCTCTCACTGATCAGACAAACAAACTGTCTTCATATGTGCAGCCACAACAAAGAGGAGCAGCAGCTCCTTCATCTCTCTCTCTCTCACATGGTGCACGGCTTGATACATAGGAGAAAGAAACTGAAATTCTTCTCTCTCTTTCCATTGCCGCACCCCTTCTCCCCTTTATAAAACCATGCAGCAACTCCAAGAGAAAACAGCCGCATGCCCAAGACACCAAACCCACGTGATGGCCAGCCAAAGAGTCTCCAAAAAACAGCCCACATGCATGCCAAAGGAAAACATAATGATATTGGTCAAAGAACCCCACCCATCATTACTTACACCTTGTCTTCCACCAAGCCGAAAGCATGTACAGCTCCCACTATCTCTTTGTTTGGCCACGTGATTTGCTGCATGTTTCCACTTTCATTTGTCCACTTGTTAATAAATAATTCTATCAACAAAACACAACTTTCGGCTACACCAAAATTAGTCGACACAAGGCAAAAGCAGAAAACATTAATTTGGGCCAATTTCAACAATCTCCACCTTGGCACAAATTTACCAAGTCACAGTAGAACTCTCTATCGCTCATCTTCCTCTTACCAAAAACAAGCTCAAGCACTCCTTGAACCTGCAACCAAAAATGTGTGCTTCGATCGAACCGGACGACCCCAACAGAAGAACCTCTTCTATGTCATCCTCTTAACCAAGCCACACCAGCTGAATGTACGTGCATAAACCGCACAAACCTTAAACGCTTGAACCTCAAGCTTCTTCCGCTACAATACACGCAGAGTCCGGACAACCAAGTAGCAGAACGAACAATTTCAGCTGCTATAGGAGGGAATCATCCTCCCGAAAGATAACCCCTTACAATCAAAACCCTCACTCGAAAATCTAATGATCAAAGGAAAAAACTCATGTAGCCATAAACAATGCTACCCAAAGTACATAGAGAAAATCAAAGCAACAAACTACACACTACCCACAAGGAACACCCACGAAAACTCTTGAAACTCCACCGTGAAAGAAAATTTCAAAAGTCACCAAAGACAAGTAAAAAATCACACCCCAAGCGCGGCACACCGGAATCATCGATCATAGGAGGAACATAAATTTTATCCTCCCTACGACATCCACAAAAGCACCTGCAAGAGGAATTATTAGACTCTTTTTCTTTCTTTGATTTATGGGCAATCAAATCTCAAATGCCCGTCCTTGTGACGCAGTTGTATTTGTCCTCCCGAACATTCACCTTGGAACGCGATTTTCCCCCATTACTGCTTGATCCTTATCATCCTATTTTCATATTCATGACCTACACATTCATGAAAATCTTATTGAACTCAACAAGATAGTTTTGACTAAGTGTACCTTCCGCCATACCACTGAGTGTACAATCGTTGTTTGGCATACAACCGATTGAAAATGATTTGGTCATAAATGTATTCTCCACAATTTCAGCCATAGCCCAGCATGTGCAGTCTCATCGGCAACCTCACGAAGAACACCGTCCGCTAACTGCAATCCAATCGCAGTGAGTGCCCGATTCAAGACATCATCCTTCTCCATCGTTGGAACACGTTGCTGGCCATGCTTGGATACCCTTTGACGCCTTTTGAGCAGCCCCTGTTGCACTAACAAGGCTCTCATCTTCAACACCAAAGTCTGGAATTTTTCTCCTGTCAAAATAATTTCATATTTTCTCAACGTCTCCTGGTTCCATCATCACGAACACAAAACTCCACCAGATCGAAAAACTGGAGCTCTGATACCACTTGTTGTGCGCAGCGGAAGCGGATTGCTCTGGGGTGGTTGATATGGAACCATTGAAACAACAAGAGCAAAATATGAAATACAGAAATCCAAACGACACAAGGATTTATACTGGTTCGGCCCGTGTGTAGCCTACATCCAGTTCGAAGACAGCGAGAAATTCCACTAGTATCCCAAAAGAGATTACAACCAAAGGAGATTAAACCTCTCACCTATCCTAGGAATTACAGAGTTTAACTCTCACAACCCAAATCCCAAATACACCCAAGTCACTCACACACCGATACCACAAAGAGAGAACAAATAGTGCCACACCCAAAGACCAGTAGAGAAATGGATTTTTCTCTCACTGATCAGACAAACAAACTGTCTTCATATGTGCAGCCACAACAAAGAGGAGCAGCAGCTCCTTCATCTCTCTCTCTCTCACATGGTGCACGGCTTGATACATAGGAGAAAGAAACTGAAATTCTTCTCTCTCTTTCCATTGCCGCACCCCTTCTCCCCTTTATAAAACCATGCAGCAACTCCAAGAGAAAACAGCCGCATGCCCAAGACACCAAACCCACGTGATGGCCAGCCAAAGAGTCTCCAAAAAACAGCCCACATGCATGCCAAAGGAAAACATAATGATATTGGTCAAAGAACCCCACCCATCATTACTTACACCTTGTCTTCCACCAAGCCGAAAGCATGTACAGCTCCCACTATCTCTTTGTTTGGCCACGTGATTTGCTGCATGTTTCCACTTTCATTTGTCCACTTGTTAATAAATAATTCTATCAACAAAACACAACTTTCGGCTACACCAAAATTAGTCGACACAAGGCAAAAGCAGAAAACATTAATTTGGGCCAATTTCAACATAACACACATAACTATTATGAAATGCGATAATTCAAAGAAAAGCATTTATATCCTTCACTGGCAGAGGACATGAGAACTGAGTTGTTGAAACACATAGGCAAGTGGAAAGCTGTGTGACAGCATGGTATGGATTAACAAATAGGTCGTCAAGAATACCTCTTGAGAAACAACGACATTTTGTATTATGACAGGAAAATATGAAGATATAAACTCTGAAGGAAAAGAAACAGAGAATGTATTTACCTCCTGGTTAGATTCCACTGGAAACACCCCAATAGATGGAGGCTGAGTCGCATCCAAAGGAGCCACATCAATTAGGTCAAATGATCGTGACTCTATAGATGGGACCAACTGGGACTCAGGGTGCATAGCATTCCATGATGGCAAGGAGTTGGTGGGCCCATAAGTATCTACAAGGATGCCTGAGGTCTTCTTTGTCTGAAACAATGGAATGTCTGTTAATATGGTGAGAAAGTCTACAACTTAAAAAGAAATCCTTACCTTAACCTTGAGCTTGTCGCCGACATGATCAAGTGTCTTCCTCTTGGCAGACTGTGGGCCAGGGTCATTAGGGGTTTGAGAGGACAAAGTAGTAAGTGCTGCAGATAGATTTCTTTCTTATTAGAAAACTCTACAAACACAAATAAAAAAGCCTCTGCCTTTTATAAAGAACAAGTTCTAAAAACAAAGGACTAATACTATAACATTACGACAATAAGACAACGATTGCATCACTGTAAGATTCATAAGCAATTAGCTGCATTTATTAAAAAAAAAAATGTGAAAATGACATTTCAAAAGTTTCACGGAAGCCATTCTTCCACATTTTCTTACCAAACAGAGCTCAATAAACTGTATAACATAGCTAGATTCAGAATTGACATTAAGCACCCAACAAACTGTACAACATGTAAAAAACTAAATAGAAAAGGGTGCACACGTGTACAAGATATTAGGCTATGATCACAGCATTCCTATGATATCTACATAAGAAAATTGAAAAAAGATTGTTATAAGCCATATCTTGCAAAAGATCCATAGACAAAAATAATTATAATTCAATAATTATGTTTAGCAACACTAACTCAGTAGATAATTACCTTCAAACGAGTGGGGGCCAGGATCCTCTTCAGCAGATTCTATTATGAGGCAGCTGGCCCTACTTTCCCACTCCTCCTTGTAACATCCATACTTCCCATATGTTCCCCAATTTGTTCCTTTCCGACCAAACCGAGAACCCAATTCCAACTCAACGAGGGGGCGCAACATATTGGTATTCACTTCCTCAATGCCAAATTGCTTTGGACTTAAATCAGGACGATGATACACAGCCTTCTCATAGCAAAGGAGGATTGTCCGCGACATGCCAATTTTCTCCTGCCCGGCACAATACTGTGGAAGAAAATCACAAGGTAGCCTTTTGTACGGCTGCCATACAATCTACAAGAAAACGAAAAGATAATAGCCTGTAAAACAAAAGAAGAACCAATCAATGAAAGGAAAATCAAAGCGCAAAAACACTAACATCATCCTCCTTTAACCCATCCAGAATTTGAAGATATTCTTGTTTAGTAATTTTTTCTTCAGTATTCGAAGGCTCGCTCAGGAGTTTTGTCCATCCTGCCAACAAAGGAAACGTTGTTGGAAGATAATCATCCACCGGATTAGCTCCATTCAAACAAAATCTGAGCAGCAGCTTAGGAATACGCTCCATTGCAAAAACCTGCAAAAAAGAAAACAATAACATTGTTAATCAGATTTGGAACATGAAAATTTAACAATGGATTAATACTAACTAAATTATTGCTTACCATAAGAGAATAGCTGTGTCCGATCAATATGTTTCTTCGGCGTGGTGAATAAGGTTGCTTAAAATTCTCCATGGAAAGATGAAGATGAGCTAATAAAGCAGCACCCCATGCATAATCCTTTACGCTTTGAAGATTTTCCATAAGTGAAAGATACATAACAGGAACATTAGTTCCGTAATAACTCGGAACAACTATGGAGCCTATAAGATACAGCAGAAAAGCTCGAACATAAGGTTCAATCTCAGGACTATCTTGATCAATAGTCTCAGGAACTACCTCAAAATTCTTCCTAAGCCGTGATGAATTAGTTAAACCAGTTCTCGTTTTATCGCAAACATTACGACCTAAGTATTTCATACAAAGCTCATTCCCTTTTGAATCAATACCCGTCACAGGATTACCATCTACTGGCAACCCTGTTATATACAATACATCTTCTAAACCAAAAACAAGTTTATGACCATTAAAAATGAAACATCTACTTTTTACATCATAGGATTCTACAAGTGCAGATAATAGGGGTAAATCATGGTTCACTGGAAAAGTAGTGAGCCTCAGTAACCCATCAAAGCCGGAGTCTTTAATTCTTTGTTTAACTCTTTTGTCAAGCTTCCATTCTTTCAAATTATTTATGCCATCAAATGCCTCGTCAATATCCATCTTTTAGGTATTACAATCAACACAATATTCAAGGCTGAGTACTATTGCTGATTAGCTTAACCTGCAGGAAGAAGAAAGTGGCGGAAAAGGCGTTTAAGGACCTTATTGACAACAGAAATAGTAGAAAATTGCTTATGATTTTGGTCCTCATTGTGGAACCCAAATCACTTCAACATCTACAAACCCACATCAGTTTTACAAATGACGTTCATATGATCTATATATTCTAAACGAGAAAAGGACAAGGCAAAAGATAAAAGCAAGATAAGCCAATCAGTTCCCCAATGAGAACCCAAGACATGCAATTTTTCAAACCCAAAATAGTCACACAATACACAACCAGTTAAACAATGACAATGAGAACAAAAATCAGGAGATGCATGCGGGCTAATTTCTACAAATACAGTCAGTTTGAAGAAATACAAGGATTTGAGAAAGCTCAATACTTTTACAAACCGAAAATAGTGTAGAGAAAGCTATTATTCGCTTTTGATCCCGTTGGAATGCAAAACAGAGAATGCAATCATTGCAAGCTGCTTTATTTTGTTTGTTTTGTCTCTAATTTGAGAAAGGATTGTAGAGCCAAAGCAAACGAGAAAAAGAAAAATAAAAAACTTGTCTTTTTTGTTTTGTTTTCCTTAAAGAAGGCCAAAAGCTTGGGAGAGAAGATGGGGAATATTTGCTATTTTCTCTCACCTGAAGTCAGTTCTTCAGAACCTAAAAGCTTCACTCTTCAATTTCTTCACAACCCAAAAGCTTCGCTCCTCTCTCTGCACAACACAAAAGCTTCACTCTTTCACTCTTCTCTCTCTAGAAGAGGAAATTCACAGACTTGTCTCTGTTTTACCCTTGTGATCATGACAAAGCAGAAAACTCCTTCTCTTGGGAAAGCGCGCTGAACAGCTAGAATGACAAGATACTTTCTTTTTCCAATCAAGTATTAAATTGATCATGACAAAGCATAATTAAGCATCCCATCAAGCACTTTTATGTGAAAAGCAATGGTATTAATCAAGTCAGGCCATATCCAATCACAAGAACCCAGAAAATAAATTTGGCTCAACTCAAAATGTGTTCATGCTAGTTGTGTCAAGTGTATTTTTTTTTTTTTTGGGTCTGAAAGTTGTGTCAAGTGTAATTTGATATATATTTTAAAAGAATTATAATATATAAAAGAGTCGGAAAAATATCAGGAAATTTGATACGAAGTTTCTGACTGTTGCTCCTATACAATTTTGGGTCACTTTTTTCCTAGTTCAAATTTAGGTAAAAATTTGTGGGGACGATTGGAGGTACCCTTGAAGTTTAGAAATAATAACTATTTAGATAGAATTTAAAGTTGAGATTTGTCACTTCTAAATTCCTTCTTTTTTTCCACGTGAAATTTTTGGATTTCTTTATTTTTTTCTTTATATCCAAACACGGAATTTCGTTTTCAATTTAAAAATTATGACTTTTGTCAAAATCCCAACGGACCGGAAAGATAATATTGTTTTGTATTAAAAAAGAAAGTAAAGAAATTTCATGTCATTTGTCTTTGTTTTATTTCTCTGGATGGCAAGGTAGCTTATGAATTATGATAAAGATGTGTAAAAATTTTTAACATAAAACATATCTTATCGATACAAGTGGATAACTAATGAGCATGAGAGAAAACATTATGTATAAGATAAACATATAGCCCAAGTTTCAAGAAAGGAGAGGAGATTAATTATAGGTGTAAATGAATGTTAGTATCTATCTTAAAAAGAAAAAGAAGAAAATCCTTATGATATCAATATGAATAGTTGTGACAGTACAAATATATAATTAAGATGACTGTTACTGAGAGAGAATGAGAAAACAACTAAACATAACCTATTTAGGTTTAGGTTTCTCAAGCCCTGGCCACACTGACACCATTTTCTCTTTGCCACCAAACTCCTTTGGTTTCTCGAGTCATTGCCACACTGGTGACATGTTGTCAAGCCCCAGTCACACAGGTGCCATTTTTTTTTGGCCTCCAAAGTTTTTGGGATTCGCGAGCCCTGGCCACACTGGTGCCATTTTCTTTACGCCTCTGAAACCATATGGTTTCTTAAGCTCTGGCCACATTGATGCCATTTTCCTTGTAGACTTGCAAATATATCAAGAAGAATTCTTCACAATGAGTGGTGTACTCTTTTTGCTGCGTGTGCTTCTATATGAAGCCTCCACTTCACGCATCTATGTAAAAATCCAAAGAAATTCTAAGAGCACTTCCACCCGTGCAGGCAAGTATGGGCAAAAGGCCCCCTAGCCCTCAAAAACCAACTCCAGTTGTGAAGGCTAGCCTGGGCAAGGAGTGGGCTCCATCAACCTAGGCAAGCCCAAAGTCAAGACTTGCCTGAGCTGCTGCTTGGGTTTGCTGATGTCAGCATGACATTATAGACTAATTTAAATACTCCAAAAAATTTAAAAAAATACCAAAAAATTTAGATTTTTTTTTATAAATACCTAGCCATGTTCTTCACTTCCCACACCAAAACTCCATATAAATTCCTCTTTTCATATCTCATGTGAATAGTATTTACTTTTACTTGTCATGGCAATGGGTGGAAGGGTAGGGCAGTCACTATTCACATGAATAGTGACTGCCCTTACTTGCCCTTGCCCTTGCCCTTTGCCATGACACCATGGATGGAAGTACTTTAAATCATGTAGGAAGTGGTGTAAATCCACTTTCCTAGTTGTAGTAGAAATCCTAATTAAACACTTACGTGCAGGTCAAGTAGGAGAAAAATGATTTGTCCTAAACTTCACGTGTAAGCCTACAGTGCACATCTAAGGATACACAGGGTTGTTTTAACATTTTCCAAAACAATTACAATTTTACTTTCTAGACAAATATCTGTAAATTCTTGAGTCTTAACGATGTGGGAGTATCCCAAGCCAAATTAGGGAAGCCCAAGAGATCAGTCAAGCCTCCTAATTACCTCAAAGATTATTGCCCAAAATAAATTAGGAGACCTTTCCTACGGCTGATTTAATTCCTTTTATTTTTTCTTTATGTTTCGATTTTCCTGATTGTACTAGAATTATATTTTCCTTATATTCCCAGGATGTAGTTGTTATTTAAACCTTTTCTTGTAGACCAATCGGTCACATTGAATTTGAGAATATATTCAGAAAACGCAGCTAAGTTTAGTCGCAAATTGTGAGTGTTCGTTCTATATTTCTAGTGTTGGTGTAGTTTCGTTAGAGGTTCGTGTTTGAGATACCATCTCCCCATCAATTTGGTATCAGTGTTTTGGTTCTTGTGGGTGGAGAGCAACCTTCATGGCTCATCACAAGCGTGGTTGGGGTGATGTCCAAATGGAGGGCCGTAACACTACAGACGACATGGATGAAATTAAAAGAATGATTCAACAACTCACTGATCATGTCACTTGCATCGAGACTCAAAGCCATGGTGGTGAGAGTTCCGATGGGGAGGGAGACGAAAATCCCTTTTACAACAACATGCCGACGGAAGTTGTACAAAGGGGACGAGATCATTACGGTCGAAATTTCGACATGAAAGTAGACTTACCTGAGTTTGAGAGAAAGATGAAACCTGATGACTTTGTTGATTGGCTCAATACTGTTGAGCGTATATTTGACTACAAAGAAGTGCCAAATGAGAAGAAAGTTAAGATAGTGGCCATTAAATTGAGGAGGAATGCCTTTGCATGGTGGGAGCAGCTGAAGACTTGGCGTGATCGTATCGGGAAATCCAAAATTAAAACCAAGGAGAAAATGAAGAAAGAGCTAAAGAGAAAATTTTTGCCAGAAAACTACCTTCAAGCAAACTTCTTGAAACTTCATAATCTGCGATAGGGAAATTGGACTATTGAGGAATATGCTGAAGAATTTGATCTCTTAACCATGAGGTGCGGACTTGTTGAAGAAGAAGAACACACAGTTGCACGTTATCTTGGAGGAATGCACAGAGAAATTCATGATGTGATGGTTTTACAACAATATTGGAGTTATGATGTTGTCTTCAAGTTAGCCATACAATTAGAGAAACAGATGAAGACATAGTCAAGGCATACTGGAATAGAGGGTTCTGAGCAAAAAAATTCTTGGATGACTAAAGACTCATCAAATTATGAACCATGGAAGCATGAAGCACCCAAGACCAATGCACCAGGGAACTTTACTGCTAGCAAACCAAAGGGGATCAAGTGTTTCAAATGTTCCAGCATAGGACATATTGCTTCTGAATGTCCTAACCGAAAAATTGTAAGTTTGGTAGAGGAATTGGGGGAAACCTAGTGGTAGTTGTGAAAACATTGTTTTATAGGAGATGATTGATAAACTGAATTTGAAGACTGAAAAGAAGTCAGTCCCTTACAAGTTGTCTTGGGTCAAGAAAGGGAATGAAGTCGTGGTGAATCAACGCTGCCTAATGACATTCTCCATTGGGCAAAAGTATCAGGACTCTTAATGGTGTGATGTAATTCCAATGGACTCGTGTGCCACATATCAGATTGAGGAAATCAACTCTAAATTTCATATACACTTTGCAGCAATTAAATACACATTGGAATAACAAACACTTGTTTGAAATCCTAAAAGATAAAGCATTTTGAAACTATCTCCTAACTCTAAGGAATAACTATTTGAATAAATGTAAACTGGAGAAACTAACGGGCTAAGATTATCTGTACAATGAATTCAAACTAAAGAGACTAACGGACTGGTACAAGTGGTTACAATCCTCTGTTATGCCCCCTCAAGATGGAGCTCGAGATCGAAGTCCAATCTTGAATTTGAGATCCAGAAAACGAACACGGTGCAGAGGCTTTGTAAGTGCATCTGCGAGCTGATCTGCGGAGGATACATGAGCAACCCGAAGGACACCATTCTGTACCTGGTTCCTGATGAAGTGAAAGTCAACAGCAACATGTTTCATTCTGGAGTGAAACACGGGATTGGAGCAGAGTTGGGTGGCTCCAACATTGTCACAGTATATAACGGGACAGCAAGGCAGTGGAACACCAAGATCAGTGAGGAGATAGCAAAGCCAGTTGAGCTCAGCAGCTGCATTAGCTACTGACCTGTACTCAGCTTCAGTGGAAGACCTTGCAATAGATTTCTGCTTGTTAGAACTCCAAGAGACTGGGTTACACCCAAGATAGGTGACATAAGCACTGGTGGATGAAAAATCATTCTTGTCACCTGCCCAGTCTGCGTCTGAGTAGGCGTGGAGATTCAATGGGGACTGACGATGTATTTGGAGGCCGTCATTAATAGTGCCACAGAGATAACGTAAGAGACGCTTAACAAAGCTCCAGTGGTCGGTGGTTGGAGTGTGCATGTACTGAGAGAGTTTGTTAACCGCAAATGCAAGGTCTGGTCTTGTAATCAAGAGATATTGAAGGCTGCCAACAACGGTTCTGTACTCGGTGGGATCAGGCAAAGGAGAGCCTGACTTTAGCAACGGTGGGCTGGTTGGAATGGGAGTGAGCACAGGTTTGGCATCAGTCATGTGAGTTCTTGCGAGAATGTCCAAAATGTAACGCCGTTGAGATAATAAAATACCATGCTGATTGGGGACTACCTCCACACCCAAAAAATAAGACAGCTGTCCAAGATCCTTAATTGAAAACCGATTAGCAAGAACATCAACAAAGGAGTCGATCATCTTAGTATTGTCTCCAGTGATGATTAAGTCATCCACATAGACTAGTATATACATACGATGGCCAGCAACAGTGAGAACAAAAAGAGAAGTATCTGCATGGGAATTTTTGAAGCCAGAGTAAAGAAGAAAAGTGCGAAGTTCATGATACCATGCTCTCGGTGCTTGTTTGAGGCCATAAATGGCTTTTCGAAGTTTGCAGACATAAGATGGATGATCTTGATCAACAAAACCTGGGGGTTGTTGCATGTGGACATGCTCGGAGAGGTGGCCTTGGAGAAAGGCATTGTTGACATCAAGTTGACGTAAAGACCAACCCCGAGATACAGCAAGACTGAGGACAACACGAACTGTTGTTGGTTTGACAACAGGGCTGAAAGTGTCTAGATAGTCGACACCGGGTCGTTGATGAAAGCCTTTTGCGACCAAACGTGCTTTGAACCTGTCAATGAAGCCATCAGAGTTACGTTTAATTCTAAAAACCCATTTGCATCCAACTACATTTTGTGTAGAATCAGGTGGAACAAGTTCCCATGTGCCGTTTCTAACTAAAGCGTCACACTCATCAGACATGGCTTTACGCCACTTTGGATCTTTAAGGGCAGTCGACACGGTGGTTGGTTCAAGGTCGTTGGATTTTGAGAGTTGAGTATGAAGGTTCATTTTAGTGATGGGTTTATGAATGTGGTTCTTGGCTCGGGTGGTCATTGAGTGAGTTGGAAGGGGATGAGGGTCGGGTGGGTTAGGAGGTGACGTTGGGATTTGTGGTGATGGGGTTGAATTCGTTGAGGATGTCAAGGAGGGTTGGTGTGAGCGGGGGGGCTGGTTTGTGTTGGGGAATGGAACCTGTACTGGAGTGGGTGTTGAGGCTGCATTTAGAGGTTGCTGAGAGACGATGACTTCAGATGGCATAGTGAGTGGCGGCTGGGAAGAGGGTGAGAGAATTGTAATTGGGGCAGGAATCCAAGTGGCAATGGGGTTGGGATGATGACTAGAGGACTGACCAGACAGTGAAGAGTAAGGAAACTGCGATTCAACAAATTTGACATGTCTTGAGACATAAATTTTTGAGGTTGAAGGATCAAGGCAGTAGTATGCACTTTGAGTGAGAGAGTACCCAAGGAAAACACACGGCTTGGACCGTGACTCAAGTTTATGTGAGGTGTAAGGTTTGAGCCAAGGGTAGCATAAGCAACCAAAGACCTTTAATTTCGAGTAGTTTGGGACTGTCTGAAAGATTTTGTGGTAGGGGGAGGAGAGATTTAAAGTAGGAGTGGGCATTCTATTGATGAGATAGACGGCTGTGGCAAAGGCATAAGTCCAATAGGAGATTGGTAAAGAAGCATGAGTGAGAAGAGCAAGGCCGGTTTCGACGATGTGAAGGTGCCTTCTTTCGGAGTAACCATTGTGTTCAGGTGTATGAGGGGGAGTGGTGAGATGAGAGATACCATTGGTGGAAAGAAAATTAGATAAGGAAATGTACTCACCACCATTGTCAGAGTAGAGTGTTTTGATGGTGGAATGGAAGTGTTTTTCTACAATGGCTTTGAATCTTATGAAGACTTCTTTGACATCAGATTTGTTTTTGAGTGGGTAAAACCAGATATATTTAGTGAAATGATCAATGAAGATTACATAATATTTAAAGCCATTATGTGAGTAAAGCGGAGATGTCCAGACATCTGAAAATATGATTTCAAGAGGTTGAGTAGAGACAATTGCAGAGCTGGAGAAAGGCAATTTGTGGCTTTTATTGCAAAGACATGCATTGCATGAAAAATCAGATGACAAAGAGGAAGTTACGCCTAAGCAATTGCTAGAAACAATATGTTTGAGAATTGGAAAAGCAGGATGTCCTAAGCGATGGTGCCAGTCTAAGGACGTGGTCTTTATTGCGGAGAAGGCAATTAAAGGGGAGGAGGTTGGCCACTCATATACACCATCTTTAGTCTGACCCTTGAGCACTGTTACCCCGGTCTGAAGTTCCTTCACAAGAAAAGTGGATGGTAAGAATTCTATGGAAACATTGTTAGAAGTGCAAAACTGTGAAATAGAAATTAGGTTCTTTTTCATAGTTGGAACACAAAGAACATTGTTTAATGTAAAGTTATGGTGGGGAGTATTGAGAGAGGTGGAACCAGTGTGGGTGATGGCAAGGTTAGAGCCATCTCCAATCATGATGTCATCAGTGCCCATGTAAGGAGCATGCAGGGAGAGGTTGTTGAGATCAGACGTGACATGGTGTGATGCACCACTGTCCAGAAGCCAGGATGATGAGGTGGAAGGATGTGTGGCAAGATGAGCTTGTGGTTGCCATGGTGTGCCTTGTTGGGAAGAGCTGGAGGAGGGGGGGGTGTGAACTGGTATGAGCCGAAATGATGGACACCGTTTGGCAGTGTGACCCTGAGTCCTGCAGATTTGGCAGTAGCCAAGGTATGGCCTGGGAGGAGGACGAGTGCCCTGTGATGGAGTTGCAGTAGGTGGGCGGTTGGTGGAGTTGGGGAATGGGCGCCAGTTGGTGGTGGTATTGCCTTGTGGTGGAGAGGGACGCCAATTTCTGGTGTTGGTTCTGGATGTGGGATTTGCAGTAGCTGGAAAATGATGTGGCTCAGGTGGGATGCTTTGAAGGGAGGCTTCAAAGTTGAGGAGTTTTTCGTGAAGTTCTTCAAAGGTGATAGAGGTATCTCTTGCTTGGACTGCACGGACTAACTCTTTGTACTCATCACCGAGGCCATCGAGGATTTTGTCTGTGATTTCTTCTTCATCAAGGGGGGCGCCAAGAAGAGCAAGATCATCGGCTCGAGTTTTGATGGATTGCATAAACTCCGTGATGCTAAGGGAGCCTTTGGTGGTGTGTTTGAGGTGGTGTTTGAGTTGTTTGATGCGGCCACGAGAGGGTTTAGCATAGGTGTTGGCTAGAGTTGTCCAGGCTTGTTTAGAGGTTTGGGCTTGAGCTATGAAGGAGATAATGGTGGGTGAAAGAGAGCCAATAATGGCGTTGAGAATCAGTTGATCCTGTCGGACCCATAGGCTGTAGCTGGGATTGGGTCTGGTGGTATTTTCTTGGGTCAAGGTGGCTGGCGGACATGGTTTGGAGCCATCAATATAGCCAAGAAGATCATAGCCAATGAAAAGGGATTGGAATTGTAGTTTCCAGGAAAGATAATTGGTAGAGGTGAGTTTGAGAGGAGCTTGAGCAGCAACGTTGATGCTGATGAGAGTTTGATGTGTTGCATTGGTGTTTAGGATGGTTGCAGGTGCAGACTCGGTAGCCATGAGTGCTGAAGGACAGGGGAGATGATGAGAAATGGATCGGCTTAGACTACTGATACCATATCAGATTGAGGAAATCAACTCTAAATTTCATATACACTTTGCAGCAATTAAATACACATTGGAATAACAAACACTTGTTTGAAATCCTAAAAGATAAAGCATTTTGAAACTATCTCCTAACTCTAAGGAACAACTATTTGAATAAATGTAAACTGGAGAAACTAACGGGCTAAGATTATCTGTACAATGAATTCAAACTAAAGAGACTAACGGACTGGTACAAGTGCTATTGGGGAGACCTTGGCAATTTGTTTCGCAAGGCCACACATGACGGATACAAAAATACATATATCTTCATCAAAGATGGTACGAAGGTCATTTTAAGCCCCTCCCAATCTGAATTTAATTCCAAATCCTCGAAAATTGGTGCTGGAAGCTTTCTAACGAAAATTGGGATTGTTGCCGCTTTTAACAAAACCTACTTATGCTGTACTTTAAAAAGAATCAGCTGTAAAGTAAAACAGTTAAATGTTTGGTAAACTGTAATTTTAAAGTGTTGTGAGTATGAAAAGCAATGTAAGAGCGTTAGATAAATTTTATAGTGAAAGTGTTGTAATTATTTATAATGACTAAAATGGACATGATGTTGAAAGTGCTTTTTACTAGTATGTTTGGTAAAAAATAAAACTTTAAAGTGCTTTTATACTTTTCTCCCTAAAAATTATATTAACCTTTGCTTAGTTTAAAGAAAAATAAAAATAAAAATTCAATTTTCAAACAAAATATATCATTTTTTTTCTAGGACCAAATATAACCTACTTTTCTTAAAGTTCAAATACCATTATACACAATCACTTCATACTTTACTAGAAGAACAACCTTGGGTATGTACAAATTTGAACTCTCAAGGTCTGGGATAAGCAAACATAATTATGTATTGAATAAATTCCAACAAAAAAAAGCGATCACCACGGTAGTAGGTTCATAAACCATTCTTCAAATTGAATAAGTAATAAATATTTTTTTTTGACAAATCCATCGTCCTAATAAGGTTTAAATCATAGAAATAAAAAAAACATTGAAACTAGGCTTAAATAAATGGAAATAAAGAAAATGTCTAAGAAGATGCATGCATTAATTAAACTTGCAGCAATCTTGTTCCTTAATGTTTCTACTTCTTGGGCTCCGGGCCCTTGAGTAATATGATATTCTTCTTGTGCATCACTCTCCATCTCCATTGCATTTGGGTTGTCATTCACTTTGTCAACGTTGAGCCCCCACAATCGACGTTGGGTGTGCGTTAAGAAGATTAAAACTAGAGAAATAAAGGTACGTAGACATGCATGCATAATTTATATCTTCATATTTTCACATCAATTCCTTGATTGATGATCGAATTTATCTCGCATTAATTTTCTATATAATAATCACATGATTACCGTTGTCATGTTTCTATTAATTTTGTACAGGCTACAGAAAGAACTGTCCTAAACTTGTTTAAGGTATGCATTAATTATATCTAAATGCTGTTTATAACATGTACAAAGAGGATCTTAAACTAAATCTTTGTGTTTGTGTTTGTTTTAATGGATCTGTTTTTTTTTTCTTCTCATGAAGGATGAGAACTATCAGTTTAACGCCAATGGAATGCCAAGAAAAAGCTTCCCGAATCATTGGAAATTGGATCGATCGACTTGTGGTATGTTATGTAACCTTAATTTGGATTGTCATGTGTAAAGTGAATACACGTAAAGTCACGAGTTCATCAAGCAATGCATGTTAATTAATCAAAGAATAAATTGTTAACCTGATTTCAAGTGCATGTATGTTAGTTGATCAAAGTTTTGTAGCCATTTAAAACTCGCTTCGACCATTCCAACATATATGTGAAACTATGGATTCCATGAAACTATGAATTTTCTAAACAAGCAAAAAAAATATGGAAATTTATTTAAAGATGAATCTCAGCCATTCCTAAGGAGATATTTTACTACTTAGGTTCCTCCCCCACCAATTACATGAATAATTTATAATAAATTTAATTTAACTCTTATAAAGTCATTTTTCCTCAACTACAACTCATCTCTTTATTTTTGTCTGAATAAAATCTTGTTTTTCCTAAATTAAACCCAATGACTAGAATCCGACTCGGCAAGTTACCTAATCAAGATTCCATCAAGATGGTGAAGGGGGAGAGGGCAGTGGCTGCGGAGGTAGATAGTATTCTCGTTGACATCCAGGATGCGATTCGAGAATTCCATGAAGTAATTTTTATTTTTGCACCTCACAATTGCAACAAAGCTGCTCACTAGGTTGCAACTTTTGTGTGTAGGGTAGGTGGTAGTTACTATTGGGATTTTGTACCTCCAGATTGGTTGTTTAATACCTTAGCTAGAGATGAAAAATTTTAATTGGACTGTAACTAATGACCTACTTTGAATTTGGAAAGATCTCCAAATGGATGTAGAAATTAATTTGGAAAGATCTCCAACTTTTATAAATACACATTGACTATTATGTACCTAGTATGGGTATATTTTAGGTATATTTAAGCCAACACATTTTTCTATGAGTATTGTACTTATTAGAATATATATTATACATATACATCTATATCATTGGAGGATATTAGGTAATGTTTAAATATAATTGTAGGATATTAGGTATAATAAAATTCATTTATTCAAGCTATAGGAGGTTATGAGGGAATATTTAAAGTAATTTGATTGTAGCCCGTTATTTATGGGAGTGGAAACATAAATGTGTAGAGGTATTATTATATATATTTTTTTGGTAAATACCACGAGGTGCCCACACACCCAAAGGGTGGGATTAATCCCCGCTCAGGATTCGGCTTGCCCCTGGCCACAAAGTGAGGTATTATTCATTTGCCTTAATTAGGTGATTGAAAAACGGTTAGCAACCAAATAAAGATATAGTGGCATGATTTGTAAATAAATCAACTTACATGACAAATTTATCATAATTTAAAATTGGGTTTTACTTAAACATTATATTATTGGTGGGTTATTGTCTAGAGTTTTTAAATTGTAAGGGCTTATTTTAGTATGACCCATTTACTTGGTAAATTAAAATTAGTGAGTCTCAGCTTCCTCTAATTAAGGTAATTATCAGATTTTGAAAACACTTGTACGATTTGATAACCGACTTATGTAGATAAAAAGGAAATTGAAATCTACCAGTAACACACACACATACATGGTATAATATTGTAAATTGCAAAGTAATAATTTCATTTATTTCTCTTGAATTATCTTAGTACGTTGTATTTGGATAATTATATATGGAAGTTCAACAAAACATTGTGCTACCAACTACCACTGCATGCCAAATATATCATCCAACGGTCTGCTATATAAACATAGGAAACTCAAATCTATAAACCACCTTGATTCAAAGTCTCTTCTTGCTTTTGCAAACCTCGAAAACCCTTTAATCGAATTCAAAAACATTTTCCATTGTCCCTCTTCTTCTATTTTTTCATTTGTCCAGAAATGGAGCAAGTGGATGTTGTGATCGTAGGTGCTGGTCCTGCAGGCATTGCAACCTCTGCATGTCTCAACCGCCTTAACATTTCAAACGTTGTACTTGAAAGAGAAGATTGCTATGCTTCTCTTTGGAAGAAAAGGTCGTATGATCGTCTGAAGCTTCACTTGGCAAAGCAATTTTGCGAGCTTCCCCATATGCCCTTTCCTCCAAATGCACCAAAGTATGTACCCAAGGATCAGTTTGTTGAATACTTGGATTCTTATGTGTCCCATTTCAAGATACAGCCTCTGTACCACCGCATCGTGGAGACTGCTTTCTATGATGTGGATGCCGAAAAATGGCGCGTCATTGTGAAGAACACATCTTTGGATGCGCAAGAAATTTACCTTGGTAAGTTTCTTGTGGTTGCAAGTGGTGAAAATAGTGAGGGTTATATTCCTCAAGTGCAAGGCCTGGATAGCTTTGGAGGGGAGTTCATGCATTCAAGTAAGTATGAAAATGGCAAGAAATATGGTGGAAAAAATGTTTTGGTCGTTGGTTGTGGGAACTCAGGCATGGAGATTGCTTATGATTTATCAAATTCGGGTGCAAATACTTCCATTGTTGTCCGTACTCCGGTAAAACTTTTCTCTTATATCTCTTTCTTTTTAATCTCCACCTACAAATTAAAGAGTAATGCTACTCTTACCACATTTGTATATCATATTTTCATACCACTCTATGTGACAGATGAAGTTGATAACCACATCAATTAGAAAGTGTCAATAAATCATAAAAGAAAAGAAAATGTTAAATTAATTTTAATTGATGTGGTTGTTCACCTTATCTGCCACATGAATTCATATGGTATACAAATGTGGTAAGACTAGCGTTTTTCCAAATTAAATTCTTCTTTATATATTTTTCTTTCTTTCTTTCTTTCTTTATTAGCGCCTAATTTATTACCACATATAAAATTTTCAGATACATGTTCTCACCAAGGAAATCGTGTTCCTTGGAATGGTTATGGCAAAATACATTCCTATTAATTTGGTCGACATCATTATGGTTGTCTTAAGCAAATTAAGGTTTGGAGATTTATCCAAGTATGGAATTCGAAGACCCAAAAGTGGACCCTTTTTTCTCAAGGAAAAGGGTCAAGCCCCTATTATTGATGTGGGGAGCGTTAACAAGATCAGAACCGGAGAATTAAAGGTAAATATGCAATGAATATAATAACTTAATTTTTTTTTTTATATAAATTATATATACAGAAACAAATATAAATAACCGTTTTCTTTTGAAATATCGCACCCTACATTTAAACAAAAATTAAGTTTTGTCTTTAATAAATTTTTCTGAAAAATCTAGCTTGCTTGACAGATTTTAAGGGTCTTGACTTGCAGACCAGAGGTTTTAGGTTCAAATCCTTACGACATCATAGTTGTGTGTGTGTGTGTGTAAGAAATCCCTCATTCCCCTAAACCCTCTAGTTCATACTATCCCTTGTAATAAAAAATTTATTTATTTATTTATTTTAGAGGTTAATAAATTTTTTATTTAATTAGTATTTCAGATAGACAATCTAACAAGAGAATATTATTCTATATAAGTATGTGTGTGTAGATTCACCATGATTCCTTCTTTATTCTGTAGTCACTCGAATTACTTACCTTTTTATGGTAAGTTATTTCCCTTCACATGAGTTGGTGATGATAACATTGACAATCTTCCCCAGGTCGTTCCATCCATCACAAGCATCCAAGGAGACAAGATCGAGTTTGAGAATGGCTGCAAAGACCGCTATGATGCTATTGTATTTGCTACTGGCTACAAAAGCACTGTGCTAAATTGGCTTAAGGTTATTACTTATGATTTTGAATATTTTCCTTTTCTTTTTCTAGTTCAAAAGAGTAGAATGAGAGTCGAATTCTTACGATGGTGTGAGCGAATTAGGGCAGCCTATTAATGGAATTATAAAGCTCCACTACGTTTTAATTTGCTGATGTACTTGTAAATGTTGCAGGATGGGCACCATCTCTTCAATGACGATGGAATGCCGAAACAAAGTTTCCCAAATAACTGGAAGGGGAAGAACGGTCTTTACTGTGCTGGATTTTCAAGGCGTGGATTATTTGGCATTTCACATGATGCGCAAATGATAATAAGCGACATTAGCTTTGCTTTGGATCAGAACAAGAAAAAGAGTTAACTGACCAGCTCGACTATATTTACAAGCTGAGTTTAGATTTATATATTGTGGTTTGCTTTTCTTCTCAAGGCATGGATTTTGGATTGTTTGGCATGCCTTTGCCTTTCTAAGTAATTAAAATAACATTGTTTGTGATGGGTATTTGACTCAAAACCAAGACCTCTATTTGTCAACTCAAACGCAAAAATGTCAAGTTTACCTCCAATGCTGATTGTCTCTTTTAAAAAAAATCATAGTTTCTAGTTTCTACACTCACTCTCTCAGCTTGATGACTTGATTGAATAGCGTGAAATGACTGTACGGTGATGGTTGAAACATATAAGTCTCGCATTGGAGATTTGAAATATAACATATAATTAATTGATTCTACTATTAATATAACTAAGGCCTTTTTGTGAAATTGTGATAAAACCTTAGACCTACTAGGTTTTGTAGGTGGTTAAGTTGGAGACAATATCTGTGTTGTTAATAGTGGGCCACTGACCCGTCTCACTGAAATTTGATACTCATTATTATGAAAGTGCAAAATTTAAAAATTTCTTTGCACAAAATTTAAAAACTACTAATATTGTTTGCACTTGTGACCTGAACTTAAAGAAAATAAAAGAGCTATTGGCAAAAACTAAGTCCAAAATGTGAATTTTGTTTTTATAGAAGATGAAAAAGAAAAAAATTATTCACTAAACCTAATTTGTTGTTTTCGCCATTGAAAGCGCAAGGTCTAAGATTTATTGTGCAAAGAAAAATTACAAGCATAAGCCATGCCTGGCTAAGAACTCATATACTTTTCTTAAGAGTTTTTTTTTTTTTTTTTTTCTCAAAGGAACATGGGCGGAACCAAGGCAAGGGCTGCCTTAGGCTGTAGTCCAGGGAAGGTTTGGGAAAAAAACAAATTAAATATACATATAGCTTAATATTTTAACTATAAATAAATAAAAATATATACAATTTCAACACTAATAGGCGTAGTCAGAGGTCTTCCACATTTGTATTTGGTGTCAAAGTTTGTCCCAACATCAATTTTAAAAAATTTCTATTAATTTGTCTCCAAAAGAGAATCATTTTTCAAATGAAATTCATCCCTTCGTGAATAATATGGCTCTAATTTCATTTTTTTTTCCTTGTGTTTACAATTAGCATGATTTATATGATTTAATATATACTTTTATTTCTAGAAAAACTATAGAAAATGTAAGTACAAAAAAAGTTATCATTAGATTTTAAGCTACTAACTTTAGCTAGCCCACCCATTGAAAAATTTCTAGTTCCGCCCTTGCAAAGGAATGAACATGTCATTACCATAGAAAGTTATACAAAAGCACAATACAAAAGTCAGGGGGAAAAAAAACACAAGAGCTCAACTAAACAAAATAAAAGCTCAATCCAAAATACAAATAAATTAGGCCTAAACAACAAAAGAACCCCAAAACACCTTATAATCAAACCCTAGGAACATCAAGCAGCCGCCGCCACATGATCTGTCGCCGACGCCGCTAGAAGGAGAAGGTCCATGGGAACCAATAAAGGGGATCTGTAGAGCGTGGGTTTGGGAGAGCAAGCCAACATGCATCAAGCTCAAACGATCCAGGTATTGGTCAAAATTGACCATTAAACTACAGAATCCACACCTCCATATCTAAATTTCAGATATGAGGATGTGTTGTAGGGGAAAAGCAACTGCAGCAAACTAGTAGACAACAAAGAAAATTCTAGGGAAAGAGGAGGATTTTAGGGTTTTAAATTTCGTGGGAGGGGGAGAGAAATGGACTGATAGGGGGTGAGTAGATGAGAGAAAAAGAAGGTGAGAGAGGTGTAATGGCTGAAGTGTAGTGGGCGAGGAGGTGTGGAAGAGATCTAGGCCAACATTTGGAAAATCCAGGGAGGAAGGGCACACCAAAAAAAGAAAGAAAAAAAAAAGAGAAGGAAAAGCAGACTAGAGGGTGGTGAAGAAGCCAGACCAGAGGTGGCAGAGGTGCCGCTCTGAAGGGTTGCGACACAGCCACCAATTGCTCAGAAGAAGGCGATAGGGAAGGAGAGAAATTCTAGAGAGAAGAAGGAGCTCTTTCTCTAAACTTTCTCTGGTGATTTTTCCTTTCCTTTCCAATGGGGTTGGTGTAGTGGAATTGTCGTAGGTTTTGACCATCAATATATTGTATACAATTATGGTTTAACTCTATTAATAAATAAAGCGGTAATGTTCGAATCTTATATGGCAACTTCCATAATAAGCACGCCCACCTATTCTTGTGTTGCTTTTTTCTCGCACTTCATTCATTGCTATACTTGAAGACATTCTTTACATTCTATATGGGAGAGGTCTTGAGTGCATTGAGCCGCACCATAAAGTATTGATAAGCCATAGAAGCATGCATGTCTGTTTATAAAATGATTGCAGTGGTCCTTAAACTCCACTTTTGTTAGCAACGTCTTCTGTTAGGATTTACACAAATAATTGGGGGATTAGGGTTTACACATATTCATTGGGTGTCATGTGATTTCGAACCATTTTTCACATGGGTGAAGGTGGAAGAGCTCAACCAACTAAGTTATACCCCATTGGCCAAGGGAATATGAGTTTCAGAATGGCGAGAACTAAAACCAACATAAAAAGACCAATTTACCCCTAAATTTAATGAAAAAACTAACAAACCAGACGACACATGACTTTTATTGCAAACGAAAATGGATTTTAACGATCACCGCATCCATTTTGAAAATTGAAAAAACAAAATGCGAATGGGGCAAAACTTTGGGGGCTAGAAAGAAGTTAACAAAAAATTCTCAATTAAATATGTTAAGATTTATTAGAATAGATTAAACCCTAACTATTCTAATTTTTACTTATTTCTCTCCTCTCCTTTATCCCCTTGAACTAGCGAGAGATTGAACCTTGAACATATTATAATCTTATAACTTCTTTCTATCCACTCTTTTACCCCATTCTAAAGGATCTCCGTATCCATTATAATCTTAATTTCTTTATATTCTCTCCTTTATCTCCTTAACAAATTCTCAATTAAATCCTTAGGGCTAGTGCAAGGGGCCATGGAGAGGAAAGAAAGAAGTTAAGATTATAATATGTTAAGGGTTCAATCTCTTGCTAGTTCAAGGGGATAAAGGAGAGGAGAGAAATATTATAATAATTTGGGTTTAATCTATTCTATTCTAATATTAACAATTAGACAGCATTAGTGGTAGAGCGTTAGTCTTGTAAACTAAAGGTCCGTAGTTCGATCCTGCGTGAGGGCATTATGTTTTTTGACAAAAAAAAAAGAAAAAAAAGACAGGATTTCCAAAGTCAGGTGGCACTTCTATTTTACCTATTAAACTTAAGTATCCTATCAAATTTTAAAATTTATGAACAGGTTAAGGTCATGGAAAGGCAATTTTTTCTACCAATACGGAAAACATAATTCATAGTATTTAAAGGATCATAATCGTCTATTTTATCTATTCGTTCAAATATCATTGTGCAAAAAACAAAAACAAAAATAACTTGAATCCGAAATCATTTGATGACTTAATTAATGGTTGTCATTTTTGTATTTTCTTGAAGCACCATGATTGCTATTTTGTAAGTCACAATTAGAAGTCTCAATGACCTCTGATTTGTGCAAATTTTTACTTATGAATGAAGACTTGAAAAATATAAGGTACATATTTGAGGAATCCCTCAATAAAAAAGGATTGTTTCTGTTGTAAATGCATGAGTTGGTGGATGACCACCATACCTCTTAGCATTCACCCTTTCTAATTCTATGTAACCTATACACTAAATACCATAGTTATGGGCTTGTAACTTATGAGTTGTTAATGCCTTCTTACCATTGTAAGCCTATAAATAAGAGGTCTTATCAAGATGAGAAATACAAGTTGATTGAACAATTTCTATTGTCTTCCTCTACTTTCCAATTCTCTCTACAATTCTCCCTTAGTTTTATAACACGTTATCAGCACGACATTGCTCTTGGTATGTTTTCTTTCTCTGAATTTTCTTTCTTTTTATATGAGCTAGAGTCATCACATGGTAGAGTTTCTTTGTACTCACCATTAGACTTCATCATGCTCGTTTAAGAAAAAAAAAATCCTTATTCTTATTACACATGAATATAATGCCACATTTTTTTTTATTTGTTTGTTTATTTGATCTTAAGTATGATCTTAATTATTATAATGAGTTTGTATTATATAAAAGATCAGGGCCGGAAGTTCCTCGATCCTCATCATATAACTTGATTAGGACATAAAGCCCTTTTTGATTGAATCAAAACCTGAAGTTCTTTGATTCCAAATAATTGAGGTTGTGAAGTTCCGTGAATTTAAAGAGAATATAAGGACATGAAACTCCTTGATTTTGTATTAATCAAAATCAGAATTCCATGAGGTCTACATATGTCAAGAACCCGAACTAGAAGTTTCGAATGCATATACATCGATTTGAGTATGAAGTTCAAAGCACAACTATTAATTCAATTTATTTAGATCTACGTATTCGAACTTGAAGTTTCGAATATATGTTAATATGAACCTGAAATTCATAGTTTATCATGGATCTTAATACTATATATGAACCTGAAGTTCATTACTTATTTGTAACTATATGAACCTGAATTGGTTGGAAATCTAATTCTTAAACTTGTAGTTTTATCTACATATTGAATCCATATTAATATTATATTATCTTGGAATTTCATAGTCTTTAATTTATTTATTTTATTCCTCATTTATACCACTTTACTCATTTTATTTTATTTATGTTGGGTTATTAGGTAATTTCATTTTACAATAGTAATATAATATTGATACTTACGGTTATTTTATATATATAACTGAAATCATAATTGCCAGAAGCAATCAATGCCCATTTATACGAAACGAAAAGATAATATAGGTTACACTCTATGTGTATTATGATGAGGCTGAAAAAAAAAAGGGGGGAATTAAGACCCGAAGATCTTGATCCTCAATATATTCAATGAAGTACTTGAAAATCCTAAATTCTATACATGTAAATGAATGAGCCAGAAGCTACAATTTCTATACCTCTAAAAAGGCAAGAAAATCCTTTTATATATGTGTATGTACATATATAATTTTATGGTTCACAAAGTGAAAAGGTGATTAAATGTTAACGTGAACCACGTTGATCAATACCAAATATTAGTTGGTTCCTTCATTGTTATGGTTTATAAATTTGAAGACACTCATAAGCTGTGTAGTCTCGTTTAAGCTGTAAATCCCACTGTACAGTAATGTGTTCAATTTATTGTGAACAACTTTAGCACCATGTACCTGAATCAAAAAGGGATTTTGTTAATTCAGATATTGGAACCTGAAGTCCATATCATAATAATTTAAACATGAAGTTTAAATATTGAACAAATGTGATAATTATAGAACCAAAAGTTCTAAGTGATATGAGGAAATTATTGGTGCATACTATATATATTTATAGTCAATTAAGGTTTACATATTCCTAAATTCATTTTCAATTAATTGAGACAAGAAGATCTCCCATATCAATACTTGTAAAATAACTATTTGTGGACTTGAAGTTCCTCATTTTTCTCAAAAGGCATAAAAGACTAGAAGTTCTTCAATCACTTTTATCGAAACCAGAAGTTTCAACTATTTATTTTACGGCAATGTAAGGACTAGTTCTTAAAAGGCAATCCTTATAATATAAATATTTGTGGGCTTGAAGTTCCCAATTCTTAAAAGACAAATGAAGACCTGAAGCTCTTTGATTTTTTTTTCATTGGAACCAGAAGTTTCAACAATTTATTTCATTTTATTTTAGTTGTATTTTACTTTTAGTTGGTTCTTTTCTTTGGTTTCATTTTTATTTTATGCAAGGACCTGAAGTCCATAAATTATTCTTATATAATTAAATAAAGACCCGAAGTCTCTTAGTTCTCAATCCATATAATATCTATATAAGGACTTGGAGTTTTGCAATTCTCAGAAAGTAAATCAAGACTTGGAGTTCTTTGATTTTTCCCTAACTTGGAACCAGAAGTTCCAACAATTTATTTTATTTTATTGTTATATTCAGTTATTTGTTTTCATTTCAATAATTTTTATTTAAGGACGTGAAGTTCTTCATATGACCCGAAGTTCAAATATCTTAGGACCCGAAGTTCTTATTAAGTCTAATCCAAACTATAAGTTTCAGCCACATGTGCATTAAAATAGGTAAATTCTAGAACCTGAAGTTCTAATTGTGTCAACCTCCAAATTGATATTTCAACAAGTGCATATGTATTATGATTTTGGGCTGAAAAATATACATCATGTTAAGAACTTGAAGTTTCGACATTGTTTGGATTTCATATTTTCTATTTTTTTAAATATTATTCTCGTTTTAGGTTAGCAGGGAAAGCAGCCTTGTTGATTAAAGTAAAGGACCAGGGGTCTTTTATTACCTTGAAAAATATCATATTAATACAAATTTGGACCTGAAGTTCAAAACCAAATATTCTTTCTACATTTGATATATGTACTAGAACCTGCAGTTCCATATATATGTTAATATATATCCAAAGTTCATCATTTTTATTGAGATTAATATTCATATGAACCTGTAGTTCATATCCTCTCAAGAACCTGCAGTTCTGGTATAACATATATAAGATGTTAATTGAACCTGAAGTTCAGAATCAAACGTTGTTCCTTTTATCTTTATCATGTTCTGCACAATGGAATCAAAATATTGTAACCAAATTCTAATTGGAACTTTCAAGTTCCTTGGTTCTTAATTTAATTATTTTTATATATAATTTGAACCTGTAGTTCAAAGCACAAAATGAAAAGATAAGACCATTCCGGAAGAATGGCATGCAAAAAATCGTTCCATAAGAATGACATGTTTTATGTACAAAAAGAGTGTTCCAGAAGAACGACTTGCATTATGTACAAAATACCATTCTAGAAGAATGACTTGGATTATATACAAAAGACCATTCTAGAGGAAAGGCTTGAATCATCCCGATAATACATTGAATAGATTAAAGTCCCAGAAGGACAACCCATTAACATGTCAATATTAATATGATGCACGCCGAATGCATTAAGGTTCTTGAAGGACAATACTTATGACATGAAATAAGATCCCTAAAGGACAATACTTATGACATTCTTGGTATTATTTTGATGAGACCAAAATTCCCGTCGTTAGGGGGAGAATTGGTTGTTCCTGAAAGAACAAAAGAACGACGTGAATGATTATGGAATACATTTATTATTGTTTCATCAAACAAATTGGTATAAAAGATAAATGCCAGAAGCATATTCAAACACAAAAAGGATTGTAAGTCAAATGACCATAAGCAAATACAGACACAAAGTTAGTGACAACTAATAACCAATTTGTTGCATGCCTGAAGCATGACAGATTTATAGATTGCAAAAATTGAACTCCCCATAAAAGCTGTTGGATGCTTGAAACATGACAGATCTATAGGTTCCAAAGACTTAATTCCTCAGAAGAGGAGATTAATTGCAAAGTTTAAGCCCTACTCAAAATAACACTCTAGAAGAGGTTATGATCCACATTCTATAAATTATACGTCTTAAAAGAGATATTTGTCCATGAAGTGACAATGAAAGCCTCTGAAGTGGCACTGGTACCAGAAATAATAAAAGCAATGAGATGCTTATAAATTATGCATGCGCATGCACATGAGAATTGTGGGATCATGAATTGATGATATATTGGTTTATAGTACGTACTAAAGTTATCAAGGGCTATACATGATGATATTGCACCACTTGTTATAATTATCGACAAATGTAAATAAAGATTGGCCATCTGGAAGAGGCAGTCCAGTAAAGTTGAATATTTCCGGAAAAAGTGCAATGATTGAACCTATAGGTAAAACACCAAAAGGATATAAAAATGTATATGTTACAAATTGGTGTTTGAGATGAAGTGAAATAAATCACTTGATGATATGGCACAACATTTCCCAATAAAGACATGGGATTATGATGGTAAACATATGCAGCTATGTTATGCATTTTTATGAAAAATTTATGTGTATAAAAATTCCCGAAGGATTCAGAATGCCTGAAGCAAATGATTTAAAATATAATGGCTTGTAATGATCCTTGTGTGGATTAAAGTATTATGGAAGAATATGGTATACTCGTCTTAATGAATATCTATTACAAAAGGGATATATAAATAATTTGAAAATGAGTTTACCATCATTGCAGTATATATATGAAGAATTTTGTTAGAACTCTTGAAGAGTTTACAAAGGCTTCTCCTGATTTAATAAAAGAATTTGAGATGAAAAATCTAAAAAGATTATGAAGTTAAGCATATCGCCAGAAGCAATTTTTTGAAGAATACATAGGAATAAATTCTGAGATATGTAAAATGTCATACATTATATAAATTATTGAAGGAAAATTTCTAAAGAAGTTAAGGAGCCCGAAGCTCAATGTATGTATTCAAATATCATGAAATGAAAGTGATCTAATTGCCTCAGTGAGTACTTTGATTGAATTATGAGTTCAAGATCAAGTTCAATATCGTTGCAACGTATTCAGATTTTTAAAGAAGTTATCAGAATATTTAGGTCTCTTGAAGAGCCTATGACATGCTAGCATAGTATACAAAAATTTATATGAATAGCTTATTACATCATGCAATTTTATACTATTGTCCTCGTAACGGTAACGTATGAGTTTGCTTATATTACTATGATATTATAGAATATGATGTTATTTTAAGAATTGTTAATGTGAAAGGATTTGTGAAAATAGTCTAGATATTTTTGGTGTTACTCTAACCTCAACAGGGATTCAAAGGAATGACACACATACATCCTCCAGTGATGATATTGAAGAAGTTTTTATACAAAGCATTACCAAAGCTTGCTTTGTCGGAGGAAAATGAGATATCAATATCATTTGTGTTGTATCTTCAAGTAATTCAAGTTTGTCCTCATCAGGGGGAATAATTCATCAAGGGGAGGATTCAACAATTTTCTACATATAGGACATATGTGCGCTGTACTCTTTTCCCTTGGACTAGGTTTTGTCCCACTGGGTTTTTCCTATCAAGGTTTTAACGAGGCAGCATAAGCACGTCCAACACCATATCAATGATCCAGAAGAATGTTGCACTCTTTTTCCCTTTGCTTAGGTTTTGTCCCACTGGGTTTTCCTAGCAAGGTTTTTAATGAGGCAACTATGTCAATTGTATGGTGGACATCCAAGGGGGAGTGTTGTAAATGCATGAGTTGGTGGATGACCACCATACCTCTTAGCATTCACCCTTTCTAATTCTATGTAACCTATACACTAAATACCATAGTTATGGGCTTGTAACTTATGAGTTGTTAATGCCTTCTTACCATTGTAAGCCTATAAATAAGAGGTCTTATCAAGATGAGAAATACAAGTTGATTGAACAATTTCTATTGTCTTCCTCTACTTTCCAATTCTCTCTACAATTCTCCCTTAGTTTTATAACAGTTTCCCTATAATACTAAGGATTTAGCAATTATACCGAGACACATCACAAATTTATCAAAGACAGGAAAAAAAATAGAAATGCAATTTATAAACCAATAAATTAACTTTTAAAGAAAAAAAAAAGAAGAAAAGAAAAGTTACTGCCCCCAACCACCCCCCTTCTTCCCAAAGAGAACCTCAACCACCACCAACCCCCTTGCCACCTTCCTCCCCCACGTAATCTCTCCTCCATGTTTTCCCGTCCCCACCTCCAGCCTCAATCTTCTCAAGACGTCCGGCCCCACACCAATCTCCCTCCATAGCAACCTCCCCAAAAAAACGACATCATCATCAATTTGGGCCGAAGCCCAAATTAAGCACAGATCAATGAGGTACCCGAGCCAGTTATTCCTAATAGAAAGAAAGACATCTCCACCCTCATGCTAGAAAGCCTATCTGCTTTAATCAAGTCCACGGCCCAATCAAACGGCCCAAACCTTATATGCTCCATCGTTCTATGATATGATTCTAGCATCTACAAGGAGGAATTTGTCAATTTGCCTCCTGAATTTTACGGTATGCCTTAAATGATACTTAACGGGGATGAGGATGAAAACAGCGTACCCAACCCATTGCCATAAATTTTGGGACCCCAAAACTCAAAAATCCACTTCAAATGTCCTTGCCAAAATTTTCCAAATAAAATATCATGCTGATCGCATCAACATCAATCTATGTGTTGCTTTAAGCATTACACAAAAAATTAGGTGGAGAAGAGGAAAGGTCAAAAGCTTGAACATCACAAGTGGGGTTACAAAAACAACTTTATGATTACATAACCACATATATATTTAATGGTTCTACCTAATAATAATCAAGACAGGTAAACATTACAAAAAGAAATTAATATCATCACCATCACCAGCCAAGGACTAATATTTGATCAAACATAAACTTGCTCAAGCTGAACATCTTTAGCAGTCAAAGGAACATAGTCTCCTAAATAAACCTCCAGATGATCTGATAGGGCAGATTTGTCGATGTTTTCATGGTGGTAAGACTTGCAGACAAAATAGAGCACAGTTTGGATGACAAGCCAGAACAAGATGAGCTTGAACAGCAGCAAGCAGCATATAATTCCATATGCAACTCTATCCACCACACTAAATGAATATCCACGCACAACTAGCATTTGAAATGCAAACTGCAGAAGGGCGGCCAGAACATTGAGCGTGAAGTAAATAATTGCAGCCACCCACATGTTTCCTTTTAGCAACGCCTTGCTCTTGGTCATGGCTTTGATCCCTCTTGCTTCCTCTAACACAGAGACTACGCTCGCCAGTAGCCAGATTAAGGACAAGTAAACGAACCCGATGAAGTAAAAGATGAGCAGAAAGAAACCAATAATAGCACCAGCGTCAGTAAAGGCCACCGAAAATAGCCAAATAATTAGGACAATAAAAGCCACTATGTTGTAGGCAAAGAAAGCCATGAAAGTGCACAAGAACGTCACCATGACTCGCTTCCACACTTTCGGGACGACGCTCATAACCTTCCTGTAGGTGATTTCTCGCGCCGTGTATATACATGCGATCGTGTATACCACGGCCGAGGTGGAGAGGAGGCTGAAGATGAGCAAGAAAGTGAAGTATACAGCTTTGAAAAGCCAAAAAATTGCCCACTCAGAGGATATGACATCTGCTACTCTTTCATATCTTGGACTGTTGGTGTCTGTTCGGTCTAAGACTCTTTCGTTGTGGCTGATCTTTAAGAGAAGGATGTTTGAGAGCTCTACGTGAGCCAATAAGATGAAGCTCAAAGGGAGGATCAGGGTTAAGGTGATTTGGCTGAAGATTTTTCTCCATGAAAATACAATTTTGCAGGCTTCTTTGAAGATGCCAAAGATCCCAAGAAATTGCAGTTCATCTTGTTCTCTATCCATGGGGACTTTTCTTCAATTGGGTTGTTGATTCAGAGAGAGAAATGTGAGGAGAAGGAAGGAGAAAAGATTGGGTTATTGGAGAAGAAATGTTTTAGAGGAAGGTATATAGGAAAGTAGGTTGGACATTATGATACAAGATTACCCTTGAGTTTCCAAGAAACCAACCAAGTCAATGTATTGGTTCTTTAGAAGTCAATGTTTTTTTTTCCTTCTAATTTCTTTGCCAAAAGTCAAGGTTTATATTGATTATGGAGTAAATGGGGAGATAACATATTCTGAATGATGCTATATACTTATTTTTTTTTCTCCAGATTTTTATAGCATTTGTGGCATTTCTCAACTGTTGTTGTTTATTTATTTATTTTTAATGTTTGAGACTCGTTCATTTTTAATTGGAATATTTTCATTCAGATAATTTATAAAGATTTTTTTAATTTAAAATTATTTTAAAAGTTGGCTGAGCTCTTCCACTTTCATCCATGTAGATAAAAGTTCGAAACCCCCAAGCATTTAATGAATATTTGTGTGTAAACCCCCTTTCCCTTAATCGATCGTTTTACTATCATGCTTAAATATACAAGGTTACACAATGAGAATAGTCTGGTCCCTTAAATTCTATACTCCAGAATTTTATTAAGGCCATTTGTTCTTCTCAGCATTCTTAATGAAAAATTGAAAAGTGTACATGTATATTATTGACGTTGCCCATATATTTCATACCCGTTGCATCACAATCTCACCTTATTCAAAGTTCACAAAAGGACCATTTATATTGTTATTCAGCAAGTTTCATTGGAGTCGTTAACCCTACCCCCACCACCATGTCATCAATTTCTTTTTCTAACTTATTTAGCGGGTTGGTTATTGATTTTCCTAATCCCAATCATTAACCAGAAAATTTTCCTTATTTCATGAAAGCTGGAAATTAGTTAGAGTAAATTACAGATAACTCACAAAACAAATTATTGCTTATTTTTCAAGTTTTTTATTTATGAACTATTGATAATTCAAAAGAGAATTTCAGTAATAAATTCATTTTAGCCCGACATAATATACAAAAGTATTTAGAGTGAAAAATTTAAAATTAGTCACTTATTATTTTCTAATTAATATGATAAGTTTGTAAATCATCCGTATTTCATATATGAACTTGAAAAACAGGCGGTATTTTAGAAGGGGTTTTGTGTAGTTGGTAGGATTGGTCAAAATTAGCAAATGGTAGAATTGGAGTTTAAGTATAGTATGAGGGTATTTCCGGAAGTAGGAGATGGGATCATGGGAGGGACCACATAGATCAATACGTCAAGTCGTCCACGGCGTGACCAAAGGTATTTCGTTACTTTCAAAGTCTCTTGTTGTGGGCTTGGTCCAAAGGAGAACTTAGTCAACACGCTCATTGGCCTGTCAGGAAGGAAACCACCCCACACGGCTAATGCTTTCATTATTAAATAATTGACCCTTGTTTTTGAGTTAACCACATACGAATTGGAGCCCACAATCCTAGCCCAACTCAAGAACACAAATGTTTCATATTATGTGATTCGTTAAGAAAATAGAGAGTAACTTCCACACCAGAATTTTTGTTTTGGTTTTTTTTTTCTTCAGCCTAAGCCTACACAAACATAAATGGAAAATAGAGTTTTAGTGCGATTTAATAGGAATAGCATGTTCAAATACCAATCCCTCGGTAGATGAGTCAAATCGAATAAACAAAAGAACATGACAACTTCACTTAATTAAAAAATTGAAGTGAGATGCCAACGAGATCTAGTTCAGTAAAAAAGAGCCTCGACTTGCAGACTAGTTGTCTGAAGTTCAAATCCATATGACACCGTGTGGTAGTGTATGTGTGAGAAACCCCTCTCTCCCATTTAGTTTAGACTATCACTTGTATTTTAAAAAAAATAAAAAAATAAAAGTGAGAAACCCCCTTTCAATATGACTGATTTTTCATTGATGATCAATCCTTAAAGTGTGACCTAAATATGGCATCGATAAATTACATTGTGAGGTGTAGGAAAAAGAATGGTTTGTTGGCGAGTATTGTATATCCTATTCTATTTGGGTTTTATTTTTCCTTTTGTATAGATATTATGTAATTAGGATACCACTTGTTTTCCTTATCTAACCCTACTAGGGTTTGTAACCTTATTATAAATACCTCCTTTTGGAGAATGAAATATATCTGAAAATATTCTACCCATATTGTTTGACTTGGTATCAGAGCCGACTTTCTGGTAACCTGTGTATTGTGCCCATCCGTGTTCTACTCTGTGCCCTAATTTCTTTTTAGGGTTCTTGTGCTTGTGTTCTACTCTGTGCCCTAATTCTTTTTTAGGGTTCTTGTGCTCGTGTTCTACTCTGTGCCCTAAATTTCTTTTAGGGTTCTTGTGCCCGTGCCTGTGCCGTGTTTATCATATCTGCTTTGTGTTGTGTTTGTTTCCGCTGCTATCATGGGTGATGATTCCATAGTTGTGACTGGTGCTAGTGCGTCTACACCGAAGGAGGCACGTCCCTCACGTGATTATTCTACCCCGCTTACATCTGACAAATTGGATGGCTCCAATTATGCCTCTTGGTCTCGTGGTGCGCGTATTACGATTACTAGTCGTCGTATGGCAAGTTGGATCAATGGGAAGAAGCCTGCTCCGTCTCAAGATTCTGCTGACTATACCGAATGGGAAGAAGATAATTGTCTGGTGCAGTCATGGCTTCTCAATTCCATGACTAAACCAGTTCGTGCCTTGTTCGAACATGGTGATACTGCTTTTGATATATGGGAGGCTGCTCGGAAGACCTATACTGTGACTCAGAATAGCTCTCGTTTGTTTCAACTCCGACGGCAATCCATACTTATAGGTCAGAATGGTGAATCTGTGAAAGTGTTCTATGAAAAACTTCATGCTATCTGGCAAGAGATTGATTGTCTGCGTCCGCATGAGTTTACTTGTTCTACTGATGGGGCTCGTCGTCTGAAAGAAATTGAAGCCGATCGAGTTTATGATTTTCTTGGTGGGCTAGATCCACCGTATGATGGTGTTCGTAGCCGTATTCTTGCTCTTAGTCCTGTTCCACCTCCTCTCGAAGCCTATGCCATGGTTATGGAGGAAGATACTCGTCAGTCCGCTATGCTTGGAGGAGGATCGCTGGCTCTTAAGGTGGATCCAGCACGTCGCCGACCGGTCGCCCCGCAAGTAACGACCGGTCGCTCTCCTTCCCAAAAGTTTGGATCTTCTGCTGGGTTTCGTCCTTCTGCCTCCACCTCTAGCTCTCTTGAAGGTCCGCCTAAGTGCCGCCATTGTAATGGGGATCATTACTCTGAGAAGTGTTTTAAGGAGCATGGTTACCCTGATTGGTTTGCTGACTACAAAGCTCGTATGTATGGTCCCAAGGCCACTTACACTGTGACCCCTGATGAGGCCCGTCCTCCGACTCCATCTGCAAATCTGTGTGCTTCTGATACTATGCCAGGTATGAGTTCTACTACATGGATAATTGATACTGGTGCTTCTGATCATATGACTTATAATGATAAAATATTTGATGAGTTGTCGCATAAACCCCATGACCCCTATATTACTAGTGCTAATGGTTTACCTTCCCCAGTTACTGGTAAAGGTACCATCCATCTCACCCCTTCTTTACCTCTGTCCCATGCCCTCTTGGTTCCCAATATCCATTGCAATCTGTTATCTGTTGGGCGTTTACTTGATACACTTAACGCCTCTGCTACCTTCTATTCTACCCATTGTTTTTTCCAGGATCTCAGGACTCACGAGAAGATTGGGCATGGTAAACGGATAGGGGGGTTATATTACTTACAGTTGCCGGCTGCAGCAGTTCGTGATCGTGTCGCTAATAAAGCTATGAGTGGTAGTGTCAAAGACAAGCAACAACTTTGGTTATGGCATCGTCGCTTAGGACATCCGTCTTTTGGTTATCTTAGACATTTGTTTCCTTCGTTATTTAGTTCGTATGATGAGTCTAGTTTCAAATGTGAGACTTGTGTAATGGCCAAGAGCCACCGTACTGTTTTTCCTTTAAGTAATAATAAAGCTGCTTTGCCTTTTGAGTTAGTACATTCTGATGTCTGGGGTCCTGCTCGTGTGACTTCTCATGGTTTTCGTTGGTTTGTGACATTTATTGATGACTGCACTCGCTTAACATGGGTGTATTTGATGAAGAATAAAAATGATGTTGCCTCTATTCTTCCTGACTTTTGTGCCATGGTGTCTACTCAGTTCCATGCTCGTGTTAAAGTATTTCGCACTGATAATGGCGGTGAATATGTGAATCATACTTTGGCTCACTTCTTTCGTGATCAAGGTATCATTCACCAAACTACCACTCCATTCACACCTCAACAGAATGGTGTGTCTGAAAGGAAGAATCGCCAATTACTTGAAGTTGCTCGCTCTCTGATGTTGGATATGTCTGTTCCCCATCATCTTTGGGGACATGGTGTCTTAGCCGCTGCCTACTTGATTAACCGTACTCCTAGTCGGGTTCTTGATTTCAAGACTCCACTTGATGTGTTATGTGCCCTCACTCCTCCGGTTTCAGTCTCTAAGTTACCTCCGAAGGTGTTTGGGTGTGTTGCGTATGCTCATGTTTACTCTCATCAAAGGAGTAAACTTGATCCTTGTGCTCTCCGCTGTGTCTTCATTGGTTATTCTACGACTCAGAAAGGTTATAAGTGTTATCACCCGCCTACTCAGAAGGTACATGTCACTTTGGATGTCACATTTCATGAAGAAGTACCCTATTATGTTTCTCCCTCCTCTTCAATTCAGGGGGAGAGGGGGAGTGAATTGAAGAGTTTCGGAGTGGAAAAAATGGAATTTTTTGGCAAACAGGATGAAAACGACCGGTCGCCCGCAGGACACGACCGGTCGCTCGCGTCGAGCTGGGACTACAGTACCGATACGAGCGAAGCGACCGGTCGCATTGAGGAAACGACCGGTCGCGGAGGAAACGACCGGTCGCACATAGGAAGCGACCGGTCGCCCGCGTCGACGAGCGATAACAGTACCGATACGAGTGAAGCGACCGGTCGCGAGGAAAGCGACGACCGGTCGCCAGACGAAAATAATGGTGTTTTCGAGCCTCTCTCAGAAGGACATAACAGTGATATTGGCGACTCTCGTACAGATGAAATTGATAATATACCCCCCTCTGCCCTGCCATTGCCTCAATCAAGTTGTGATAATGAGGTACTTTCTAGTGATATGCCTACCTATTCTTTGCCCCCACGTACTACCCGTGGGAAACCTAAAGTACAATATTCTCCTGATATACATGCCAAGTCTAAATATCCCATTAACCATTATATGTCAACTCATCGTTTATCTAAGTCATATGCATCATATTTGTGTCAATTATCTAGTGTATGTGTGCCAACTAAGTTGCAGGATGCTCTATCTGATCAAAACTGGGTAGATGCAATGCATGTTGAGATGGAAGCCTTGAACAAGAATGCTACTTGGGAGTTAGTTCCTTTACCAAAAGGAAAAAAGGCAGTTGGGTGCAGATGGGTGTTTACTTTGAAGCACAAGGCTGATGGTTCCATTGATCGTTACAAGGCAAGATTGGTAGCAAAAGGGTATACTCAAACATATGGAGTGGATTACACAGAGACTTTTGCTCCAGTAGCTAAGCTCAACACTGTACGCGTACTCTTATCCTTAGCTGCTAACCGTGACTGGCCACTGCTACAATTTGATGTCAAAAATGCATTCCTCCATGGTGATCTCAAGGAAGAGATATATATGGATCCTCCGCCAGGTATCCCTGTGACTTCTAAGGAGGGTGTGGTGTGCAAGCTACGGAAATCCTTGTATGGATTAAAGCAGTCTCCAAGAGCGTGGTTTGGAAGGTTTGCTGTATCTATGAAGAAGTTTGGGTATGTGCAAAGTAACTCTGATCATACTTTGTTTCTGAAGCGTCATAAAGGTAAATTGACGGCTTTAATTATTTATGTTGATGATATGATTGTGACTGGAGATGATCATATAGGGATACAGAGTCTTCAGAAGTATCTGGCTTCTGAGTTCGAGATGAAATCTTTGGGTGATTTAAAGTATTTTCTTGGGATTGAAGTTGCCAGATCTAAACATGGTATTTTTCTATCCCAAAGAAAGTATGTTTTGGATTTACTTGCTGAAACTGGAATGTTGGATTGTAAACCGATTGATACCCCTAGTGAGCAGAATCATAAGTTGGGGATATATCCCGATCAAGTTCCGACTGATAAAGAACGTTATCAACGACTTGTGGGGAAGTTGATTTATTTGGCTCATACTCGTCCAGATATTGCTTATGCTGTAAGTATAGTAAGTCAGTTTATGCACTCTCCTAGTGTAGATCATATGGGGGCTGTGACTCGTATTTTAAGGTATCTGAAAGTAACTCCTGGCAAGGGGTTAATTTTCTCCAAGTATGGCCATACAAATGTAGAAGGGTATACAGATGCTGATTGGGCAGGTTCAGCCACAGATAGGCGTTCGACATCTGGGTATTTTATGTTTGTGGGTGGCAATCTTGTTACGTGGAGGAGCAAGAAACAAAAGGTGGTGTCTAGATCTAGTGCTGAGGCTGAGTATCGGGGAATGGCCCATGGTGTATCTGAGTTACTATGGTTGAGGAGATTGTTGAAAGACCTTGGTTTTGGGCCTAATAAACCCATGGATTTATATTGTGACAATACGGCTGCGATTGCAATTGCTCATAATCCTGTACAACATGACCGTACAAAGCATGTGGAGGTTGATCGAAATTTCATTAAAGAAAAGTTGGATGCGGAGATTGTGTCCTTCCCCTTCATCCGTTCAGAGTATCAGTTAGCTGATGTTCTTACGAAAGCTGTTTCTACCAGTATCTTTCTCAACTCGCTTGACAAGTTGGGCATGCGTGACGTCTTTGCTCCAACTTGAGGGGGAGTGTTGGCGAGTATTGTATATCCTATTCTATTTGGGTTTTATTTTTCCTTTTGTATAGATATTATGTAATTAGGATACCACTTGTTTTCCTTATCTAACCCTACTAGGGTTTGTAACCTTATTATAAATACCTCCTTTTGGAGAATGAAATATATCTGAAAATATTCTACCCATATTGTTTGACTTGGTTTGTATCGCATGTCGTTATGCATTGGTGTCTGCATTCACGAAAACTTCTCAAATGTGTAAATGTTATATTTTATTATTTTTTCAATCAGTGAGACTTTGTTATTGGATATATGAAGTCAAGGCTTTGCCGTATCATGTTGGTTGTAACATGTTGCGTCCAATTAGAAGTTGCTAACCAAAATAATTAATTATTTCCTAATAGAATGCACTAATTTTTCTTGATAATATCAAGGACAAAAGTTCAAGCATAGATTGCATCGTAGCATTCTTTGCCATGCATGCTTGGAAAAAGAATATATGATAACAGATGCAATTTTATAATCTTCTTGACAACTCTTTTGGAAGTAAACATTAAAACGGTGTGGTGCTAATAAAGAACAATATTTAAACGGTGATATTAAAATAGTCTTTTCATGATGAAAAATGTTATAAAAAAAGATTCTCTGAAATCCATTATATCGTCTTGTTTTCATAACTATTATTGGTTAAGAATTCTTAGTGAAAAAAGAATTATCCCTCACAACTAGACCTCCAAAGGCCGCATATACAACAGTAGAACACCATTAAAATTAACAACAAAAAAATTGATTAAGGAACTTCAAAGTTAAAGATAAAAGTAAAATCAAAGCCTTTCCACCAGTCGCCACCACATCCCCATCCCAGACGCCATCACCATCTCTCTCTCTCTCTCTGTCTCTCTGTGGGCGACACAAAACACCACCCCTAACAAACCAAAGTCCCCTCCCTTACACAAAACCTCAAATTAGATATGCAGATGGACCAAAAAAATGGTTGCGGTATTTGTGTTATTAAAAAGAAAAAGTGGAAATAAGTCTTTCTAAATGAAGGAAGTTGAGGTTTGTGAGAACCTGTTTTTTTTTTTTTTTTTATAAAAAAAAACTATATAAAGAATTATTTTAAAGAAATATTCATACAACATATTAATTATTTATTAATATAAATTTTTCTTATTTAATATTTATTGTGAAGACTTATATGTTATTAAATCTTATAGAAAAGTTGATATAGATCTAAATTTCTATTGATGAGTTGGATTTATTCCTCGGATTTGTTGACTTTGATCCAAGTCCTTTGACTTTTGTACCACATAAAATTATATTCCTTTTTTAATATTTTATGATGTAATTTTTTTATTATTTTATTTTTAAAATCATTTGTTGTTCCAATGTTGACCCTTATGACTTGAATCGGGAAATAGTCATTTATGTCATATTGCCTATTGCATAGGTATATATATATATATATATATATATATATATATATATATATATATATATATATATATATGTTTTTTTTCATATTTTTGACAATGTGTAATAGTATTTTATGTACCTTTTTTTTATAGGTAACATACAATTTTATTTTGTCTATTTTTGTATCTGACTTATAGGTAGTCTTCTAATTTATGTTCCTAACTTATAGGTAACACGATTTATCACTAAGTATTTTTCATTGCTAATAATAACACTATTTACCTGTATGTCAGGTACATAATTTAATGGGTGATTGTCTAATCGATTGGTATAATATGTGGGTCTTTACTTTTTATTGATTAAATTGTATTTTATCCATATATTATTTTATCCATATATTAGGAATATTATCAAGGAAAGAATTCAAAATTTAAATTCTGGAATTCAATTACAAGGAAATAATGCATTAAATTTAGATTTTCAATGTGTTTTCCTTATTAACCTTAAAGGGTAAAATCGACACAACAAAAAAAGTAATAAATGTTAAAGGACATGCATCTAAAACCAACAAATTTATGGACCGGGATTACAAAGTTAGGGTTCAACCAATCCATAATGTTGTAAATCCTCATTTTACAAGGTTATGGATCCACATTACAAGGAATTAGTAAGTGTTAACCATGAGGTAGTAAATCGAGGACCCTAATCTAGTAAAATGAGAGTTTACAACATTAAGGGCCAATTTTACAATGGTTGGGATATGAGGGTACCATAACGTTGTAAAGATGATCCATAAACATATAAGTTACACTATTTAGGTAGTGATTTACAGGTTTTTGCACCACGATTACAACATTAGGGTTCTCATAATCCTTAATATTGTAAATCCTTATTTTACAAGGACATAGATCCAGATTACAAAGAATTGGTAAGTCCGGACCATGAGGATGTAAATTGGGGTCTGTATTTTAGTAAAATGACGGTTAACAACATTAAGGGCTGATTTTACAATTTTCTAGATATGAGGGTACCATAACGTAGCAAAGAGGATCCATAAACATGTACATTACAGGATTTGGGTCACGAGTTACAAATTTATGGACAAGAATTACAAAGTTAGGGATCATCCAATCCATAATGTTGTAAATCCTCATTTTACAAGGATATAGATCCACATTACAATGAATTGGTAAGTGCTGACCATGAATATGTAAATTGGGGTCCTTATTCTAGTAAATTGAGGGAGTTAAAAGATTAAGGGCTAATTTACAATGTTTTGGATACGAGGGTACCATAAAATTGTAAAGAGGATCCATAAACATGTAAGTTACACAATTTGGGTAGGGAATCACATGTTTTTGCACTAGGGTTATCACATTAGAGTTCGCATAGTCCATAATGTTGTAAATCCTTATTTTACAACTATGTGGATCCATATTACAAGGATTTGATAAGTGTGGACCTTGGAGATGTAAAATGGGGTCATTATTCTAGTAAACACGAGGGTTTACAAGATTAAGGACCGGTGTTACAATATTTGGATACGAGGGTACCATAACATTGTAAGGGGATCCCAAAACTTATAAGTTACAAGATTTGGATAGTGATTTACAAGTTTTTGCATCAAGATTACAACATTAGGGTTCACCAAATTCATAAAGTTATAAATCCTTATTTTACAAGGATATGAATCCACATTACAAACAATTGATAAGGTTAGACCTTTGTGATGTAAAAAGTGGCCCTTATTCTAGTAAACACAAAAGTTTACAAGAGTGAGGACCGATGTTACAATGTTTTGGTTATAATAATACCATAACGTCGTAAACAGAATCCCTAAACTTGTAAGTTATAAGATTGTACTTAAAATGCAATTGCATATTCATATGCAATTGGATGCTTCCTGGTTGTCAATTACACAGTCCCTGTTTGTCAATTACTCAAATCGCCATGAATATTGGTAATGCTAACTAGAAGTAGTTACTTAAAATAAAAGTTCGTAAATGATTAAACTAATATTTTCTATTTGTTACTTATTTATGTCGATTCATATGACCTAATACTTTCTATTTGTTATAACTTGTATTTATTTTACCCTTAATTAATTCAAATAATTTTTAGGGGAAATAAACTTGTCCAAATGTATGGTACAATTCAAAATGTTATAAAAGTTCGTAAATGATTAAACTAATATTTTCTATTTGGACTTGGACAACCTGTCGATCAATTATGTCTTTGTCAATCAGGTTGATCTTCTTGGATTCTTCTCGAGTTCAGAGTTGCAATATACTATAAAATGGACTTTTACTTATCAACTGTGGATACGTAAACTTCATGTACAAGTATGTATGCATTCATGCATGTACATACAGACACACACACATACAAACATACACATAGACAACAAAAATTAAATATAGGTAATATTTGTAGATAAATAAGTCCCATATTGCATATGTATATATGACAATGTATGGTTTTGGAATCTTTCAAATTGATAGGAAATTGGTGAAGCAGACTGTAATAACTTCAGTATATGGTGTTACGTATGTTGGGGCACGTGAACAAAAAATAAGAAGATTAGAAGAGTAGGGTCTTATTACCGATGACAGACTACTGTTCACTGCAGCTTGCTATGCTGCTAAAGTAAGTGAACAACCTCCTAAGTGTTCCAGCCACCAAATTTCATCCTTATATATGTGAATCAAGAATTAACTGCATAAATTTCTTAGTTTTATCATTTGGATTATTAGCTAAAATTAAAAAATGTCCTTCAATATTTGTTATTAAATATAGATTATCTTTTCTAAATTTCATCTTTGCCACAGGTTACTCTGGCTGCCCTCAAAGAGATATTCCAAGATGCGCTTGACATAATGAGCTGGCTTGGTGATTGTGCTAAGGTATGTAATTTTTTGGTCATGTTTCAGACACTAAATGAGAGGGTGGACTGCCTGTTAGATATGAGAGTTAAGTTGTGTTATGAAACTTTTGCAGGTAATTGCTTCAAAAAATCAACCTGTGCGTTGGACTACTACTCTAGGTCTTCATGTTGTGCAACCCTATTGTAAAAGTGAAAGGCATCTTGTAAGTTTGACAGCATAGTTAAAGACTAATTTTCATTGACACGCAAACTCGCATTTGGCTGAATTCCCTCTCAGATGAAATTGTTTAGTACACGATATCTGGATAGGTTGCATCTAGTCTTTGTCTTCTTGTCTCTAATGGGGTTCATATACTTTTATTTATTTATTAACTATTCTTCCCCTGGAGTTGCAAATAAGAACATCCCTTCAAGTTTTAGCCTTGCAACGAGAGAGTAACTCAGTAAGCTTACACATCTTCTCTTGCCTTATCTTTTATGAATTGCTATAGATTTGATATATTCTCCAACTCCAGGTAGATGTTAGAAAACAGAGAACTGCATTTCCTTCAAATTTTGTACACTTACTTGATGGTTCACACATGATGATGACAGCTCTTGTTTGTAGGGACTCTAGCCTACGTTTTGCAGGTTTGTCTTAGTAGTCTAGTCTGTAACTCTGCATTAGACTAGCTATGCTGCACTTTTTTCATGTTTTCTTATCTCTTCAACACCCCCCCCAACCGCAAAAGAAGAAGAAGAAGACGAAAAACTCTAAAAAATCAACCTAGGCGGCTCCTAGGCGGTAGGCGGGAGAACACCGCTGCGAGTTCACTCTAAACGTTAGGGGTAGGCGCCAGGGAGTTAGGCGGCGCTTGGGTGCCCACCTAGGCCACCTGGGTGGGTCGGGTGGCTGCTTCTCTACTCTTCTCGACCCAACCAGTGGCGGCGACGGGTTCTTCTTTACTCGTCAAAGGTATCTTTGAACTTTTCTTCTTTTCTTCGTAGCTGTTGCTGTGCTCACTTTATTTCAAGGGCGCGCAAGAGGAGATGATGGAGGCAGAGAAATGAAGGCTGAGAGACGGGAGGTGATGGAGGCGGAGAGATGAGAGATAATTGAGGGTAGGGTTCGTCCAAAAAATAGGTGAAGATAGGGTTAGTGAAACGCAGGGTTTCACTTATGGGCTGTTATTTGAACCGTTTTTTTTTTTGGGTAACAAGAGGGGCTAAAAGCCCAGCACAGAAGAGTCTAATTTTTTGGGATATGACATTCAGCAGGAGTGCCATGGTGGTTGTGGGTTTCACGTTCACCCAACTTTAGGTAGAGGTGGCAGCCTTGTAATGAGTCTCACACTTACAAAAACAATGCAAGAGGTGGTCGCATTGTACCTGCCTTCATTGAAGACTTTTTCTGAGGGAATATGTGTTGACGATGGCAGGTGACAAGAAGGCGATGGGAGAAGGCTCCCAAATGAAGACACCACAAACGGATAGTGTGAAGCTCGAGGTGAAGACATCCATAAGGAAGAAGAACTTCATGCTATGGTAAAGGAGAATGAAACATGACCTAGCCTAGCAAGGTCCAACTGTTATCTTGGCAGGCGTTGAGACAAGGCCAGAAACCATGACAATAAAGGAGAGGGACATCTCGGCGAGTTGGCGAGGGGGTCCTTTGAGGTGATGGAAGACACAGTAAAGCAAACATGGGAAGAGCTCAAACAAATGTTTGTAGGGAATTCCCTAGCAAACAAACGCTTCATGAAGGAATAACTGCTAAATCTTCGGATGAAGGAGGGTGGAAATCTCACGGAGCATCTTAACACATTTAATAGGTGTATTGCGGGCTTGCATAAGGTGAAGATGGTTTATAGCACGGAGGATAATGCGTTGATGTTGTTGGCATCATTGCCTCCATCCTATGAACACAATTAAGAAAAATATGTATTTATATATATTTCTTCTTTTGTTCTTACTAACTTCACATTGGTTCCAAAAAGTGACAGACATGATACTTAAGTGAGGTTTCATCTATTCTAACAAATTTACCCATAACCTCCACTAACTTAGAAATAAAGAAGGCATTCCACAGGTGTTAAATTCAGTATAAAAGCTTTGGCAAGTTTAGCAACCAGTCTTTAGGCACGAGGGTCCCACGTTCATCAATAACACTTGTGGGTTGGTGGAAGAGTTGATATAGACATTAGAAGACTCACAAGGAGAGAGTCTCTCTTCAAGCAGTAAATGTTCACAGTTGGGAAGAGTTACAAGGAGAGAGAAGTGCTTTTTTCTCACCTAGATAACTAGACTAGTTAAGATAGCATTTGAAGGAGAAAAAGTAGGACTCCATCTCCTTAGTGCAAAAATCATACCATTCACATACCAAAGGCGATGGGATGTAAAGGGTAGATTGCTTTCAGAAAGAGGTCGTATTATGAAGTCCCGAGCAACTCGAGGTAACTTTTTGTGGAGAGAGTAAGGTTGTCCCTTTGTATTTGATTTTGGCTGTCGTGTTCGCTCTTAAGATTTGGCGACACTACCTATATAGAGAGATGTGTCAAATCTTCACCGATCATAAAAGCCTTAAGTACTTTTTCACTCAAAAGGAATTGAATATGAGACAAAAAAGATGGCTAGAACTAATAAAAGATTATCATTGTACTATTGAGTATCATCATGGCAAGGCTAATGTCGTGGCTGATACGCTTAGTAGGAAATCAGTTGGAACATTGGCTCATCTCCGAGTGGCTTACTTTTTACAATAAGACGCTAATGATTGGCAAGGGTACTCTCAATTTTGAGGAGGTGGTGCAAGACTTGGTATATCACGGGTTGGATCAAAATTCTGGAGATAGCTCTTAAGGTGTGGGTCTATTAACATGGACCAAAGAGCGGGCATGTTCAAGCAAGCTCATGGGCAAGAAAAGCAATGGGCGGAATCCTAAATTCAAGGACAATGAAAGGTGCTTCAAGTGTGGGTCTACGAACCATTGGAAGTGGGATTGTCCGGTATGGAAGGAGAAGCGGAACAAGATGCCGAAAGTTCAAGGGCAACCAATGATGAACTTTTGAGGGTTATAGATGATGAGTGTAATGGGGATGTCATTGAAAGTTCTTCGGGTAAGGGTTCTACTTCAGTTTGGATTTTAGATTCTAGATGCTCTTATCATGTGGGTTTAGGGTAAGGGTTCTACAATAGTAGATGAAGTAGAAAATTCTACCAAGAAAGCGTTATGTACCAAGGAAAAGATAGTAAGAGATCTTACTGTCCATGAACCGGTGCAACAGAATGAAGCTACATGTTCGCTCAAGACTAGTTGAGCAAGCAAGGTTAATCAAGGTTGTATGATTAACAATTTATCATCAAGGGTGCTTGATTTTAACGATGTAGAAGTGGTGGTGTAGGTGGACAAGGTCCATAAAGGTGAAGTTAAGACAAGGGATGATGAGGAGAATGTTGTTGGGTCGATGGTAACCGAAAAGGTACTTTTTGCCATGGTGGTCATGGAAGGGACTCCAAGGTGAGTGGAGCTTGACACATGGGTTAAAGAAGATGAGAATCAATAACAAACTCACAAATGGGTTCTACTTGAGGTGGAGCCTTCATCACAAGCAAGGTCCGGGCCCAAGGAATCCATCAAATCGTTCCAAGGGTCTGGATGGAAGGACAAAGAAGATTCAACTATGTTTCGGAGTGCTTTTGGGAGCATGAAGCTGGAAGGTTGGATGAGTACTGTGATGAAAAGGAAGGAGTTAGTTCATGAATCCAAGAGCAAAGTTGGTGGCTGCGTGGGGACTTATAGAACAAGGGTTGGTATGCAGTTTGCATATCAAAGCATGTCAAGAATTCAAGGTTCCAAAAAGGCGAGGAGCAAGGAGTTTGGCATGGGAGATCTCTCTTCAACACAAGAGGTCCGGGTGGCCCAAGTTTAGCATTGGGTGGAGCACCTACTCACCTAAGGTGCGTTGAGGCAATAGGTTTCTTACCATGGTAGAGCTCTTAGGAATTACTAGAATGGTTTTCAAGAGGTTGAAAATGTTCTAGAGGTCAACAATTATTCATGGGTGATCGATGGTTCATCAAGGTGGAGATAGTTGAAGATTGGCTCACTATAGATGTGGGGAAGGAAGAAGGAAACAAGGGGTGCAAGAGGAGCATCGGGAGGAGAAGGAGGCAGCTGATGCTGCAGGCGATTAGTTGTTGTTGGCCAAGAGACTAGTCATCTTTGGCCTAGAGCTTGGGAATTTTTTTAGCTCCGAAGTGACCGGTCGTCAGGTTTGGATGATCGATTGTCGCGTGAATAAGTGCTATGCGCTGTTTGACGTTTTTGGTGTGTTTGACTTAGTTTTCCTATTATTTTGGGATTTCTTAGCCTAATTTAATAAGGCTTTGATTTTCTATTCCTAGTTAACTTGTAGCAAAATTTCTATGTATTATAAATAGGACTTTTAAGGCTAGGTTAATTTTAAGACAGATGAGAATTCAATATAGTGAATTTTCAAGGGAGAAACACAAGACATAAATTCAATGGTGAATTCTTGAGTGTTTACAAGGGCATCAAAGGGTTTGAATGGGGTTCTTGTGAGAGCTAAGGGGGTTTAAGTTGTAACCAAAGTTGTTCTTACATACTAGTGAATTTCTCGGGTGGATTACCAAGAGGACGTAGGCACGAGGTCGAACCTCTATAATGCTTTGTGTCCTTGTGTGTTTGTTTTACTCTCTTCGAGGTATGCGTGTATTTATTCTTAAAAGGGTTTGTGTGTATGCCGTCACATAGTTCGTCAACAGTAAAGTCTTAAAATGTTTCCGCACAACAAACAACTCCTCTAATGATTTTGCATTAGTAGTGCCTAGGCTCATGAACCTCTTTGTCTAGAAAGTCTATATGACAAACAATTATGCCTTAGAAAAGAATTTCCAAATGTCACATGCACATAAGAAGCAATAGATAAGAGACTTAAAAGAATTAATATCTTTGAGCAAAGCATGTTCAATTAGTAAAATTGAACTAAGATTCTTTTAAAGTCTTAATACATAAAACAAAGTTTAAGCTGTAACATGTAAGCATGTTTCTATTTTGAACACAAGATCTTGTACGTTAGTTTTGTATTGATATGTACTTTTTTTTTTTGGTCTTACATTTCGATTTTATATATTGATTGATATATTAATGTACACGTTTTGACCAGCTTAGCTCATGCTTGAAAAGGCCAATATGTGCATATGATACAAGAAATTCAAATTTGAAATTGTCCTGGTTGCTTTCTTTTGACAACATTATAGTGAGCTACCAGTATAAAACAACATTGAAATGGTGCATGCGGTGCCAATATGATACAAGTTAAGAAAGAGATATGATACATTGACAACCTTGATGTAAAATTTCTTCTTTGCAACAAAGAACAGACCTATCAATCACTTATCTTCATGGATCTCCTTTTTCCCTCCTTGTTCCGCAGTTGACCCACAAGGATAGATCTAAATGTGGTATCGGTGATTAATACAATATTGAGGGAAAATATATTTAACATGAGGTTACCAATATTCCAATTGTGATCTCCAATCCTAAGGGCTTGTTTGAGACTGCTTCACTAGGAAGTACTCGTGTTTATAATTACTTTTATCAAAATTTATCCACGTGCTTTCAGAAAAACACTTTTAAATTTTTGTGTCAAACATAGTCTAAAACACTTTAAGTTATTAGAAAATGATTTTAGGCTTTTCAGAAACATTCCCAAACGGGCCTAAGGCTCTTATCGACATAGGATTTTCATTGTACATTATAATCGTGTCAGGCTCAACGATGGGCTTGCTCTTAGTGGTTGTGGCGGGTTAGGTTGAGGTGCTTGGCATTTTTGGGGATGAGGGTGGAGGGCTGTAGAGACATAAAGAGAGAGGAAGGAGGTGGTTGTGGGGGGTTTTTATGTTTTATATTTCAATATTGAAATTTGAATGTTATATATATATATATATATATATATATATATATATATATATATATATATATTTTTTTTTTTATTTATTTATTTGAATCCACCTAAAAAAATGAGTTCCACAAGTGCCACATCATCATTTAATGGTTTCAACTTATTTTATTCTAAATAAGAAGATTCGTCGATGTTCAATCCCAAGAAGCTACAACGATCTTAGAAACAATCACAAGGTCAGGTTTATGTGTTTGTCTAGATCTATTGGATTGATAGGTCAATATATGAACTTGACTGTAAGATATGTCTAACCCTAATGGCGTCTAATGGAGTGATATATCTTAGCAAAGCAATGTTAGATCTTAATTAGTTTTGAAAGTGAACTTTTAAAATTGTTTTTCAACTTCATAAAATAAAAAAAACACGATTTAGTTAATACTCGTAAGGATTAAGACTAATTACTGTTAGGATATTTGAGTTTATTAAGTTCTATGTATATTTATACAATTCCTATCACATTCTTAAATTACTACAATGCCATTACAACTGAAAAGGGCTTTTCATTAATGGACCATCGTATAATCGATTGATCCTCTTCCGCAAAATAACTCAACAATTTGAGGAAAGGCAAGATCATAGCCAAAAACAACATCAATATTACAAATTTAAACATGTGACCCCATTGGAGTTGAACTTTTCTGAGTGCAGAAGTAGACAACAGAATCAAGATTACAAAGATAACAATGGCAACGAAGGTTGAAACCACAGCCCCGCTGGATTGCTGGCAGAAATCACCAAATTGTTGGCAGATAGCAAGCCAGTTTGCATCTGAATTGCCATTGTGAGCCAAGTGAACTATGGCAGCAGCAGCAGCAGCACAAGAAGTGTTCAACGTAAGCGCTAGCTATCATATAAATCAACGCATTTCCATGTCAACATATATTTGAGGGAATGTCGAAACAAAAGTACGTACACTTAGGGTTAGGGACTAATGTGTAAGAAAATGAGGTAGCTTACAGTGTTAAAAATAAGCAAGAGAAGCCTGGGAGGAACTGCTTGGGGACGAACAATGGTTACAATGGAGAAAGGCAGGGAGAGGACTAGGTAGGCACTCACTATCCCCATTGCTATGATGAAAAACTTGCATTTACATATCCAAGTCTCAGAGTAATTAATATGTTCTATATTATAGTACATGCACAAATAGTGTAAGAAAGTTGGGGATACATAAGTATGAGTTATATTATTGATCAAATTTGGATTTAATGAAACCACATTATTTTGGACCATATTGCTAACAGAAGTGTTGTTCACAATGTGATACATAAATATTGTTGTCATAGAAAGATATTTAAGAGTGAGGAACGTACGTGAAAGTAGGCAAGTCGTCATAACTAGCCTGGAATTGGAAGAACTATGTGAAGAAAGGAAGAGTTTGCTTGCTAGACCCCATGGCAATGGCAGCACCTAGAGCAGCCGCAGTAGCGCCAAGCCTGAGAATGAAGTCGAAAATGGAAATCCCCTTCTTCCATCCTCCCTTTTGATCATGTATGGGATGAGCTGTTTGTATCCTCACATATGGCGTTTCTCCTTTAGCAACCATCTTATTTCTTGACTCTGGAATGTTAATTGTGGTTGAATCATCGCTAGTGCTCTTCATTTTGGCTCAAAAAAAGGACTGTTTAAATTGGACTTAATGGAAGAGATATGGAGAAGCTTTTATGATTGAACTATTGATGGGTTGGCTTTTTATATATGGAGTAGCAAATGTGATTTCGTTTAGGAAGTCGAATTTAGAATTCTCAAGTAAGATATTTCTTTCAGTCTTGCTTTTCCTTTTAATAGTAAGGGAAGAGAAGTCATTGAAATCTTTTTCCAGCAGCCCTATAATTAATCACAAAGTGGAAAAGTGCGACAGGTTGATGTTAGCATGAAGTGGTTGCATTATAGAATCATGTCAAAACTATATAAAATTAACAATTAATTAATGCATGCATTAATGTGTTTTTAATTAATTTGTGATTCAGTTGACTAAACCACACCATTCTATCCGTAATATCGTTTCTTTTCCCTCTCTATGATTTAGGTATGCAATAATAAGATAAACGTTACATATATACAAATAACACGTGGAAAGATTCAAATTTGGAACATTTTGTAACACTAAAAGAGGTACTACTATGCTAAGAGATTAGTGGGTGGTTGATTTTTATATTTGTGGTCAATGATTTAATACATTCATGCAATGACGGGCCCCAAATTCATGTTAGGATGGGCCCTTTAGAATATATATGAAAGAAATGCATATGTGGATTAGGTTAGTTGGTTAAGACAGTGTTTTTGCCCTTATGCATCCGAGTTCAATTCCCCTCACATACATTACATTAGTTTAGAATAGGGTGGTGATTTTCCCACTCCTCTTTTGTCCACTTAGACTCCCTTTTGTTTTTTTTAATAGTTTTTACTATTACAAAAAATGGAGTGTAAGTGAACAAAAGAGGAGTGGGAACATACAATTTCTAACAAAGGGAGTGTAAGTGGACAAAAGATGAGTGGGAAAATCAACTCCCGAATAGAAAAAAAAAGCTATAGAAATAAAATTACCAGAATGTAAAAAAATGAAACAATACTGTAATGAAACATAAAATGAAAGATTTTTCTCTGTTAATCATTTGATATCATATATTTACAAATGAAGGGAGGAAGTAAGCACATGAAATAAATATAAAAAGGATAGATTTTTCAATTACTCAAGAAACTTGATGAATTCTAATCAAGCCAAGGCATGACGATTTCGAGTGTGGTAGTTACTCCATATAAATTCTTTTATTTGACTTGAATGAAATAATACATATATTGAATTTTTTTTGAAGGAATCAGCCCATGATACTAACTTTGAGCTTTCTTTACACAAAGGGTCTTGACCTAACTTGATAGGAGTGAACACACTTTGGTAGCTTGGATATCGTGGAATGCAAATCTACAAAATCCTGGCTTATTTTCTATTTAGAAAGACCAAGAATCTGGGTTAAATCCAAGCAAACCACCCTGACTGACATTGACTATTTTGATACTTGGAATAAAGTTCATTCCTACTATGTTTCAACTCATTGGGTCAAAACTCATGAAAGGTATTCGGCCAACCTTAAAGAAATTTAAACCACGTCAGGTCCAATCAATTTATAAACTCTGAAAACTACAATTGGCCCATGATGAATTCAAGCCCAACCAATGTCAAAAATGGCCGAAATAAACATACTGTGGGGTTCAAACATGAAACCTGTGATCTAATTTTACATGAAGCAATGTACATTGTTTTTTGTGTGTGTCAAAATGTCCAATACCACCCGATGTGCGCGCCGTCCATGGGGAAAATGTTGCGTCCCGAAATTTGCAATGATGACTCTACAAAACTTAGAAAGAAGAACCTTTCCATTTCCGGAGATTTCCACTACACCAAGCTCCATTGATGCACGACAACATTTGATGATGTGGAGGCAAGGGAGACTTCATTTGCCTTCATTGTTGCTCTCCCACCACAGCCTGGTAACTTAGTAGCTCGATCTTTTTCTACCAGAATAAATATCTTATTCTGCTGCATTGCATGGTGAAAAACAATTCAGTCTATATAATTTTTATGAGAAATTGCATGCCACCTTATATGAAAGCTTTCATTTTTTATATGCGAGAACAAAGATGTTGGAGAAAAAAAAAACATTATTTACGTCACTTGTAAGTAGTAATATGCATTGAAACATTGAAACTACAAATAACATATATACGCTTCGGTAAGTAATTAATCCACCCTAAGAGAAATGGAAACATGGAACTTATTTTATGGCAAAATAACTAGTATAGAGAATCTAGCACGAAAGATCTTGATGAAGCCATTTTGTTTGGGCAAACTTTGCTCTTTTCTTGGATTCTCTCTTTCCTAGAGAAATGTATCTCTGGATTTTCTTGGTTGTAAGTTAGATCTAATAGGTGAGAGTCATGCATACCATGCAAGCAATTAACCAAAATTTAAAGTCAAAGTTAATTCTGGAATCAGATTGCAAAAAATTGAAAAGCTTAGGGTATGTAATTGTTAAAATTGAGAGTGAAAGGGCAAACATGCCTTAAGGGTAAGAGTTCATGATTCTAAATCAAAATTAACCATGGATGATTCTTGAAGGACATAAAAAATGTGTGAAATTTTTTTTCTTGAAAATATGGATGTGCACTTATGAAATTATTTATAACTTTACTTTGCAACAAAATTTCAAAAAGATAAAATTGTAATTAATTAAAATGAAAGACAAGTGCAGTACTAGAGTCCTAAGAATTGGTATTTGCATTGTTAAAAATAAAAAATAAAAAATTACATATGATAAATCATAAATTAGATTTTTGAGAATTCCATGTTATACCCTAAAGAAGAAGCACTATTTTCAGCTTCATCATTGTCTTTATCTTGAGACACCTCAAAAACCTTCAACATCATCTCTATAGAAACCAAAATGTAAAGCAATTACAGATCGATATATGTCATTTTGGTAATGTGTACAAATCATCCAGTCTTGGGTCGTTTTTTGTATAGATGAAGAGGAAGGGTCTAGAAGGGTGGTTTCGAAAAAATCTTGGGCTTTTAATATGCGGGCATGACTAGGTTTGCACATATCTTATCCAATTTTGGTTTCCACCGACCCCTTGGACACATGAATTTTTCTTATAGGGGTCAACGTTTGAAAGGGTAAAAACTTTTTATAAAAAAAATAAACCCATAAAAATGAAACAATAATTTATAATTCACTATTAATAGAAAAAAACCACATTACAATTGTCTACGACGAGTTTTCATATTCTAAAAACGTCCCATTATAGTTTCATTATCAATGCAAACAAACACATATTTCTCAATATAAACAAGTAAGCTATCACTCAACCATTGATCTCTCATTCGATTGCGAAGTGGACCTTTCACAACATTCATAGCAGAAAATGCTCTCTCCACCGAAGCAGTTGCAACCGGTAAAGTTACGGCTAATGTCAAAAGCAAATAGACATAATTAAATGTTCTATGCATCCCATTCTCCACCATTTTTCTTGCAAGGCCACCGATCCCTTTCAATTGAGAAAAATCACTTCTTGTACGCATATGATGAATATAAATTCCAAGTTGATCTTCAAGTGCCAAGAGGTCTTGGGGAGTAAATTCTTGAGGATAAAATTCCGCAAAATGAAGAAGCTTTTGTTTGTCAAAAGCTATGAATGAATCATACAGACTCAAACATGCCAAACAAAGAAGCAACTCAGTATTTACCTCACTAAAGCGATGATTTAACTCCGCAAATTGCCACTCAATGATTTGAATAAAGATGTCCACACGATAATGATGGATTTTGTTATTCTAGGAACTCTGCAATGTGATCTCCATTGAGCTACATATGCATCATCCATGTTCTGAACCTCAATATCATGTTTGCCACAAAAGGAAGATACTTGATCAAGCAAAGCTTCAAATCCATTATCTCTCATATTTTGTAGTGCGTCCTTGCAATATTTGACTAAAGACATTGCATTCTCAATATCTTGGTCTTTCCCCTGTAATGCTTGTGACAAATAATTTGTGGCTCTCAATAAAGATCTCATAAAAAATAGGTGAAATACAAACTCAAAAAATTGTATTTCTCTCAGTGACCTATTTGCTTCACCTATATTATCAGTGGAGACATCCTCAGTAATCAATTGAAGCACTTTCACCACAGATTTGAACATAAAAATGATTCTAAGTAATGTACCATAATGTGAGTTCCAACGTGTATCACCGGCATGCTTAAGACAAGTTTCTTGATTTACGCTTCGCCCTGTTGGAAGATTATCATTTTCAAGAGCTTTTGTAATATTCTTTTGTAGTTGATCTCTATGCATGTCATGTTGCCTACACGATGCTCCAACAATATTAACCAAGCTATTGCAAGATGTGAAGAAAATGGCAACATCGGCTTTTCCTTTTGCCATGGCCACAAGAGCTAATTGAAATTGATGTGCAAAACAATGAATATAATAGGCACAAGGATTTTCTCTCAAAATCTGTGTTTTAAGACCATTGAACTCACCCTTCATATTACTAGCTCTATCATATCCTTGTCCTTTTAGCATGGAAATGCTCAATTCTTCTCTTGAAATCAATGTGTCAATGGCGTCTTTTAGTGAGTTTGATGTAGTGTTGCTAACATGTTGAATGCCCACAAACCTTTCAATTACATCCCTTCTTTTGTCCACATAACGAAACACCACTGCCATTTGTTCTTTTATTGATATATCACGTGATTCATCAACTAATAAGGAGAAGAAGGCACCAACCATATCCTTAATGATTTTCTTAATAGTTTCAGTTGCACAAACATTCATAAGATCTTTTTGAATTGTTGGAGCTATTAACTTGAGATTCCCTAGAACATTTGCCAACACAATGACCTTAACTTTCTCATCATGATCAGCAAGAAATTGTAAGAGTTCTAAATAATTCCCCTTGTTGTTAAAGTGTCTCTCTCATCACAGCCACGAAAAGGAAGACCTTGCTCAACAAAAATCTCACATAATCAAGAGAAGCTGTCAAGCAAATATGATAAGCAATGTGAGCTTAGTCTGATTGCTTTATCAAAACTGTTTGGATGTGTTGCTTCTTATTCATAAGATGCACACAAAATTGTCTAGATTGATTATGAACACTCCCAACACCTCCAACATGTTGCCTAATTTTATCTTTCTTCTTCCAATTTCTAAAACCCATCTCTGTGAAGAGATAAAAGTAAAGGCAAAATGCTGCATCTTTACTAATACTGTACTCCAATCCTTCAAAATCATCAAACCACTTGACATTAAAGCATTGATTATACCTTGAAAGATCCGTTTGTGGAAATGTGTGATCCTTAGGTTGACATGGATCTTTTTGTAGATATGCTCTTCGAACTTCATCTCGAATATTAGGATCATAATCCAACATTTGAGGCCGAAGTCCAGGGTCTGCAGGAAGATTAGCCAAGACATCTTGCAACTCACTTTCTTTCAAACTACCCACCACATCTCTCGAAATACCCAGATCTCTTAAACTTGAACTACCCACATTATCCAAACAAGAAGTAGTTGATGAAAACATTCTCTTAAAATATCATTCCATAACTGTATCTGTATGAGTAGAAATAATCAATAGAGCATACAAACTAACAAATACAAATACAATCTATTAAAATTCCCTAATTTATTCAAACTAACCAAAATAAAATCACAACAACTAATAAAACAAAAACATATAAGAATCTTCATCAATTAAAAAACACAAAAACTAATCCAATATACCAAGATATAATCTAACTAAAGCTTATACACTGTAATTATTAAAAGACCCTAATTTATTCAAACTAACTAACCAAAATAAAAACTCAACAAAGTAATTAATCAAGAGAATAAAAACATATAAGAATATTTATTAATCAATTAAAGCATAAAGAGATTAGAAATTAGGATAAAATACTTTCAAATTTGAGGGACAATGACAAATCCACCTTTGAAATCAAATTGAATTTGGGGCTGATTTTTTTGCTTTGGTTGCCGCCACTTTGAGGATGTCGTCGTCGCCTGTTCTGGATGGGTGGATTAGGTAAGCCGTAGTCGGATTGGGTGAAGGTTGGTTCAATATGATTAAGGGTTAGGGGATTTAGGGTTTGACATTTGAAAAAAATGAGCTAAAACTAATTTGGGGTAGGGGAGGTATTGGGCTCTCTGTTTAAACAGAGTGTGCGCCCTTTTATTTTAATTTATTTTAATTTTAAAACTTGAGCCAAAACGACATCATTTTGGCAAGGTTTTAAAAAACAAAAACAAAAACAAAAGACATTAGTAGAACGACGTTGTTTTGACGTCGAGGGGAAAAAAAAGGGGAAGCACGCAAGCAACGATGGAGAAACAGAGTTTGCGCTCTTTGGGGACTTTCATCAAACACTTTACAGGGGTCAATTTTCTCCCCTTCAATGGTAGATTTTAGAGGTTGCAGGGGTCACTTGACCACCCTCGCTCCTCTCTGTAGATCCGTTCATGCTTGGACACGTGATTTATGTTAATTCATTATAACAAATCTGGACGTTACCAAATGATTTTCTTCACTCTTATTTGTATATTAACTACCCGTCTAGAAAGAAACTCTGCTCAAAGGATTAGCATGTCCTATGCATGTGGTCAGAGTCAATGCACGAAGAGAAATAAGAAAGGGAGTTTTGGGATGAAAAATAATGTGCCAACCATGGCAACATAAAAGGAAATGCCAAGAGAGAAAATCGTAAGCCATCAGATATTTAACCATGAAATTAATATCCCATATTAAAATCATCAATTCTCACTTTGAATAAGGAAAAATAACTCAGAATTTAACTAAAAGTCTGGAATTTAAGAAGAGAAATTGGCAATCCCTTATTTGGAAACTTAAGCACATAATTTATTAAATGACATGTGGAAAAAATCATGAAAATTGAGGTATCAAATTCCTGATTTTAATTTTTACCAAGGCAGGCGTCATTTCACAATTTCTATATTGTCATTTATAAAATTCGACATACATAAATCCAAACATTGAAATCTTCAATTGCCAGAAATTGAAATGATGAAAATCTAAATTCCGTTATTTTAGAATTCTATGTAATTTTTAATTTTTTTTCATTCAAATGGAAGGCAAAGGAAAAGTAGCACCTAGTGAAATTGACAATGCAATACAAATGTAATAAAGGCTGACTCCAAGATCATAAGGCCACTTCTAGCAGCCCCCTAGGGCTCGGGCTGGGGGCGGGCAAGAGCCCAAAATCAAGTTCCAGCAACAAAGGCTGGCCCTGGCAATTCGTGGGGTCCACGAGCCTGGGCTGGCCCGAAGGCAGGAGGAGCCTGAGTGCTGGCCCTAGGGTTGGTGCCACGTGGCGGCTTCTAGGTTGTCAGATTCATTTTTGTCCTTCAATCCAACAGCAGAAAATTTTTATGCAAAAAAAAAATGAAAAAAATTCGAAAAAAATTCAATTTTTTTATGAAAAAAACCCAAAATTTGAAATTTGAAACAAAATTTTATCTAATATTTGAAACCCAAAATCTTATATGAAAATCTTATCCGAAAATATTATCCAAATTAATTATTTAGGTAAACAAATTTGTTAAAAAAACAAAAAAGTGAATAGCATTTGCCCTTTGCCATGGCAACTGCTGGAAGTGCATTTTACTTTTTGCAAGGGCAGGCACTATTCATGTGAATAGTGCTTGCCCTAGTCCCCCCCTTGCCATGGCAAGGGTTTCACTGCTGGAAGTGCCCTAACACATGTATATCCAACCAAGCCGACACTCTTATTGCAAACATACAGACATAGATATCAAGCATTAGAGTTTTATCCATGGCATCAATTTCAATATATACATATATGTATATTTCTCTGCTCGTTCATCGAATCATCTTTGTGTCCGATAAAAACCAACCCACAGGTGATAAATCAATAATTAAAAATTAATGTATGATCCAATAATCCAATGAAAATGAGATTTGTATTATTTTTATTATATATAAAAATAAAAATAAACAGAAAAAAGAAGACAAATTAGGCGTAGGGGCACATGAGAAACCAGGTTACCCTCTCCCTCTCCAATCGTTGGAACTTGGAGCAGCAAGATCTTGAATTGCCTGACACCACGGTCGCTGGAGCTGAGATCCAATCGGTGTGCCTTCTCAAACGCATAGAACCGACCTTAACATTTTCACAAACACATTGCATTCATTCAAACGGACAGTCATTAAGAATTAATTAATAAATCAACTCAAAATTTTGAGAAAATCAATTAAATAAGAAATTAATAATTGAATGCTATTGATTGATCCAATCGGTTATGCTGTGTTAATGTATGAATTTTGATTAATTCTTTTGGCTTCCCTTGACATTTTTGTAATAGGACTTTTGTATGTATTTATCAAGCTCAAGGATAGATTAAGATTAGCATCTCTAAGTGTTCTTAAATCTCATCTATCCTATTGAGGTTCATGCTATTTGACAAAGGTAAAATCATGCATTGCATATCATGCATTAAAACTGTTTTCATAAAAGTTGACTAGTCATCTTTGTTCAGTACGATTTCCAGCTGATTAAATATCTGTTTTGTCCTATTCACTTTTCTCTCCCAGCTGCCATGTGTCAGTCTGACCTAATGGAATCTTTTGTCTGTAAAAGCAAGTAAATTTCTCATTTGGAGGTCGTCTCTTTTGTATGGAAGTTTTGGAAAGATTGGGTTTCCATCTTTCTCTTCTTCTTCCTCAAGAGTGAACCACATATTTCATCTATGAGTTTTTCTAATTGATTTCTTTTTGAAAAACTGCTTTTGAAATATGAATCTGCATCTAGCTATTTAAATCATTCTCTCATATAGATCTAGATCGGATTCGTGACTGATTTCTTCAAGAGTATGGTTTCTTGAAGAAATTGGTCTTTCTCCCTTGAATCCAAAATTTGGTTTCGATTTGAGTTGGAGCTTGCAAGCTAGTGCCATGGGATGAACGAGCTGAAGAAGGAGCTGCCATTGCCATGAAGAACTAAGCTTCAAGCTTTGCTAAGTTGGAGAAGAAGATTGCACAAAGGAGGTATAGCTCATCTTCCTAAATAGATCTAGGTTTTGCTTGAGCTTGCTTCTATTCCTTTGTAAGAATCTTTTTCTACTTAGTGGATGCCTGGTCGGTTGATGACCTCCAGTTTTTCCCAATGGTGGGTTTCTGGGTGAACAAAATCTGGTTTGCATATCTGTAATTTTTCTGGGTTTCTGTTCTTGGTGGTTGACTAGTCATCTATATCTGCTGTTTGCTGTTTACTTGATAATGATGACTTCACACACTTTCACCATAGTTGTTGCTAGCACAGGGGATGCCTAGATTGATGGGTCCTTCTGAGTGCCTAGGTTGTCACTAGTAATCTTCTAGGGCTACAGGTACTTTGTGGCATGCTCTGTGTGTTCTCTTGATTGTTGAGTTGTTGTGTCTTGTTTGTTTAGTTAAATTTACCCCTCGTCACCTAAGTGCCAATTTCAATTGGTATCAGAGCACCAGCTCTTAATATAAATAGAGAGATCCTTTGGGTGCTAATTGGTATTAGGTGTGTAAACATAAAAATGGATCAAATTGCTCCTTGCATTCATGATGAGCTTGCTTTGTTTGTTAAGAAATATAGAAGGGTTGTCGAACATAAAACAGAAGTCACTAGGAATTGTCAAAGTCCTCCTAGTTTGTCTGCCTATGTGTCTCAAGACAATATTCTTGAGGAGAGGAATTTTTTGGATTCTTATGGCCTTAGGAAGAACAAAAGTTTGAAGGGTCTTGTAAAGTGCTATACATGTGGTGGTGTTGGACACATTGATGTGGAATGTGCAAATAACCACATGATAGAGTCTGAAAGGAGAGAAGAGTCCATTAGTGCACAATGGAGTGATAGTGTTAGTGATAATTCCAACAAGTATATCACTTCACCTTATGAAGAGACAAATCATTTTGCCTTTGCTATTTCTGTTCATAACTCTAGGCTTGCTAGAATTTATGTAGTTAATGAGGGAGAATTTGATTCTGGAAATGAATCTAAATCTGGAGATGATGGGCAGGATGACCAGTCATACCTGGGTATGTGTGAAAAATATGATGTTCTTTTTGCTGAAACTTCCAAGCTTAAGGAAAGAAATCTCTTACTTGAAGGGAAGGTAAAGGACCTGGAAATTCTTAATTGCACTTTTAAAGAAGCAAATAATGAATTGAGTGAAGATGTTGAGACCTTGGAGAGTGAAAGAGATTCATTGATTGTTATTAAAAATGACATTTCAAACCAAGTGAATGTGCTCAAGGAAAACAACTTGGTTTTCCAAGCCTCCAACAAGAATTTGTTGACTCAGATAAATGAGGCAAATGACACGATGATCAAGCTTACCATAGGGGCTAAAAAGGTGGATAAAATGTTGAATATGGATAAGGTTCATGGAGACAAAACTGGTCTTGGTTATGGTTGGTCTAGTTCATGTGTGTCTCCTCCTTTGACCACATTCGTCAAGGAGTCAAACACAAAGTTTGATGTTTTAGAGCCAACTAGAACTCAAAGATTCATTCCTACTTGTCACCATTGTGGTGTGAAAGGTCACATTCGACCTAGGTGTAATGCTCTAAGGAATGTGTCTAGAGAAACCAATGCAAATGGCTCTAAGAATCATGTTTCATCTCTTAAAACATGTGAGCTTGCAAAATCTGTTCTTTGTACAAGGGATGAACATTCTTCACTTGCAAAATTTGGTTTCCCTAAACCGAAAAGGTTCATTCCTACATGCCATCATTGTGGCACATTAGGACATATTAGACCAAAGTGTTTTGAGCTTAGGAATTTTGAGCAAAAGCCTTTTGTTCATTTCAAGAAAGTAAATGATGACTCACTTCACACTCAAGTGAATGATCTTCTTTATAAAGCTGTCAAAATTTCTAAAGTGATCTCTTTGCCTCATAAAGTTTCAAAAGTCAAGCAAGTTTGGATCAAGAAGGAAGACCATGTTCTTCCTCATGTTGGTGACTAGTTTCTTTATCTTATGTATCTAGACCATTCTCTTATTTGTGTGTGCTTCATGGAGTCTAGATACATTTTCATGCATATGCACCTTACTTGTTCTTTTGTTTTATTTGTTTTAAATGTGGTCATTGCATGCATGTTTTTCAATCATCTCTCTCACAGTGCCTTGAATCTTGGGTGATCAACAAAATTTCATGTTCTTTTGAACTTGTTCATATTTATCTTGTTGGTCATGTCCAAATCCTTTCCCTTGGTGGCAAGGAATACATCCTAGTAATTGTAGATGACTTCTTTGGCATGGATATTATTCTTGAGTGATAAGTCTGAATTTATTTTTTTCTTTTCAAAAATTCAAATCTGTGTGTCACTTTCTGCATAACGAAATGTTGACTAGTCATCTGCCAATAATCAGAGTTCGAACATAACCATGAGACTGAATTTGAGAAATTTAGTGAGAAAATGGGAAATTCTTTTATGTTGGCAACAACCTTGCTGTTTGGCATTGTGAGAAATATAATTATGATTTTGTTTTGTCCATAGCAAAGGTTTGAGTTCTTTTGGATGAAACATATGTTGGATGACTATGCTTTTTAACAATCATTATTTCTCATCTATTTTGGTCTCATAGTTTCACTTTGAATATCATGTTCATTCAAACTTCATGATGTGTGAGATCTTGTAGATGTTTGACTAATTGACTTAAGGTATTTTCTTACATAAGAGATCTTGGTGAAAAACAATGACTTGAAATTTGTGCATATTGAGAAGCAACTAGCTATTTTTTTAAACCGCTAGATACTTGAAGGTATTGATTTCCTTCAAAGATCTATTGGGTTGTGTAAAATGGATTAACTTGTGTTTTCAATTTCGTGTGCTTATAGTGTGAATCTCCATTTTGTTTGTGTTTAAAAAAAAATGTTGCTTGTAAGCATTTGCTTTCTTCTTTCAAATGCATGATTCTTATGAGTGGGAGCCTTTTCATGATGTTGTAGGTGTGAAAGAGTTGTCCCCATTCTTGTCTACAATTTTGAGCTTTTTTGTTGAATATACTTGTGTTGCATGATATGCTATGAGCTATCTATAAAGTGTCTAAGATCACTTGTAGTTGTCTTTCTACCTTGATCTTTTGATCCATTTGAAAATCAAAATGCAAATAAGATGTTGGAGTAAAAGCCTTGGAAAAGCATTGTCCACAAATATAGAAAAAGCATTTTCGGACAAGCAAGTGTGCTATACTTCATTTTTTTAAAGGTAAAAGCGCTTGGAAGAGCATTGTACACCAACAAATAGAAAAGCAAAATTGTACAAGCAAGTGTGCTGTGCCTTTCTAAAATATTGATAAATGTCAACTTTTGGATCACATTTCTTGGTAGGGTTTATGCCTTGATTCCTAGAACTTATATTAGATTTGATGCTTGGAAAGTCTCATGCAACTCTTGGAAATCATTATTGAAGCTCATATTGAATTAGACCTTCTTTTCCCAAACTCCTTACTCTATGCTTCATGAGAGGTTCTAACTTACGTGTCTCATTGATTTTGGGAATTGAGTGCATACATTGCTTTGGCATGTCAATCTTTGTAGTTCAACTATTTCCCATTTGTGTTTTTCCAAATAACCTAAGCACATGTTATGGAGATGCATGTTTATTCTATTGCATGACGTTTTTCTAATTCAAATTCTAGTTGCTTCTATCTCAATATGACTTATTATGCTTGAATATCTCTTTGTATGCTATACTTTGAGTCAATATGTGTCATGCTGGTTTTCTGGAAATCATTTCTTTGTCGCTTGACTAGTGATCCAATCTAGCATTCTTTGTGTCTCATTGATGCATTATTGGTTGCATTTTGGTTGTGTCATTTGTGTGCTTAAGGGGACTCAACACTTTATGTCATTCGAGCTTCTTTCTTTTGATGTGGTTTGGATTGTTTTGAGTCTTATTGTATGCATTTGTGTGCATACTTTGATGATGTTGACTACTTGGTAGTCTATCGTGTATCTCTTTGGCTGTGATAGTCCATACTTTGCTTTAGTAAAGCTTCTTCATTGACATGTCATGGGTTTGGTCACACAATTGAGAAATCTGTGAGTTTGCTTGTTTAAGTAATGTTGGAGTTTGTTTTATGAGCCCATACGACTAGTCATATACTAGTCATTGGTCACTAGTATTGGTTTGGTCTTAAGGTATTTAGTCCTTCTTGAATTTGACCTATGTTACCACATGTGACATGGTTGTCCGTGAGTCTCTTGTGGTTTCCTTAAGTCACTTTTGAGTAGACTTCTATGGATGTTGTTGCTTTATGCAACTCGAATGATGATTGTCTTAGCTTCAATCTCATGTTTTGAATTTATAGGTCTATTGCACTTTGTGATTTTTCCATTAAAAGGAGCTTGTCATTTACTTATCCTTGGAACACTTTGTTATGTTGTGAACTACTTACATCTTGTTAGCATTGCTCTCGGTTATTTTCACATCATTCTTGGTGTCAAAGGTTTTGTACAGTGTTTTTACCCTGGAATGTCTTCTTTATTGTGTGCACTGCTTGTCCAGAATAATGAGATTTCGGTATGCTCTATGACCAGTCATCTTAATAAGCTGTGTTCCCACATTCAATGATTTAGCCTAACATAATTCTTGAAATCCTTATGAGTCTGCTGTGCTATATCAGTTTTGGATTGTTGGCTAATCTATTTTGTTGGGGGAGTTTCTTTGAGATGCATGTGTTTTGACAACATTCTTGCTGGTTGTTTCTATCATTTTCATACATCAATGTTGCCTTCCTAAGCCTTATCTCAATTGATTTGCTCTCTGTTGTTCTTGGCTGTGTCTATGAGGTTGTTGGTCTTTTGATGCCACCTCAAATTTATATATGCGTGACTAGTTCATTTCACTAGTCCACTCTCTTCCTCTTGGGCTTTTTGAGAAGCTATATTGTGTTTTTTGGACAACTTAGAGACTTATGTCTTGTGTTCTTTATCCCATGTCCTCAATTTTAAGCAAAAATTTAGAGTTCATCTTGCTTGGTGCTTTCTTCAAATTTGACAATGATTGATGCCTTAAATTTGGAAATCTTGGTGCTCTGTCTTGATTTTGCACTATGGTGTGTAAAGAAAAATTCATTGGTTGTCCCTTGTTTTGATAATTATGTTGCTTAAACTCTGTCTTTTTGGGGGAGTTTCTTTATGTGTGTTGTGTACACATTGAAATTAAATTCAGCCACTTGATTTTAATTCCTTAGGGTATGATTCCTTGCAACTTGTGCTCCAGTTCTTATTCTCTCTAGCCTGATGCACTTTTGTGTTTGTTGGCTATTTATGGAGAGTTTGATGGGTTAGTACGTCAAAGGTTAATTCCTTTATGTTATACTATACTCAAGGGGAGTATGTTTTCTAAAGGGGCACTTTGATTTAGGGGGAGTTTCTTTTTGTGTAATGTCCACACATTGAATTCAATTCCATTCACATGATTCTCATTGCTTTGGCTATAATTCTTTGCATCTTGTGCTACGTTTCATATTTTCTTTAGCCTAATGCACTTTTGTGATTGTTGACCTTAAGGGGGGGAGTAGATTTCTTATTTATAAATGAAAGGTCTTATGCATTGTAACTTGCATCCTCTGGTCTCTTATCTCTTGTCTCGCCTATTCTGCTTCTATTGCATTTAGGGGGAGCATTTTTGGACTGTTTGGGCGGTATATTTTGTAATCACATTGTGGGGATCTTTTTTATTTTGGGTAGTTTGTGCACTTGGATAGGGGGAGTTGTTTTGTACTGTTTTGAAGAAGTGTTATTTGCTGTGTAATCATCATGTGCTATGTGCTTGTAACTTTGTTCAAATCAAATTATGTACTTTGTGTTTAATCCCACTGTGTGCTGATTCTGCATATTTGCCTTTTTGTACTTTCCTTATCAACAAGGGGGAGAACACTCTCAACCCCCTTATTGCACATATTGCATATTGTTTAAACTTTAAAATTCTGAGATATAATATGCTTGTCTTGTGCTGGAAGTTTGGTTACTGTTTTTGCAGGTACTTCATTTAAATCATCTTCTTAGGTTTGGTTTTGGGTTGAGTGTTCATGAGAGAGAGTGTTGTCAAGGAAAGCCAAAAAGGGGGAGATTGTTAATGTATGAATTTTGATTAATTCTTTTGGCTTCCCTTGACATTTTTGTAATAGGACTTTTGTATGTATTTATCAAGCTCAAGGATAGATTAAGATTAGCATCTCTAAGTGTTCTTAAATCTCATCTATCCTATTGAGGTTCATGCTATTTGACAAAGGTAAAATCATGCATTGCATATCATGCATTAAAACTGTTTTCATAAAAGTTGACTAGTCATCTTTGTTCAGTACGATTTCCAGCTGATTAAATATCTGTTTTGTCCTATTCACTTTTCTCTCCCAGCTGCCATGTGTCAGTCTGACCTAATGGAATCTTTTGTCTGTAAAAGCAAGTAAATTTCTCATTTGGAGGTCGTCTCTTTTGTATGGAAGTTTTGGAAAGATTGGGTTTCCATCTTTCTCTTCTTCTTCCTCAAGAGTGAACCACATATTTCATCTATGAGTTTTTCTAATTGATTTCTTTTTGAAAAACTGCTTTTGAAATATGAATCTGCATCTAGCTATTTAAATCATTCTCTCATATAGATCTAGATCGGATTCGTGACTGATTTCTTCAAGAGTATGGTTTCTTGAAGAAATTGGTCTTTCTCCCTTGAATCCAAAATTTGGTTTCGATTTGAGTTGGAGCTTGCAAGCTAGTGCCATGGGATGAACGAGCTGAAGAAGGAGCTGCCATTGCCATGAAGAACTAAGCTTCAAGCTTTGCTAAGTTGGAGAAGAAGATTGCACAAAGGAGGTATAGCTCATCTTCCTAAATAGATCTAGGTTTTGCTTGAGCTTGCTTCTATTCCTTTGTAAGAATCTTTTTCTACTTAGTGGATGCCTGGTCGGTTGATGACCTCCAGTTTTTCCCAATGGTGGGTTTCTGGGTGAACAAAATCTGGTTTGCATATCTGTAATTTTTCTGGGTTTCTGTTCTTGGTGGTTGACTAGTCATCTATATCTGCTGTTTGCTGTTTACTTGATAATGATGACTTCACACACTTTCACCATAGTTGTTGCTAGCACAGGGGATGCCTAGATTGATGGGTCCTTCTGAGTGCCTAGGTTGTCACTAGTAATCTTCTAGGGCTACAGGTACTTTGTGGCATGCTCTGTGTGTTCTCTTGATTGTTGAGTTGTTGTGTCTTGTTTGTTTAGTTAAATTTACCCCTCGTCACCTAAGTGCCAATTTCATGCTGTATGTTATTGAGTTATTTTGTATTCATTTTGGGACCTAAAAAAAGACTTCGGCCTTGCCGCTTTTCATGTGGGTAGAGGGGATTGGAATCGAGTGAAAGTTGACTCTTCTGCTTATGCTCCTTTCCAAGGGAGGGCCGTAGTTGTAGGCAAGAATATCTATGCCTTACATGTGTTTCAGAAGGACGAGATTATAGGATTCTCCTTGAGGATGGACAAAGATGAGGATGGCGGTGTTGCATATTCACTAAGCAACGTGTTGAGATTGCGTGGCTTGGAGATTGCAAATCCGCCATTGCTGTTTTATGCAGTGTTTTCAAAGGCATGCCTTCGCGCGCGTCGGAGCGAGGTGGCAGCAAATCGCCTCAAGGCGTCGTTTGTTTCGCGAGTTGCACGTTTAGCGCGGGGAAGGCGTGAGGAGGCGTTTCAAGGCGCAGTGAGGCAGAGAAAGGCGCAACGAGGAGGAGCAAGGCGCTCCATATTTGGACACTCAGAACTGGAAGAAATTTTGGGAGTCTGCAAATTGGCTGCGGCTCTACGAAGAAGACGACTCGCGTGGGTTTTTTTTAAGGTTAATTGTAATGAAACGACGTCGTTTCGATTGAAGTGTGTAAAAAAAAACTTAAAGTGAAACGACGTCGTTTCACTTGGAGTGTTTTGAAAAAAGAAAACACGCAAGTTTCTGTTTTGTTTTTCCTTCCCTTAATTTGTAATAAACTTAAAGCAAGAAGAATTAATATCTTCTTGCCTTTTCTATCTCCAGCCGACTGCAGCTTTTCAACTGACCTTTCTTTTTTTTTTTTTTTTTTTTTTTTTTTTTTCTAAATTAATATATTAACACACATATATATATTGTATAGTACAACTGATAAGTGTATTATTTCCTATATTTTTATATCTCTTTTATTTGGTTTTTGTAGGGAAAGTTAATTTAAAATAGCATTATTACCTTCTTTCTTTATTTTCAGTTATTCTGCGCTCTTGGAAGGATTTTGACTGAAAATCGACTTTTCGAATGAATTTTAGCGCAAGGCCAATTGGAGAAGAAAGCTAAGACATTGAAGTTCATTGTGTCAAAGTTTCATAATTTTCTACTGAGCCAAATGCTCCAGACTTGCAAGTCAAGACAGCCTAAGTTGAAATCCCGTCAGAACTGCACTGCTGTGGAAGTTGAAGAGTTGAAGATCTTTCCGATTTTTCCTAGTGGCATGTAATATATGCTTGGAAAGCTTAGAGATAAAGCTACGTTTCTCATATTTTTCCAGAATTTTCTAGGAAGTGGAACGACCCCAAAACGTGCTTGCAAGTTGGCTGACGTGTTTCCAAGTCAAAGAAGGATTCTTTCCTAGTTTGTTTCCTTAATTGTTTGGGATTTTGTTTAGTTTTAGGAGAGTTTTTCCAGACCTTTTAAGAGTAGGGTTCAGTTGTTTTACACTATATAAGATCACCCTAAGGATCTCTTTAGATCATCCTCCCATATACCATACTTTTCCACCAACTTTCATACACCCAGAGAAACATCAGAGAGAGCCAAGGATTTGCTGCTGCACTACTTGAGGAGCTTTCGAAGGTGTTCCTGTGGAGACTCCGAAGATCAAGTCCATCTGCCAAATCGGTTTTATGACAACAATTCTCTTGTTTATCTTTTCTTTTGTCATGAACTAATTATCCTTGCTAGGGCTACGATGTAGCCTAACCACGAATATTTAATTTTTATAGTTATATTAATTTCTTATTACTATTCCATGTTGAGTATTTGTTACTGTTCTTAATGCTTTGAATATCTGGCCAATATTTAATTGATTTGATGATCCAAGCGGAGACCGAGAGGAGATGTTTGGTGTTTGCTTCTCGTAACAAATACCATGTCTTGAATGAGTGCCCGAGAGGGACTAACATGACTCATGCAGTTTTTTTGCAGGTTCTCACAGAACTTAATGGGTTCTTGATTTCCTAAATCCGTTGCTCGAGAGAGAATGGGTTGTTAATTAAGAATACTTTTGGTTGAGCCCGAGAGGGGATATCGAATGAATTAGGAGAAACCAACTGTCAACATGGGTAGTAATTAGGGTTAATTGGCTATAAGAATTAAGGGGAATTGGTTATGGTGAAATCGGATGCTCTAGCGTCTCATCATCTTAATTTTCCATCGTTAATTAAATTGCTATTTTTCATAATCATTTTAGGTTACTTAAATCAATCAATCTTGTTAATCAACTGTTCAAATAAACTTTAGAGGTAATCATAATTGGTAATTAATAGGAAATTACAGTCTTCGTGGGAACGATACTCTACTTATTTCTATATTATTTGTGCGAATTGTGCGCTTGCAATAATTTCACAACAACCCTAATTTTTACCCTTACTAGATAATCTCCATCAATTTCAAGAATTCTCTTCGTCTTTCAACTGCAAGTAAGTCATTTATTTTTCTCTCTAATTCTTTGCAACTGTAATTTGAAATTCCGTATTAATTTTTTTCAATTTTTTAAAAATATATTAGTTATCTTATTCGTTTATATGATATAGTAGAAATTTGACCAGAAGAAGAAAGATAAAGATCCATAAGAGGAAAGATAAAGATCTTATTCGTTTAATTCATTGTTCATATGTACAGGTAAGAGGAAAGTCAAAAGCAAGTCCATAAGAGCGATGCTTATGGATGAAGATGATGAGATAGATAAAGATCCTTCAACATTTGATAGTGGGAAATATCCTTTTCATATTGATACAGTTGATCAATATGATAGTGATGCTAGTTTGAATGATATTAGTGTTGAGGAGTGGGATGAGTGAATTATGTTTTTGTTTTGATGTTGAACAAATATTTTATGTTTTGGGATTGATTATTATGCTTTGAATGACAATTAGTACTTTTATTTAATTATATTTAAAAGATTGCTATGGTTCAATAAGAATTAGTTGTACAATTTAATTGTATTGTATTATTCATAAATTTTTCTTACTAAAATAAATTAATGTTCAAAAAGCTTACGCCTCAATGCTTCAAGGCTTACGCCTCGCATAGCACTATTAAAAACGCCTCGCCTATACGCCTCGCCTTTGAAAACATTGGTTTTATGAGTACAAGTCAGACTATTTGATTCATTTGGGGAACCAGGACTTATTACATGTTAAGACTGGCAGTATCGAAGAACATAGTGATGTTCAACATCTTTGTATCACAACATTTCAAATTGTTGTTAGAGAAGTAGGATGGCATATGATCAAGACCTTACATTCAAGTGTTCTTCGTGCAGAGATCGAGGGCCGTGATTGGTTCTTCATTAATTTCGGCTTCACTCCATAAGCTTTCTTCACATTTAGTGTTTTCATCAGCAACATTAATTTTTGCCTTAGATTCTGTTTACATTTTATATGTGTCAAAACGCTTAGAAATATGATTTTATGATGATTATGACCCTCAGTGAGTGCAGGGATTATGAACCCACAGAAAGGGATTATGAACGCGTAGAACGGCATAGTGCAGCTAGCGTGAACCCACCAAAACAAGAAGATGACACTCTGCATGAACAGGAATCCAAACTAACTCTAGATGAGAATTTGTTGATGTGGGAGTTGACGCATAGTGAGCTTCATACTCGCCAGTTGGCAAAGGTGAAAAAAATGTGTTTACATGAAATCTTTTTATTTATTTAATGACCAGGAATCAAGAGACTCAATTGTTTGCATGTCTTAAGTGTTTTTAGTAGCCCTTGAGTTTAGTTTATCGTAATCTAATTGGGTTTTGCAGAAAGAAGCCAAGCAAAGAAAAGCCGCCATGAAGCAGGAAAAAGCCGTCATGAAGCAGGAAAAAACTGCCAGGAAGAAGGAATTGGCTTCCTTTATACAAGAAATAGCCCCGATGCAGCATGGAAAAGGCAAACAGAAGAAACCCAAGAAGGACCACAAACCGAAAACATGGCGGAGGGACGGTTTTTAAGAATCAAGCTAAATTTTTGAAGGTTGTGTTTTTTGGTGTTTAGTAGAGAGCTTTTGGAGATTGTGGAGTGCCTCCTCGACCCAAACAAAGTAGAAGAACTATAGGCAATGATGAACACAACAGAACTGTGAATGGTTTCCTATGAAATGAACCCATGTTACATATCTACTGTACGTGAAAATGTATCCAATATTTTTAAGTAAGAAAACAATTCTGCCTTAATTGACATAAAATTTTGATGGGTGGTGTTAAACGAACCCTAAAATTAATTGAGTGTACACCCTATGATCTTAAAAAAAAAATTCCACAGTTGCTTAACTACATAAATTGTTGTTTGAAACTAGTCCTATTAATTGACCTTGTGGGTGTTGTTTTTATAATTATAACCATCCACTGGACCTGAATAAAAAGTGGAAAAGAAAAATCAAATACCCTTATAAACAATGTTGAAAACTCGTCTATTTCATTTCATTGGAAAAATGCTCACCATTTAACTATTGGAGACAAAAATTTGATCCGTTGCCCAACCAATGCCTCAGTCTTACTAATTTCCTACATAATTCATATGGAAGTGTTAAATATGCAATACAATTTCAAGTGCATTGAACGGTAGAGCTTATTACATTCAGGCTGCAAGGGCCCTTCAGCTTCGCTCTGGGGTGATTGGAATGCTCCAGATTAATGCTTCTATTCACATTAACATTTTTCATCAACAGAACAATATTGCTTTTGACATTCTGGATTGAGACATTTGATCCACCTAGTGAAGATATTGTAGCTACAGAATCACAAGATGGAAGTACTTTTTCCAGACTATTTTTCAGATTTTTTAGATACACTTGGTAATCGTTATTATTAGAACAATCATGGAATGCAATTGATACAAGAACATTTGGAGAGAGAGCTCGTTTTCTTCTACGTCCTCCTGTACTGTTGCCTTCTTTCTCAAGTTTTTTGAAGTAGGATTTTTTCTCAGTATTTGTTTTAAAAAATTACTAAATGACAATGAAATAAATTGTTAGAGTTAATACTAAGGTTTTTGGAAGTAGGGTTTTACGCTTACATTTGATTAGGGTTGAATATAGTGATTAGAGTGTACTTATTAAAATTACATTGTTTCACAATTAATATATCTTTGTTTGTCATTTTATATTAGGGTAAATTAGTAATTCAATAAATAGTTTGATATGGAATACAGGAATCTGATTGTATTGATGGATACAAGAGATGGGGATGGCATAGAGGCATGCTCTTGACTCTCGATATGAAGAAGAAATGGCCATATTTGAAGTAGACAAGGAGTTGCTTGAATATGCAGCTTTGAATCCAACTTTAGTTTAGTTTGCTTACTTTAGATGAATATTGCTGGACCTTTGATGATCTCTCAATGTTTGATGCTTGTATTCAGTTTGTACCAAAAATAAATTTAAGACGTGTGCTTTCATAAATTACAACAAGCATGTCATTAGTTTGGTCACTAAATTGTCGGAGGTGGGATTCGAACGAAGAGAAAGAGAAACCCGCCTGACTTAGTCACTAGTTGGTACAACCTATAATTTCAGGGCTCATTTGTGAGTGCTTCTTCAAGAGTGCTTTTTTAGCTCTTACGAGCACGAGTGCTTCCTTTAAAAGCAATCCCAAATGAGCCTGAAATTATATTTCTTGTAGTGTTATTAACTTTGTTGAATAAAGTGGAGGATGCATGCTACTATACCAAATGATCTTTTTATTATTATTACTGATATAAAAAATTAGAATCTTTTGTTCCGAAATGAGCTTTGAATTTTTCAATTGGCCTGGTTATTTCAAAATGGGACCATAATCAATCTAGAAGGCTTGTTTAATTATTAACAATAGCACGTCTTTAATTACTTTATTATTATATGAGAATGAACAACCTCCATTCTCATGTCATGGGATTAAACATGGGAAGTTCAACCCGCGAAACCAAACGAGCCCGCATTATTTGAAAGCTCTTATTAATATTATTATAAAAATTATTAAGTTGTCTTCAATAAACTATCTTCTTATAAATAAATAAAAGTTGAATGTGATTTTTTTGAGATGGGAAACGTGAATTAACTATAGCACGATTTTTAAAAAAAATTAAAGGAAAAAAGATTCCTTTTGGAGCCATAATACAAAAAATTAACTAGTAACCCGCGTATAAATATACATAATACTCGTTCAACTGAAGAAATCTAAGTACAAGGCATTATCTGCCCTATTAATCCAATCTACTGTACACATTAGCATGACTTGGATCATGAATGTTATAATGTGGTTTTCAAAGTTGACTAATTTGTATGCACAGAACACATCAATTTGATATGTTTCTTAAGTTAATGTCATATATGTAGCATATGGCATATATGATAAACTAAAAATACACAAGTGTGGAACTCAAGTTTTCCCATTGTATCATGTACGGCATATAATAAACTACTTCAGTTTCACATTGCACCGGGGAATCTTGTACTGTCTTTATATATGGAGGTGATGGTGATTGTTATGAAACACAAGTGTGGAGCAAGATGGGTTCAGGGATTAGGGTTGAAGTCCTTTACAAGGAAAAAATTCCACCTTCCCTCTCCAACTCCCCAACACCTCAAAACTACAAACCTCTCTGTATTTGATCAGCTTATTCCAGATCTTTATGTCCCAATACTTCTCTTCTATCCCAACAATACTAATAGTGACCATGATATTGATGAAATATGTAAGCTTCTGAAAACATCATTATCTGAAACCCTCACTCACTTCTATCCCTTTGCAGGAAAATACCAATGCAATGATTCAATCCGTTGCAATGACCACGGCGCTGCATTTCTTGAGGCCCAAGTCACTGTCCCATGTCAAAGATTTTGGAGAAACCAGATTTTGGGATGCTAAACAATTGCTTCCAACTGATATGTGATCCAGACTAGCAGACCCAAGCTATCTTGTACAAGTCCAGGCCAACTTCTTCGAATGTGGTGGAATGGCAATCAGAGTCTGCATTAGTCATAAGGTTGCTGATGCGTCTACGATCAGCAAATTCATTACTAGTTGGGCTGCAGCTTCCCTTGGCTCAGTCAGTACTACTGATCAAGTAGCACTTCCTGCAGCAGATTTTGGTGCTGCAGCTTCTCTTCTCCCACCACTAGGTTTTCTCAACTCACCTCTACCCATGGTGGAATTTGCTAAAGAAAAGTGGACAACAAGAAGAATTGTTTTTTATGCCTCAAAGATTGCTGCTCTCAAGTGTAAAGCTGCCACTGCCATCCTGCCAAAGCCTGCACGTGTTGAAGTATTGTCCGCGCTCATTTGGAAGTGTGCCACTGAATCATCACGATCCAAATTGGGTTCTATAAGGCCATCAGCGTGGCTTCCATTCGTGAACATTCGGAAAGTATTGGTGCAGCCCTTAGCAGAAATCTTTGAGGGGAATTTTTTCGGTGTCCTTGCAGCAAAGACCAAAGTAAGTGAAGATGATGATGATGAAGATGTTCAAAGGTTGGCTGCTAAACTCAGAAAAGACATTGAGGAGTTTAAAGTGAGATATGCTAATGGTGTTAGTGGGGATGATCCATGTGAATTCTTCCAAGAGTTTGGGAGCCTCATGGATGGGAATGATGGGGACGCCTACAGTTGCAGCAGTTGGTGCAGGTTTCCTTTCTACACAGTCGATTTCGGATGGGGAAAGCCATCGTGGGTGACTCAGTGTATGGAAGTCAAGAATATGATTGTGTTGACAGATACAAGAGATGGGGATGGCATAGAAGCGTCCTTGACTTTGAATGAAGATGTCATGGCCATATTTGAAAGCAATAAGGAACTGCTTGCATATGCTTCTCTGAATCCGTCTGTCATTTAATTAGTACCAAAAAGGGAGACTAAATAACAAAAGGCCTCCTCTTGTGATTCTTAGATGAACATTATTGCTGGAGCCTTGATGATCTTTTCATTGTTTTCGTATTTGTTCACTTCAGTTTGTACGAAAAATAAAATTTAAATTCGGGTGCTTTCAATACATTGTTCTTTCTTTTCCTTTGTTGGTATAGTCAGTCTCAAGTCAATCAGTCTCAAGTCAATCCTATCCAATATTAATAGTCATGTCCAATCCCACATTCCAAACGAGGCCTATCGGGGACGAGGTCCGGACAAAAAGAAAGCCTGGATACTATAAAACATAAGTCTTTTGATATAAATTACAATTTAATATATGCCAACTCCTTAGCGTATAGTTTTCTCCTTACAAGGAAAAAAGGTATGAAAAGAAGGGGGTTTTTAGTTTCCTAATTTATTTGGGTTAGGTTTTTAAGTTTCCTAGTTTATTTGAGTTAGGATTTTTGTCTAATGCTACTTCATACTCATCCAGTTTAGTGGTTTGACTGTCCAAAGCCCATTCCCCTTGGAACGTATGAAATATTTTGGTGCAATTTTAAAGAAAACAAAGAGTTACGATTTCATCCCAATTGAATACGCCCATGTTTTTTAAAATTTTTAGTTTCCTAATTTATTTGGGTTAGGTTTTTAGTTTCTTAATTTATTTGGGTTAGGTTTTTATTTTCCTAATTTATTTGAGTTAGGATTTTTCAGCCATCTCATTCGTAAACCCAGTCTCTGGTTCATGCTTTTCTTCTCTCCCTCCTCATTCGTAAACCCACAGTATCTCATTCATATTTGCCTCTGGTTCATTCTTGCGATTCACCAACTGTTATCCAGGTGAGGCTTTGCACCCTCTGGTTCATGTATTTGTTTTTGTCTGCAGCAGAGCCCATCACTTGACATAAGATTTGTTTTTGGCTTTTTTTTCTTGGATTCAAGTATTTCAATGGTTTTTTATTATTTATAATTACGTTAATTGTGATGCTTGCGGTTTTTAAGGTTTAAATATCAAATATGGAACAAACTCCGATCAACGAAGACTCACCCTCCGTCAGCAAAAAGGCCGCCATGAAGCAAGAGAAGCTTCGCCGGCGCCAAGAGCAACAAGCCCTGGCCGCCGCGTCTCGCTCTCTTGCCGTTGATGACGAGCTGGACCAGCTCGCAGCCAACTACGGGGAGTTTCCACTACAATCGAAGACAGTGGAGAACGTCAGCCGACGGACCCAGGTCGCCTCTCTGACCAACGCATTAGAGAACTGCTCGGTGCGGATTCGAGGCAAAGCGCATACGATCCGAGTCGTTGGGAAGAACATGGCGTTTGTGGTCGTCAGAGAGAGTTGGTTCACCGTGCAGTGTGTGGCGACGGTCCAGCCTGATACTGTGAGCCGCCAGATGGTTAAGTACGTCGCTGGTTTGAGCCGCGAATCGGTTATTGATGTTGAAGGTCTTGTGTCTATTCCTAGTGTTGAGATAAAAGGCACCACACAGCAGGTATTTTTTGTTTTAAAATTGTAATTATACTCCTTTTTTTTTTCTTCCTAAAGTTGTCGCTTAAATTATAAAAAAGAAAGGTTTTGAGCCCAAGTTTTTGACCGAGAAGTATTTAAGAAATGCTGATCCATTTGAAGGAGGTTAGTAATTTGAACTATTGGTTTTAATTAGGTGGAGGTTCAAGTGAGGAAATTGTATTGTGTGAGTAGGGCTCCTGAGCTATCTTTTAACATTGAGGATGCTGCTCGAAGTGATGCTGAAATCGAAATAGCATTGCAGGTACAATGACCATTTAAGAGAGTAAGATGAGAGGTTTTTAATGAATTGGATTCTTGAAATTTTTTATCAAGTATTTGGTTCGTTTTGTTTTTAATTTTGTGTATTTATTGCATCGTTTGGTGTGTTTTTAGGCTGGAGAAAAACTTGTTCGCGTTAATCAGGACACCCGCTTGAATAATAGAGATCTTGACTTGCGAACACAGGCAAATCAGGGGATATTCAGCATCCAAAGTGAAGTTGGAAATGTAAGTTTTGTTTGTACCATTTGCAGATATACGCTTTGTGTTTATTGTGTTTGTTTCTCTTTGTAAAGTTGAAGAATGTTTGTTTGTTACAGTTTAGTTCTGTATGTAATTGGTTGTCTCATTGTGTAGATCTTTAGGGGTTTCTTGTTATCTGAAGGCTTTCGTGAAATCCACACGCCAAAACTGATTGCGGGTTCAAGTGAAGGTGGTGCTGCTGTGTTTACACTCGACTACAAGGGTCAACCTGCCTGCCTAGCCCAGTCACCCCAGCTTTACAAACAGATGGCCATCTGTGCTGAATTTCGTGGTGTTTTTGAGATTGGTCCTGTTTTTAGAGGCGAGGACTCAAATACCCATAGGCATTTGTGTGAATTTACTGGTCTTGATGTTGAAATGGAGATCGACTTGCACTATTCTGAGGTAAAATTTGAATGTCAAAGATCTTCTTATCCCTAGCAGCCAATATGATCATGGATGTGAGTTATTGAACAGTTAAATGCTTGTTTTTACAGGTGATGGATATTGTTGCCCGTTTATTTGTTACAATATTTGGCACTTTGAACAAAACTTGTCAGAAGGAGCTTGAAGCAGTAGGGAGGCAATATCCCTTCGAACCATTGAAGGTAATAATTCTTTCTCTTTTTTTGGACTTAATATTTGTAATGTTGCCTATTTGATTCTGATTATTGATATTTCATAAATTTGTAGTATTTGCCGGAAACTCTACGACTTACGTTTGAAGAAGGTGTTCAAATGCTTAAGGTTAGGAATATTATGTTTATTTACTTACATATATGTTTTTTTTTTAATGCATGGAATGCTAAACATGCAGGACGACCTGCTTTCAGTTTCAGAATTTTCTCTTTTTATTGTAAGTTTGACCTCCTGTTGTACAGGATGCTGGCGATGAAGTGGATACTATGGGGGACCTTAACACTGAGGCTGAGAGAAAACTAGGGCAACTGGTTCTAGAGAAGTAATTTTTTTTTTGCTTGCTCTATATCTTCATAAGTATATGTTTTAGTTTGTTCTTACTTAATGTAAATTCTGTTGTTATTATAAATGTTTGAACTGGATTTTACTTTATCATAGGTACGGCACTGAGTTCTACATACTGCACCGGTATCCTTTGGCTGTTAGGCCATTCTATACGATGCCTTGCCACGATAATCCTGCCTACAGTAATTCATTTGATGTTTTTATTCGAGGTAAATCATCAATGGATGTATTAGTATCGTTGTTGCATTTATATCCTGAATGATTTTGGTTTTAAATATCAATGAAAATCTAATTATCTATTTTCCATCCCTCAGGTGAGGAGATAATTTCTGGCGCCCAGCGTGAGCACAGACCAGAGTTACTCGAGAAAAGAGCACAAGCATGTGGGATTGAATTGAAAACAATTTCAACATATATAGATGCTATTAGGTATTGTTATTTTTTCTTCCCTTGTTATTGTTGTTATATTGTTTAGCATGAGTTTCTTCTGCTCGGGCTCTTGTTAACCCTTGTGATTGCTCTTACAGAAACGGTGTAACTCTGCACGGTGGGTTCGGGGCAGGGCTGGAGCGTGTTGTCATGCTTTTCCTTGGTTTGGACAACATCCGCAAAACTTCTCTGTTCCCTCGCGATCCACGTAGGCTTGCCCCTTAGTATATTCAAGCGGCATGTTTTCTGAAATTTTGGCAGAATTTGATCTTTAGATCAGTCTTTAGGTAATATATGATTTGAAGTGAATGGATGGATGGTTTAGAAGAAATCTGTTATATATCTATATATGTGAAGTAGATTGTAGATGGAATCCTCATTCCTAGACCATTTTAATTTAGTTTCGAGGCTAAAGATGCTCCAAAACCTAACAATGTGTAGATTTCATATCAAACGAGCTGATCCACATTTTGAAGTCATTCCAAATGGACAGCGAGTATTTTCCAATTTGTTCATTGCTTGTTTATGCTACTACAAGCATGATAAAAGTTGTGGTTTGAATCTTGCTTCAAATTTTTGGGAGAGGGATATATTTGAGGATTATGTGGCTTAACTGTTGGTGCACCACTTGGGTCCTTGTAAAGTGGAAGCTTCTCAGTTTTGGTGCAACTATTTCTAGTTGCTTTAACTGCCTTCAATGATTCAGCAGAAATGGTCTCCAAGCAAGAGAGGTTTCCTTGATGGGTTGCTGAATATATATATAGCGCATTCTCATTTTCCTTTGTGACAATTCGTTTTTTTTTTGGGTGCTCAGTCATTAAAATTTTAAGGGTAACTGCCGAATATTACCCTGAACTATCACGGCTATCATGAAATTATGAGCTTGTGTCTTTTCTTTTTTTCTTTTTCTTTTTTCATTTCTGGTCCTCAAGGTTAACATGTGTGCTCACAAGTAGTCCTTGCTGTTAGGTTACATCCAAAACTTTGTTAAATTGTTGATGTGGCACGCCACGTGGATTAAATTAAAAAAATATTTTTTTAGGATGCTAATTTTCCCACTCCCCATTGTCCACTTACACTCCTTTTTGTTTTTTTAATACTTTTTTTTAGTACTGTACAAGCGATAGTCTAAACTACATGGAAGAGGGATTTCTCATACACATACACAACTATGATGTAGTGGGAATTCAAACTTGAGACCTCTGGTCTGCAAGTCAAGGCTCTTTTCCACTCGGCTAGCTGTTGGAAATTTTTGAATACTTTTTACCTTGACATCCAATTTCCAACAATGGAGTGTAAGTGAACAAAAGAGGAGTAGGAAAATCAGCTCTTTTATTTTCATTAGAAATATCATCATAACACCAAAAAAATTCACGGAAAATACTATGAACTTTTTGTAACATGCACTTTCATTTTATAGTCTCAAATTCACAATTTGACTCCAAAAAATTCCATTTCAAAGTTCCACATAAAACTGAAAACTTAAATCAGTTACCAAACAACTTTTTAACAGTTTTTAGTTTTTTTGAAATAAAATTGGTTAACAAACAATTTTTTTGTTTTCAATTTGTTAAAAATGAAAAACGAAAAATGAAATGGTTATCAAACGAGTCCTTAGTTATTCATATCTACTGTTGAACAACCCCTAATGAGAACTGAAATAGTTATAAAACGGGTCCTTTGTTTTTCTTTAAAGTTATATGCATTTCTCCTCCGTTTCTTGGTGCTTTCTCCTATCACATATGCTCCTTTTATAGACTTGCAGTGAGGAGCGGCTAAGGTTTTCTTTGTTTACAAGACACTCCTTTTTCTTTGCCAACCCTAATTGGCTGATTTATTTTGCTTGGGCACCAAATTGCTTTGCTTGCAAGGCACTCATTTTATTGTGCAAGCTAATTTATTATTATTTTTTGTATCTTTATGGAAAGTTGACGACCAACACAGTATATAATTGTTCTTAAAAGATCAACAATGCCAAAGATGAGCACATAGTCACATTTGGTAGGCTAATTACACAAAAAAATAACAGAACAAAGTTGACCTCATACTACAAAGAAGTCATGTGGTGACTGACTTAGTGTCTTTAAATGGAGGATCTTTGTTATGAAGCTCAAGTGTGAAACAAAAGATGGCTTCAGAAATCAAGGTTGAAGTCATTCACAAAGAAACAATTAAGCCGTCCTCTCCAACTCCTCACCACCTCAGAACTTCCAACCTCTCTGTTTTTATCAGTTTCAACCTGAAATGTATGTCCCTCTACTTCTCTTCTATCCCAACAGTACTAGGTCAATAACCTTGCTCACCATTCTTGGTTTGCTGAAAGATCCAAGCTTCTAAAAGTATCATTATCTGAAGCCCTCACTCAATTCTACCCCTTTTCAGGGGAATTCGAATATAATGTTTCAATCAACTGCAACGACCATGGGGCTGGATTTCTTGAATCCCAAGTCAACTGTCCCATATCGAAGATTTTAGACTAACCCGATTTTGGGATCCTAAAACAATTGGTTCCAACAGCTATAGAATCCAAGCAAGCAGAGGCAGGGCATCTTCTACTAGTCCAGGTCAACTTGTTTGAATGTGGTGGAATGGCAGTTGCGATCAGTATTTTGCATAAGGTCACTGATGCATTAACACTCATCACATTCATCAAAAGCTGGACTAGTATTGCCCTTGGCTCAGCCAGTACCACTAGTGATCAGGTTCTGCTTCCTGCAGCTACTGTATTTCCACCACAAGATTTCTTTAACTTACCCCAGCCGATCATGGAATTGACTAAAGAAAACTGTATAACAAAGAGATTTGTGTTTGATGCCTCGAAAATTGCTGCTCTCAAGTCCAAAGTTGCCAGTGCAGCAGTGCCAAATCCTACACGTGTTGAAGTAGTGTCCGCGCTCATTTGGAAATGTGCGTTGCAAGCATCAAGATCAAACTTGGGTTTTATAAAGCCATCCGTGTGGATTCAAGTGGTGAACATGAGGAAAAGATCAGGGCATGCCATAGCAGAAAATGTATTGGGGAATTTTCTTTGGTACTTTGCAGCAATGACTATGGAAAGTGAAGTGGAACTTGAAAGCTTGGTTGATAAGTTGAGGAAAGGCATTGAGGAATATAAAGAAAAGTATGCTAATGAAGTTAATGGGGATGATGTATTTCAAACCATCGAAGAGTCTGGGAATCCCATGACAAAGGATAGTACTGTTATTACCTTTACTGGTTTATAGCATCAATTCACCCTAAATTATTTTTTAGTATTTTTGTGTTAGATGGTGTGAGGCATGTGTATGGTGGTGAAGCTTTGTCGATCACAAGTAACATGGTGGAAGGAGGCTATTACAGAATGACTCTATATTCGTTAATTCGACCATTTATATCTAATCTAACCAACTCTCTGAACATGTCTTAAAAGTATTATTAGAGAATGAGTCTTTATAAAGAGAGTTAGTTCTCTAATAAAATCATTAAATTATGACTTATTTAACTGTTAATAACTTCATTCCTCTTTATCATACTAAGTAATTGTTATACCATTGGTATTGAAGTCAGAAGATGTTCAAACCGTACAAAATAAGGAAGTCATTGCCATATTTAAGTGGACAAACAATAACCTGTCATAGTAATGGAGAGAAAGACAAACGGCTACGCATTAATGGCTCCAATAAGAATCTGTATTTCGAAATCCTAATCAAAATTCTAACCTGTCTTTATATGATGAGGGCGGGGAGTCTTTGTTATGAAACTCAAGTTTGGAGTAAAAGATGGCTTCAGAGATCAAGCTTGAAGTCATTTACAAGGAAACAATTAAACCATCCTCTCCAACTCCTCACCACCTTCAAAACACCAACCTCTCTGTTTTTTATCAGCTTCAACCTGAGATTTATGTCCCACTACTACTCTTCTAACCCAATGATATTACAGATGATGAGGTCAATAATACTGAGATCAACATCTTTCGGAAGCCAAACGATCCAAGATACTCAAAATATCATTGTCTGAAACCTCCACCCACTTCTATCCCTTTGCAGGAAAGTTCAATTATAATGATTCAATCTGTTGCAATGGTATTGAATAATTGTCCAAAATCATTGTCCTCCTTTAATAATTTTTCTGTTTCACGAGTCACATTTGGTAGAGTAAACAATGGATGATGCCATAAATGAATGAAGTTTTCCAAATTACAGAGGAGCTGCCGTTGACTCTGCATCTTTACGTCAAAGGTCTTGTTACGAAAATCCAAGTGTGGAGCAAAAGATGGCTTCAGAGATCAAGGTTGAAATCATCCACAAGGAAACAATTAAGCCATCCTCTCCATCTCCTCACCATCTTGCAAAATCCAAGCTCTCTATTTTTGATCAGATGACTCCTGAAATTTATGTCCCACTACTTCTCTTGTATCCCAGCAACAATAGTGATGATGAGGTTGATCACCATTCTTTGTTTTCTGAAAGATCACACCTTCTAAAAACCTCATTATCTGAAGCCCTCACTCACTTCTATGTCTTTGCAGGGGAATTTGAATATAATGTCTCAATCAGCTGCAATGACCATGGGGCTGGATTTATTGAATCCTAAGTCTACTGTCCCATATTGAAGGTTTTGGACAAACCCAATTTCGGGATCCTGAAACAGTTGATTCCAACTGCAATAGAATCCAAACAAGCTGAGGCTGGCCATCTTCTTCTAGTTCAAGTCAACTTGTTTGAATGTGGCGGATTGACAATTGGGGTCAGCATTTGACATAAGGTCGCCGATGCCTCGACACTGAGCACATTCATCAAAAGCTGGGCTGCGATTGCCCTTGGCTCAGCCAGTACTACTGATCATGTTCTGCTTCCTACAGAGTTTGGTGTTGCATCTACTCTCTTTCCACCGCAAGATTTTTTCAACTCACCCCAACCAAAAGCTGGGCAGGGCTGCGATTGCCCTTGGCTCAGCCAGTACTACTGATCATGTTCTTCTTCCTACAGAGTTTGGTGTTGCATCTACTCTCTTCCCACCACAAGATTTTTTCAACTCACCCCAACCAACTGTGGAATAAAGCTATAGAAAATTGTGTAACAAAGAGGTTTGTGTTTGCTGCTCTCAAGTCCAAAGCTGCCATTGAAACTGTGTCAAATCCCACACAAGTTGAAGTAGTGTCAGCACTCATTTGAAGTAGTGTCTCAAGTCCAAAGCTGCCAGTGAAACCGTGCCTCGAAGATTGCTGCTCTCAAGTCCAAAGCTGCCAGTGAAACTGTGTCAAATCCCACACAAGTTGAAGTAGTGTCAGCACTCATTTGAAGTAGTGTCTCAAGTCCAAAGCTGCCAGTGAAACCGTGCCTCGAAGATTGCTGCTCTCAAGTCCAAAGCTGCCACCACAGTTCCAAACCCCACACGGGTTGAAGTAGTGTCTGCCCTCATTAGGAAATGCATAATACAAGCATCCGGATCAAAGTTGGGTGTTATAAAGCCATCTATGTGGTGTCCAGTTGTGAATATGCGCAAGAGATCGGCACAGGGCTCGGCAGAAAACATATTGGGGAATTTGGTGTGGGTGTTTGCAGCAATGGCAATGGAAAGTGAGGTAAAATTTGAAAGCTTGGTTGTTATACTCAGGAAAGGTATTGAGCAATACAAGGAAAAGTATCCCAATGGTGTTAGTGGTGAGGATATATTTCAAGCCATTAAAGGGTCTGGCAACCTTGCGGAAAGGGATGATTTACAAACCAATACTTGCAGCAGCTGGTGCAGGCTTCCCTTGTACGAAACCGAATTTGGATGGGGAAAGCCATCGTGGGTGAGTACTCCTAGTACAGTAAAGAATACAATTATGTTGATGGATTTGAGCGATGGGGAAGGCATAGAAGCGTCGGTGACATTGAAAGAAGAAGACATGACCATAATTGAAAGCAATGAGGAGCTGCTTACGCTTCTCTAAATCCAACTGTCATTTATGTATTAGTAGCAAAAAATATGCCTGCAATTTAGTTTCCTTGGGTAGTTGTGTTGTAGCCTTTCATTTCTTCTAAGCAATCAATTAAAAAATAAACTTGAGCTTTCTCACTTAAACACCTGCAGTTCTATATATTACTCATAGTGCTTCGGATATAAAATTTGAGTATTGAAATGAATGTGAACAAGTAATCTGTAAAGAGGATTTGTGTTCTGCTCCCGTTTCCCCTTTAGAGCTTGGTGATATAGTTGCAAAGTGTTAATGCGTAGAAGTTGGTATTGCAGGATTTCCCATTTGGTACACAGAGCTAGCAAAACACTCTTTCTGATGACTTGGTGGGATAAGTCCACCTCTTGATCCGGGCTTACACAGTTTGAATCTCCCTCCTCCATATATTGGCAGTCTACCAAATGAACAAAGTAAAAAATAAAAAAAATTCCTATTTCCGCAAACGAGTTTGCCTCCTTCATAGTGTCGCCGGTAGTCTCAATTTTGTTGAAAAAAATCATGGGTCCAAATTCATGGTCTCCCATTATTACAAGATTCTGCTTGAGTTTATATATAATGTTTGCAATGTATAGACAAAGTGTGCATGCATAAGTGCTACTCTAGCTAGTATATAGTATCGATTCATTGGATACAGAGAAGTAGATGAATTATGATTACGCGAGAAGAATTTAAAAAATAAAAATAGAAAAGGGAAAATGATAGTTTATCTTTACCTGTTGGCTTCATGCATATGTCAAGGCCGGCCCTTGAAGGCCAAACACTTAATGTGCCTTCAGGTAATCCAAAAAAAACTTACAGATTGATCCTATGTTCAAATGAGAAAGATACAAAAGGATAGCTTACTTTTTGCAGATGAGCTGTCATTGGATCATTCTAGTGACTCTGCCTCTTTATATGGAGGGTCTTAAGTTCTTATGAAACTCAAGCCCGGAACAAGGGATGGCTTCAGAGATCAAGGTTGAAGTAATTCACAAGCACACAGTTAAGCCATCATCTCCAACTCCTCACCACCTTAGAAGTTTGGGCCTCTCTGGTTTTGATCAGTTTCAACCTGATATTCATATCCCATTAATTCTCTTCTATCCCAGCAGTAGTGATGAGATCGATAATTTTGATCATCATTCTTTGTTTGCTGAAAAATCCAAGCTTCTAAAGAAATCGTTATCTGAAGCCCTTACTCGATTCTACCCCTTTGCAGGAAAATTCGAATATAATGTTTCCATCAGCTGCAATGATCATGGAGCTGCCTTTCTTGAAGCTCAAGTCAATTGTCCCATATCAAAGATTTTGGACAAACCTGAATTTTCGAACCTAAATCAATTGCTTCCAGCTGCTATAGGAGCCAAACAAGCAGAAGCAGGCTATCTTCTACTAGTTCAGGCCAACTTCTTTGAATGTGGTGGATTGGCAATTGGGGTCAGCATCTCACATAAGGTCGCTGATGCCTCAACATTCAGCACATTCATCAAAAGCTGGGCTTAAATTGCCCTTGGCTCAGCCAGCACTACCGATCATGTCGCACTTCCTGCAGAATTTGGTGTTACAGCTTCTCTATTCCCACTCCAAGATTTCTTCAACTCACCCCAACCCACCGTGCATTTTCCTAAAGAGAAATGTATAACACGGAGGTTTGTGTTTGATGCCTCAAATATTGCTGCTCTCTCGGCCAAAGCGACCAGTGCCACAGTGCCAAATCCTACACGAGTTGAAGCAGTGTCGGCGCTGATTTGGAAATGCGCAATGGAAGCATCAAGATTGAATTTGGGTTTTAAAAAGCCATCAGTGTGTTGTCAAGCAATGGACATGAGGAAAAGATCATCAGGGCAGGCCTTTGCAGAAAATATATTGGGGAATTTTGTGTGGTGCTTCACGGCAATGGCCTTATATTAGAGAGTGAATTTGATTTCGAAAGTTTGGTTGCTAAACTCAGAAAAAGCCTTGAGGAATATAGAGAAAAGTATCCAAATGGAGTCAATGGTGATGCTGTATTGCAAACCATAAAAGAGTCTGGTAACCTAGCAAGGGATGATGTTGAAACCTATATATGTCCCAGTTGGTGCCGGTTTCCCTTCTACGAAACCAATTTTGGTTGGGGAAAGCCGTCATGGGTGAGCATCCGTAGCATTGTAATCAAGAACATGGTGGCGTTGATGGATATGAGTGACGGTGTGGGCATAGAAGCTTCATTGACTTTGAAGAAAGACGACATGGCCATGATTGAAAGTAGTAACGAGTTGCTTGCATATGCAACCCTGAACCCGGCGGTGAATTAGTTAGTCTCTTCTTACTTGAATATCTCAACCGTCTATGTTCAATCGTATATTATTAATAAACAAATCATTGTTAATCGTACACACTCCACACTTTGTATCCCGCCAATTCTTAAACCGGCTAGTATCTATCTATAATACGTGAATTTTGTGTGTATTGAAAATTTTGTAAAAAACACGTGTATTAAATATGAGTATTGTATGTTTGCTTTTTAAAAAACATGTATTTTACCGAGTCTTTAAGACATGTATAGAAAACGGATGTATTATTGAAAAATATGTACATACGTGTATAATATGAGCATTAAACGTAAAAAAATGCTAAATTCTTTATACTCGTAATAACTCTAGGAAAGTAAAAAATCAAAATGGGACACTAGAGACTCGGATAATGGCCTAATAGTAATGGATAATCATCTAAACTACTATTCTTATTGATAAAAGAAAATCGGGAAAAATATATTAAAAAATAAAAAAGGATCCTAGTATATATATATATATATAAAGAGTATAGCCGACCGGCTATACTATTTATTAAAAAAAAAAAACAATTACCCGGTAATACCGCATGGCTATACTATTTTGAAAAATAAATAAAAATACCCGGGTCCGCTATTCTATTTTGAAAAAATAAAAATTACACGAGTATAGCCGCCCGGCTATACTATTTATAAATAATAATAAAAAGCCCTCGCCTCGCACTAGGCGCCCACATGTGAAAACAAGTATAGCCGAGCGGCTATACAATTTTCTTTTTTTAAAAACACTTAGTAAAGCCGCTTGGTTATATTATTTTTTTAAAAACCCGAGTATATCCTCACGGCTATACAATTTGTAGAAAAAATAAGGAACCCGCCTAGGGCCTACGTGCCCACGTGTCAAAATAAGTATAGCCGTGTACTATTTTGTTTTTAAAAAATTGCCGTAGTAAAGCCGCACGGCTATGCTCACCCCATTCGCGCTATGAAGTTCTCTGTTTCACCTGTTGTGCATGTTGCTGTTCAATGCAAGGTCGCTTCTGAGTTCCCAAACTTGTTGAAGGTCTCAAACGTCTGGCCAAGTTTGATCCTATGGTTGTCTGTTCCATTGAGGAATCTGGAGAGTACATTATTGCTGGTGCCGGTGAACTCCATCTTGAGATTTGTTTGAAGAATCTACAAGATGATTTCATGGGTGAAGCTGAGATTATAAAATCTGACCCTGTTGTGTCTTTCCGTGAGAATGTCCTGGAGAAGTCTAGTCGTACTGTGATGAGCAAGTCACCCAACAAGCATAACCGTCTGTATATGGAAGCTCGACCCTTGGAGGAAGGTCTTCCTGAGGCCATTGATGATGGTCGTATTGGCCCAAGAGTGTTGAAAATTAAAAGGCTAAAGGAAAATAACCAGAACGTTGAAAAAACAATAGGAGAAGGCTGAGAGACTTCAACTTGAATCATTTAACTTGAATGAAAAATTACATCTTAAATAGAAGGGAGCTTTAGTTTTAAGGGAGCTTTAGTTTTAAACCATAATATAGTTTACTAATTTAGTAGAAAGAAATACAATTTCATCTAATTAGCATAAGGCCAAAGACCAAAATGAGTGCCCAATTTTACAAAAATATCATTAAAAAATATCAAAATTACACACAATGCCATTCCTTCTAAGGCAAGCATACTATGCCACATGTCCACATCCAGCCAACCACCACCGCCGGCCAACCACCTGCCTCCAGCCACCTCCGACCAGCCGCCGCCGCCGGCCACCTCCGACCAGCCGCCGCCGCCGCCGGCCACCTCCGACCAACCACCGCCGGCCACCTCCGACAAGCCGCCACCGACCACCTTCGACCAGCCGCTGCCGGCCACCTCCGACAAGCCGCCGCCGGACACCTCCGACCAGCCACCACCTGCCACCTCCGACCGGCCACCTGCCGCCGCCACCGGCCACCTCCGACCGGCCACCTGCCGCCGCCACCGGCCACCTCCGACCAACCACCGCCGGCCACCTCCGACAAGCCGCCGCCGACCACCTTCGACCAGCCGCTGCCGGCCACCTCCGACAAGCCGCCGCCGGCCACCTCCGACCAGCCACCGCCGACCACCTTCGACCAGCCACCTGCCGCCCCTTATTCACTTTTTTTTAAAAAAGAAGATTTTGTGTCATTAAAGGGACTCGAACCTTGACCCTCAAAGGAAGAGGGCTCACTCACAAACCACTACACCAAACTTGATTTTGTAATATTTATTCAATTAAACAATATTTATATAAACGATCAACGGTTTTAAAAATTAAAAAAAAATCAGAAGCAAAATGGAGGAACCAAGATGAAAGTACTAAAATGGAAACTGCAATGCAGAAACAGAAACTGCAATGCAGAAATAGAAACTGCAATGCAGAAACAGAAACTGCGATGCAGAAATAGAAACTGCGATGCAGAAACAAAAACTGCGATGCAGAAACAAAAACTGCAATACAAAAATAGACACTGAAATGCTGAGCCTGGGCAAAAATGCTCAGCTCTAAAGTTAAACAAAACAAAACAATAGTTTTTTTTTTATTCAAAACATGTTGGGAGAGAGGGAATCAGACTGAAAACCACCTAGAATGTAAAATAGGTTATTCATGTTTCTGTTTTTTGCATTGCACATTCCGTTTTCTGCAATACCGACGCATCTTCTACAGTTCTCACGAGTGAGAGAAATGCATTAATAAATGCAGAAGGCACACAGTACTAAAACTACTAAAACTAATATCGAAACACAGAGGCAGTTTATGACAAAATATATGCTCAAATTTGAATACAAACCAAAAGAAAGCCATGTTCAAAGGTGCAATAGAAAAAACCTAGATTAAGCGCTCCACTGATGATTGTTGTCTCATCATGCGTGAGTTCACCTCCCTTACCAGCCTAAAATGGACAGAAAAAGCAAGTCAAAGAAAATAGAAAACCATTAGAATTGGTAAAACTGTTGTGGAATTTTCAGCAGCCATTCACAAATCACAAAGCCTGATATAACCCCAAGAAGTAGTTGTATCATTTATTACTACCACTGTTGTGCAACAAAAGAAAGAGCTTTCACCAAAATTAGTAGTCATGAACAAAATCTTGGCAAATGCAAGCAGTGGCATGTCATAAATACTTCCAACCTAAGCAGCTTACCTCTTTGCCATGAATAGAGACTAGGGCTTTCAACTGTGCTCGCCTAAACAAATCATCACTATGACCAAGTACAGCATCCAGAACCTGAAACCATGGGTTAAATTAAAAGCTATAATAGCAATATATGAATCTGAAACATATCGAACTTCACTCCTTTAGAGCAAAAACCATGACAACAGATATCTTAAGATGCAAGTAAGACAGGGCATAGAAGTTATCCTCATATCCATCAAAACCAAATTTTAAAAAATAAAATTGCCAATAAAAACTGCTTTTACACTAAAAAAACGCAACAAATTAATTCTTGATATATATATTGCAATGGAATCAGATATGAATACGTCCATCACCATCTTGCATCTGTTGATGCAAGTAAGACTGGGGCGACAACAATATCATCATTTTCACCACATAACTCAACACGAACAGAAGACAAAATAAAAGCAAAAAAAAGGAAGGAAAATGAACACGAAGGTTGTAGAACTGGAAGCTGATAAATGTGAAGGTTTTATACCTTGACGGAGACCTCGCGGTCGCTTTGGGGCCTTTTGAACTGCTTGACCCTCTTCTTCACGATAGCCTTATTCAACAGCGGCACCGCCATTTTCACTTACCTTAAAAATTGAAGGTTTATAAATTAAATTAAAAACTTATAATGATGAAGAAATTGATATATTCGATCCAGTTTGAACAAAGACTATGTGCAACTGTAGACTGTTAATGTGAAAGACAAGTGATATTTGTAATTTAACCCAAAATTGATATGCTGAGCAACAGTAAAAGACTGACACTGAAAAAGCTCAAAATCTGATTCAAAACGGAAATAAATGGCCATAATTGAGAAACCGAGCTCGAAAAAAATTATTCAACACAAAAATATGAACAGGAAATTGGTCGAAACCAGCATAGAAGCCTCACCGACAAAAATAGAAGAAAAAAAAAATACTACATGTCCAATTTGATAGAGTAAAAACTCGCATAAAACCAGAGCATGTTTTTAGAAAACATAAAAAGGAGGAATCAGAAACACAAAACCGTATTTGTTATTTGTTATTTGTTATTTATATATATATAAATGTATTTTTCTCTCTTTTCTGAGAACCTTCTGCTAGATGCCAGTGATGAACAGATAAAGAAAGAAGTCGATGGTGACGAAATGGCTCAGGAATCGGCTTACCGGAACAAATGCAGCTTTGGAAACACTCTGATATCGAGAGAGTATGAGACTCCGAGATAGAGACCACAGAGTTTTTCGATATTCCTCCGAGATAGAGACCTAGAATGGAAAATCGGGGTTTTCCGGCAAAACAGCAGCAGCAGAGGTAGGAAGAAGGTCGGAGCTGGCTTGGGGTGCGACGCCGGTCAAAACTTGACCGGTCCGGTGGCTGGGTGGCCGACGTGACAGTGGCTGGGGGGTTTTGTCGGTGTCGGTCGAAACACGGGGGAGAAAGGGAGAAGACGCGGAGAGAGAGAGAGAGAGAGAGAGAGAGAGAGAGAGATCTGAGAAACTAATGAATTTGGGTTAGGTTTTTAAATGAAAAGGGTATAATTGTCTTTTTAATGACTAATGTAAGGTGGGTCAACAAATCTGGTCTTCCTCTTTGGCCTAATCCAAAATAACAATTCTTTTCTAAGTATTAAAACCCAAACCAAAATATCAAATGTCTTAAATACTAATAAGTAAAGTTATCTATGTCTAATACCTAATTTTCCTTAGTTTTAAAACACAATATAGTTTACTAATTTGGAAGATAGGAATACAATTTCATCTAATTAGCATAAAGCCAAAGACCAAAATGAGTACCCAATTTTACAAAAATATCATTAAAACATATCAAAATTACACACAATGCCATTCCTTCTAAGGCAAGCATACTATGCCACATGTCCACATCCAGCCAACCACCACCGTCGGCCAGCCACCAGCCATCGACCACCAGCAATCGCCGGCCAGCCACCTCCGGCCACCTGCCGCCGCTAGCCATATCTAGCTACCTGTCGCCACTAGCCATCTCCGACCACTTGTCGCTGCCGGCCACCTACCACCGCCGGACTCCATCGGTTTTAATACCATTGGTTTGGTTTGGTTAAACCGGGATTTTGAATATTGCAAACCGTACACCGAACCATATATTTCAATTTGATTTGGGTTCAAACCGATGACCAAAAAAAGATCGAAAAAAAAACCAAATCAACCCAAACCATCAGTTTGGTTTGGGCAGTTTGACCGGGTTGCTGGTTTGAATGCCCAGCCCTAGTCTCGGTTGTCCTGTCGATTGGGTTTCCGGTTGATGGGCTTCAGTATAATCTCGTGCTCGTTCATGAGAACAGCCTCGTATGAGGCGTTGAGCAGAGTGTAGACTTCTTGCCCTTGGCCATGGTTTGGTAGTGGCCTATCCACAGCCTGACGTGGAGGTCTCCGATTGATGACTGGTATGCTGATCCGGCACCTGAGTGTCCCTCATCTGGAACTCGCAGTATTGGTTCGCATCGGCATGTCTGGCGCCACTATACACCACAGCAAATGGTACTGGTTGACTGGTCATGAACCATTTTCCTACTCCGTGGGTGGGAACGGAACTAGTCATCTCACCAATAACTTCAACATCGGTATCTCCACCACTCTTAGCATCAAGGCTCAAGGTCTCGCTGCTAGAATCCCTCTTATCATCCGATGACTCCCCATCGAACGTGTTGGGTTCTCTCTCCAACGAAGACTCACTATCAGACATCTACAAACATAGAAAAAGGAAACTAAGGGCCATGCAGAAGACTAGTTTACCGATACGTACATCACTACCTATGGCAACTAGACTACCGAACAAAACCCCACTTACATAAAGTTCAGTCTAGTTCTTGCCAAGGAAAGACGTTGACAGAATAAGTAAAAGTATGTGAGGGATTGCCGAAAGGTACCTTATCTCAAACTGTAGACGAGGGCAAGTCGCTTGGATTGCCAATTGGTCTCGACAGAAATCGCCTTAACTACCGATTGGTCTTGTCAGAAATCGCCTTGATTACCGATTGGTCTAGTCAGAAATCGTGTTCCTTGTCGTTCGCTCTCATCGAAAATCGCCTGGACAGAGCTCTCAATTCTCTCGCAAACACAAAGTGAACTTCTCATCTGGAGTCACTCTTATTTATAGGGCGAGGGAGAGGAATGGTACACCTCGAGAAACCAAATGGCGCATTAATGGCGCCACTCCGCATGCGCAGGTACGACACGTGTCACCCGTAGGTGTTCGTAGATGTTCAATCCCAAGAAGCTACAACGATCTTAGAAACAATCACAAGGTCAGGTTTATGTATTTGTCAAGATCTATTGGATTGCTAGGTCAATATATACGAACTTGACTATAAGATATGTCTAACCCTAATGGCGTCTAATGGAGTGATATATCTTAGCAAAGCAATGTTAGATCTCAATTAGTTTTGAAAGTGAAATTTTAAAACTGTTTTCAACTGCACAGAAAAAAAAAAACACGATTTAGTTAACATTGACAACAGGGAACCTCCATCTTAAGAAAACTCCCAAAAGTTGATTAAACTCAATTATTTATCCTACTTCTAAAGGATTAGGCTAATGACTGTTAGGATATTGGAGTTTATTAAGTTGTGTGTATATTTATACAATTTCTATTACATTCTTAAATTACTACAATCCCATTACACCTGAAAAGGGCTTTTCATAGTAATGGACCATCATATAATCGATTGATCCTCTTCCGCAAAATAACTCAACAATTAAGAAAGGCAACGAGATCATAGCCAAAAACAACATCAATATTACAGATTTAAACATGCGACCCCATTGAAGTTAAACTTTTCGGAGTGCAGAAGCAGACAGCAGAATCAAGATTACAAAGATAACAACGGCGACGAAGGCTGAAACCACAGCCCCGCTGGATTGCTGGCAGAAATCACCAAATTGTTGGCAGATAGCAAGCCAGATTGCATCTGAATTGCCATTGCAGGCCAAGTAAACTATGGTAGCAGCAGCAGCAGCACAAGAAGTGTTCAACGTAAGCGCCAGCTATCACATAAATCAACGCATTTCCGTGTCAACATTTATCTGATGGAAGGTCCAAACAAAAGTACGTACACTTAGGGTTAAGGACTAATGTGTAAGACAATGAGGTAGCTTACAGTGTCAAAAATAAGCAAGAGAACCCTGGGAGGAATTGCATGGTGACGAACAATGGTTACAATGGAGAAGGGGAGGGAGAGGACTAGGTAGGCGCCCACTATCCCCATTGCTACGATGAAAAACCTGCATTTACTTATCCAAGTCTCAGAGTAATTAATGTGTTCTATATTATAGTACATGCACAAATAGTGTAAGAAAGTTGGGGATACATAAATATGAGTTATATTATTGATTAAATTTTGATTTTATGAAACCAAATTATTTTGGACCATATTGCTAACAGAAGTGTTGTTCACAATGTAATACGTAAATATAGTTTGTAATAGAAAGATATTTAAGAGTGAGGGGCGTATGTGAAAGTAGGCAAGTCGTCATAACTAGCCTGGAATTGGAAGAACTGTGTGAAGAAAAGAAGAGTCTGCTCGCTAGACCCCATGGTAATGGCAGCGCCAAGCCTGAGAATGAAGTTGAAAATGGAATGCTCTTCTTCCATCCTCCCTTTTGATCATGCATGGGATGAGCTGCGTGTATCCTCGCATATGGCGTTTCTCCTTTAGCACCGTCTTATTTCTTGACTCTGGAATGTTAATTATGGTTAAATCACCGCTAGTGCTCTTCATTTTGGCTCAGAAAAAGGACTGTTTAAATTGGACTTAATGGAAGAGATATGGAGAAGCTTTTATATATGGGTTGGGATTTTATATATGGAGTGGCAAATGTGATTTCGTTTAGGAAGTCGAATTTAGAATTCTCAAGTAAGGTATTTCTTTCCGCCTTGCTTTTCCTTTTAATAAAAAGGGAAGAGAAGTCGTTGATATATTTTTCCACCAGTCCTATCCTATAATTAATCACAAAGTGGAAAAGTGCGACAGGTAGATGTTAGCATGAAGTGGTTGCATTATAGAATCATGTCAAAATTATATAAAATTAACAATTAATTAATGCATGCATTAATGTGTTTTTAATTTGTGATTCAGTTGACTAAACCACACCATTCTATCCGTAATACCGTTTCTTTTCCCTCGCTATGATTAAGGTATGCAATAATACGACAAACGTTACATATATACACATAATATGTGGAAGGATTCTAATTTGGGACATTTTCTAACACTGAAAGAGGTATTACTATGCTAAGAGATTAGCGGGTGGTTGATTTTTATATTTGCGATCAATGATTTAATACATTTATGTAATGACGAAGCCTCAAATTCATGTTAGGATGGACTCTTTAGAATATATATGAAAGAAATGTATATGTGGATTAAGTTAGCTGGTCAAGATAGTGTTTTTGCCCTTATGCATCCGAGTTCGATCCCCCACACTTACATTACATTAGTTTAGAATAGGGTGGTGAATTTTGCACTCTTCTTTTGTCCACTTACACTCCCTTTTGTTTTTTTAATATAGTTTTCACTATAACAAAAAATGGAGTGTAAGGGGGCAAAAGATGAGTGAGAAAATCAACTCCCCTTAGAATATTGTATTTTGACAAGAAAAAAAAAGCTATATAAATAAAATTACCAGAATGTAGAAAAATGAAATAAAACTGTAATGAAACATAAAATGAAATATTTTTCTCTGTTAATCCTTTTGATATCATATATTTACAAATGCAGGGAGGAAGTAAGAACAGGCAATTATTTTTTTTTATAAAAAGGATAGATTTTTCAATTACTCAAGAAACTTGAATTCTAATCAAGCCAAGGCATGATGAATTCGAGTGTGGTACTTACTCCATATAAATTCTTTTATTTGACTTGAATGAAATTATATATTGAAATCTTTTTGAAGGAATCAACCCCATGATACTAACTTTGAGCTTTCTTTACACAAAGGGTCTTGACCTAACTTGACAGGAGTGAACAGACTTTGTCAGCTTGGAAATCGTGGAATGCAAATCTACAAAACCCTGGCTTATTTCCTGTTTAGAAGGACCAAGAATCTGGGTCAAATCCAAGCAAACCACCCGACTGACATTGACTACTTTGGTACTTCGAATAAAGTTCATTCCTATTATGTTTCAACCATGAGAGGTATTTGGCCAACCTTTTAAACCACGTCAGGCCCAATCAATTAATAAACTCATAAAACTACAATTTGGCCCCTGATGAATTCAAGCCCCCACAAATGTCAAAAATGGCCGAAATAAACGTACTGTGATCTAATTTTACTTGAACCAATGTACATTGTTTTTGTGTGTGTTAGAATGTCCAATACCACCAGACGCGCGCGCCATCCATGGGAAAAATGTTGTGTCCCGAAATTTGCAGTGATGACTCTACAAAACTTAGAAAGAAGAACCTTTCTATTTCCGGAGATTTTTCCACCACACCAAGCTCCATTGAAGAACGACATCATTTGATGATGTGGAGGCAAGAGAGACTTCATTTGCCTTCATTGTTGCTCTCCCACCGCATCCTGGTTAGTAGCTCGATCCTTTTCTGCCAGAATAGATATATTATTCGGCTGCATTGCATGGTGAAAAACAACTCAGTCTATATAATTTTTACGAGAAATTGCATGCCACCTTACATGAAAGCTTTCATTATTTATATGCGAGAACAAAGATGTTGAAGAGAAAAAATTATTTACGTCACAATTGGAACTACAAATAACATACATACGCTTGGGTAAGTAATTAATCCACCCGAAGAAAAATAGAAACATGGAACTTTTTTTATTGCTGAATAACGAAAGATCTTGATGAAGCCATTTTGTTTATGCAAACTCTGCTCTTTTCTTGGATTCTCTCTTTCTTAGAGAAATGTATCTGTGGATTTTCTTGGTTGTACGGCAGATCTAATTCTAGATTTTTTTGTTCTTCAAAATAAAGATTGTGCACTGCTATGTATCGAAAAGAACAGATTACGTGTGCAAATCAATAGTTGGCTTTGTGTTTTTGGCATTCTTTGTAACTGATCAAGAGAGATTTTCACGAATAGGATTTTCTCCTCACGATTGTTGAAAGAGAAATTCAAATTTACTGATACTACTCACTCACCCAACATTGAATGTACACAAGGAGAGACAACGAAATACCAAAAATCGTCAGTGGTTCACCTCTCAAAAAAGGCCATGGACACTAGTCCACCACATCCCAAACCTAAACAAAAACACCTCATATCAATCTTATAATTGTAACTCGGGGTGGGCACTCAAATCGGCGAATCGGAAATCCAAGCCGAACCGCACTGAACCAAACCGGAAAAAAACTGAGTTGACCAAAAAGTCAACAACCGGTCAAAAATTGAATCGGATTGGTTTAGACTGGTTTTGGATCCGGTTTCATGTCTTCAAAAATCGGACCGAGCCGAACCGAACTGGTCAAATTAAAAAATATATAATTTCAATATTTATTTATATTTAATGCTATATTTTTAATCTAATAACTAATATTTATTCAAGTTCAATTTCAAAATATCTCTCTTTTCTAACTTTAATATTTATTTTTATATGAAATTGAATAATTTGTTAATTTTCAAGTTTAAAAAATAAAATTTCAGTTGAAAATTGTATTAAATAATAATTTTTATAATCTGGCCCGAACCGAATTGGAATCGGACTGAAATTGATTCAACCCAAATCGGACAGTTTTTGAAATTTTTTTATTAAAACCGAACCGATGCAAACTGGATGAATAGTATTGAATCGGTTCTAATTTGAGGCAAAAATCGGTCCAACCCGAATCGTGCCCACCCCTAATTGTAACAGCCTCTAACAAATCGTAGGAATACAAGGTTGCTAAATACATAATCACACAGTTTTTTTACCATCTACATCATCACACTATTGGATCACTTGAAATTATCCAGACGAACAAAGTTCTCCTGCTAAAAATGAAACGATTTTTGGTTTTGTTAATTTTTTGGGTTAATTTCAATTTAGTACCCTGAACTTTTATCTTTAAGGCACATTTTGCCTTCCTCTCTCAATTTTAAGGATTACATACCCTAATCTTTTCAATTTTGTGCAATATGGTTTCGACGTTAACTTTATTGTTAAAAATTCCGTTAATTGCTTGTGTGACAAGTCTGGGTCCCACCTATTCACTTCTTTTAATGTCAATTGAAGGGTATTTTGTTAAAAAAATGGTTTGGTATTAATGCGTGTAATGTGTTCTTCATGGGCCGGAAGACACCAATTATCTGAAAATACTCTTCAATTGACATTGAAATAAGCAAATAGGTGAGACCCATGCATGCCATGCTATAGCAATTAACCAAAATTTTGATGTTGAAGTTAACGCTAGAACCATATTGCAAAAAATTGAAAAGCTTATGGTATGTAATCGTTAAAATTGAGAGTGAAAGAGTAAACATGCCTTAAGGGTAAGAGTTCATGATACTAAAATCAAAATTAACCCTCATTTTTTGTATGGGTGATCCTTAAAGGACATAAAAAATGTGTGAAATTTTTTCTCGAAAATATGGATGTGCACATATGAAATTATTTATAACTCTACTTTGCAACAAAATTCCAATTAGATAAAATTGTAATTAATTAAAATGAAAAACAAGTGTAATACTAAAGTCCTAAGAACTGTTATTTGCATTGTTAAAAAAAAGAAAGAAAAAAAAAAGACCAGAATAATAATAAGAGTGATCGTAACATATACTTCTGGTAAATCATCAATTCAATTTTTGAGAAATCCATGTTACCTTCAACATAAACCTTCAACATAATCTCTATAGAAACCAAAATGTAAAGCAATTACAATTCGATATATGTCATTTTGGTAATGTGTACAAATCACCCGGTCTTGAAGAGGAAGGGTCTAGAAGGGTGGTTTCGAAAAAATCATGGGCTTTTAATATGTGGGCGTGACTAGGTTTGCACAGATCTTATCCGGTTTTGGTTTCCACCATCCCCTTGGACACGTGTTTTATGTTAATTCAAAAGAACAAATCTAGACGTTACCAAATGATTTTCTTCATCCTTATCTGTATGTTAACTACCCGTCCAGAAAAGAAACTCTCCTCAAAGGATTAGCATATCCTATGCATGTGGTCAGAGTCAACGTACGAAGAGAAATAAAAAAAATAGTTGTGGGATGAAAAAATAATGTGCCAACAATGGCAACATAAAAAGAAATGCCAAGAGAGAAAATCGTAAGCCATCAAATATTTAACCATGAAATTAATATTCCATATTAAAATCATTAACCCTTCGTTTGGATGAGGAAAAATAACTCCGAAGTTAATTAAAAGTCGAGAATTTAATAAGAGAAATTGAAAATTCCCTTATTTGGCAACTTAAGCAAATAATTTATTAAATGACGCGAGGAAAAAATCATGAAAATTGGGGCATCAAATTCCCGAGTTTAATTTCCACCAAAGTACATTTCACAATTTCCATAGTGTCATTTACAAAATTCGATATACATAAATGAAAACACTAAAATCTTCAATTACCAGAAATTGAAATGAAGGAAATCTAAATTCTGTCATTTTAGAATTCTATTCAATATATACATATATGTATATTTCTCTACTCGTTCATCGAATCATCTTTGTGTTAGATAAAAACCAATCCACAGGTGATAAATCAATAATTAAAAATTAATGTATGATGCAATAATCCCAAAATGAAAATGAAAATGAAAATGAGATTTGTATTATTTTTATTACCATTCTCTACCTTTTGCTTTATATATATAGATTATTTATAATTTAAAAAAAAAACAAAAAAAAGAAGATAAAATTAGGCGTAGGGGCACATGAGAAACCACGTTACCCATTCCAGTCGTTGTTTCAACAAGGTCTTGAATTGCCTGACAACACGGTCGCTAGAGCTAAGATCCAATCGGTGTGCCTTGTCAAATGCATAGAATCGACCTTAAAATTTTCACAAACATGTTGCATTCATTCAAACTGACAGTCATTAAGAATTAATTAATAAATCAACTCTTCGTCCAAAAAAATAAAATAATAAATCAACTCAAAATTGTGAGAAAATCAATTAATTAAGAAATTAGTTATTGAATGCTATTAATTGATTTGTAGATGAGAGAGATGTACAGAGACAGGCGACGCGAGGACGCTCTGTGTCTATCTCGTTGGCGATGCGGAGAATGGGAGCGATGGAGGCTAAGGTGGAGGGGACAACCTCATTGTCGAAGACCTCCATAGAGAAGGAGCATGACGATCATAAAAGCCTGCATGATGCGGTAGAGGTACGACGAGGCCAAGGCGGAGGAGGCCACCTCATTGTCCTCATCGGAACCCTACATCGTTGGAGATGTTGACCTAAGCTATTTTCCCCATAGAAACTTTTGAAGCTCTACGGTGTGTTGTCTTTCTCCGAGAGTGGATCATGAGGGAGCTGAAAGCGAGGGGCTTCGCTAAACTACGAAGGATATATGTGACCTAAATAAAGGTAATAAATTGAAGTTATTTTGTGTGCCTCTAGAATTTTCCTTGCGTTCGAAACTTTCATGCGTAAATAAACCACAAACTCTTTGTCCAAAAACAAAACCAACCATAAACTCCGTTCTGTCGCTGCATCCCGAAACCCTAAATTCCATTTTACCTAAATTTCAATAGCAAAGTCCCTATCATCTGATATAATGGTTGATTAGAATATATCTAATCATTCCTCAGCCGTTGTGCTCAACCCTAGTCGAGATGTTCAGTACCATGACCACGCCTTGCCGACGGCTTCACGCCAAGAGACGGTAGTCACGTTTTCCTGGGACCAATTCGATTTGCTAATATCAAAATTAGAGGAGCTGCGCAACACGCCTTCTGCCGCCTCTGAGCTCACCCCTTGTCGAGATGTTTAGGACCATGCCTTTCTCCAGTCGAAGTTATCGGAGATAGAGAAATCTCTGATCGATTGGAAGAAATCAACAATGGAGAAGCTTCGCCTAATACGCTCCAGTAGTACTAGCCCCACTCCATCTGAAACAACAATACAAGTAATTTTTTGAACTTTGTCAAGACCTTTTTCTTTGTTATGTTTATGTTATCTAATTTATATGTTTTGTATATATTATAGTCAATTTATTAATGTTGTGACTTGTCTTATGGCAAAAGATTCTTTGATGGTAGCTTCAAAAAGAAGGAAAATTATGTAATGGGCAAGAAGGTTTTGAAGATTATTAACTTTGGTGGTTCATTGGAGGGAAGAGATGATAAAATCAAGAACAACTTGAGAAATGATAATTTTCTTGACATCAAAAGCATGTTGGCATATTTGTTTGAGTCATTGCTAGCACCCAAAACTCCATAGTCGAAGAAAAAAGTAATGAATTTTGACCTTAGGAAAGAATGGATTGAGGATTATAGGTTTCTTAAGTTGTTTGGTCTAGATTCATATTTGGGGAGATGATTTATTGTCCAATACATAAATTTTTTGTTATGATTAACCTTATTAGTATTATGCTATATGATTGATTTTGAAAGTTCAATACTTAGAAATGAGATGATTTATTGTCCAATACATGGTTCGGAGGAATCAAACCTACCCACAACATCGCTAATTGGAAGCTACCGATCGCATACCGATAAATGTACTATGAGGAACAAATGAAGAAGATAAGACATTCAAAGTAAAATCGTTTGACAAATCGGTTGCCCAAGTCAAACTATATAGACGACAGTTATGCCTTAATGGTTAATTCACAAATCATAATTAGATTGTTAATTATGAAATTAGTTTGATGGTTGGACTCAGTTTGGTGTTTAAAGGCATTTTTGGCTAAAGCGCAAAACAACCCAAGGACTCATTGGGCCTAAGAACATGTGTTGTATGACAACTCAGGTAATTTTTTGAACTTTGTCAAGAGTTTTTGTTTTGTTATGTTTATATTATCTAATTTATGTGTTTTGTATATGTTGTATTCAATTGATTAATGTTGTAACTTGCGTTCATGACAAATGATTCTTTTATCGTAACTTCAAAAAGAAGGAAAAAATTATGTAATGTGCGAGAAGGGTTTGAAGATTACTAACTTCGATGGTTTATTGGAGAGAAAGACATGATATATATTAAGACAAATTGAAAATTGATGATTTTTTTGACATCAAAAGCATGTTAGGATATTTGTTCGAGTCGTTGCTAGTAACATGATTTTTTTTATTATGATTAACCTTATTAGTATTATGTTATTTGATTGATTTTGAAAGTTAAATACTTAGAAACGAGATGATTTATTGTCCAATGTATGGTTCGGAGGAATCAAACCTACCCACAACCTTGCTAATTGAAAGCTATCGATCGCATACCAATAAATGTATTAAGAGGAACAAATGAAGAAGATAAGATGTTCAAAGTCAACGGTCAAAATCAATGGTCAAAGTAAAATCGTTTGTGAAAATCAATTGACTAAGTCAAACTGTATTGACTACAGTTATGCCTTAATGGTTAAGTCACAATCATAATTAGATTGTTAATTATGAAAATAAATTGACGGTTAGACTCTGTTTGGGCTTTGGAGGCATTTTCGGCCAAAGCGCAAAACAACCCAAGAGCCTATTGGGCCTAAGAATATGTGTTGTATGACAATATAAGTAATCTTTTGAACTTTGTCAAGAGTTTTTGTTTTCTTGTGTTTATGTTATCTAATTTATGTGTTTTGTATATATTGCAGTAAATTGATTTATGTTGTGACTCGCGTTCATGGCAAAGGATTCTTTCACGGTAGCTACAAAAAAAAATATATATATATATATGTAATGGGCGAGAAGGGTTTGAAGATTATTAACTTCGATGGTTCATTGGAGAGAAGAGATGATACACATCAAGACAAGTCGAAAAATAATGATTTTCTTGACATCAAAAGCATGTTAGGGTATTTGTTCGAGTTGTTGCTAGCACCGAAAACTCCATAGTCGAAGAATAAAGCAACGAATTTTGACCTTAGGAAAGAACAGATTGAGGCTTATAGGTTTCGTTTTGTTTTTTTTTTTTTTACTATATTCATATTTGGAAGTGAGTTCTCTTTTTGTTTTGAAGTGTAGGTGAATTTTTTGTTATAATTAACCTTATTTGTATTATACTATATGATTGATTTTCAAAGTTCAATACTTAGAAACGAGATGATTTATTGTCTAATACATGGTTTGGAGGAATCAGAACTGCCCACAACCTTGCTAATTGAAAGCTACCGATCGCATACTGATGTACTAAGAGGAACAAATGAAGAAGAAATTCAACGGTCAAAATCAATGGTCAAAGTAAAACCGTTTGACAAAATCGGTTAAGCAAGTCAAACTACTTGGACTACGGTTATACCTTAATGGTTAAGTCACAAATGATAATTAGATTGTTAATTATGAAATTTGTTTGACGGTTGGACTTAGTTTGGGATTTAAATGCATTTTTGGCCAAAGGGCAAAATAGCCCAAGGACCCATTGGGCCTAGGAACATGTGTTGTATGACAACACAAGTAATTTTTTGAACTTTGTCAAGAGTTTTTGTTTTGTTATGGTTATGTTATCTAATTTATGTGTTTTATATATATTGTAGTTAATTGATTAATGTTGTGACTCGCGTTTATGGCGAAAGATTTTTTCACAGTAGCTTCAAAAAGAAGAGAGGCAAATTATATGTCCATATGCCCGCCCCTGCAACCACCACCCACCCACCCACCCCCCAACCCCCACTTTTTCCGAAAAAAAGATAGGCAAGTTTTTTTTTTATAAGAGGGGGTTTTAATTCATTTGTTGTTTTGACTCATGCATACGAAACAATTATACGTGCCACTTTTTCTTACGTCATAAATTAGCATTCTATATACTTGACATTCTATAAGAATTTATGATGAAGTAGTTCGTTTAATTTCCTTGTTTGGGTTGAATGCATTATTGCAGTCAAATGCATAGTGTTGTTGAAGGTGTTCCTAGAGGAAAAAATTAAACAATATTTCAAGTTGACATTTTGAAGCTTCTATGGGATGTTTGATTTCGAATATGGATGACGTATCCCTTTGTGCTTTATTTTTGCATCTTCAGTATTCTCTCTACATATGCTACAAGAAAAGGCAGGAAAATATTCATTAATTTAATTTTCTAGCGCAAGATATATACAATTAGCATTTGCATTTCTAACTATTAAAAAAAATACCAAAAAGTATTTGGATTATTTTCCGGATCTTTCGAAATCCATTGTGGAACAAGGAAGACTAGCAACTCTAATTATTGGACAAAGGCACCTGGAAAGAAACATAAACAAAAGAAGGAATTAGGTGACTTCGTAGGTCACCTAAAATACATTTTATGTACAATTGCTTACTTCTATCATCTGCCCAGGGATCACAGAAAATGATATCATGCTTCTGCTCATCTATTGACATTTCGGAACGACCTAGTTTCGCAATCCAATTGTGCATGTCCTTAATCTGAGTAGATATCAACCTTTTCTCCATATTTCCTTTCTGAATCCTACAAGACATGTAACAACATTTATTCATTAAAATTAAATGAATCATATAGTAGAGGATAGATGATAAACTTGAGGCAGTCCTATGTCCATGCCTATCTTCAAGCATCCTTTCAGAATCTCCGGATGGCGTAATCCTGCAAGAAAAATATCTTCAGTTGGAAGACAGTATGCATTTCTATATTTACTTTCAAATTTTAAAAATATATATTTATTATTTAATAAAAGGACTCACAACATAACAGAATCTGCTCCAAACTTCTCTACATGAATGAATTCCGGTATCAATGAGCACAACATCCCCAAATGATCTTCAAAATCACTACCGAATTTGCTTTCTATGAGATCTTTGATTGAAATTTCAATACTGCCCAACTCATCCATGAATTTAAAGCTCTTTTTTGTTGACAAAATATATTCTGAGAAGCGAAAATCATCCTAAAAAATAAGAGTCTTCGCTTCGGGAAAATGTTTAATTAGTATTTCGCTCATTGGGTAAAGAAAAAATCCCCAAATTGGAAGTCTGAAAACTGCCCAACTCACAAAATACTTCCACAACCTGAAAAAAATACATGGAATTAAATGACAAGAAGGAGAAGAAGAAAAATGTGGTGGTAAGAAACCTACAAGCTTCAATCCATTCTTTCCTAAGGTCAAAATCCCCTGCTTTTTTCTTCGACAATAGAGTTTTTGGTGCTAACAACGACTCGAACAAATATCCCAACATGCTTTTGATGTCAACAAAATAATCATTTTTTGATTTGTCTTGGCATGTAACATCTATTTTCTCTAATGAACCACCGAAGTTAATAATCTTCAAACCCTTCTCACCCATTACATAATTTTTTTTTCTTCTTCAAGCTACTGTGAAAGAATCTTTTGCCATGAACGCAAGTCACAACGTTAATCAATTGACTACAATATATACAAACTCATGCGTGATCTCAACATCTTCCTTGTAATATAAACAACCCTTGTATGCATTGACTTTACTATTATTCCTCACTACTAAGTAATTTATAGAAGAATATTAAAGCGCCAACAACCTCAATAACGAAATTATTATTCTCGTGTTCACCTTTGATGTACTCAAAAAAACTATGCTAACTTTTGTAAAACGTTTGATATTCATAAGAAACGAGATTATTATTGTCTAATACTTAGAACAAAGATGATTACATATCTACAAAGGCACTAATTCGTGAAAATCCTTGTTTCCGAAACTGATTCGTGAAGTAGAGTTGGAGGGGAAGTTAATCAAGCTGTTTACAAAAGATATGTGTTTTTAATCAGCTGTTGAAAGACGCATTAAAGAAAATCAATTGGATGCTAGGGATGAATATAAGATTTTGTGTGAACATGTTAAATGAGGACTTTAAACATGATATCTATTTTAGTCTATTGTATGATTATAAGAGGGTGATGGATGAGAAACAACTAGAGTTGTTAGTATTTCTTTTTCCCCATTGGATTTCAACAACACAGATAAATGATAAATAGTTTCTTCTGACTAAGAGAAAAGAAACCGAGGAAGTAGAAACACATCTTCTACTTGCAATTTGAAAACAAACTTCGCACAACTAAAAACATGCAAAAAAAAAAATCATCCATCTTTCAAAATCAATTACATAACATAATACTAATAAGGTTAGTCATGACAAAACATTTATGCATCCATCCAAAAAAAAAAACGGAAACTTACCTCCAAATACGAATATAGTCTAAAAAAACTTAAGAAACCTATAATACTTTGAACAAAGATGATTACATATCTACAAAAGCACAATCTCTAATGAAAAATCCTTGTTACCGAAACTGATTCGTGAAGTAGAGTTGGAGGAAAAGTTAATCACACTGTTTACAGAAGATATGTGCTTTTAATCGGCTGTTGAAAGACGCATTAAAGAAGATTACTTGGATGTCAAGGATGCATATAAGATTTCGTGTGAATATGTCAAATGAGGATTTTAAACATAATATCTTTTTTAGTCTATTGTATGATTATAAGAGGGTGATGGATGAGAAACAACTAGAGTTGTTAGTATTTCTTTTTCCCCATTGGATTTCAACAACACAGATAAATGATAAATGATTTCTTGTGCTTAAGAGAAAAGAAACCGAGGAAGTAGAAACACATCTTTTGCTTGCAATTCACTTCAACATATGCTATGAACTCTTCAAGAATGGATGGGCAAACAATTTGGAAACAAATTTTGTATAATTGAAACCATGAAGAAAAAACATTCATCTATCTTTCAAAATCAATCACATAACATAATACTAGTAAGGTTAGTCATGACAAAACATTTATGCATCCATCAAAACAAAAAAGCAAACTCACCTCCAAATATGAATATAGTAAAAAAAAAAAGCAAACGCACCGCGCGCCTAACACTAGTAATTATTCTGCTCATGTAAATACTAAGGCCCCATTTGGTTCATGGGAAAGGAATCTTGGGGATGAGAAATCAATTGTTTTCCCATATTTGGTAAGTCAAGCATGGGAAATCGTTGCCTGACACATGGGAAAGTAAGAGGGAAAGTGAAGCCTTCCTTCCTCCTTGGGTTTTACTTTTCCTTCCCATGGGAAAGTAAGGCTAGCATTAAATACACTTTTTTTGACTAATTTGTCCTTACAAATAATTCATAATTACAATTTTTATCCAGCAACTATTGATATTCTTTTTTTATTATTATTTATATTTCTTTAATAGGAGTACGATTGGGAAATTAAACAAAATTTGTTTTCCATTCCTACTCAAAACAAACATGGGAAATGAAATAAAATGATATTTCCGGGTTACTTTCCGGGCATTACCAAACATGGAAAAGGAATCACCATTTCCTATCCCTTGGGAAATGATTTCCCATCAAATCCGTTCCGTGAACCAAACGGGGCCTAAATAGTAAATACAAATCAAAGCGACCCCCAGACCGAGAAACTGAATACTATTATTATTCACACATTTGTTTTCCCCTTTATAACAAAACAAAAAGAATTCAATGTTAAATTACTCCCTCAATAAATTCACTCACGCCCACAATTGTAAGATTAGGAACTGATCGTCCTCTAATAAACCAAAATAAACCAAAATAAACTAATTATTTGAATTGCTTTCTTAATCCCCAAATTGAGAATTCCTCATGACCAAATCCCCAAATTGAAATATTAAAGGATTCTAATATTAATAATTAGGTTAATTGTAGCATCTATGCGGGTAGAGATTCGAAACTGACAGACATCCAAGGAATATTTGTGTAAACATCCCTCTTCAATCCCTTGTACTCATAGATAAATTTATTTATTGTATTTGTCTTCCCAAAACTATAAGAGATCTCAAGTTCAAATTTTATTTTCTCTATTAAAAAAAAATGTTCAAATTTTCTTTAGAGCATCCGCAATGATGCTCTCTATTTCTTAGTTAAAATTTAGCTAAAAATATAAGAAAGCTATTTTAGGAGCTCTCTAAAAAATTTCAACTCCAACCATACTCTCTAATTTGGAGAGTCATAAATGCTATAACTCTTTTTTGATTGGTCAATCTCTATTTAAAAATAAAATAAAAAATAGTTAGCATTAAATAAAGGTTTGAAATACTTATTAAATAAGGTAGCATTAAATTATAGGGAGCCACTAGGAGTACTTTCTCTCTCCTCAGATTTAGGAGCTCCTAGAGGACTCCATATTTTAGGAGGTGGATAGGGAGCATGGTTGAAGTTACATTTTTACAATTCCTCCCTAAAATTTGTCTAAGGAGGTGGTTTAGGGAGCCCATTGTGGATGCTCTTAGCTATTTAGGAAAAAGAAATCCAATATTAAATTACCTCCTTAATGCTCGTGTTGAATCCAAAATTGAATGACTTGCTGGTTTGGTAGAATTGAATTAGGTCCTTAATACACATCAAAAAATCCAATATCAAATTACTTCCTTAATACACATCCCCAAACTGGGAACTCATCGTTACCTTACCACCATATATTATTACATTAAAGCCAAATTGACCGTAGAGTTCGAGCCCATCATTTAAGAAAATTCAACAATTAATGTTCTACCATTAAAAGCCGAATTCACGTTCATGTAATCACATTATTAATTTCAGTCAATGATTTTAGCAATTCAACAAATAAATTGAAATATTCAAGAAATCTAATATGAAATGGCGGGATCCCTTGACCTAGGCATTAGTCGACCATCCTTGTGATGCAGTATTTTTTTTCTTTCCAAATTCTTTTCTACTTGTCGTGCACAACAAATTTCCCTTTGAAATTTCTTAGATGGGTTAAATACCTTGCTTTTTATCACTAGTTTTTACAGAAAATTTCAATTTAATTAGTGAGAAACAAATTTAGCCAAATTGGTTATTGTATTATTCAAAAGTTTACAACTTTTTAGTTATTGGGTTTTACACTAAATTTCAATTTAGCCAGTGAAAAGAAAATTTTCGCAAAAAGCGATGCAAATGCAATACTTTTTGGCAAAAAGTCATTTTCGATTCCTGTAGTTTCAATTTGATCAATTTTATCCCTATAGTTTCAATTATGAGCAAATTTTTTGTCAAATTACTCTAATATGGAGGGACATTTTGGTCCAACTTATAGCCCCTCCACAACCACCCCCACAAAAACCTAGCAGCACCTACCCAACCACCTTCTCTCATCCCTCCTCCCCCTTTGCACCCAACCTCCTCCTCCTCCTCCTCCTCCTAACTCAACCCACTCCCTATCCTATGGCCACGACCCAACCACCCCCACAATAACTCTACCTAAAACAATGTCATTGAGTAACATTGCACAATGGGCTAAGAATGTCTTGCTCAGTTTTGTAAGAACGTGGGATCCCATAGTATAATGGCCTTTGATATTATATAACATTTTAATTGTTTGTTGCATTTAAAAGATAGTGATCAAAGATGATTTTAAATTTTTATTTGTAGTAACTGTTGTGCCCAAATAAGAAAGGAGCTATAATTTGGTATGAGTTTAAAATACTCAAATAGAAGTTTCTTGCAAAAAAATGACACGTATAACGCAATGCATGCGATGAATACAAACTTCATTCATGGTGATCCTAATTTGTTATATAAGAAAGTCCATTATTTGTTGACGAAAGTATGTGGCAAAGCTTCTGCAAAACAAGATTTGTATGCCCATTACAGGATACGGCTTGCGTTGTCGATCTCGAATACGATTTATAATGCAGCTCAATGTACTGGTGATCTTTCTAGCATACATTATAAGACATGTCTCGATGTAGCAGTAACTGAACTTCCAAATAAATTTCGTGGAAGGATTGGTAGCCGTGCATATTATGGTAGTTGTTATCTCATATTCGAACTTTACTCCTTTATATTAGGTTAAACTTAAAACATTCCAGAACGGTTGAGGACGAAGAAGATGATTCAACCATGCAATCAGATTACTTAGAAGTTGTGTTAAAAACTTTATAGGCAGCGTGGTTCATTGTAACTATATGGTAAGTTCCAAATTGCTCTTTTTCCATTTGGATTTCCTCTTATTGTGAGCCTGTCATTTGCTATTGAGATACTTTACCAAGGCCCAAACAATGATGGTTCTTATACCAGTTAAATTCATCCTAACTCCTATGAAACACTACGCTTTGTCTGCCCTATTTGTCAATTTACACACTCCTTTTTGTCAATTTACACTCCTTTTTATTTTTTAATATTTTTTTATACAATAAAAGAGAGTGTAAGTAGACAAAAGAGGAGTGGGAAAATCAATTCCCTGTATTTTTAAGTAAAAAAATATTTACCATGTTCATCGAATAATTGGCTTTTCTAAAGCATTTTTATTAAATGGAAAAGATTTAATGATACTCATTTAACGAAATAAGATAGGTATGATGTGGGATCAAGAAAACAACCACTACTAAAAAAAACCCCTTGCGCGACCAAACTTTGCGCGACGAAAAAAAATTCGTCGCGCAAAGTGACTTTGCGCGACGAATATAAATCATCGTCGCTCAAAGTCTTACGCGACTCAATTTTGCGCAACGAAAAAAAAATCGTCGCACAAAGTCACTTTGCGCGACAAAACTTTGCGCGACGACAAAGAATCGTCGCGAAAAGTAACTTTGCGCGACGAATACTAGAATTCGGTGCATAGAGTTTTGCGCGACGAATAGTGATTCGTCTTGCAAAGTATTTACAAAAATAAATAAATAAAAAATTATTTTTAAAATTTTTTGGATGCCTTTGCGCGACGAAATAATAATCTTCGTCTCGCAAAGTCTTTACTAAAATTAAATAAAAAAAATTTGGATGACTTTGCGCGACGAAATAATAATCTTCGTCTCGCAAAGTCCATACAAAAATAAATAAAATAAAAAAATATTTTGTTAGAAAAATATATTATTGTAGTTCGGATTGGGTTTTTGTTAGAAAATATATATTTTAAATTGACGATCAAATTGGTTCATTGTATTCATATAGGGTCAAGGAATGTAGCTGTAAAAAATCATCAAAATCGGAGTTAAAATAACTGTTTAATAGTGATTTTTGTTTATAACCATCGAAAAGTTTTGTCCCATTACGTGATCTCTGAATGTTTATTTTTTCCGATTTTTGGGGTATACGATCTCGAAGTATAAACAAACAAGTTTGACGGTTGGATCGTTGAAATTGGTTACATAGAATACATATGCTATTAAAACAATATATTCACTAACAATTAAGAGTTTATTTATACTTTTGTTAAATATAACATAAGATTTTGTGGTATCCACTAGTGTAAATATTTTAAATTGACGATCGAAGTGGTTCATTGTATTCATATAGGGTCAAGGAGTGTAGCTGTAAAAAATCATGAAAATCAGAGTTGAAATAACCGTTAAATCGTGATTTTTCGTTTATAACCGTCGAAAAGTTTTATCTTATTACTTAATCTCTGAATGTTTATTTTTTCCGATTTTTGGCGTATATGATCTCGAAGTGTAAACAAACAAATTTGACGGTTGGATCGTTGAAACTAGTTTCGTAGAATGCGTATTCCATGAAAACAATATATTCACTAACAAATAAGAGTTTATTTATACTTTTATTAAATATAACATAAGATTTTGTGGTATCTACTAGTGTAAATATTTTAAATTGACGATCGAATGCAATCATTGTATTCATATAGGGTCAAGGAGTGTAGCTGTAAAAAATCATGAAAATCAGAGTTGAAATAACCGTTGAATAGTGATTTTTCGTTTATAACCGTCGAAAAGTTTTGTCCTATTACTTAATCTCTGAATGTTTATTTTTTCCGATTTTTGGCGTATATGATCTCGAAGTGTAAACAAACAAATTTGGCGGTTGGATCGTTGAAACTAGTTTCGTAGAATGCGTATGCCATGAAAACAATATATTCACTAACAAATAAGAGTTTATTTATACTTTTATTAAATATAACATACGATTTTGTGGTATCTACTAGTGTAAATATTTTAAATTGACGATCGAATGCAATCATTGTATTCATATATAATTATTCGTCGCGCAAAGTATATATTCTAAAAATTTGGCAGTTTTAAAAAATTTCGACTTTGCGCGACCAATATATAATTATTCGTCGCGCAAAGTATATATTCTAAAAATTTGGCGGGCACCAAAAATGGGATTTTTTAAAAAAAATTTCGACTTTGCGCGACCAATATATAAATATTCGTCGCGCAAAGTATACTCTAAAAATTTGGCGGGCACCAAAAATGGGACGCGGGAATATTTTCGTCGCGCAAAAGTTTGGGCGACAAGAAATTCGTCGCGCAAAACTGAAAAAATTTGGCAGGCACCGAAAATGGGAATTTTTTTTAAAAAAATTTTTAAACACTTTGCGCGACCAATATATTGTTTCGTCGCGCAAAGTGATACGTTCTTTAAAAGCAAAATAACTCCTCCACCATTTTCTCAATGTCTTCTAAATCCTACCATTTCTCTCTTTCCCACTCCCCAAATCCTACCATTTCTCTCACACTTACTCCTCTCACTTAATCTCTCATCTCTCTCTTCACTATCTCTCTCTCTCACTCACTCTCTCATCTCTCTTTTCATCATCTCTCACTCTCACTCACTCTCTCATCTCTCTCTCATTATCTTCTCTAATTCTCTCACACTCACTTCTCTGTAAATTTTAAATTTTTTTCATTAATATGTGTTTTTGGAGTTAGTTTTGAGTTTATGCCAATTATTTGTCATTATTTTATGTTATTATTTTGTTATTTGACAATATTTGTTTTTTTTTTTTGTAGGGAATTGTTGAGGCTTTGATGGCTAAAGTTGAGGATTTGATATAAGAGGCTTGTAGATTTTATTATTGTACTTTGTTAATTTAAGTGTACATTTTGAATATTATGTATATTGGATAATTTGACCACTATTTTTCTTATGTAATTTTATTTTGAATATGTCAATTTAAATTAAAGTAATTAAGAAAAATAAAATCATACAATTAAATTAAATTTAAAAAAATTAATATAATGAAATTGATATAAGAGAAATAATAAAAAAAAAATGTCAAAAACCTTGTGCGACAAAATATTTCGTCGCGCAAACTATTAAATTAGTTTATTTTAGTTTAAAATGTTCAAAAATCAAAAATTAAAAAAAATGAATATTTCGTCGCGCAAAGGTTTGCGCGACGTTCACATTCGTCGCGCAAAGTACACTTGCGCTACATTAACTTTCGTCGCGCAAAGTATAATATTCGTCGCGCAAAGTTGTTATTGTCCGTCGCGCAAAGGTTTCAGAATTCGTCGCGCGAAGTAATTAATATTCGTCGCGCAAAGTTGTTATTTTCGTCGCGCAAAGTCGTCATGATTCGTCGCGCAAGTTGTTATCATTCGTCGCGCAAAGTTGCTTTGTGCGACGAATAATTTTCGCCGTCGCGCAAACCCTTTCTCCACGAGTTTTGCGCGACAGAACTTGCGCGACCAAAATTTCGTCGCGCAAACTTTGCGCGACGAAATTTTCCTTTGCGCGACCAAAAATAATTCGTCGCGCAAAGTGTTTTTTGTAGTAGTGAACGTAATGACACGTAACAAAATTCAAAACTACACTCTCAAATCCAAATTAATAGGCCTTTATCATAGGTATGGGCCTTGAAAAAATTAAGGAAGGAAATTGTAAGTTACTGTGGGCCTAAAGTGTCAGCGCTTTGGGGTGAACATTTAAACCAAAAAACTAGTGAACCGAGCTGAACTGAGTCGAAAAGTTGAAATCTAGACCAGTTTGGTTATCACTTTTTGTCACTTAAACCGAGTCTAATTTTCTTTTATTTTTTATTTTTTTTGTATTGTAAAGAGTCGAAGCTCAACTATACTACTAACGTGCCTTGGAGTATTATTTCGCAGGTAAAAGATGTATGTCTCTTAATAAATTGGAGAAATTTGAAATTTATCATACGTATCGTAAGGTTAATATGGTGGCCGATGCTCTTGCAAATTCATGATAAAAATTTACTCAACCTTGCTTTGATTTCTGGAATATTGGAAATCGAAAATATATATGGGTCTAATTTTGATACATCTTTCCTTTTTATAGTAAAGCATATATATTGTCCAGTCCATGGTATTATGGGTAACCTAATAACGATAATATGATGGAGCATATATGAGTTTGTTCAAGTTGGCTAGAGCGGATGCGCTCCTCATTTTGCACCCGACTTCGGATCCTCCTCCTCATAGTTTAGATCATATTAAAATCAAATATCACTTATATAAATAAATAAAAAACAATAATATGATGGAAAGTTGGACCATGCATATGAAGAGAAGCTCACTGAGACAAATTTTAATGCAAGTCCGTGAACTTTGGTGCCAGGTTGGGAACATCTATAAAAAAGACACAAGAGCGACAAAGGAGCATCTAGTTTTATAGTTGGCCATTGGCTGGTACCAATGTATTGCCATTGATAGTTACATTCACACATTTATGACACTTTCTCAGTCTGATTGTAACACTGCCACATAATAAAATATGAGCATACATACATACGGACATGAGCATACGTACATACATACGGACACGAATTTAGTAGCTCAGGATGAACACGTATGATATTGTATATCCATAGCTAGACAGCATTGATAGCAATCTTCATCCCAGACTGGCAATGCCCTGGAAAACTGCATATGAAGTAGTTTTGTCCCTTCCCTAGCCTTATTTGGTCCTTTCCAGATTTAAACACCTTTGCACCCTTCGGAGTTGTGCAGCTGCTGTAGCCACCCTTGTCCACAGCTACCACATTGTGCAGTGTTGGATCATAGTTGAACACTGCAAATTCAAGTAATTAATTGCGCTGCAAAAATATATAAAATATACGTCTGGACCCAGTTTTTCTAAATAATTCCTCCAGACTTGTTCTAAACAATTCCTCAGGCAAAGTATAAAATGTTTGGACCCATTTGGTATGGAATTGAGAAATTGTTCGTCGATTTAAGAAACAAAAGGTACACTTTAAAAGCAGAATTTATCTTTAATTACTATGATTATGGTTCTTTTTTTCTTTCTGTAAAATAAATATTTAGACTACCAAAAAATCAACTCCTTAATTCTTATAATTTTCAGAAATATCATCTTCAATTCAAAGATCTAAATTCTCCAGAAAAAAAAAAATTGTCATAGAAATTTTTCTTTATATTCGGAATTTGTCCTACTTTTCTAAAATTATATGTTTTCACATGGATCTAAAAACTTCTAGTACTAACTAATAAATGAAAAATAATTAATTAATAATAACTAGAAATTATTATTTTAATTCAAGATATATATATATATACACACACATATATATGACAGCTGCTTAAGGGCTTTTATAAAGTTTCCATACAACATGCCTATTTGAAATCTAATCAAGTGGCAGATATTATGGCTAGACGAAGGGATGCTTCTTCAGCTACTCGTGTTTGGTTTGAAAATTTTCCAATGATTGTTTTACATTTTGATTCATATGGTATTAACATCTCTCAGGGGTAGGTCAGAAACTTACAAAGCACATCGCCGGCTCTAAATTGCTTTCCATTGGGCCACCTATCTGTGTTGAAGCTCCAGCCACCAGAATCTCCAACCCTATAAGTGGCTGCGTTGCTGCATCCCAACTGAACCATTAGGCATAAAACTACCACCACTCCAACGGTTCCTGCACTGCCTCTTCCCTGCTCAGACATCTTACAATTCTCAAACACCAAAGCAGATCAGCTCAGCTTTTTTTTTTATGAACCAAAAAAGGGCCCAACCTAGCTTCATATAGAGGGTTTCAAAAGCTGATTTATATTTTAGCTGCTTGCTTGAAAATGATTGAACGAAGCAAAAGACAAGGTGACGACTTTTGGGACATAGCAAACAGCTCTGCATTATTAATCTGAGGGTCTGAAGAGAAGTGATGGCCAAAAATTAACTTGTTTACTGCACAAGTACTCACGGGCATTTTTTGTAGCTCACCCGTGAACGTTTGCTGGGACCATATAAACTTTTTCTTCTGCTATTTTATTATTCTTTTGTATTTATTTTTCGATTACAACTTGGAAGCTGAACTTTCTTTTTTTTTTTTGGGTCAAGACTTCTTTTTTTCTTTTGCGGATTCAAGTCTTTTGTCAATTACACTTTGAACCTCAGTGGTTTGGGGTTAGAACAATTTCATCGGTATAATTTTTTTTCTTTTCATACATGTAATATTGGAGAGGGAAAACGTTTAAAGTTATGAATTCTTACAATGTCAGCTCATTTTTAATTTACATATATGTCGCATCGATCACGGACAGACATATGATATACAGACAACAAATAACAAGAACATTTTTTAGGGAAATTCTTAACCTTTTACATAAATTAAAGGCATGAAAGAGACCCCTGTGGCATCAATTTGTTGTCGATGTCGGTACAAATACATAGTGGCTCGTAAAAAAGATAGCCGTTATCATGATAATTTGACGGTCAAAGAGGCCAATTGTATAAAAATTTGAAACATTATTAAGGCTTGTTTTTGCTAATTAGTAAAAGATAAGGACCTAACTATTAAATACCTAAACGATAGGGGTTCGAAATGTACGTGGCTTCAATAAGATCCATTTAAATACAACCCACAAGAATTGTGGATTCTCTTCTAACCAAAATCAAAGTTTTTATTGGTTTGTCACTTTTTGAAAGTACTGTATGAGTAGAATTTGGTCGAGTGCTTGAAAGTTCATATAGTATATGAAGATTTCGTATTGTGAGATATAGTATCCTAATAATTTTTTGTACAAAGCAGGTGAGAGGTGATATGAAGATTTGATTTCATAGGTTCCACAACATTATTCTAAAGGAGGTAATGTAAGGGCCTGTTTGGTATCCTATTTGAATCCAATTTTATAAACTCAAAAACATATTTGAAGTCCAAGCTACAAAAACTCATTTGGTATGCCCATTTTTAAAAACTCAAACTCAAGAAAAACCTCCATTATTAAAAACAAAAAAAATGAGGTTTTATATATATTTTTCCTCTCTCTCCTCCCGCTCCCGTCTCTTTCTCTCTCCTCCCTCTCCCGTCTCTTTCTCTCCTTCCTCTCTCATCTCTCTCTATCTCTCGTCCCTGTCTCTCGTCTCTATTTCTACTCCCTAGCTCCTTTTCTTTTGTTAATTTCAATTTGAGAATTTAGGGTTTCTGATTTTCTGATTTTAATTTCAATTTTTTTAGCTCTTAAAAATAGTTTGGAGTTCAATATCAAACAAGTTTTTAGATCTTAAAATCACTATTTGAAAACTCATGTTTAAAAAAAAAATTCATAATTTTGAATAGGATACCTGAATTTCTGAGGCATACATTATCTGCTTTTCTATTTCTTCTACTATATATACTTTCTAGGAAACAATGCAATTTTATTGACACCAAGTCTGGCCATAAGTACCAACTCGAAAGTACCATTCCAAGTTCCAACAGACACTAATTGTTATTTTTTCAACCAAAAAAAAATAGGCACCAATTATTATTTTATTTGTTTTGGTACAAAAGAAGGCCGGAGGCCCAAATACGAGAAAACTAGCCCAAGACATTCCTTGGCCGAGTTATACAATAAATATTACAAGAAGCCTAGAAACCGCAGGGAGGAGGATTGAAAATTGTACAGCACATTCATTCTCAAGGGTGAGGCTTAAATTGGCAAACAAGGGCAACCCTTTATGGCAAGAGACGTATCATGTGAACTAATTTGAGTTTGACATTATTTCATTTGTTTTTATTTGAGCTCTATTTTAGAATTTTTTTTCACACTAAATGAGAAACTGTCATATTACATGTTACATCAGTTGGTAACTAAAAATTAAACAATACATTTATTGACTTTATAAACACAACATCATTTTTTCGCTAATTTTTCCACTCCTCTAGTTCCGATCATTTTTTCGTCAATTTGACATTTTTCCGTATTCATGATATGTGAACAATTTTTTTACATAATTATTTTTTAAACTTTGAGGGAAAGATTCTTCAAGAAAAGATCTAAACTCTTACCATGGATATATGAAGTAAATTGCTTTGCTAATTGAGTAAGGCGACCCCACTTTTTTTTTAAAATGTGATTTAGGGTTAAATAGTTGGGAAAAGCAAAAGTTGTGTAATATCCCGAAAAATTCAAAGTGGATTTTCATATTTCAGTGAAAAATAATAGTATGGTGGAGAATGATTATGAGTATTTTATAAAGTGATTTTGGATTGAGATTATTAAATTAAGTCTGTTTAATTTGAAGTTGGAAAAAAATAACCAAAATACCCCTATGTGTGAAAGATTATCAAAATACAGTTGTAGGCAAAAAAAAAAAAAACGTGGAGAGCATCAAACCACCCTCCTCCCATTCTTACCCCCTTGCCTCAAGTTTTCAAATCCACCATTTATGAAAGAATGAGTCACCTATTCTAAATTGATGACTCACCTAGCCTAAGATTCTTTAATCATGAAATTATTCTCTTCCTCCCCATTCATTGTATCATCACTCTCTTCTAAATTGATGACTGACCTAGCCTAAGATTCTTCAATCATGAATTTATTTTTATCCTCATCATTCATTGTATCATCACTCTTTTCCTCATTCACACTATTTTCATCCTCATTCTGCTTTTGTTCCTCTTCAAAATCCAAAATTCATCACTTCCTTGGAACAGCCAAGAACTCAAATATCGAAAGCTCCAATGAGAAAACTTCCTTCATAAAAGTTGTTCATTTACGTGATTCCTATGATATGCTCCAATTTCACCTCAATCTGACTAGTACAGACTCCGAAAAGTTGGTATGATCACAATAAGTTTACCATTTCCTGTTTTTACAGTGGTATGCTCGGTTTCAATATGTTTATGTGATTTTCTGTACTCAAATGACTTTGGTTCCTTCATAAAAGTTGTTTGAAATGCTGTCTATTATAAGATATCAAAAGTTTAGGTTAATCAGACTTCTATAGTCACCTTGGGAACGTTTAGAGTGGAACTTGTTTATAGTCTTCGACCCTAGTTCCTTCCCTTGGTTTCAGTCCAGAACACTCATTTTGAAAGCTCAAAACACTATAGTTTCTTCATGATAGTTACTCTAAATTCTCCTCTTTATAACATATCCAAAGTTCAGTAGAACACAACCATTATAACTCTCTGAAAATTGGTATGAACAAAACTAGTTCATTGATTATATTGAATTTCTTGTTATAGATGTGTACTTTCTCTCAAAGGCTTATTACTTATCATTCCATTGATCAAATTAGCCACTATCATCTCAAGAAAATGATTCTTTGAAGGTATGAAGCTCATCTTCATATTATCTCTTTGATGTACTAGTTGTAAATCAAGTGTTGGTTAGAATGCCTCAATGACATATATCTCTTTCAAAGTGTGTTTCTATGAAGTTCTAGATTATTTCTATGTGATTTTGTACCAATTTCATTCTGGGATTTTGTTACATCAAAATTGATATCTCAAGGGTTATTTCAAAGTTGGTTTTATGCCATTTGAATTTAAATTGATTTTTTTTGTGAAATTTCAAAGTAGAGACTATTCTGTTGGAATTGTTCTGATTCTACCGCGTGCCCTGTTTTGAATAAGTGTTTGAAAACTTCTTGAACTTGGATTTTCATGAAATTTTAGTATGTTTTACTTTCACGTACTTATTTTCTTCAAATTTGAAAAGTTTTATCCAGTTTTGTTGTAAATTGAAATTTTGGTGAGTTTTCAAAATAAAGTATACAAACCTAAAAAAAAGAAAGTTCTACAGCCTAGTTTGTTTTGGTTTCTGTTTTGACATGCTTCCTTAACCCTAATTTTCATCAAATTTTGACATTTTTAATTTTTCTATGTCTAGTTGTGATCTGAAAATTTTTACATTATTTTGATTTAAACTCAATATTTAGTGAATTTTCAAAGTTAAGGTGTTCCAACCTAAAAGGTTAGCAAAATTAAAGTTTTTGTTTTAAATTGATATTTTAAATTTTCTTTATAAGTCTATAGCCGAACCACTTGATTTTAAACATCCCAAAGAGTAGAACTATTATAGGAGGGGAATAGATTGGTTTTTTCTTGACCCTTGGTTCTATGCTTGCTTGGACGTGAGGTTAAGGGGAGTAACGATCGGGTCGAACAACTTGTCAAGCGTATTATGGGGCTTTAGGTCTACATGCGCCAATAGGGCACTCAAATGTGTTTTCTTATTTCCAGTGAATTTTAATCAATAAATTATCTTAACTATGTCACTTTTAATCTTGGTGCTTATATATAGTATTATAAGTATGAATATTATTGTTGCTTTGCTCGATGAATATTATTTGATGTTATGTGAATATTATTATTGATGTTTTTCCGTGGATATTATTTGATGTTGGGTGAATATTATTATTTATGTGATTAAGCCTGATATATTATTGTTATTATCTGTATTATTATTCTGCATAGATAAATGATGTTTGCATTACATTATATATGCATCATAAATACAATGGAGTTCGGAGGGTGTGTATGTGTGTCGTTTGAGGTATATCTAAGGGGTGGGAGAAGGCCTTAGATATATCTGAGAAAAAAAAAATGGAATATATTGAGGTGATGGGAGCAGGGCCTCCAATGAAAAGTGAAAGTTGAGAAATTCGTAAACAAAATAAAAATGGGTTAAGAGACGGATGGGTGCTAGTTCATATTTTAGGGTATTCGGAGCCACAATAGTAAAACGCATGGTATAGGACAAGCATGCTTGTTGCCCTAGGATATGAATTAGTGGGATTAGAAGGGAGTGAGTTCATGGCATCATCGCATATGCAAATTTGTTTATCTGGTCTGATTGCATACTTTATATATCTTGTGTTTTTTATGCATGACTCTTTGATTAACTGTGATAGTTGACCTTAAGGGGTTTGACGGTACTCTACTGGGCATTAGAATGCTCATACTCTAATAGATTGTGCAGGATTCAAGACGAAGTTTGAGGAAGTGGGTTTCAACTAAGCTGCTAGACTTTTGTTGCTAATTAGTGTAATTAATGTTTGTAAGAAATCAACCGCTTGATAAAGATTTTAGTATGTATTTAACTACGACCTACTGCGACTCTGATTTTGGTGTTGTTAAGTAAATTTGTATTATTTTGTGGTTCTATTTCTCATCATATCATGGTTTTAGGATTTTATTCTTATGACTATGGTATGACTCACACCATAATTCGGGAATATTCCTTATTTTCGAATCGAGTCGTGACAAGTTGAGAGTTCTAGAAATTGCTATGCTTTTGTGTGGTTGATGGGTGGATGTCTTTGCTTTGTTACAATTTCATTTGACTGAGTCCCGCGGCTAGTTAACGTGTTGCTCCTCAAGTTTGGAAACAAAGGAAAGCAGGCTTCCCACCTAGCCAATCCCTTAATTGTCCCAAATTAGTTTTGTATTTAAATTAAACAATTAAGACCCATAATCCAAGGAATTGCAAGTCATATAAGTCCGTCTTGATGTAAGTAACAATCATGACAAATCAGATTAGCAGTAAGTTAAACCCAATACATTGGCTAGTCAAATATGGCGACTTCTTGATTCAATGAATATTACATGGGAAGAAAAAAATGTAGTGGACATATACATATACCAAAGCAGACATTCTTGTAAAGGGGTCAATCAATGAAAGGCTTTTGAAAAAAAATATATATTAGGTCGTAAAACAAGAAAGACATAGAAGATTAAAGGAGCAAATGGTTTTCCATGCAGTAACATCTTGCAAATAATTCTGGCTACCTCAAAGGAAGACCTATAAATTATGCCAATTTTCAATGGAGCATAAGTTCAATTATATTTTACAGTTTTATTTATATATATCTCTAGAGATAAAATTAGTAAGTGGTAGATTAGTAAATGACCCACTAGTGTAGTGGTTTGAAGTAATTGCTCCCTCAGGAAAAGTCATGATGTTGAGTCCTAGCATCCATTTGTAGTGTGTGTGAGTTTAGTATTCAGGAAAAGTCATGGGTTCGAGTCCTAGCATTCGTATATATAGTGTGTGTGTGTGTGTGTGAGTTTAGTATGTTATTACCCCTCCCAATAGGAAAGGTTTTTTAAAAAAATTGTGACAAATTAAATGGCACATGTGCACAAATTAATCCTGACTATTTCCCACTGAAATTCAGAGATAAAACACAAAAAGTAAGTTTCAAGTCTTCTATGGAAATTCATGCATCACATCACAGGTATGTACAGTTTCAATATTGATTGCAGAGTTTAAAATTTCAAACTTTCTTTTTGATAGGTATATTTTTCAATGGCATTATATGGATTAATTGCTTGGCTGACAGATCCATTTCTTTTTACTTCACATGCAACTTATAGTTAAAAAAACAACAAAAGGAAATTAAAAATTGGATCCCAAAGAAGATTTGAAGGCTTTGATTGCACAATTGGACATATGAGAAAAAGGAAAATGTAGACATAATAAGTTAAGGGCTAGTAGCTGTAAGGGTTTGCAACTTGCCTTAGTGTGTGCCTAAAATGGGACTTCAAAGAAGGATGACTTTAACAAGTATGAACTTCTTTTCTGGAAAAATATGCAGAGATTTTTCTAAAAGTGATTTTCACTGCTAAAGTGAAAAGGTCAAAGAGTAAAAGATGCAGGTGCCTGCAGGTTCCAGTTGAAAACTATGAAAATGCCATTCTGCTGATGAACATCAATGTAACTAGTCCCAAAAACCATACATACAGCTAGCAACCAAACCAAATCCTGTGTCAGAAAGAGGCAAAATTCAACAACTACAAGCTGCAGCTGCAGCTTGCATGGAGTATTTCAGGGCTCATTATTCATAGACCAATTGAAATGCTAATCCTTTTTGCTACCTGGCATTGATTGAAATGAGACAAATAATATAAAAATCTCACCAACAACTTTTATTATCATTGAGGACAAAATATTAAAGATTTGATTCTTAAAGCCTCAAGCCTAGAGAATATATCATTTGGATTCTTGCAACTACATACTAGAGAGTATGCATAGGTCATAATATATTAAAACTATTACATATATATCCTAAACATCTGCATGCCCTTCTCCCTCTTAAACTACAAGAAAGTTTCAAAATAGATAGAAAGAGAAAGATTAAATTAATTGTGCTTAATTTGGTGCATGATTATTAAGAAGAGATCCCCACACCAAGAAAATCAATGAAGGGAGTTTCCTTGTGATGATCGATCGATTCGTGATCTTGGCAATCATGGTCACCAAATTTAGCTGTGGCTGCAACCCTCCATTTTGCCAATGTTGATGCGTTGTCACAAAAATTAGCCAACTCTTTCTTGAATGTCCTTCCATGTTGCTCAGGACGATTAATGTGATCACCAAGACCGAGGCACCCAAAAGGACTTGGAACATTAACCCTCTTGTAATTTGGAAGCCCAAATGCACTAGTGGAACCTATGTAGCTGCCATACATGAATGAAGAAGTAGTCGGGTTATTTCTCCGGTGAACGAATTGATGATCCGAACCTTTCGAGCACCCGGAAATGTTGTTGTTAGAACTAACATTGTTGAAGTAATCTCTTCTTTCCCTTCCCAATAAACCAACTGAAGATGATGCGGCGTTGTTTGAGGTTGTTGACATTGTAGCAAAGTTCCAATTGTAAGGGGAAGAACTAGTATGCCTTGAATCCATGAACATTGCTGGCCTATCTTTATTTGGGTTTCGGAATTCGAAGAACTTAGTGCTACTATTCTGATCAAACCCAATTGATGCTGAAGATCTCAATTCCCCTTGAGATTTAAATTTCCTGCTTACATCAAAATTGTTGGAAATTGAGGAGGTGTTTGATGAGTGATCGTTACAGAAATCTTGGTAGCTTCTCTTCCCACAAACTTTGGACTGCTCTCTTTGTCTTCTTGCCATTATAACATGCCAATGATTCTTCACAGCATTATCAGTACGGCCTGGAAATAGTCTTGCAATCAGTGCCCACTTGTTTCCATGAATGCGATGTGCTGCTAGCAGCCTCTCTTCTTCTTCCTCACTAAACGGCCTTCGGTTGATTCTCGGATCTAGTTGATTAAACCACCTCAACCTACAACTCTTCCCTGCAAAAAAAAAAAATCAAAAATAAAAACCACAACACAAAAAAAAAATTAGCAAAATTAGAAAAAAGAGGAGGGGAAAAAGCATATATGTCTATCACCTCCCAAATTATATATGTAGGGTTTATGAAGTTGGAAGAAGCTTATGCTGGTCCAAATTAAAGAGAATTTTAGGTTTGAGATTTCATATTAGAAAAAGATCCAAAAGTTGTCCCCAACCCAACACAGTCAAGCACCACAACAACAAACACACAACTAAACACAAGATAGTACACAACATAGTTAGATATATACCTGATCTTCCTTGAAGCTTCTCAGCTATGGAGTTCCAGTTCTGAGCACCGTACTGCTCAACAAGTTGCCGGAGTTTTTCATCCTCGGCCGGCCTCCAATGTCCACGTGGGCAGGTAGTACTCTTTGCTTCATCTCCATACTCATCCATGGCAACGTTTTACAGAGGCTGCTTTATTTTTGACGAGGTAGCTGCTAGCTACAATATTATATGACAAATATTATTCTTGACATGATCAATTACAGCACAGGAGGGAAGCTTATGGCGAGCCCACAAAGATATATAGAAGAGAAAATATTGAAGACCAAATGGAATAAGAAAGTGAGGGGTCGGTTTAGGGTTATGGATGGGCAGTCACTTTTGTTGGTTTTACACGACACATTGAGCTAAAGCCCTCTAAATATGTAAATGAAACCTGTATAGCCAAATGACCCTTTGCTTGTTATGTCATTGGCCAACAATTAAACTTAACCCTCATATTCCCAACTGTTTCTCTCTCCCTCTCACACACGCACACACACACACACACACATATTTAAATTTAAATTTAAAAATAATTAATAGAAAATTAAACATACAAATATGTTTAAGCCATTGTACTACGCTAATCTAGACCTAAACATTTGGGCAGCTTTATAGGTTTAATTAAAGGGACATTTCTCCTAGTGCAGAGAATATGGCTCTGCATCTATTTTAATTTATTTATTATTCTTTCATGTATTTATAAACCAAGTTTGGTGAGCACAACCTTTTTTTGGAAAATATAGAGGTCCATTTCATTGTCTACTAATAGAGTAATTTATTAAATTTTTCTGTTTTTAGCTCATGATGCTTCTCATTGGAAGCAGTTTATATGGTAGATGCAACAGGTAAAACCATTTGGGGTTACATATATATTAATGTATAGGGCAGTTGATAAACTTCAAGCTGGCAAACCCTTAATTGGCTAGTTAAGTTTGTTAAAGCAATACATTTGCCATGTAATGCAGCTTATATGTCCTTAAAAGGATATATATATCAAGTGTATAAAGTCTTGATACCAAGATAGAAATCATATATATATACAGGGTCGTGTCGTATATATACTTAATTATCACGTAATGTGTATGTACACGTACATATATGTAGTTAAAAAATTATTATGTTACTTTGCCTTTTAGTTGAACTGAACTACAAGATTCTTCAAATGAGTGTTTTAAGATCATAATTAAAATTATCTTATGTATCAAACCAACTTCACTAAAAACCCTTCGTTAATTTTGATCTTCATACACATAATAAAACAAAAAGAAAGAAAACAAGAGAGAGATGGTAGGTCATTGGTGTCCATAGCATTATTATTAGCGGAATATATTAAGGTACTTTAAAGGTTAATTAGTGTTTTAATTGGGCACTTACCATGACCCTTCTGGGTATTATATATAAAGACGATATGCATGGTAGATGCCTTATCAAAGCAACTTCAGTAGTTTTATGACCCTTCTATATATATATATTTTATGGTGAATTATTTATCATGGCAAATGAAATAGAGGGTCTTTTAGGTTGAGGCTAATAATGCCGTGCAAGTACAACATCAAGAAAAGTATGGGTAAACCGTCTGCCTTTTTCAATACTTTGTTCCACTCAGACGACAAGTCAAATGAAAACATTGAAACATTTTCTGAAAAAATAAATAAATTAATTAAAGACTTATATTATTATATAATGTTGCTTAACTGATTGAGATTTCATATCCCACGAAATCAAAACACTTTTCTTAGCATCTAAAATATGCTTCAACTAGTTTATACATTAACATCAACATTAACCAATCACACTATGCACCAAATTAATGTCCTAGCTATAGTCGGTATATGAATCCAAATTGGTGTGGATGTCCCAATCCAACAGGTCCATCCGATCATGTAAGTTATGTTCCAATACTAAACTTACACACACTACACGGATGTTAGGACTCAAGCTCACGACCATTTCTCGGACAGTAATTGCTCCAAATCACTATTAATATGTCTTTTGCTTTGTTTGAATTTCTTAATTATGTTTTTAACGAAAAACAATATTTTTTATAAAAAATTCATCAGATGGAGGAAGGTCAAAATCTGGACCGTAAAATAAGATGAAGTGCACCATCACTGAAATTTTAAGCCTCCATAAACGACAAAATGTGCTTAATAATGAAAGGAAAATAGACGAAAGGTTGATAGAGGGCATCTAAAGCAGCAATATTTATGTTTTCCAAAGTATCTATAAGTAGGGTTTTTGGTTTTTTCTTAGGCAAACGTAGGAGGCCCATGTGGGATTGAAGAAACTAACCACCATGAAGAAGTTTGGTGATTGATTGGCTCCATGTTTCCAGCTATCCCTTAGGGCTAATGTAAAACCAGTTTAACAACTAATTAGCTACGTCTGTGCGTGTGATCTCAATAGCCTAATTGGAAACTGTAGATTCTTTTTAAAACATAAGAAATATTTTATAATAAAAAAAATTAAGAATAACAATGTTGAATATTTTCCTAAAATTAAAGTATGCGGTCAAAAGATATATGCATGGGTGGAAATCCTTGAAGGACCCGAATCTTAGGAACGAAAACCCTAAAGACAGAAGAATTCTAGGCCTTGCTCTTATAATCCTACTAGAAAACCTCAAAAAGGATCATGTGATGATTTGGGGACAGTAATGTATCCGTGGTCAAAATGGATTGGTCACGGGTAAGCCACATATTACGTCATTGTGTTCTTCATATGGTGTTGCCATTAATTTTTGGATACTACTTGTCTCCTTACCTGTAAGGAGATACTCCTCTTTCCTACAAATCACAATTTGACAACTTAATAATAAAAATAAGTTCCGATACTAAGAAACAATTAATTTTTTGGTTACAACGTATTAATAAATACATCAAAAAAACTATATGGATATATTTGACTAATTTGCCGGTAATTTGACGATACCATCTTCCCTAGACCGGCTTCTCATCTCTTCTGTAATTATAATTAGCCAGTAATTTGTGTGAACCCAAAAAGTCGTAAAAATTGTTATCCATGATGGGTACACAATTATTCTGTCCACTAAACAATATAATGGTGGTAGTTACGTCATAGTAAATAATGAAATAAATATATGATCAATTAGAGAAGTCGCAAACTAATATGTGGACAAAAGGGTCATTATAAATCAAATCAATACTGGTATGATTTGCGAGGTATTCTTCATCGAAGCTGCTTCTCAACTCAAAGCTTCATCCCAACTGTTGTGAAAGGTCATGTTATGCTGTTCTTGAGGTGCATATACCAACTTCCCAATCTGTCTACTCACATATCAAAATAGACCGTTAAAGAATAGCACATCTCTCTCTCTCTCTCTCTCTCTCTCTCTCTCTCTCTCTCTCTCTCTCTCTCTCTCTCTCTCTCTCTCTCTCTCTCATGAACTCTCTCTCTCTCATGAAGTGTGTATGAAAGAAGCTGCATATATAGAAGGGTTTGAAAGAGCTTTCAAACAGTAAATGCGAAGCATTTCAGTTACTTGCACAGCCAAACAATCTTCAAATGTCTTTATTTGAAAACAATTATATACCTTTTTCTCTCACCTTCCCAATAGAAACCCATACAAGCAACCCAAACTCTTATGATCTTCCCAACCATACACACACCCTATTGTAAACATCAACAGAGCCCTTGAAAATTTTTCAACAAACCACTTTGACTACTCCTATCCAACTCTCTCTTACACATATGCATGATCAATGCACCCACTGTTCCACATCATACCAAACCTACTTTTTGCCTTGTGTGAACTCTACCTTTCTATAATACTTACCCTTTTTGTTGTCCTCATTGAATGCATTTTGTTGCATGGTAGCTCATGATATGAATTCATGTTGGCTTCATTAAATTCCCATAACATGCCTTCATAAACAATATTTATTTGGACAACTAATTAATTGGAAGGAATTGTCACATGATAAACATGGTTAAAAAGCACAATCATGCTTATGAATTAATAATGTTAGAAACACCAGATTTATTCATCAAATGCATTCTCTCTGTATGATGTGTTATGGGTCATACATAAATGTATCAATACCTTACTTGTTATACTAATAAACAAAGTTTGAAGTGAACGACCCAGATTTAAATCAATAAAAACCGTCACATCATTTTATGAATCAATTTACGGTTCTTACGAGTCACCTTTTGTTTTATTCCATCTCTCATTTGTCATTGCTCGGGTGAAATTCAATGTTTTCTGGTTTGGTTTTCTAAACCAATCAACCAAGTAACCGTTGAAGCATATGTTTTGTTCATTAATTAGCAAATGTCGCCTTCTTACGAAGTTGGTTTCATGGTAGAGAAACAATGAATCAAAATACAGGTAGAATACGTGGAGATGCCATTATGTATTAATTATATTTTATATATATGAGCATTCTTAAACGGCAACGAATTCTGAGAGACAACCAACTAATAAGAGGGTTCTTCTTAGACTAAAGTGTGACGTGTTATCCAACACAACAATGAAGTGACCCAGAAGGATTTATTTCTTATAGCTTGTTATTTCTTTTCATGCATGCCTTGTACAATAACAATAACCCAACGCCTAATAAACGGCAATAAAATACTGCGTTTTATGTAGAGTCAAGTACAGTTAGTTGGCTTTTCAGTGGTGATTAAGTCTAATCCCAACAAACCACATTGATCGCGATGTCTCTTATTAAACACTAATTTAAAATTAGTGGCTTGAGACAATTAAGACAAGGACAGCTTAGCTACCTTAATTGGTGGTTACCTCTATCTTATCTGGGGCTGTTCAAGAATTAACATTCTCTAAACTTTGTCCAATGTGTCTAATCTCAAAACTCTTAATCATACAGCACAAACTCATCACAAAATTAGCAGACCCATGAAAGGTTTTTTATTATTTTTTATAAATCAATTATGATGATAATTTCATGCTTAAACCTACCCAAATCTGAACTCATCTCTAGCTAACTCTGCATATTGCCAACTGTTGATTAATTATGATATATATATATGTAATATGTGGGATGTGATCAACAAACATGCATCAGCAATCCAATCAAATTAGGTATCTGTTGATTAATTCTACCATTGCGCAGCCTTTCAGTTGAGCAAATCTCCTAAGTATTCCATTAGAGTGTTTAAATTTAAGATTAAACCCCGGCCCCACCACCACCAAGCAAATTGATTTTGGAGTGAAACCATAACTTCCTTTATGGTATTAGAGCAAGTTTGCCACGTGTAAAAGCCTAACGGCCACACGTTCTCTGCGTCACCCAATTTGTATTGTCCACGTGTTAGGCTTGAAAATTCTAATGTAAATGTGAAAATGTCCCACATTGGAAAACTAACAAACCTTAAAAGTGCAACCAATTAGTTTTAGGGTGACACCTCAACTTCTATGCATATGAAGCTTTGTGGCATGTTTATTGCAAGGCTATAGCATTTCTTTGTAGTCATCAGGAATTGTTACGGTTAACATTTAGTGATAGTATGACATCCTACCTACTAGTTAGGCCTATACATATTGCAATATGCCACATTAAAATATGTATTAAATCTTGCATTTTGATTCTATAAGTTATAGAGGCTGTCCATATCATGATTATTATAATCAAGGAACGCATGTTTTAGTTGTAATCTTACCCACTTGTTTCAATAATTTGTTTCATGAAGCTACTTATATATGCTATGTAACTTGATATATATTGTTCAATATTCAAAATGGTTTATAATATAAGTGGTTAAGATCGTTTACACTACATTCGAGGTTATGTGTTCAATTCATTCCTCCCAAAATATATTCAAAGGGTCAACTTTTGTGTCTACCAAATATTTTTCTTTATTTCATGCGATCGATACTTATCCTCATAGGCAACACAATTATTCACTATCACATATATGCATGGGCAACAAGGGTGGAATCAGGAAATTTTTCAACAGGTGGGCTAGCTAAAGTTATTAGCTAAAAATCTATGATCTTTTTTTATGTACTTACCGTTTCTGTAGTCCTTTTGAGCTACAAACCCCTTATAATTTCCAATAAGCTTTAGCATAAAATAAATACATATTAATCTTAAAAAAACACAAGAAAAACAAAAGAAGTCAATGGACTTTTATTAAAAGAAAATTTGACGGAGGGACCCATATTTAAAACTTCTTATGATAGTTATGAGAAATATTTGAAACAGCACTGCTACATGGAGTCCAATCCAAATGATCATAAATTTTACTTGCTGGGTGTGGCAGAGAGTCGTAGCTTGACTCAGGCTTTCATGTTTTAGATGATAGTTTTCATATTCAACAACCAATAATATCAACCTTTTTTTAATGATGATGTATATAACTTTCAAATAAAAATAACAAACTGAAATTACTTGATTAGAAAGAAGAAAGAGTATTTTGGAGGAATGTCAACTTTTCTTCTTGTTCTTTTGTCCAAATTCAAATAAATCCAATCAGGTCCACGCCAAACTTGACTACTTTTGGGCTCAATAAAGCACTACTCATGGTCAAAAAGGCCACCGCCCCATACAAAAGAGGCCCAATTCATGATTTTTTTAAATATTTTCTTTGTGATAGTCAATCGATAAATTGCATATCATTGGTTTCGTAGACTCATCAAACTGGGCATTGTCTCAAACTAGTATATGAAAGTGTGTTTTTGAAAAAAAACAACCTAGCAATGAAAGTTATTTCATGGAATTAAAGGTGCAAAACAACTTCAATCCAATTCTAAATATCTTTATGTGGCTAACGGGGTCTGCCCAATAAAAAAGTACTTTAATTTGCAAATTAATGATTTTAAGTTCGAACTTCCATGACATCTTAATAGTGTGTGTAAGAAATTCCCCCTCCTCTTGTATACATTACTTGTATTCAATATATATATTTATGCGATCGAAGCTAATGTGCAACATCAATTGTAACACTAGTGTTTTTAACTTTCAAGCCATAGGCTCATGATCACCACTAGTATATTTTTGCGACGATTCTATGATGATCACCACTAGTACAGTCTTTATGTACACAAGATATTGCTTTCATAGAATCACCACTAGTACAGTCTTTATATACACAAGATATTGTTTCACAAGAAAGGTACATTTTCAAGTCATAAACCATACATTAACTTTCATGAAACTAGAAAACCTCCGAATTGGACACATATCAGTCTATACCTGATACTAATAAAAGCAACTATTCTTTCGTACCAAAGTGTGTTCACTACGAGGAAAAGGGGCTAAGGCCATGATTTACTTAGTCATAGCGAACCAGCAGAAGTCATTAATGTATAATGGCAACGATTACTGTGCATCAAAGGCTTGTAATATATAAGTCACAGTGACTCTGTGATTGGAAAACAAATAGCCATTAACATTGTATAGGACTTGCGCCAGTATTTTATTTAGGAATCTGTGGCTTATAATGAGATTTTCTAGTAATGATTGATGAATTGTGGCCAATTCATGGTCAACACTCTTTGGCCACGGATTGTCTGCTCAAAATTTTGTTGCTCCTATTACAAAGTCCTACACGTATGGCTTGGCCCAAGTTCAAATTCCATTCAAAAGCTCTCTGTATATAATGTCCAATAATTTTCTACCACCTTATACATACAAACTCAACTTTTCTACTCAAAAATGATTTGACATTTAGAATTTTGTTATAACCATCATTACCACGAACCCTATGTGTCTTTATCTTTTCTATTGTAAATAATATCGAGTTGCATTGCATAGAATTGTCCATATCCTATAGGTGTCCTTGAAGCCCCTTCCAATACCTTCATGTCCCCGCTACTACATTTTAAAATGATTGTTTCGTTTTTTTTTTTTTTTTCGTTCTTTTTTTTTTGTTTTGTTTTTTCTAATCCCATCGTAGCACATGTTGACATGTTGTCTGCACCTCTCGAAAGACAAATCCTTAGTCGTGGACCTCTCACCACTTTTCAAAGGGTTTAGGGTTCTTCTCCATCAGCATTGTTTTATAAACTTCTTGCTTGTTTTTTTATTATCATAAAGATGGCATATACTTGTCTTGAAATGTATTTATTATCTAGCTTTCATGGCATATACTTCTCTTGAAACACATTTACTATTTAGCTTTCGAGGCATATACTTGTTTGTTAACCCATTTTATTTTCAGTTTTCAGTCGTAGTTTTCATTTTCACTTTTTTTGAAAGCTGAACACGAAAAACATGTGTGTTGTAACAAATTGTGTTTTCAGTTTTCAAAATCATCCTTATTTTTTTAAAACAACTTGAAAATGTTTTTCAGTTTTCAGTTTTGAAAAAAAAAATTCGCTTCTTTTTCATTCACTAATTTTACATCACCACACATGAAATGTACTCCAGTTACAAAACTTAATATTTGGGACCTCCTGACTTGGATTCGGCCGCTCGATTCTTGCATTCGACCACGGAACCAATCAGAACCTCCAAATCCAAAATTCACAAAATAAAAATCAACATAATTTCAAAAAATTCACTGAAAAATATTACGAACTCTTTGTAATATGAACTTTCATTCTACGATCTCAAATTCACAAATTGGCCACACACAAAATTCCATTTCCAAGTTCCACATTAAATTAAAAATTGAAAACTGAAAACTGAAATCAGTTGCCAAACAAATATTGTTAGTTTTCACTTTTCACTTTTTTTGAAAACTGAAATTAGTTACCAACCAAGTTTTCAGTTTTTTGAAAAAAAAAAGAAAAAAGAAATAGTTATCAAACGGGCCCTTCATTTTGGACACATATCAATTTATGGCCGATACTAACAAAAGTAACTGTTCTTTCGTGTCCAAAGTCGGTTGAAAGGGGCAAATGCCATGATTTGCCTAGCTACGACGAACCAACAGTGGCCATTGGTGTATAATGGCCTCAGTTAATGTGCATCAAAGGCTTGTAATATATAAGCTACAGTCACTTTGTGGCTAGAAAACAATTAGCCGCTGATGTTGTGTAGGATGTGCTAGTATTTTATTTTGTCTGCATGGGAGGAGCCAATTAAGGTCTACAAAAGTCACTTAACCCTTCTCACTCTTTGATAATTTGTTTTTGTATGTGTTATGTGTTGCATTTGACTGAATTACTTTCTATGTATTTACTAACTTTCTCCTTTTCTTTGTTTACTATTTAAATCCTATAACAATTAAAGTACACTACAAAATCCCTCTTGGCTCTAGTAGTATCTTTCTTCTAACACATAAACACACCTCATAATTCCTAAGATTTCTCGAGATTCCTTTAATCGAATGAGCCAATCAATTAGGCAAAATTCGCAATCTCGCTATTTAAGGTTGACCCTCCTTGATAAAATTTCTGACTCTGCCACTGGTTGGTTGTTACTTATAATGAGGTTTCCTAGTAATGGTTGATGAATTGTGGCCGATCTGTGGCCAACACCCTTTGGCCACGGGTTTCTGTGACAAACATGAATATAAGTCATGAGTTGTTATGACTTACAATGATGTTTTCTAGTAGTGGTTGATTAACTGTCTTTCTAGTATCATAAAAAGATAGAATTGAAAGTTAATGATCCCCGTCAATTGGTGAACATCCATATTTACATGTAGCATGCATCAATATCCTCAACGTCACCAACATTATTCATGAATGAGAAAACTTTTGGAAAAGTAACAAATAAGAGTATGTTAGCTAAAGGAAGAAATAAGAGTGTGTATTCATCATTAGTACATGGCTGATGTGCAAATAAATGCTAGAAGCAAAAGCATTACTCCTTAGCAACTTGAAATTAATATGAAGCTTAAATATATGGCTTGTCCCAAGTTCATATTCCATTCAAATGCTTTGCGGCGCCTATATATAATGTCCAATAATTTACTACCACTTCTTATACATACAAACTCAACTTTTCTACTCCAAAATGATTCACATTTAGAATTTGTTATATAACCATCATTACCACGAACCCTACGTGTCTATATCTCTTCTATTGTAAGCATTCCATCGAATTGTCCATATCCTATAGGTGTCCTTGAAGCCCTTCCAATACCTTCATCTCGCATGTCCCCTCTACTACATTTTAAGATGAGATTTTTTGTTTTTTGTTGTTGTTTTTTTTGTTTTTTCTAATCCCATCGTAGCACTAGCACATGTTGACATGTTGTCTGCACTTCTCCCAAGACAAATCCTTAGTCATGGGCCTCTCACCACTTTTCAAAGGGCTTAGAGTTCATCTCTATAAGCATTGTTTCAGAACTTCTTGCTTCTTTTTTTTGGTATCATAAAGATGGTATATACTTGTCTTGAAACACTTTTACTATCTTGTTTTCGTGGCATGTACTTCTCTTGAAACGCATTTACTATCTAGCTTTTGAGGCATATACTTGTTTGATAACCATTTCATTTTCAGTTTTCAGTAGTTTTCATTTTCATTTTTTTTGAACGCTGAACACTGAAAACATGTTTTGTAATAAATTGTGTTTTCAGTTTTCAAAATCACTTTTATTCTTTAAAACAACTTGAAAATGTTTTTAATATTCAATTTTTTTTTTTGCACTTCTTTTCATTCACTAATTTTATATCACAACACACATGAAATCAACTCCAATTACCATAACTCAGTATTTGGGACCTCCTGAAATGGACTCAGCTGCTCAATTCTTGTGTTTGGCCCACAGACCCAATCCAAGCCTCCAACCTCCAAATCCAAAATTCCCAATAAAAAAAAAATCATCATAATTCCACAAAATTCATCAAAAAATACTACGAACTCTTTGTAATATGCAATTTTATTCTACAATATCAAATTCACAAATTGCCCCAAAAAATTTCCATTTCGAAGTTCCACATAAAACTGAAAATTGAAATAAATTACCAAACAACTATTGTAAGTTTTCACTTTTCACTTTTTTTGAAAACTGAAATAACCAAACAAGTTTTCAGTTTTAAAAAAATAAAAATGAAAACTAATAACTGAAATGGTTATCAAATGAGCCTTTAATTATCTGTTTTATTCCCACGAAGTTGATTAATCGTGTCCAAAAGCCTTGTGAGTGGAGTCTTGTAACAAAGCTATAAAAACAAAGAAGCAAAAAGGCAAGTTTTTGTTAATATATATATATATATATATATATACTGGTTGATAACCCATTCATTCTTAAAAATGTTCGTCAAATACGTAGTTTAATTAGACTCACACTTAGATTATCACACAAGTTCAACATCCAATCTAACCTCTCTAGTGTCAACACAAACATGTCATTTTCAAGAAAAAATGAAAACAAAATTTTCCCTCAATCTCTCTGCGTGTCCATGTATTTGGACTGAAGTCACGTATTGGATAAGATAGAGTAAGGATGATTAGGACTGAGATTAAAAAAATTACAAGTTGTAGGGATATTAATCTGTTCATCGTATACAACTTTCAAATGCATATATAATTACTCCATTAGCTAGGCCACAACGCATGATTGATGACATCTTTGATTCCTTTCACATTAGAGACGCACAGTTTAAACTGATTTTCCTGTTCTTGTTATTTCTCAAGTGCGAAATGAAATAAAATAAAATGGGACCCATTAAAAAAAAAATTCGAAATTTTAATCCCCCAACGGTGTGGATAGGTAATCTTAATTGTCAGAAATAAATAAGATCAAGAGTGAGTCATGTATAAATAAAACGCTCTCACGTCAATTAAGATATTTAAACCTCTTCTAACATTAGAAAGAGAAATATCACTAAGTTAGTTATTCTAACTAACGAGTATCTACCCTCACATGATGCAATGCAATTATGCAACCTTTTCCCTTTTACTCTTACCTCCTTTATACCCAAAAATAATAATAATAAAATTAAATAACAAATACCACTATTTTTTTTTATTACATAGCAAATACCACTAATGATTGATCACCATTAAGATAATACCACTAATTTTTCAGAAAACCAAAAGAATCTTTCAACTATTTTTCTATTTATGTTTTCTAAATATATTCATCAATCAGTTGAAAATTTCCGTTCCCTAGAGACTGCTCTTTCAGAAAAACAAAACGTCTTTTAGCACTTTACTTCTTTTTTGTTTGTTTGTTTTTTTTAGTTCTTCCTTTAGATTTTTTTTAAAAAAATGTTGTAATAACAAATAAAGAGAGCTGTTAATTTTCTTATGTTAGATTTTATTATGTATCAAATCGCCGTGTTAATCTTCTTTGGATTGAATCAAGTCATTAGGGCCCCGTTTGGTTCACGGAATGAATTTGATGGGAAATCATTTCCCATGTCATTTCCCAAGGGATGGGAAATGGTGATTCCTTTCCCATGTTTGTTTTGAGTAGGAATGGAAAACAAATTTTGTTTAGTTTCCCAATTGTACCCCTATTAAAATAATTAAAAAATACCAATAATTGTTGGATAAAAACTGTAATTATGAATTGTTAATAAGGACAAATTAGTCAAAAAAAAGTTAGTCTTACTTTCCCATGGGAAGGGAAAGTGAAACCCAAGTAGGAAGGAAGGATTCACTTTCCCTCCTACTTTCCCATGTGCTAGGCAACGCTTTCCCATGCCGGACTTACCAAACATGGGAAAGCAATTGGTTTCCCATCCCCAAGATTCCTTTCCCATGAACCAAACGCAGAAGGTGTCATAATGGATGGATCCAATGATTTATGACGAACAATTCAAAGGATTCACCGTGTGATTCGTTAGAGCTTATTTGGACAAGTCGTGGGTTTTAAGTTTTAACACAAAATACACAGTCAAAGCAACGCTAAGCATTGCAGGCGACACATGTCAACATCTGAAAAAGCTCTAGCAATTCAATTAAATGCCAAAAAGAGAGTAGATGATGCTTAATGGCCAACCTATGTGGTTTTATTCAGGTCAAGAGTTAAATCAAATTAATTTACTCAATCAAATCACAAACCAAGGTGAATGAAGGATACTTTAGCTTTGATTGTTAAGTCGCCCAAATCAAGAAGTTTGATTTAAATTAAAAGCTAAATTTAGCTGCTAAGAGAGAGAGAAAACTTCAAATTTGGGGATTTTCCCACAAATCCTATCGAATCTTCTATGTTTTTCGACTTTTGGTGGACCTACATCAATCTATTCTTACGTTGGCAGATCTATTGTCTTAGATCTGGGTTGGCTTTGGTTGTTCCTCATCTTGTGAAGTTACTCTTTGAGATGTTGTGGCTTGGTCATGGTAGATCCACTACTCATTGGCGCATAGATGAAAGCCATATGAGAAAGTAGGTGGCACTCTCGAAGAAAATTCGCAACAATTGGTTTCCTTTTGCCGGCGTTGTTTTAGCTTTTTTATTTTGGTTTAGTTTTGTTCAATAAAGTGTAGAAACTTTTATGTGGTTTTTTTCTCCCATGATTTCAGAAACTTAGTTGAGTTTGTCAAGTGTTCTTAGTCTCTTTCGAAGAGCCATACCAATTAGTGGCTAGTTTTTGTCATTGATGTCATTGGACTGGATTCGATGAAATTATGGCAGTTGAAAGGAGTTATAGAAAAGTTATTTTTTAGAGTGCTCCAAATTGTTTCATCTTTTTAGCTAACTTAAGTTACTAGGGAATTCTATCAGTTTTTTTTTTAATTAAAAAAAATAAAATAAATCAATTAACTCAAATTAAATCAAATCAATTCCCCAAATTAAGAAATTTGAATTGGGCTTACAACAAAGACTCAATTATTTGCCTATGAAGAATACGGCTTTCATAGATATGGGCTTAGCCAAGTTGACTAGAATGAATGTGCTTCCCACTCTACACCCGAGTTCAAATTCCCTTTCCCTAATTTAGATTAGATTAAAGTAGAATATCATTTGTATAAAATAAATATAAAAAATGTAAACTTAATGACTTTAAGGGAAACCTAAAAAAAAGACTCAAGTTTGGGGAAAACTAGAAAAGCTCTCAGTCCAAAACAAACACCCAAACACTTAAACATTCAAAGTCTCTTGTGTTCATCAAGCTTGTGGAGACTCACCAAGAACAACACGCACATGTCGATTCCTCCACCACCAAAACCATAGATGATTACTACCACGTGACACTCCTTGTGTTCCTCGTTTGTTCAAAATCAAGCATTGGCGGGCCTTGGTGAAACCTCAACGACTTAAATCATGTGATTCTAGAACAAGTGCTTGTTTGTTACCCTTGAATCAAACTCAAATCTTAAAAATATAATGAAAAGACCGTTTGACAACCATTTCAATATTAATTTTTATTTTTTATTTTTTATGCTAGAGTATGGAGGAAAGTAAGAGTGAGGATGATATTGAGAGAGAGGATGACAGGGGAGGATGAGAGGAAGGAGTAACAAAAATGAAAACAATTTGAAATAAATTTCAGTTTTTTGTTTTTGTTTTCACTTCTGTTACTCCTCCCTCCCATCATCTTCTTTCATATTCTCTCTCAATCCCATCTCCACTCTCATTCTCACTTCCATTCTCCCTATTTTTTCTCTATACTTTAGCATAACAAATAAAAAATAAAAACTAAAAACTAAAATTAAAATGATTATCAAACCAACCCTACATAATTTATTTTGCATATATATATATATATATATATATATATATATATATATATATATATATATTCTTGTTTAATTTACCGTTGGAAAATCGTGTTTACAAGTACTTCGGTCATTTGCATATGTTTCACTAAAGCATGCATACCAAACAAAGAAGGGACACAACCTCACACACACACACACACGTGCATGCTCTGTTACACAAATTTAAGAAAGTAGTAGATTTGACTAAAATTATCAAATTTTTTTTTCTTTCTATAAACGAATTTCTGGAAACTTGAATAAACCAAAAATGGAAACGTGGGTGAGGACTTTCTAGTAAGAGCGGGAGACACGTTGTCCAGTCAAAACATAACATGACCACATTAGCATTTAGCAGTTCATGCCACTGATATTGGCAGGGAAGTCTCAACGAAACCGTTTCTTAATATTTCCAAAGACTAGCACATAGAAATGTTTTCATTCTCATTCTCATTCTTAATATAATCAAGCAGCATAGGAAAAACCATCAAGACCATTTATGATGTTTTTTTTTCTTGGTCGAAAGCAATTTGTGATGTTAAGCGTGAAGGGAAAGGTCCAAAGGTTTTTCATGAGACCTACAAAGAAAAAAGAAGAGAAAAAAGACACCATATGAGGAATGAATAAAGAGGATTGTTAAACCTTTGACTTTGTCATACAGGTGCTGTAATAATTCCATGCCGAGGAGAATCGCAGCCCCACCATGAACACGTTCAATTATGTTCGACCAATCGTCACTAACCACATAACACAACTTTTGTACCATTTTTCAAACATTACCGTACAACAGTTGCTCATACCAGTCGAAGACCACCAGTTCAAGTACTATTTTACCCAACTCTCTTGACTTTTGCAAACCCAATCTGCCACCGTAGGTTTCATCCATTTTTGTGCAGATTGCAGATTGAATGGTCAGGATTGGCTGGTCAAAGTAGGAACACTCCAATAGTTGTGCTTTTGAAGTACACAATGTGACATTCTCCTGTCAACAAAACAAAGTTAGTCAGACAATTTGGTATAAACATGCAGACTGATGAACACAAATGAAAGCAAAAGAAAAGGTGAAAACCACAGAAAGAGGCCAGGAGAATGCGGAATTGAGAAGTTTCCTTGACGAAGAGAATTGTTGGGTAAGTTTCTCTGTCTCACTACTTTTTTTTAGTTTTTTGGGTCTTTCTGAAATTCCAGAACGTTGGAATTTTCTGTACAAAGTCTCCTTTAACAAATGGCTCTCCAAAATAGTCAGATTCTTGAAATGGCTAGTAAATATCCACCCAAATGGCATATAGTTTCCTGTAATATTTTAATTTTCCTTATGTGGGTCTTTCTTGAAATTTGTTTTGGGTTATTTTTTCTACTTGTTTGTTGCTTCTCAATCTACCTAACCTCACAACAATCTAATTAAATTATTTAAATAAATATAAGCAGGTATTTTGGCTCTTTTCCTCTGTCTTAATCCCAAGGTCAAATTCTCTATCTTTCCCCTTCCTACAAAGCAAATTTTGAGGTTCATCTTCATTTGGGTTGTCTACTTAATTATACAGAACTTGATTGCTCAAATCATCTCATCACCTTCTTCATAGAGGTCTTCATCTTGCAGCATCAGGTATGTATCTTTTTCCTTCTCCTTCTATTTTAGATTTCTTAAATGTCTCCTCTGATGAATTGAACTGTCATGAGCTATGTTTGCATATTATATTTACAGAAAGTCAATGAAATCATTGGCTTAGGCATGGATCTCTCTCTTCCTGTGATGATGTTTATGCATGTTGTAATCTCAGAAAGTTTTTTTTGACTTAGTCCTTTCCAGTTTGGCAACTTGTTCCTCTGTAATTGCCAGCTGCCACGAAACAACAATTTTGTTTTTTGGTTTTTGGGTTTCTTTGGAGTTGCCATGTCGTTCAAGGCTTTTATAATTCAGATACATGATTTTAAAGAAACCGTACAACTGGTGCTGGTGTTCCATCCCAGGGCCTTTCTGTAAGCTATATCTTCTCCATCCTGGCAAACAGAACTTAATTGTCGCTTATACTTTTTGTGAGTCTCATGCAATTTCATTCATTTTGCTTCCTTGCACAAGTTTTTACCTGAAAGTGCAAAAGAACATACGGAATACAATTTTTTGAAAAAAGTTTAGAATACATTGTTAATTTCAATGGATTATTATTTCTATCTGTGTCTCCGCAGAATTTGCTTATTGCATCGTAGAAACTAACACCGGATTGATTTGATCTGTTTTGCTAATTTCCAGTCTTACTGAGAGTTTGACAGTAATTTACCGTCTAATGTGTGACAATTTGTGATACAGAACTCAACTGTGTGACAGAACTAGTCTTATTCAACAACTGAAGAGGTAAAACAAGACCATGTCTTTAGTTAGGCCAGCGGAGCTCTCCGCCACATCTTACAGAAACCCCAAACTCTACTCTCTAAAGGGCAGCAATGACGGTTCCACCTTGTCCACTCAAACATTTATCTCCGATAAGCATAAGACTGTGTGTGTGGCTGATCCTTACTCCGCTGAGAGCTATGAGGACTTCCTTGACTCCCCAATGGAAGAAATTGCAAATCCATCTAGCTCTGGCATTTCTGGAAATTCAACTAATCCACAAGGTGACTCATCTTACCAGCTCAGAGCTGGATCAGTTTCCTCCTTTAACTCTCAAAATCCATTTAACGCTTCTTTAATGTCCATGAGGCAACATGATGCTTATCAATCCAATTTTGAATCAGATTACTTTGAGAGTCAAAGCCCCGATGCAGATAGCTTTGATGAAGATAAGATGAGACTGAAGCTTCAAGAATTGGAGCGAGCACTTCTTGAGGACAATGATGATGAAAATGATGAGGAAATAAACTGCAGTAGTCAAAGCATGGAAGTGGATGGTGAATGGACCGATCCAATCCAGAATGAATTGCTCCATGACTCACCCAAGGAGTCTTCATCATCTGAGTCTAATGTGAGCAGCATCAGCAGCAACAAAGAAATATCACAAGCTTCTCCTCAGACACCCAAGCAGCTGCTTTACAACTGTGCTGGTGCACTTTCAGAGGGCAACATCAAAGGAGCATCAACAATGATAAGTGAGCTCCGGCAGATGGTCTCGATTCAAGGAGATCCTGCTCAGAGGATTGCAGCTTACATGGTAGAAGGCCTCGCAGCTCGCGTGGCTTCCTCAGGAAAAAATATTTACAGATCTTTGAAATGCAAGGAACCCCCATCCTCTTATCGCCTTGCAGCCATGCAAGTCCTTTTTGAGGTGTGCCCTTGCTTCAAATTTGGCTTTATGGCTGCAAATGGAGCCATTATAGAAGCATGTAAAGATGAAAAAAAAGTTCACATCATAGATTTCGACATAAGCCAGGGGAATCAATACATAGCACTCATACAAACACTTGCTAATCGGCTAGGTAAGCCACCACACTTGAGGTTAACAGGGGTTGATGATCCTGAGTCTGTTCAACGTCCTGTTGGGGGCCTTAACATCATTGGACAAAGGCTCGAGAAGCTTGCCGAAGCACTTAAAGTTCCATTTGAGTTTCAAGCAGTGGCCTCGAGGACTTCAATCGTCAATACCTCAATGCTGGACTGCAGGCCCGGGGAAGCACTTTTGGTAAACTTTGCTTTTCAGCTTCACCACATGCCTGATGAAAGTGTTTCAACAGTAAACCAGAGGGACCAGCTTCTTCGGATGGTCAAGAGCTTGAGGCCAAAACTCGTTACAGTTGTAGAACAAGACGTGAACACCAATACTACCCCCTTTTTCCCAAGATTTATTGAAGCCTACAATTACTACTCTGCTGTTTTTGATTCCCTTGATGCAGCTCTCCCAAGAGAGAGTCAGGATAGGATGAATGTTGAAAGGCAGTGCCTGGCACGGGACATAGTGAACATTGTTGCATGCGAAGGAGAGGAAAGAATAGAGCGTTATGAGGTAGCTGGAAAGTGGAGGGCTAGGATGACCATGGCAGGATTTACTTCCTGTCCTATGAGCACAAGTATAACTGATTCAATTCGGGAACTTATCAGACAGTACTGTGACAGGTACAAGGTGAAGGAGGAGGCTGGTGCACTTCATTTTGGATGGGAAAACAAAAGTTTGATTGTTGCCTCAGCATGGAGGTGATGATGTTGATGGATATGCATCATTTAGTTCCAACCTACTGTTATGCTTTCATTCAGTCTTGTACTTATAGTTTTGTGTGAGATCAAGACGTACACTGATACAGGTAATCGTATTCGGAGTTAATAAATAAGGACCTAGGGAGCTGCTACTTATCTAACACACTGATATATGATCTCTGTGCTTGTAATAGAATAACCTTTCTTTACTCTTCTCCATCTTATCATTTTATTGCTTTCTTTTTTGCTTGTAAGAAAAATGATAGTATTATCTTGACATTTTGAGGCCCTTCAAATTTAATATCCAAACACTGTATGGCCTAAATTTAGTGTTTTCAGGTGTTTTCATTGCCCAGGTTTCTGATGCTATCTGCATTAGCCAAATGTAGAACACGTCACTTCAATTGAAATGAATTTAGTAATTCAAATCACCTTCAGATTACATTCAAGGGTGACAATCTGTTAATTCAATTGTCATATTTGAACCAGGCACTCGTTTCCTGGAATTAGACAAATTTAACCTAATTCTAATTCAATTGTCATAAAGTCCACTGTGGTTTTGTTTAAATAAATTTGGCCTTTCCAAATTCGAATCTCCTCTCCCTTTGATAAAAATAAAAACTTGACCATCTCAGTTGCATGCACAGGTTGTGTTTGAATCTCTCAGGTCATATGAAGAGAGATGAAAACATAACTGTTGCATGCAATCGTGTTAGCAAACCACGAGTACTCTAGAGTTGACAACAGGGGAGCAACCCCTCCACAAGAAAGAACAACTCAATTGCAACGGTTATAGCACTCTTTTGCTATCCCTGGTCAATAATGACATGCCACGTAGAAATGTTATCACAAGTATCAAAGCGTAATTTACTGGGATAGTACGTTTCATGAAAGTCATTCTCCAACCAAGGATTCCTTTCTTCCTATGAGTAAATTAATAAGATTATGATGCCTTTTCCGAAACCCAAAAAATTGGAGTTTTGCATTCCCAAAGTAAAAGTGGATTAGACCAATTAGCCAGAGCAGTAAGCCCAATCCCTTGCACCCAAGTTCAAATCCCTTAGATTAGATTAATTTAGAATAGGTTAGACTATTGCTTGTATAAAAAAACGAAAAAAAATATCTTTGCACAATACAAATGCTACCTAAGAAGAGAAAAATATCAATTTTTACTTTCATATTTTATACGAAATACCAGCCGCTACAATGATAATTTCTATCACATTCCTCCCAGCCACCAAGAAAAAGGTGACGATTAATTTTGAATATGATTGAAAATCATCAAAATTGTGAAAAATAATATTATGCATAAATTACAAGATCAGAAAATACAATTAGGACTTCCCCCTGGTAAGCATGGGAATAAACTACCTCTTCAACTTTTCCAGCACTTTCTCGTCCCCTCTTGTAAGAGAACCTGTTTTCATTCCAGATTTTCCTCCATACCTTTGCTGACTTCTGATATTCCATAGGGAATTTGGTAGTTATCCGGGCCTCCTAAAAAATTCATTCGGACAAGAAGCTGCTTGAACCTTGTAAGATATGTAACCGTCGCGCTCTTGTGAACACTGATCATAAGTAGAAAAAGCTGCCGGAGTGCTCATTTTTGTCCATAAGATCTCCTCACCTAATTCTCTCCGGAAGTCACTCCTACAACCCTTTGATATCTCTACTCAATTCTTCACACCAACAAAACACAATGCTACCTCAGCTTGGGCTTGGAGCTCTTCCAATACCTTTACAATGCTCTCGCGGCACATTGTGGTTTCACTACGATCCAAAAGCAATTTCCTTAATCTTCACCCATGCACAAGAGTTAACAGGGTCAGACATGAATCAACTTCAATTAAGCAACTTGACATGCAACAATCCAAATAAATTTGTATTATTTTATAAGATGTCAACCAAATAGTTGATATCAAAGCCTTAGATTTCAATGAAACAAGATTCACCAGTCGAAGAAAATTCTATCCTTGAGCTGCATCTCTTTTGGGACATACACTAGAAGTAAGGATTGAACTCATCAAGCTACATTTTGAATGCTACCAGTACTTGCAAGAAATAATATTGTGCATAATGTTCACAAAATTCTATCACCAGAGGTGACTACACTATTCCAAGAGTTTGCTCTGTTCTAGAAGACCAAGGCAGTCTTGATCTTGACACTAAGAACTTGTGTATTGTGCAGCAAAAAGTCACGCATCACAATCAAACTCAACCCCATGTCTAATTAAGTATTCCTCCCTTGAGGTTTAAGGGTATTCGAGTTTCAGAAATTTAAACACTTAACCTTCTTTCCCATGATAAACTTCAAGGGCAGACTATCATGCACACTAAAAGTTACTGAGCTTGCACATCAGTTTCACATTCTTTTGTCTTCACATACTTTGTTAAAAACTTTATTGTTGGTTGACATAACATTTTTTGCTTATAAAAATAACCTGTTTGATCACCATGAAACTTTGGAATATTCTAACCATCACATATCTTAATTTCTTCTTCTTAAACAATATTTCTGAAATTGACGATTTTAGAAAAGCTATTATTTAAAAAGCATGCATCTGGTTTATGGTCTTAATGTATTTTATGGGTCACATGGTGGTACTAAGAAATGCATGCTAAGGAAAGGGTATCTTCACTAATGGAATCAATTTCAGTAGCAATGGACTGGTATTTCACAGCCCCCATGCCATCTCCAATGTTAAGCCAATAATTGCCCTTCTAGCCAACTAGTAGTTGAATCAACATTCAAAATTACTGCTTATATCTATGTTTCATATAACAAATCTGTTAAGCTGAGGCGTCAACAGAATAGTACGCTGATTGCTATTTAAACAACACCAAATGTATTTCCACTAAGGGATCACCAACAATCTGACTGTTGCGATAGGCAAATTTCCTCAACATGCAGAATCAATAACTCATATATTGCTCTTTAAAAATATTTTCAAGGGGCAAACAAAAGACAACATCGTAATGACCAAGGTGCAATGCAGTACATACCTATAGACAGTTGCTATATCTCCATGACCGGTGCAGACAATAATCATGGCATTAGTGGGTAATGCAGCATAGAGGGTACGTATTCTAGTATCCACTCGCTTTAGAATTTCCTTGAGTTCAGATGCCAAGTTGCATTTAATACCATTTTTATTGCCCGAATTCTTATCACATGTAAGCAAGGATATCATCTCTGCAAGTTTTCCATTTAACTTCTCCGGATCCTCTGCTTGTTTCTTGAAATAACGATTCAATTCAGAAAACTGAGTCCAGACAAAATGCACTCTATCATTCCTTGCCTACAATCAACAGTAGATGAAGACAAGCATGTAAAAAGATGTAGCCAAGACAAATAATAAATACGAGAAAAGTACGGGGGGCACAGCCATTACAATTTACCTCCTTTTGAGCTTTGGAAGAAGCTTCATCATCAGAGGACACAGGAACTGCATGGGATAATTCAGAAGCATATCGCTTCACAATAGAAACATCATCAATGATAGAGGAGGTCTTTCCACTCTCACTCAAAACAGTTAGGAGTCTTTTCCGTATCAGTGATGGTCTTGTGCCAAAGTCAGGTCCTAATCCAAGAAAGAGGGCATGCATATAAGATCAAAACTAAATTCAACATTAACAGACATTGACGGATTCAAAGGCACATGATAATTATCTCAGCTACATAAATGTATGAGCTGACCATAGGGAGGTTCAATCTAAGTCAAAACAAAATTCATATAAATTAAGAAAAGTAGTGCTGTTGATATGTACACACTGCATTGTGATACAGAAAAAAGGGTGTAAGAGAAAGCAGTTTTGCAAGATTTAAACTCTTTGGCAGGCTACATATCTTCCTGTTCGTGAATTTACAAACTACACACACTTTTTGATTTCCACCAATGTCCTTAAATTCCACTAATGGTACGATTTAAATGCAAAAGATAGCCACTTACCATGTCTAATCTTTAGAAGTGCCAATTCCATAGCAGCTCTTGCATCTTCAATACTGTCATGGCCATCCCCTGACTGCTGTATCTCTTTAGAAAGAAATTTCCGGGCAAGATCCCGAAGTTTAGATTTGTAAGATCCACCACGGGAGTACCTGTACAACACTGCTGTATCAATCACTAGATTGTGAGAGATTTTTAATGCTAACAAGTCATTCTCCAAGGAATGCCCCACTAGGATGGTCTCTTTGTAAACCAGCTTTAGAAATTCGTCCTGAGCATAGAAAAGGAATGTTATAAATCAGAATGAAATGGTGTCTTAACATGATATGATAAAATTAATACGTGAAGTAATATCTCACAAGTCATTACCATGGAAAACCAGTAAGCACCAATACAATACATACATATGTACAAAATGGAGAGCAAGACCCAAGAATGAACCTGAATATCTTTAAGACTTGTAGTCACGCCATCTAACATCTCACTTGTGATTCCACTGAACCTGCATAGAAAGTCACTTGTCATTCACTAAGCAGTAAATCAAATATTAGACCTGCAATCAAATTATAGGGCTCATGTTTATCCAAAAGTGCATCAACATTAAGAATCACTGAACCTGCATAGAAAGTCACTTGTCATTCACTAAGCAGTAAATCAAATATTAGACCTGCAATCAAATTATAGGGCTCATGTTTATCCAAAAGTGCATCAACATTAAGAATCACCTATACCAAGAAATAAAATAATAAAAAATGAAAAACTGATGGTTTGATTAAAGCTGTACACGTTTCCTATAGTATTTTTCATATTGAATAGAAAACTATCAATGCCCAAGTTTGGTTGAGTCAGACATAAAGATCATAAACGTTTAGCTCATTCTGTCTAATTGTTTTTTTTTTTTCAAGAGAAGTTACTTCCTCTTCTTTTATCTACTCATTACTCCAGCACTGTGAGACAACAAAATGTCGGGATTCCTTACCTTTCTCAATTCCTATCGAGTTTAATTATTTCCGAGCAATATCAGCAGCCATAACTGTTTAAAGACTAGAGCAAATACATTAAAGGAATAACAAAAGCAATAAAAACATACCTGGTGTTATAATCTACGATAGTATTTGTTGGTTTAACCAATTTATCTAGCACAACCTGAGATTCATCAAAGGGAAAGTTCAAACATTGAGAAAACAAGTTATTAGCTGTGGTAACAAAGCCATAAGAACAAAACTACATTGAAGAAATTTTAACACTTTAGAGTACATTAAGAGTTTCAAAGCATTCAGAATCATATATACTAGTCAAAATTTCAAAAAATCTTGGCAAGAACTTGAAATAATTTTATATGAGGAATTCCAAAAAGCCTAAACAGGACTTTGGCAATACTATTAAGAGGGCTTATATCATAAATGGCCCCTGACGTCTTCATGTTTTCCACAGGTCCTTTCCGTTCATTTCCGTTAAAATTCTGTTAATGTGCTGGCATGGCACACATAGGGAAGGAAAGGAAATGACTAATTTGCCTTAACTAAGTGACCACGTGCTACTCACACAATCACTTATTGAAAAACTAACAAAAGTTGAGATTTGGACCAACTCCATGAAGGATTATTGATTTACGGGTGTAAGCAGTGACATTCAGATTTTAGGGACTAAAATGACACACAGGCCAAAGTTGAAGAGACATGAGCAAGATTTCAACTGAATTTACAAGTATTGAAACATTCCAATTTAAATGAGACCACTCAACAATTTCATAGTCACATTAAAATCTAACTTCTAGATTAAATAAATTTATAAAAAAATGTATGAAATTCTTGCATCCAACCCACATTTAAAATCCAGATACTTTTGCAGAATTAGGAAACAAAATATTCAGAACTTGCCTTTCCTTTGATAGTCACCAATGTTGCTCTTGTTAGCTCCAAACCCTCACTTGTGACACACTAACAAAACAAAATGGATCAACCAGGATGACATGAGTACACCAATACTTTATGAGAAAATAATAAATACTAAATTTCCACAATCTGAACACGTCATATACAGGGTGACAAGATTAACAGCTAAAAACAAAAAAATTAGCATGTATGATTTTAAGAAAAGTAGAAGCATGTGCATTCAATAAACAACTTTCAGAAGGTAGTGATCTAGTTTTAGAACTTCAAGCTCAAATGTCAGTACGTGACCTCTCATCGATAACCAAGTCTTATGCTTGTCATTCCTTTTCCCATGTTGTCCTTTCTCTTTTCTGAACAAGACACCAAGCCACCTTGTGTCCACCAAAACCAACATCATCCCTCCCACAATGAAACTGTCCCAGGGTGAAGGGAAAAGAAAAGCCTAGAAGCACCCTGCACTACCTCCAAAAAATATACCTATCAAACATAACCACCCCAACCCCAAAGTAGTTAAACTCAAGATCACCAACAAACAGCTCTTAAACATTTTAATCAGCAGCTACTGGCTCAGATACGAAGTCACTGGTGGATAAATTGAAAGGAAGAATGTGCCCAACAATGAACTTCCCACAGGCTAACAGTTATCTAGTACTTTATGGAAATAATTAAAATATATTCCTATCTTCACAAAATTGACATTCAAGGATTTACCATCTCGCAATCAAGTGCCAACATTTCATAATGAGATGATCTTGAAGGGGCTGGAAGAGTAGAAAGAAAACCTGTATTGAAACAATATAAGAGTTTAAGGAACTACCCACAAATTAACTCAAAGAGAAAAGTTTAAATAATAACTAAAACAGCACATGTCTTGTTACCTGGCTGATTGAAGCAATATCCATTGTCTTCAAGTTGTTTTGTTGTAAGAGTGTAAAATGTAATAGGGAAAGGTAGATCTTTCATAAGGTCCACAGAGGATGGATCATCTGTACCAGAATGACATGTATAGACAACCAAAAAAGAATGTTAGGATGATCCGCAAGGAGTGGCAAAATAATTTTCAGAAGGGACATACTTGTTATAAAGGAACAAAACCTTCATTCATGTCCAGTCACAAACAGCTAATAGTAAAAGTTAATTTAAGGCGTGAAGGACGAAACCTCAAGCAAGGTTAAATATATCTTAGTAAAGTGCAAGAAAAATAAAAATGCATAGGTCAAAGGAATAAGACCAACAATGGTTCAAGTACAGGACCTTTTAAATTTCCTTGCATAACTTCAGTAAGGAAATTACTTATTTTAAGTAGAAAGAAAAAAATATCATAACTTCCATTATGCAGCTTGCATCAAATGATAAAAACCTAAACCAACTTAAGAAATGCAAAAACTGTATGACTAAATAACCAATACAAAAGATATCTCAAAGATGAGAGAAAACTGACGAGATATTTGGATTCTATTCATACTAACATCAATGCATGAATTTCAAAAGCGAAAGCTTTTCTAGACTTCCATATGCAAGGACTTTTACGGTGAAATCCAATATTTTATTGTAATATTTTTTATGAGACATTCCAATCTTAGGAATCATTAGCTGCCCATATGAATCAGAAACTACTCTTTCCGGATGGCTAAGTAACACATACAAAAGAGATCTCCAAGATATCTGGACTCTATTCACACTGATGAAACAATGCATGAAGTTCAAAAGGGAAATCCAAGGATTTTTATGGTGCACTCCAATATTATAGTGTAATAATTTTGATGTTACACTTCAATGTTAGGAATCATTAGCAATCTATATGAAGCAGAAACTACTCTTTCCGGATGGCATTGCGTTTTTGTTCATGCTTTGTGCATGCAAATACTTGGGAATACTACAATGAGAGTAAATACTTGACAGCGTGAAGAAAACAACAAAAGCTTTTTTTTTCAACTTCTGGAAGCAAACAAAGTTGGCTATGCGAAATTAGCTTCATCCATATGACATGCTGCATTTGGTTTCTTATTTTTAATCACAACCCTGTAGGCTCTTTCCTAATAGTTCCAATCCAAGATTTCCTCCTCACATGAGAAATTTTTCTCCTCTTACATAACATTAATACACTCCCAACAAGGGACTCGTTAATTCAGAACAGTGTACAAGAAACTATAATGAACAATATTACCAAAGAGAGGACTTCTAGCCAAACTGGAATGGAGTAGTTTAAAAAAAGCAACTAGAGCGCTGCAATAAGTAGACAGCCACCTGAGCAGTGTTCTTTTCAGTGCATGCATATTACTGAAACACCAGAGGCCTATATAAATATGCAGAGATTCAGGGTGCTTGTGGCTGGCTTTTCTACTCAGACAAGTTGGAATAGCATTCCCCCAAGTAAATTATCCTTGAACCCCGTACAATTACCAATTTTTTCATGCAAATTAGCAAATTAAGATTAGAGCAAGAAGTTTGGTATGATCAATGTCACATACCTTGTTGAGATGCCAGGTTAGATTTCTCTGTAGCTGTACTATTTTCTTCCCTCTTTCTTTTCACTTTGCATGTTAGGAGGGCATCAATCGTCTGCATTCCATCTGACATACAGCTAGCATAGGAAAAAAAAAAAAAAAAGAATAAAGCCATAAAAAGTGCAAGCACAGGAAAATACACAATAATAACCTCGTAAGGTGGAGGAAAAAAATCATATTCATCACCAACCTGAGAGCTAAAACTGGTCTTGGCTTGCCACAAAATTCTTTGAGACTCTTAAGTAGTCGGTGCTGTGATAAGTACAAAGCTGCATCCAGGCCTGGGACATAAAGCATAACCACTTTGGGAATGAGCGGTTTGTTCTGCAAAATGCAAGGTTACAGTATAAATAACTCTAAGGATTCATGTTTCTTTCCACTGCATGTCTGTAAATTATGCACCAAAGCCAAACAGATTGGGAAATATATAGAACAGGGTAACATTTCACAGTTTAATGAGTCTTTCACCTATTTGATGGGATGTGTTAACATTATCTATGGTCAAACTCTCTACAACTTATCAACGGATATAACCATGTTGGTAGGAATATTAACGACTCTTCCACCTATTTTTGGTAATATTGCTCATCATGGTTCATTGGTCTGTAACCATTCATACACTGGAATTATCAAAATAGATGATAAGGAATGAGAGCATCCTTTACCTTAATAAAAACCCATGACGGCATGAATCCTTCACCAAGCACCCATGTCACTAGTTCTTGAACCTCCTGCAACAAAACACAAACTGGGCTGACTCTTTTTTCTTAATTAATAAATGGCCAAACTCAAATCAAAACTTTTCCAACCAATTCACAGAAAATGAACAATATTTCAAAAAATTTGGGTAATTGAGAATACCCACTTGCAAGTTCAGAGTTGAGTTGGCTTCTGGCGTCTTAAAAACCACCTCTGCTTTACTCTGAAAAGGGGAAAAAAAATTATAAGTAATGCACTAGAGTTCATTCTTTATCAAAAGCCACCAGACAGAGCAACTATAAGGCAGGCACAAAAGCATTACTGGTATAAGCTAAAGTTTACTGCATATATGCATAACACTAACACCACAACAATCGAATGCATAGCTATAAACACACCTCTCTAGATACAAGAGTATATGCCCACCTCTATATTTACTATTTTGTTTATATAAAAAATTGCAATATTCAAATGCAATATAAGGATCAGAAATTCTTATTAATCCCAAAACCAATTCATGGCCAAACAAAGAAGAAAAATAAAATAAAATTGAAGAGAGAGAGAGAGTACTTGAGGGCCATAAACATCGAAGAAAGTGGAGCGCTTGCTATCATTTTTGTTGCTGCTGGAGCTAACTTCTTCCTCAGAAACTAAAGCTTCGCATTTATTGAGGGAAGAAGGCATGGCTTCTGTGAAGCTTAAGCAATCAACCCCGAGAACACAGAACAGAGAGCACAGAGAGAGAGAGAGAGAGAGAGAGAGAGAGAGTATAAACCCTTGTATTTTTCTGGGTCAATCAGAAATTAGACCCGAGTACCCAATTGTTGAGTTGGGCTGGGCTTGAAATTTGCGAGAGTTGTAGTCCTATCCAGGATAAGGATATCCTTATCCATTGTTAGTATAAAGGCCTATGACAAGTTAGTCGGTCAGCCAAACCGCCCTACACTTAAAGAAGGCTCTGGAATGTACCATTAATCGATTTCACAATTCACACACAGCAGCACGACGAGCAAGAGAGAAAGAGAGAGAGAGAGATGTCTAGATCACTGGTGCAGCCCGTAGGGCAGAAGAGGCTAACGAACGTGGCTGTGGTGCGTCTGAAAAAGCGCGGCACTCGCTTCGAAATCGCTTGTTACAAGAACAAGGTCCTCTCATGGCGTTCTGGCGTGTAAGCTCTCTTTCTCAACCTCTAAAATTTGTTTAATTTAAATGCCAAATTATTGCTAAAGAAGGATTTGCAAGAAGTGCTTTGCTCCTCAGCATATATTCCTAGAAGAATTAGAATAATATGTATACACCATTTTTATTGAGAAATATTTAACTAGTGTCAAGTGTGTATCATACAGTCTGTAACATATTCTATACAAGTAAATGTATTCATGTGTGTTGATTTATATATACAAGTCTAACTGCAGAAGAAAAATGTTGGGCAGACTTCTGTTGTCAATTGATATTTGTGGATATAAAGGAAACTTGTGTAATGTGTTCTCGTTAGTTTCTTTTTTCTTTTCTTTTTTTGTTTGGGTCTAGAACGTTTTAAATTTAATTTAGTATCATTGGAGGCATTAATATGTTCTAATATAAATAATTTAAGAAAGTGGTTATGTTATATGTTTGGGACAGAGAGAAAGATTTGGATGAAGTGCTACAATCACATACCGTTTACACGAATGTCTCGAAAGGTATTCTTGCCAAGACAAAAGATTTGAACGCTGCATTTGATTCAGATGATCAGACCAAGATTTGTTTAGAGGTCAGTGAAATAAATTTGTTTGTGTTATTTATCTGGTCAATTAGCTTTGTAAATGTATGGCTGACCTGTAAGCTTTGTTGTTGTAGATTTTGGACAAAGGAGAGCTTCAAGTGGCTGGGAAGGAGAGGGAATCTCAGTTGTCCAGTCAGTTTCGAGACATTGCCACCATTGTTATGCAGAAAACCTATAATCCCGAAACTCGGCGCCCTTACACTATTAGCTTGATTGAGAGTCTAATGCATGAAATTCACTTTGCTGTAGATCCACATCGAGGTTCAAAGAAGCAGGTGTCTGAATTTTTCTTTCGTTGCATCTTACATAAGAATATATAGTTGTATGGAGTTTAATAAATGCCTGATAGATGTGAATTCAGCCACTTTTATTGATAATTACTGTATTACATTAAATCCCACAAGTAAATACCAGGGAAAAGAAAAAGATTGGTGCATTCTAAATGAGTCTGCCAGTATGCAAATTATGTTGCAGGGTATTATTGTCTGTGAAATATAAGCATTCATTTATTTTTATATGTATGTGTGTGTTTGCGCATGCATGGTGTTCCTCTTCTGTGAAATATGTGTATAATGTGTAGACTTGCGTATGTGTGCACATGCGTGCTTGCACATGGTGTTGCTGTCTGTGGAATATCTGTACAAATGTAGGACATATATCTCTTTTATTGTGTGAGGTGCAACGTTTCTGATTTAGGTAATATGGCACATGGTGTTACCGTCTGTTGAATATCTATTATACCATTTCTTATGCAGGCTCTGGAAGTTATTCATGAGCTTCAGAAGCACTTCCCGATAAAACGGTCACCAATGAGATTGCGACTCATAGTACCTGAACAAGAATTTTCATCCCTTTCGGAGAAGCTGACTGCCTGGAATGCTACATTAGTTTCGAAAGATCAAACTGGAAGTCAGATATCTGTTGTAAGTCTAGATATTTTATTTGTCTTTTGCAAATTAATTTCTTAAAGTGCAATAGAGACTGATGTACTTTAAGCATGCTACTTACCAAGTCACGCATATACAATTGTTTATGCAATACTCTTCCATTGTGGGAGTAATCGGGAACTCTTATCGTCTGTTCATCTTGTATTTTATATTGTGCAGATTTGTGAATTGGATCCTGGTTTTTATCGTGAGTGCGAGGGATTGATGATGAAGTTGCACGGGAGATATGAAGTTCTTGCACTCTCTGTGCATGCTGAGGGTGACACTGTTATTGATCAATATGATGATCATGAGGATGAACTGTCACGCTCGCTCAATGAGTCCTCTGATTTTGACTTATCAAAGAAAAAAGAATCTACTGATTCTGACTTATTGAAAAAGGAGTTGGCTGATCCTGTGCTAAAACTGAGCAATGAAATGCAAAAACAGAGCATCTCTACAGGGAATGGAACTGCTGCATCGGAAGGAAAGCAGAACAAATGCAACACATGCAATGCGTTTGTGGGTGATTCCAAGCAGTACAGGGATCATTTCAAGAGTGAGTGGCACAAGCATAACTTGAAGCGCAAAACCAGACAACTTCCTCCCCTTACTGAAGATGAGTGTGCGGCTGACATGGAAATGGATGACCATAAGGCGGATTTGAAGGATTATTCCTTTTAATGGACGTCGATGTTAAAATTTGAAAGCCTGAAATGGTTGGTCACTGATTTACAAAATCTGACATACACTTCTGTGTTAATTTTGATTAGAGATGATGAATGAATCTGTTTTTACCAGAGATTTGTGTAGAATTATTTACGCTGAAACTTATAATAGAAATTCTTGGCCTATATCTCAAAGCCAATGTGTGAGGCAGTGTTCCCTATGGACTGAAATTCCTATGCATCTTTGTATTACAAATTTTTCTCACGTATGTAAATTTCTGTAGACCATGAACCCGTTTTAATATAAATCCGTACAAACCCGTTTCAGTTTTCTTTCAATTTCTTTACTGTTGTCAATCTGAGTGTGCAGTTAACTCTCACAACCAGAAAGATAGTAAGGAATGGAATGTGGAAGTTGAGAAATTGGCTAAGACAAGCAATGGGTTCTAAGCCATTTCTTTGTTGTAGAAAGCACGGATTAGTGAGTGGAAGTGAAAGTATGGTTTTATTTGGTTTAGGTAATATTTATTGCACATCAGATTGGTTTGTTGGTTGGACGACCCAGCTTTGGTTGAATCCCCAACTCTTGGTCAATTTTCCTTGCCTGAGACACTTGCGTTTTTTGGTCTTCCACCAAAGAAAATTAATCAAAATATCAGTTCTTCATCTGAGCTTTATGCTTTACCCTTTAATCTTTTTCATGTAGAAAATAGTGTGTTATCTCTTTTATCGTGTGTCAAAGATGAATTGGCTCGTCTGTAGTCTGTAGCCTGTAGGTGGGATGGGTAAAGAGGTGGGGAAGGAGAAAGGAGAGAGCTTTGCCGTGAAATGGAACTCAAATGGGTTTCTCGGGTAGTTTTTTTCCCCCTATACAGGCATTAGTAAGTTATACATTATTAACCGTAAGGGGCTTGTAACTCAAGTAGTGTATTTACCCATGCATTCTAGAGAAAAACGGTATTTCATACGTTTGTCCCTCAGAGTCTCTTCTAGGCGAGCAGTTATGTCCTCAGATTTTATGTAGTAAAAGGATTTTCTAGCAAACAGATGTGAGATAGTTGCGATGAAAAGGCTTTAATGGGAAGAAACATTTACGCCTTGACATGGTGGAATAGTTTAGATTAATCCAAAAGATTGAGGTTCAATTTGTGACAACGGGTTTGCGAGTTTACGAGTTTGGGCGGCAACGGGAGTTGCCATATGTGACAAATTTTGGAAAATGACACCATCCCTATATATCATTGCATATGTGGTAAAATTTGAGAAATCCCTGTCCCTTTATATAAGTAGTATATGTATGATATTTCCTTGCCAAACACAGATATATTTGATTATTCAATCTAATATAACGTACAAGAACATTCCATTTTAGTAACAAGCGTTCTCCTTCAATCCTCAACTCATAATTTAGCTGCAAATAATTCAATACATATTATGACAGATGCTTTTTTGTAGTGCGAGCTCAAACACATATAGCTTGGTTAAACTCCTAATCTTATGGAATGTCCACATTTAAAAATAAATCTGCAATTTATAGCCATTTTTCATCATCACTCCACAGATGCAAAACAATAAATGCTAACATGTCAAACAAATGCAGTGCAGTCATCCGAACATGAATTATAAGAATTAACACCAACAGCAAAACAAATACATATGGTATCAAAACAACAGTCACTAGTTTAAACCATAATATCAACAACATAATACAACAATGTTCACAATATAAGTGCATCCCAGTTATTTTTCAGCAAATTCATAATTAAGCCATTGAAGCTTAATGTCAGGATCTTTCATGTAAGTGAACATCTCTCTCTTGTCTTCAGATAAAAATAACCGCGTTGCAAAGAGCCACAATTTGCTCCCGGGTTCTGCTCCAGGTAAAGATTGAACTGCTTGCATCACTTCAGGAATGCTACTGCCATGTATACCTTCCTCCAATTTAAAAGTTACAGAACTACTACTGTCAACTGACTCAAGAAGGTGATCAATCTTTTCTGACAATTTCACAGTGCCTCCAGCCCTCTGCCCACCTATAGCAACTCTTTTGCCTTTCTTTTCTTTCCTAACTTGAGTGTCAGGTTCTTGAACTGTTCTCCTTTTCCCCCTCCCTGACGACCTTTTTGTAGCTTGAGTGGTCAGAATTGGGATGAACTGTTCAGAATCACCGCTACCTTTGAGTTTAATGGCATCATCTTTGGATGCTTCCTCACTTTCAGATGGAACACCAAACGAGGATGCCTTAGCATGTTCCCTGGTGGTTCTGGTCTTCAGGAACATCCTATCTAGCTTCTCCTCCATCTCAGGTTTAATGCCTTTGTTTCGAAATTTTGCATAATTAGAATCTACCTACATTTTAGAGAGAGATGCGACTATTAGAAAAGATTCATGATGATATAATTAAAGACAACTTTAAAAACTAAAAAGAAGTTTACACACCTGAACTCTACAAAGCCACCATTCATCAGATGCATCAATGGTATTCTTTGTGGGGTTCCATCCTAAACCAGTTTCCTTTCCAATTAGTCCTTTCCACATTTTCCATTCAGCTTTAAGTGAATCCCACTTATTTTTCAGTTGTGGTTTATCATAGTCGTTTCCTGTCTCTTTACTTAAGTGTGCAACCAAATTTTTCCATCCAACTTTGCTGAAGTGAGTGTCAGGGGGATGTCCTGCCTCCACCTCCTTAATACACAGGTCACAGAATATAGCTACACTTAGATCATTCCATATGGTTGCAGCTTGTTTTCTACTTCCAACCTTTTCAGCACAATTCATCTTATTGTTCTTCCTTCCCATCTGTGTGTATATGCATATACATGTATATAACTGTAAGTCAAATGTATTGATTAAAGAAAATATCATATGTATACAATTATATGTATATAGTCAAACAGAGATATGAGACAAATGGCCACCATTTATGTTTTTCTTCACATTACAACTGTAAAGCTCCTTTTCACGTTTAATGGCCACTGGTTTGTTTCTTTCAAGTACATTAATGATGTCAACTGGACAAGCCTACACAAAGTGTCTTTCATCCAATAAGAATTATATGCAGTATAACACCACCAGCTTTGGTGTGCTGTCAAATCAGGACTCAGGAACATGCTTCCTAATATTTGTTTTGCTCTTGAAATTTTGATCATTAGTCTAGTTAGTTGATATCTGATGCATGAGATGGGTGATGACACGGAAAAAGTACTTCTTCATGCTTGTTCCAGAGTTCCAATGGAGTTGAATTCAATAATATAGCAAAAACATGGTTAATATGTCATCCATGCAGATAAAATATGGTGAGGTTACATCACAGTTTTAGCACACGATCCCTAGGTGGAGAATATTACCATGAGGCGTTCAAAGCTCTTGAAGATGTCACCTTCAGTCTCATCAGCCGGTCTTTAGCAATCTGGCAAGAACTATTTCTGTAGAAATGAACTTTTGAGGTTGCCTGCTGGGGAAAAAAAGCACTAATTTGTAACAAAAACTGCTTAACCAAACTATTAATAAAAATTTATGTTAAGATGAGAAGAAAAGTGTTACAACCTCTAAACTTTAAAATGTTTGGGGAAGGTGATGAAGGTGTAAAAAGGACAAGTTAGATTTTGAGTTCACGGAAACAGAACTGTAGAGAAAAAGAATAGTAAATGTATAGCAGTTGGCAAATTTTTTAAGTCACTGATAAAACATACAAAGTAGTTTATCCATTGCATATATCTTCATCACTCAGATAAATGCGGAGGAAAACAAAATTAATAGTCAAAACTGACATCCATTTCAATTTGTTTGTCTGCTTTTCAAATATGAAAATCAACAAGTTATGGTCAAAACTCATATCAACGTAATTAAGTGTGTGCACAATGAGTAGCACACAGATTGTGTTTTTTATTTTTTTTAATGAGAAACAAGAACAGTTTTATTAAACAATAAGGATAGTGTACAATCGCAGTGGGCAAGTAGTCCATCAAAGATACACATCCAAAACAACAAAAACCAACAGACTTCCCACAAAAAAAACCCTATCTGATAATGGACTATTACATAACTGCTGCTTTCCAATCTACAATTGTTAAAGAAAGTAAAACCCAAAATTTGGATGAAACTGAAGCCCAAAGTGAAGATCAAAATCTAACTCTATCCCATAGCAGCTCCACCTCCACCTCCACCCTAATATAATTGTCAAAATCCTCTTCTGCTACTCCACCCAAATTATCCACCTTAAGCCTTTCACACAAGTGAGAATAGCATCTAGCTGGAATTAGCCAACTCAAATTCAATTCTCTGAATCACACAGCTTGCATCTTCACATAGATTAGTTGACAGATGGTCCAAAGTTGCTGAATACCCCATGAACCATGAACACAAGGGGTTATATCAAATTACCCTTGGAACTTTCACGCCATTGTAATGTCCCTCCAGAACTTGTAGATAATGTTGAATAGCCACCTCTGTTATCCCATACCGCCAACAACAGACGAGGCATGCTTATGATTATCACATGAGGGTAATGGCTTGTGTTTCCCTAATAACATCAACCTAACATATCCCAACTGTAATCTCCTTGAAAGGAAAGACAATGGAATACTATGAAATCCATCCACGAAGAAATGGCAGAGAGCAAATTGCTATGCAGATGAAACATACGACTAAATATGATGGATGACAAGAGAAGCGGGAGGTAACCACAAATACTCAAAAGGGCATGAAAATCTCAATCAGTTATATCAAAACAAAGTTTAGCCTCATCCCAAGGACCATTGATTTCGAATTTGTATTCTTGCATCCTTATAAGCCAATATGGACAAACCACAGTTACAAAAATCAACAATCCTAACAACATCACAAAAAGTAACAAATGCAGGGTATAAACAAAAGCCAAGGTTGCGATCATGAGACCAAAAGAAAACCAAAGGTGCAAACGGAAGGAATACTTCTTAATACAGTAAGTAACCAACGGAGCGAAAAGGAAAACTTGCAAGGAGAAAAGCATGATAGCAAAAACAAGAAGCCTTGAACGAAGGCATGAAGCAATGAAAACTGAGGCCACAACAGAAGCATTTAAAGAGATGCAACTTGTCAAGGTCGGATTGTGTAGAGCCCCAGGAGCTCTTACGGTGGATCCATAATAGTCATGGAGGAAGAGATGGAGCACAAGGAGTGACACGGTTACTGCCCAAATGGAGTTCGAGCTAATGGATGTTGTAAGTGTTTGATAGATGGGAGCTAAAACATACAAGCCACTGATGAAAAAGGAAATATTGAGTAAGTAACGGAAGAAAAGATTGAAGGAAAGCATTTCTTTAGTTAAAAGGAGAACCAGAAAACCCAATCCAAGAAGAGTGACATCAAGAAGCAAGAGTGAATTTTCATTAAGAATTGATCTGAGGGTGTAGGTCCAAACCAAACCAACGAGAGCTACAATACACAGATATTGGGAGATGGAAACAGAATCCAGCATCACTTTCAGAATGTCCCTTTTGACAACATTGGCATTCATAACCATATCTTCAAGAAAAGAGTCATCTGTATGGTTGTCATCAAACCCAGGTTGCATCCCTCCATATGCCACTTTTCTCCATCTGGGTCGAGTGGGAGATAGGATATCATTCAAGAATGTATCCATCAAAATCCTATTGTTGAGCAAAAATGAAATCTTTACTCAGTTATATAAATCCCACCCTCATGTGGGTCTTCAATGATACTACTATTAATTATCACAAGTATGCGGAACAACGGCAATGAAGAACAAAATATGACAAGCCAGACACCAACAAGAGAAGAATAAGAGAAGACAACACAATCTGCAGACTTGAATTTTATTGTGTGAAAAGAAGTAACACCAAGGATTTCCATATAAAAAAGAAAATGTGGGTGTGGGTGTGGGTGTGCGTGTGAGTGTGAATAAGGAAAGGAAATACCTCAAAGAGAAAAAGACGGTCTGTTCGTTGAGGATCCCATCTCCACCGGAAAAATCTGAGAACTCACTCTCTAGGTTACCGCTGAGTTGGGTGTTCTGAGTTACGGAACAGAAACTAAAATGCACTGTATATTTGGCCTCTCTTCTTTCCTTTATTATAGCACGTTAAACACACACAAATTTCGAGTCTACTCTCAAATTTAGCATAAAAACTTGTATGAAACAGGAATAACATTGTTTTCATATTCCCGACCAATTATAGACTGTCATATGAAAAAATTGTCACATGTAGCATAACACGATTGATTGGGAATAGCAAAATAGTGTTATTCCCGTTTTATGTAAGTGTTTCCCCTAATTTAGGGGGCCATAAATACTATAATTATCAACATTAAATTATAAAGAGCTATTAGGAGTCTTTTCTCTCTATTTGTATTTTTCCAATTCCTTCCTAAAATTTGTCTTAGAGAGCCCAATGTGGATGCTCTTGCTGTTATGGTATTTATAAATTCATTGCTTTACCATTAAATTGAAAAGAATTACTGGACTTTATTTATCAAAAGAGGAAAAAGTACAAACAAAAAAACGAGATAGCTTTTTATCGTTAAAAAAAAAGAAAAAAAAGATCGTTTTTAGTACAATGCCTTTTACTAAGCATATTTACTTGAGAATTTGAGGAAGTCATGAATGATGGAATTTAAACTGGAGAAGCCATGAATGGTGGAACTTAGATACTAGAATCGAGGAATTGGAATTGAATCAACTACTTCCTATAGTTTATCCCATTCCTAATTTTGAGTGTATTTGATTATAGATTTTAACGTTGAGCCTACAAATTTTTTGTTTCTTCATTATGTGTTAGTAAACGCATGGAGAGCCAGGAATTGGAATCATTCCACTATCAATGTGTGGGTAAACACGAGAGAAGCACGAATTAGAATGATTCCAATACACATTAGTGATAAGTAAACATAATCCGATGCATAATAATAAACTAGATCCTATATTATAAATAAAATACAATAAAGGAAAAGAAAAAAAAAATTAGATAGAGACAGAAACTTTGGAGAGAAAAATCCCATAGAGATGGGCCCTGTCGCCTTTTTTTGGATGCACACAAACGTGTTACATAACAAGGGTTGGTTTTTCAGGCCTAAATCTCTCCATCCCATACTTCTTCAAGGGATTTGTATGGTGATGATGATCCACCAGCCGAAGCCAGTTCTTCTCTCATCATCATTTTGTGCTGTGGGATTTGATTGATCTTGTCAAGGTCATCTTCTGTTAGCTCCCAGTCAAAGACCTGCAGATTCTGCTTTATCCTCTCCTTGTTGTAGCTCTTAACAGCAAGAGTTGCCCCTGCCTGGTACACCCATCTAATGCAAACCTGCCAAAGTTTAAGTACCAACAGACAAGAGTCACAAATTGTTTGTTTGAAACTTTGAATTGAAGCCATGCACAAAATGTATATACTTGAAAATAATTGATGGGTTCTATCTACTCCTAATTTTGATTGAAAAATAATGTGACACTTTGTGTTTTGCTATAAAACAATTAGTGAGCCAAGCACCACCTCTGGGATTTGTGCTGAAGAAGCAGGCAGCATGTGGCATCTTTAGTTTCTTCTCTTTGGAAATTAGCTCAAGTTTTTGTTCACGTATTGAAGTCTGGTTTTTAATTTTTCATCAAGTGAAGGTGCTTTTAAACTGCTAGGTTTCAGTCAATTCTTGGCTTATTATTATTAGACAAGAGAATGATCAATTGAACTCTCCTCCTACGAGGCTGCTAACGTTTATTCATTGATGCATTGATTCATGGTTTTGAAATACATCAACCAGATCATTGATTCATGGCCATTATCAATTGTGCAACTCCAAAAGTGTTTAAAATCGATGCTCAAAGAATAAACATTGTGAAAAGGTTCATTGATTCATGGCCATTATCAATTGTGCAACTCAAAAGCTTCCTTCACCAATCTTCTTTTTTCCTTCTTGCTTGTAGAATTTTTCGAAAAACTCTGCATACTTATGGCTCCGGTACAATGGAGGGTGTTCCTCGTCAATCAAATCCTCATTTGGACCAATCACTGTGTCCTTGTTGGGTCCATAGAACATTGCTAATGACAACCTTGGCTCAACTTTGTTGGTCACTGCCCTGTGGTGCACGCTCTTATACCTTCCAATACTCAAAACCTACATAGAAGATACACAAATTCAAATCAAATTTCAATGAAAGTCATTTTTGGTCCCTATTGTTTACTCCTCCATGTGAGGTGTATTGATTATTGGCTCAAAAGCAATGTTGCTTTCGGTCAAAAGTAGAATATATTGGCTGGCTGAATGGTATTGGCAGACAAAGTGAAATGGGAAGCCTTGATTGGATAGCTGCAAAAGAATAATAACCTTTGCAGAGGAATATTATGTTTTGCAGCTGCAGCAGAATTTTGCCTTTTGCAGAGCACGTGGGAGACAAGCTAGCATGGCTTGATTGGAGGCTTTTGTCCGTTGGGTTCTTTGAAGAGCCAACTTCGTTGGCTATAAATGAGAAGCATGCAGCCAGCATTTGGATGTAGAGAGGAGCAGAGCTGCATAGAGTGAGAAGTCGGCAGAGAGAAAGAAAAATAGAGAGTTGATTTTTCCTTTCTCTAAATTGTACTCAATTTGTATTCTCCTTATATATTCTTGAGTGTGTGAGCTTGGGTATATTTGGGGCTTGGGTTTCTGAGTATTAAACACTATTGTATTCTCTCATTCGATTATAGTGAATACTCCGTCGTCTCCAAACTAGATGTAGGCATTGCCGAACCAGTATAAACCTTGGTGTTCTTATTGGTGTCATTTTGTGTTCATTATTTTATCTCCTGTCAGTTGTGGTTATTTTTCACTCGTACTTGGTTGACGCTTCCGCACAACAAGTGGTATCAGAGCTCCAGCTCCGACTGGGGAAATTGGCGTGCCACAGTACTGTGAACAGTACCAGTTCTACAGTTCCGTGAATAGTGATTGCTACAGTAGCAGTGAATAGTGATTTGCTACAGTAGCCGTGAATAGTGCCGAGTGGATTTGATGGCTGGAGATAAAGATGAATCGGGGAAGGAGAAGGAGTCGACATCGTCTTCGTCGGCACCTACATCCAATAGACATCCGATCGCTACTACAAGGTTAGAGGTTGATAAATTCAATGGCTCTAATAGTTTTGGTATGTGGCAATGTGAAGTTATGGATGTGTTGTATCAACAAGAGTTGGATATAGTTCTGGAGAATAAACCAGAAGATATTGATGACAAGCAGTGGACGCGAATTAATCTTCATGCTTGTGCTGCTATTCGATCGTTCCTTGATAAGGAGTTGAAATACCCGTATATGAAGGAAACTTCTGCTAAGGAGTTTTGGACGAAATTGGAGGAGAAGTATATGACTAAGAGCGCAGGAAATCGGCTCTTCTTGAAGAAGCGACTCTTCCGATTTCAGTATCGTCCAGGTATTTCTATGCATGAACACCTCAATGATTATAATAAAATACTTGCTGATTTAGCAAACCTTGATGTGAAAATTCCTGACGAGGATAAGGCACTATGTTTGTTAAATTCATTGCCTGATGATTATGATCATTTGACAACTACTTTGTTGTATGGAAAATCCGAGGTGAAACTTGAGGAGGTGTCTGCGGCGTTGGTGAATCATGAGTGTCGTAAGAAGGAATTGAAGACTCAAAATTCACAAACCGAGGCACTTGTTGCAAGGGGTCGAACAGAGGAAAGAAAATCTGGGAAGCGGGGAAAATCTCGTTCAAAGTCGCGAGGGAAGTTTCCTGCTAAAGATGAATGTGCCTTTTGTCACCAAAAGGGTCATTGGAAGAAAGACTGCCCCAAATTGAAGAACAAAGAGAAGGAGAAAGCGAGTTCTGAAGCAAATGTTGCAAAATCTGGAGATGATGATTTCGAGTTTGCTTTGGCTAGTTCATCTGCTGATGGTCATTCCGAGGAGTGGATTTTGGATTCAGGTTGCACCTATCATATGTGTCCCATTCGGGAATGGTTTTCTAGCTTCGAGGAGCTGGATGGTGGAGTTGTTTTGATGGGCAATAATAATGCCTGCAAAACACAAGGGATAGGCAAAATCTGTTTGAAGATGCATGATGGAATAGTCAGAGAATTAAGTGATGTTCGGTATGTACCGAATATGAAGAAGAATCTCATCTCATTGGGCGCTTTGGAATCCAAGGGTCTCAAGATCACCATGGAGGGTGGAGTTCTTAAAGCTGTGTACGGGGCACTGGTGGTGATGAAAGGTACAAGACGAAATAACTTGTATTTCTTGCAGGGGAGTACAGTTATTGGTGGAGCAGCTGTCACCGAAGCTGCTGACGCAGATAGCACAGATACTACGAGGCTATGGCATATGCGTCTTGGGCATGCTGGTGAAAAGGCGTTGCAAGGATTGGTGAAGCAAGGCTTATTGAAAGGTGCGAAGGCATGCAAATTGGAATTATGTGAACACTGTGTGTTGGGTAAGCAAACTAGAGTAAAATTTGGCACCGCTATTCACAACACTAAAGGCATTCTTGATTATGTTCACACTGATGTTTGGGGACCTTCCAAGAATGCATCTTGGGGAGGTAGCCATTATTTTGTCTCCTTTGTTGATGACTTCTCTAGAAGAATATGGGTGTACACCATGAAGCGTAAAGATGAAGTCTTGAAGATATTCCTGAAGTGGAAAAAGATGATTGAAACGTAAAGCGGTCGAAAGATCAAGACTCTCAGATCAGACAATGGAGGTGAATATAAGTCTGATCCTTTCTTGAAAGTTTGTCAAGATGAGGGTATTGTGAGGCACTTCACGGTTAGGGAGACACCGCAACAGAATGGGGTGGCGGAGCGCATGAACCGTACTTTGCTTGAGAAAGTCCGGTGTATGTTGTCTAATGCTGGTTTAGGCAAGGCGTTTTGGGCTGAGGCGATTACTTATGCAAGCCACCTTATTAATCGGTTGCCTGCTGCTGCGAACGAGGGCAAAACGCCCATGGAGGTATGGTCTGGAAAACCTTGTACTGATTACAAGTATTTACACATATTTGGTTGTCCTGCTTACTATCATGTCAGGGAAAGCAAGTTAGATCCAAGAGCAAAGAAAGCTCTATTTATGGGCTTTAGCACTGGCGTGAAGGGATACCGACTCTGGTGTCAAGATGAGAAGAAATTTGTTGTAAGCAGAGATGTGACTTTTGATGAGGCTGCTATGATTAATCAGAACAAGCATGAAGGTGAAATTGAAGCAACCAAGACTATGAGTAGTTCAAAGCAGGTGGAGTTACTGAAGACTCCAGTTGTTCCAGTAAGGTCTGATGTTACAGACACTAGTCCTACAGTTGATTCTGATAATGAGGACGATGAAGAGGAGGAACCTACCCAAGAGCCTCCACAGCAACAGGATTTTATTGCAATCAGAAGACAGAGAAGGGAAATTCGGAAGCCTGCTCGGTTTACTGATATTGTGGCATATGCACTTCCCGTTATTGAAGATGATATTCCATCCGCCTACAAAGAAGCCGTCAGAAGTTCAGAAAGCGTGGAGTGGAAGAAATCTATGGATGAGGAGATGAAATCTCTTCATAAAAATGACACTTGGAAGCTGGTTCAGTTACCAAAGGGGAAGAAAGCAATTGGTTGTAAATGGGTGTATGCCAAGAAGATGGAATCTTTGGGAAAAGACAATGTAAGATTCAAAGCCAGATTGGTAGCTAAAGGCTACGCTCAGAAGGAAGGCATTGACTACAACGAGGTATTTTCTCCTGTAGTAAAACATTCTTCTATTCGTATTTTGTTGGCTTTGGTTGTGCAGTTTGACCTCGAGTTAGCTCAACTTGATGTCAAGACGGCGTTCTTACATGGTGATTTGGAGGAAGAGATTTATATGTCTCAGCCGGAAGGTTTTAAGGTTGCTGGCAAGGAAAATTGGGTTTGCAAATTGCAAAAATCATTGTATGGCTTGAAGCAGTCTCCAAGACAATGGTACAAGCGATTTGATAGGTTTATGATCGGGTATGAGTACACAAGAAGTCATTATGACCATTGTGTATACTTTCGCAAGCTACAAGATGGATCCTTCATTTATCTGCTTTTATATGTTGATGATATGTTGATAGCATGTAAAAGCAAAGTGGAGATTGAAAGGTTGAAGACTCAACTCAGTAATGAATTTGAGATGAAGGACTTGGGAGAAGCTCGGAAGATACTGGGTATGGAAATTGAAAGAGATAGAGCGAAGGGCAAGATTAGTCTGTGTCAGAAGCAGTATTTGAAGAAGGTACTACAACGTTTCGGGATGAATGAAAATTCAAAACCGGTTAGTACACCTCTTGCCCCTCATTTCAAACTTAGTGCTTCTATGTCTCCTAATACCGATGAGGAGAGTCATTACATGGCTCAAATTCCATATGCAAGTGTTGTTGGTAGTTTGATGTATGCTATGGTGTGTACTAGGCCTGATATTTCACAAGCTGTTAGTATTGTCAGTAGATATATGCATAATCCAGGAAAAGGGCATTGGCAAGCTGTGAAATGGATTCTACGGTATATTCTGGGTACTGTGGATGTTGGTTTATTATTTCAGCAGGATAAAATTACTGGTCAATGTGTTGTTGGATATGTGGATTCTGATTACGCAGGTGATTTGGACAAGCGTAGGTCCACTACAGGTTTTGTATTCACTATTGCTGGAGGTCCAGTGAGTTGGAGGTCGATTTTGCAATCTACAGTTGCTTTGTCGACTACTGAGGCTGAATACATGGCGGTAACAGAAGCTATAAAGGAAGCCATCTGGCTTCAAGGGTTGCTTGATGACTTAGGGGTTCAACAGGACCATGTGGATGTTTATTGCGACAGTCAGAGTGCTATTTATTTAGCAAAGAATCAAGTTCATCATGCACGTACGAAACACATTGACGTGAGGTTCCATTTTGTTCGTGAGATTATTGAAGAGGGAGATGTTCTTCTTGAGAAGATTGGAACCACCAACAATCCTGCAGATATGTTGACGAAACCAGTTTCGTTGCTCAAGTTTAAGCATTGCTTAGACTTGATTGGAATTTGTAAAATTTGTTGATTGCCCCGTGGGGGATTGGGAGACGACTATTGGGAGTTCTACTTTGATGGTTTGAGCCAAGGTGGAGATTATTGATTATTGGCTCAAAAGCAATGTTGCTTTCGGTCAAAAGTAGAATATATTGGCTGGCTGAATGGTATTGGCAGACAAAGTGAAATGGGAAGCCTTGATTGGATAGCTGCAAAAGAATAATAACCTTTGCAGAGGAATATTATGTTTTGCAGCTGCAGCAGAATTTTGCCTTTTGCAGAGCACGTGGGAGACAAGCTAGCATGGCTTGATTGGAGGCTTTTGTCCGTTGGGTTCTTTGAAGAGCCAACTTCGTTGGCTATAAATGAGAAGCATGCAGCCAGCATTTGGATGTAGAGAGGAGCAGAGCTGCATAGAGTGAGAAGTCGGCAGAGAGAAAGAAAAATAGAGAGTTGATTTTTCCTTTCTCTAAATTGTACTCAATTTGTATTCTCCTTATATATTCTTGAGTGTGTGAGCTTGGGTATATTTGGGGCTTGGGTTTCTGAGTGTTAAACACTATTGTATTCTCTCATTCGATTATAGTGAATACTCCGTCGTCTCCAAACTAAATGTAGGTATTGCCGAACCAGTATAAACCTTGGTGTTCTTATTGGTGTCATTTTGTGTTCATTATTTTATCTCCTGTCAGTTGTGGTTATTTTTCACTCGTACTTGGTTGACGCTTCCGCACAACAAGGTGCATGTGGTAGTGACGTCGTGAAAGAAATTGACGGAAATTATGACTTGTCCTTGAATTGCTACAATTATAAAACTACAAGAGCACAATAGACCAAATTGAAACAACATGGATGAAAGCGGAAATGAGAGTCACCTAGGAGTAATGTTGATCCATTTCTTTCAGACTATACAAGTAGAAGATGATAGACAAATAGATTGATAGTTCGAGAGAGAGGCAGAAATACAAAGTGTTGGAGAAAGAGGACACATACATGCAGAGAAAGGAGGAGAGAACTGGAAAGTACTAGAGAAACCTGTGGGCTCCAATCGGGCGGCTGCTCAGCTGCTGGTTTTCTTTGGATACGACGAAGGAAGGGGTTTAACTGTTGGTAACCCACTAGAGACGACATGACTTGTTGGATCTCGAACAGCCCAGACTGTAGAACCTTCTAATTTAGAACTATGTTTTTTAAATTACATTTCGAAGGCAATGACAGGAGAAGTTGTCATTAACGTCACCCAAATGAAAAGAGAACAAGGATTCATAAACAGAAATAAAATCCAAAACAAAAGAAAATTTAATTATATAAGGAAAAAGCTAGGATCCTTCCAACAGCCTATTGTTTTTCTCTGTTAAAGAAGACGTTTACAATACAGAAAACCAAGGACTAACTAACAATGCCCCTTGGCCTACAATCAACCCACAGGCCAAAGCCAGCTCCAACTCAAAGCTAGCAATACAATGGCTTCCCAACACTTTAACAAATTAACTTTCTACGGTTATTTAAAAAAATTGTTCAGCTATCAAAATCTTTCAAAATTTGGTCACCATCAGCAAGTTTCTTCCTTGCGCAGCAAGCTTTTAGAAAAATCGATGGCCAACCTCACAAGAAGAAGAGCATTGCAACCATCTCTTTTCCAGATCAAATAATGAAATAAGCAAAAGTTCTCAGTGGACTGCCTTTTGCCTAACACCAGCATCTTCATGCTCAACCTGTAAATAAGGAATAGATTCAGATTTGAAGGATGAGTTACATATCACTACAGACGTGTAGATGTAGCAAGTTATTTATAGTGATTTCACAATTATTTTAAAAAGGGTATTATTTACATTAAGTGTACTACTCTACTAATCAATTACAACTATAAGGGAGATAAGATGGATGTGGCTTGGATTTAACATACGATAAGGTCTAATAGCAACCCCTTAGTCCTAAGGATAGGAAAGATAATTTCTAGTTAAAGTGATATATCAATGCTTTTCACACAAGAAAAAGCGAGAAAAATATGCAGAACCAACTAAAGATCTCAAGACTGAAAGATGTCTCAAGACTGAAAGATGTAACCAGCCATTACCTCAACAAGTACCCTCGGCTTCTTCTTCGATTTGGCAGCAGGTTCATCTTTCTCAAATCTTCTAGAAGCAAAAGCAGATTCCTTTCTCTCTCTCTTGCGAGTAACTGCTTCTGCCTCTTCATCACTTCCAACTGCATCAATAAGATCCTTCATTGAGTCCATTTGACACGCACAAGCACACAAACTCTTCCCCATAATTTTATACAACAGTAGGAACAAAGCATTATAAACCTTTTTCTTTAGTCACAGCAGACTAGAAAATTAGAGTCTGTTATGCAAATTTTGTGTGGACTATGCATGCATTCATTTCATATTCTGTTAAGACTAGAATTTAGCTTTACCTTTATCATCATCTGCATGAGAATTGTCCATTGAAAAACCAGCAAAATCTTCAATATCATCTTCCTCTTCAAGTTCATCATAACCTTCAACATATTCTATCTCAGGTTCCTGCTTATTCCAACCACAAAAGTATTTAGATTATGAAAGTATACAATTTAAAGTAAGCATACCATGAAATTCATCACATTTCAAAATACTAATAATGGAGATATTAGATCATCCAAAAAGAAGGAAATGATAAACTTGCAAAAGAATACCTCCTCCTCTTCTTCTTCTATCTCAGTATCCAACTGCATTTCTTCCCCTTCAAGAACTTTTTGGTATTTATCGAAGGGGTAATTATATATATCTTTATACGCATCACCGTAAACTCCTTTCTTGAGACGTTCTAATAGTTCTCTCTCAATGCTCTGCAGAAGGACAGTAAATCTTTATGAGAGCTAGCGACAATAACAGATCAAGTCCAGTACATTTATAGTGTATGGCAGTTAAGTTAAAACCTTATCCAACACTGCAGCTTTTTCAGCCTTTTCCTCTCTTCTAGCCTCTCTCTTTTTCTCTTTCCTTGGTGTTGTCATTATTTTCTCCCTGGTAAACACAATAAATTGCATCAATACAATGGCTCAATACAACTTCTTCAATATCAACATTAAAAAGGTAAAGAAGTCAGTTCTCTGAAGTCACTTTTCGGAGAAATTTTTATTATTTTAAAATACATAATTATTTGATGAAGTGGACATTTATCACATGGACACGAAACATTACACAATGAGATGATACAGACCTTGTTTTCAAAGCAAGCTTCCTCATGCGTATCCTCATCTGGGTCATTTTAGTCAGCCGTTGCTTTGTTTTGTGCACAAGAAACTTAGGCCAGTACATCTGCCAATTCAGGAAGGTCATGCTGATTAATCACTTCAAGAACCTCTAACTTTATGAAAACTAACATAAATTTAATCAGAAACAGTTAAAAAGAGGGTTCAGATTTTCAATACCAGATGTTTGTCAATAATTTCAAGTGCTTTCTCATAATTCCTGGGTAACTTAACTCTTTCCCACAATTTGTTTGGCATATGAGCTCTTTCTATAGTTTTCATATAAAGATAGAAGACTCCTGCAGGACACAAACATAACATAGGAAAACATTATATGCATTGCTGCTAGTATAGAAACAAATTCATTGGTATCAGCATAAGTAGAAATTTTAAGTAAACTTACACTCTTAGAAAATCAACAAGACTATATAAGCTTTTCAGATATAAGTTTGAAAACAAATAGGTTTCAAAGGAGATTGGAGATTGTTTGATCTTTTATATTGTAGTTATAAGATGTCGTACATCAAGTGCTCTTAGTTTTGCAGAGGGAAAGTTGCGTGCAGCATTTTCTGGATGCTTCTTTTTGACATACAGTATATCGTGTTCAAAGATGGCATCTCCATGGATGAAAGGCAGAAGGTTTATGTATGTGAACGGAAGCAGCTAAGAGGCTTTTGTGTTGATCAAGGAGAAAGTTATATGGGTGCCTATTCATAACAGATTAAAAAAACTGGCCCTGAGCTAAAAGGTTTATGAAGAATCTGCTAACATAATTGACTTTGGTTTAAATGCAGGCCTCTATCCTCATTTCTACTAAAGAGTACCTAAATTCCCTCAACCTCTGATCAAGTGTCAACTACACATTTAGCAAACCACTTTGTTAAAGCAGGAAATGACCTTAAAATACAGTCATTCTTCGCCATCTTCATAGCAGAGTAAAGAGAACCATTCACGAAGCAAAATGAGAAACAAGTACCATCGTGGTCGCGAATGGTGGCATAGCGACTATTAGCCAGAGGGCACGAGCTTCGGTTACAAATCCCAGTGACGTTATATGGGTTTCTACAGAATATCCCAGTTTCAATTCTGACAAAAACAAGGAAAAAAAAAACCAATTAACACTCAAAAATAGTCCAAAAAATCAGGTAAATTATAAAAATTTACAAACAAAAAGAGCATTAGAGAAAGAAAATGTCATACTTGGACATGAAGCTGCAGTGTTTGTGCCTGATAACCTGCCATATGACCTCGTCGTTCTGCATATTTAATCAAACACTTTCGATTTCGATTTTTGCTGAGCAGATGACCGCAACGGACCCAGTATATTATAAATAAATAAATAAATTTGAAAACTCCATACAAGTTGCAGAGGCAAAGAGTGAGAGAAAGAGAATAGGGTTCTGCTAAAAAATGACGGAGAAGAGGGAGAGAGAGAGAGGCCGAGACGGAAGAGGAGAGCGAGAGAAAGAAGAAACGGCGCCTTTTTTATTTATGAAAAAAGAAGAGGCGCTTTGATATGTGCTGGGGAAGAAGAAGAAAATTAGGGATATGAGAAAACGCAGAACGCCTTAAAAGTGAAACATTAAGAAACCCCAAAAATACCCTTGCTTTATTAAAAACACCAAAACAAAAATATCAATACAAATGGGGTAAAACTGTGAAACCATAATTAAAAGATTATATGTTTGGATTGATTTGTTGCAGGAAAGTAAATTGGATTTCACAGTTCCGGAGAAACATTGGTAATTTTCGTTTTCTTTTTTTCTTCCCATGTTTCTTTGTGTCCTTCAAATGAGTCTATTTTTATTACATTTATTCATCTGTACTCTGGGTTGATCCTTTTTTTTTTTGGGATACCAACTTTTCATGTTGGTTATGAAGAAAATTTGTATACCAACTTATTTGTCAATTCATAATTTTTTACAGCTCAAGTGCAACTAGATCTATCTTTCGCGCTTTATATGCAAATGAGATGCTAGAGGTGAAATGATATTAGCCACACTTGGTAAGGACGAGAATGTAGGCTTCAAAATTTTGAGCATGAACAAAAACAGAGAAAGATAAGAGACTTAGAAGGATAGGAAAATTAGGTATTAGACATAGATAACTTTACTTATTAGTATTTAAGACATTTGATATTTTGGTTTGGGTTTTAATACCTAGAAAAGAATTGTTATTTTGGATTAGGCCAAAGAAGAAGACCAGATTTGTTGACCCACCTTACATTAGTCATTAAAAAGACAATTATACCCTTTTCATTTAAAAACCTAATCCAAATTCGTTAGTTTCTCAGATCTCTCTCTCTCTCTCTCTCCTCGCATCTTCTCCCCTTCTCCTCCCCTCTGTTTCGACCGACACCGACAAAACCCCCCAGCCACTGTCACGTCGGCCACCCAGCCACCGGACCGGTCAAGTTTTGACCGGCGTCGCACCCCAAGCCAGCTCCGACCTTCCTCCTACCTCTGTTGCTGCTGTTTTGCTGGAAAACCCTGGTTTTGATCGGATTTTTACTCGGTTTTCCAATCCGTCGATCTCTCTCCTCCGGCCCTCAAATCCTTCGATTGAGGTATGGTTTTCTAGCTAGTTTCCATTGTCTTCTTCATTTTTTTTAATAATTTTTTTGGTTTATTTGCCTCTGTTTGTTTGCAGTCCTATTTTTTTTGGTTTATTTGCCTCTATTTTTTTTTTTTCTACAGAATTTCAGTCGTGTTTATGGTTGGTGTTTTCTATCCTTTCCACATGTTCACCTCACACCTTTTAATGAGATTATCCTTTTCTTTGGCCAGTAATGGCTATTCATTGCTCTGATAAGTAGGGCTCTTAAAGTGTATCTTTGGGTACAGTTATATATGAACCTTCAGGTCCAATTTAATGTCATTTCTTTTTAGTGAAAGTGGCTTCTCAATTGGTCATTTGTTTCTTCTACGAATTTCTTATTAATTTTGTATGTAACCTTCAGGTCAAATTTTGCATGTTTGAATTTTCAAGGCTTTTCCGCTGCAGTCTTGGAGAGAGATGATGTGTTGATATCTGTAGCATCAATCAGGTAGTACTGAAATGAAGCTGTTTATAGGGAGTCGATTTTCCAGATTAGATACAAATAATTTGGTGATTTGAGTGGATTAAGAAATCTGTTAAACTCAACTCACAAGTGCATTTGACTATAAAATACCCATAATTGTCTGGATCTTTTAATTAAGAGGTTAAGACAGTTTTCCATTTAAGAGGTCAATATTTATTCTTAAGTGAAATATATACATGTTCTGTGTGAAGCCATGATGAGTTAAAAGGGAGTAAAGTTTGAATCTGTTTGGCCCAAATTGCAAACTGAAATTATGACCGGTGACCTCTAGCTGTTATCTTTTATCATTGGCTTTTTCTAAAGCTTGCCAGATGAATTTTATGGAAGCCATGCAATGTTGTTTTGATAGTATGCCCATGTTCACATACATGATGACTGTTATTAATCCACAAATGAGCTATTGAATGCTTGCTGATGTGCCTAGATGTGTTTTCCATCTTTTTTAGTATGTATGTATTTTTCATTGTTGTGATAATTCAGTCAAATCTGTGATTAATCTACAGGAATTGGTTTCAAGAGCATGTTTCTGATCACAGCTCAGCCTTACATTTTTAGTAATGGTTATTAGATAAGGTTCAGTGAAGAGCCTTGTATGCATTGCAATCTTGGGTACATAGTTCCTGAATGGGTTGAGGAAAACCCAACTCTGTCTGACATAAGAAAGATATATGGTTCTGGTTCTGCCCTTCCAACTACAACACTGATCTTACCTCTAAAGCATGACAAGGTCAAACCTGTGAAGCAGCAGCAGATTTAACATTAGTTAGGCAGGGTCAATTAGCTGATTTAAACAGAGGATTGTGGCATAGTATGCTTGCCTTAGAAGGAATGGCATTGTGTGTAATTTTGATATTTTTTAATGATATTTTTGTAAAATTGGGTACTCATTTTGGTCTTTGGCCTTATGCTAATTAGATGAAATTGTATTTCTTTCTACTAAATTAGTAAACTATATTATGGTTTAAAACTAAAGCTCCCTAGAAGGATTAATAATTTTGAGAAAAATATTTCAGTTAATAACATAGAATATGAATTCAATTTTTGTAAAACTACATAAAACAAACTTGAAATTATAATACAAATTTAGAGAATTGGAATTCTATTCCCTTTATTTGGCGTTGAAGTCAGAGCATAGCTCATTTCACAAGCTCCAGTCTCTCATCTTCATCTTCAACCTCAATTTTCAGTTTTTGTTCTTCCATTTCTTGTTTTGAAATCATCTTTCTCTTTGGACTTTTTGGATTGTGCAGATGTCTATGTCTCCTCTCCATTGCTGGCTCTGACACTTTGTCAAGGGACCAAGCCTCAGCTCGCCAAATTGGAGGAAAAAGGCTGCCAAGAAGGAATAAGCCATTAATTATATTAGGCATTTGAAGGGAACGTCATATAAGGAAGTTCAGAGAACTCCTTTGCTAAGTGCAGCTTCAAACAATCATATAACTTTTTCTTCCAAAGAGAAGCATAACAATCTTCTCTTTCGAGATCTTATGGCAATTAAGATATGCAGAGGTTGCTTTGCCGGCAGGGCTGGCACCTGTGATCACTACCTCCGCTTCCTCCATTTCCATGTTGGATTTCATTTTTGAGGTTTTGATTTTATGTGTACAAACAATTACACGCTCAAGTATTTAAACCCAATAGTAAAACAAGGGCCACTTTATCATAAAACTAATTATAGCATGCCTAATAAACCCATGTTATTATTTTGTAGGGCTAACGACAAAAGAAACCTTGCAAGATTTGGGTGGTTCTCAATATAACCTAACTGTAAGAACTTGATATTAAAATGAATAATTGTTATTGAACTTGTTGATTTACAATGATACATCCACATGGGATATATAGACACAACAAATATAAAAAGTTACATTGGAATGCTCTAGCTAGGAATAGAATATTTAAACTGTCAGTGGATTGACTATTATATTCTAACTAGTGGAATCCAGGAATCATTATGTCTTCTATCATTGACTATTATATATTAACTAGTGGAATCCAGGGAATCATTATGTCTTCTATCATCCTCCCGCAAGCTCAGAAGCGGAGAGCGAATGAGCTTGGATTTTAAGAAAGTAAAACGAGCAAAAGAGAGGCCTTTGGTAAAAATGTCTACAAGTTGGTGGGTAGTGGAGACATAACGAACATCCAAGGCCCGAGCAGTCACTAATTCATGAACATAATGATAATCAATGGCCACGTGCTTAGTCCGAGAGTGAAACACAGGGTTGGAGGCCAAAGCAATGGAACTGATGTTGTCACACCATAACACAGGTGGAGAATGTTGAGAAACTGAAAGTTCAAGAAGCAGTTGCTGCACCCAAACTATCTCAGTTGCGGTGATGGCCATTTGTCGATATTCGGACTCGGTACTAGATTGAGCAACAGTGCGTTGCTTCTTAGAACTCCAAGAAACCAAATTGGGACCCAAGAACAAACAGAAACCTCATGTGGATCGACGATTGTCTAGATTGCCGGCATAGTCAGAATCAGAATATGCTACTAAGGTAGTATTACCTCGTGCAAAAAACAATCCATCAGTGGATGAACCTTTCAAATATCGAAGAATTCGTTTAACTGCAATCCAATGTACTATAGTGGGCTGATGCATATGCTGAAAAACTTAATTGACGGCATAGGTAATATCAGGACGAGTGACGGTTAAATATTGTAAAGCACCAACAAGACTGCGATATTCATGAGGATCAGACAATGGTATACCATCCATAGCACTGAGTTGTGAACCAGAGGCAACTGGGGTGGCACATGGTTTAGAATCCTGCAAGTGAGCACGAATAAGAAGATCACATGTGTATTTATTTTGTGATAAATGAAGACCAGTAGGCGTACGAGTGGCTTCAATGCCCAAGAAATAACTAAGAGGCCCAAGATCCTTCATTGAAAAAGCTTTACCAAGATAGGTAATAAGAGACTGAACCTTACTGTTTTGATTTCCTGTAATTAAAATATCATCCACATATATATATATGCAAGAGAATATAGACACCATGACTGTTGTAAATGAAGAGGGAGTGATCTGCCTGAGAACCAACAAACCCATATTGAAGAAGAAATTCAGAAAACTGGTGAAACCACCCCCTCGGGGCTTGTTTAAGACCGTAAAGAGACTTACGAAGTCTGCAAACATGGTGAGGTCTACTAGGGTCTTCGAAACCCTTCGGTTGACGAATATATACATCCTCAGTAAGGTGCCCATGAAGAAATGCATTTTGAACGTCTAATTGATGAATAGGCCAATTATGAGAGACAGCAAGTGAGAGAACAATGCGGATGGTAACATGCTTAACAACAGGACTGAAGGTTTCAGTATAATTAATACCTTCTTTTTGAAGAAAGCCATTTGCAACAAGTCGAGCTTTAAAGCGTTCAAGGGAGCCGTCAGATTTACGTTTGATGCGATATACCCATTTACAAGGAAGAATATGAGTAGCCTGAGAAGGAGGAACAAGATCCCATGTGCCTACTTTTTGAAGGGCTTGAAACTCAACATCCATTGCAGAGCCCCAAGAAGGAGATTGATTTACTTCACGAAAATTATACGGTTCACGATCCAAATCCTGTGAAAAAGAGATCAATGCATATCGAGGATTGGGTTTATGAGTGCTGGTTTTAAGACGAGTAAGCATTAGATGAGAGGGTGTCTTGACTAACTGAAGAAAACCTGGAGACACTATGGGAGAAGATGGTGGGTGAAAAGAGGAAATGATCGGGTTTGAGGAAGGATCTTGAGACAATGGTGGCAAATGTGATGACAAAGAAGGAGAGTAAGAAACAAGACGAGGTGAGGTTGGTGGTGATGGGGGATTTGGGGAATTTGGAGAAAGTACAGGACTAGCAGGTGTGACAGTGTTAGATAACAAAGACAAAGAAAAGTTAGTATCAGAATGAGAAAAAGAAGGAACAACAGGAAAATTTACCTGAGGAGGACCTGGAGAAGGATGAAAGACCACGGGTTGGTGCTCAGCCAAGGGTGCAAGTGGCTGAGGGGGTGCAACAGTAGCAAAAGGAAAATGAGTCTCATCAAATACAACATGGCGGGATAAGTAAACACACTTGGAAACAGGATCATAACAACGATACCCTTGATGATTTAATGAGTATCCTAGAAAAACACACTTTTTAGATCGAAATTCTAATTTATTTTTGTTATATGGACGTAAATATGGAAAACACGCGCAACCAAACACACGAAAAACAGAATAAGAAGGAGCACGATCAAACAACTTTTCATAAGGTGATAGAAAATGCAATTTTCGAGCAGGAAGACGATTAATGAGATAAACTGAGGTATTGAAAGCATCTACCCAAAACGATTGGGGCATGTGAGCAGTAGCAAGGAGAGTAAGACCCATATCCACTATATGACGTTGTTTACGTTCAACTATCCCATTTTGTTATGGTGTGTGTGGACAAGTGATGCGATGAAGAATTCCATTTTTAGACAAGAAATTTTGAAAACTATTACTCATAAACTCACCACCACCATTAGTTTGCAATGCCTTAATCGTATATACAGTATTAATGGAGATAGGATTTTCAACCAATAATTTAAACTTCTGAAAATAATGTAAGGCCTCGGATTTATATTGCAAGGGATATATCCATGTGTATCGAGAGAAATCATCTACAAATAAGATAAAGTACTTAGAGCCTTTATTTGAAGATACTGGCGAAGACCAAATATCACAGTGAACTAATTGAAGTGGAGAAACAGAAACGGATGAAGATAAAGGAAAAGGTAGCTTAGTGCTCTTTTCCAAAGGACATGTATGACACAAAAGACTTGACTTAGAAGAACTGACAGGAATAACAGAGCTTAGCTTATTTAAAATATCATTAGAAGGATGACCCAAGCGTTGATGCCACACAAAAGGAGTTGTTCGTTCACCTATGAGAGCTACAAATTTGCACGACCCCCCTTGAAACGGATACAAACCGTTTTCACTCTTGCCTTGGAAAAGCGTCCTCCCCGTGGATAGATCCTTCACATAAAAAGAAGAAGGTGTGAAAATAAAATAACAGTGATTATCATAAGTGAATTTATGAACACTCAACAAATTATGAGACATAGAAGGACAATGAAGAAGATTATTGAGCTTAAAGGCAGACAAAGAGCCCGAACCAATATGTTCAATAGGTAAACCAGCACCATTGCCAACAGACACTTGATCTTGACCCATATATGCAGTTGGGAGACGAAGATTAGCCAGATCATGAGTAATATGTGAAGATGCCCCACTGTCTATATACCAAGTATCATTAGAACCTGTAGCAGAAGGAGTTGCTACCAATGCTCGAGAAGGAGCGGATGAAGGGCGAGATTCATAAAACTTCTTAGGCTTCGAACAATTATTAGCAAGATGGCGAGGATCACCACAATTGAAACAGAAACGGTTAGGACGAGAAAAGCCACCATAAAGGGAATTCCCATGAGTAGAGTAATGATTTGGAAGTATGCCACGGCCAGTAGAATTTGAGAAACCTCCAGAAATATCATTCCCACGACTGGATCCATGAATAGCACCATAATAGGAACCCCCTTGTCCACGAGAAAATCCATGACCACCAAACTGATTTAAGCCACTATAAGATGCAACACCACGACTACCAAACTGATTGGAATTATAATAAGAGTCAAAAAGACGGCTATTGTTGCCACGACCACTGTTGCTACAGCCAAAGTCTGAACCACCAAAATTGCGACCATGAAAACCAGAACCACGACTGCGTCCTTGAGAAGTCGTAGTATAGTGAGCCGTAGAGGTAGAATCGGAAAGGAGAGAGTTGGAGTCCTCAAGTCGAGACTTAGCACTCAAAAAGAGAGCAAGAACATCATCCAATAGCATAGAAGTTTCACGAGCTTTAATAGAGTTTACATCACTCTCATAAGCAGAACTAACACCATTAAGAATAATCTCAATAAGATCCTCATCATCAAGGGCTTTACCAACAAGAGAAAGTTGGTCCGCAATACCTGTCAACTTATCAATATACGCAGTAATAGACATATTACCACGCCTAGTAGATTGGAGCTGAAATTTGCGTTGAAGTATACAAGAGCGAGATTGCAAAGCATACCGAGTAGCCAAGGATTTCCACACCTCAACAGAAGTAGTGCATCGAGCCACAGTAGAAAGGACAGTTGAAGTTAACGTAGAATCCAACTCATAATTTGCTTATCTTGTCGCTGCCAATTCGCATATGCAGGATTAGTAGTGGACTTATCATCAAGCAGTTTTGCAGGACAAGTTTGAGAATCGTCAACATAACCATAGAGATCATTGGCTTGTAACAAAAGAGTGAATTGCGCAAGCCATTGCAGATAATTGGTGCGATCAAGTTTGATCGAAACCAAGTATGAAACGTTGGGGAGAGAACTGGCCAGAGAGGTAGAAGATGAAGCCATCTCAACCAACCATAAACAACCAAGAGCAAGCACTAAAGCAAAAAAAAATTGGATCGCGAGTCTCAAGACAAGAGCTCTGATACCATGTAAGAACTTGATATTAAAATGAATAATTGTTATTGAACTTGTTGATTTACAATGATACATCCACATGGGATATATAGACACAACAAATATAAAAAGTTACATTGGAATGCTCTAGCTAGGAATAGAATATTTAAATTGTCAGTGGATTGACTATTATATTCTAACTAGTGGAATCCAGGAATCATTATGTCTTCTATCATTGACTATTATATGTTAACTAGTGGAATCCAGGGAATCATTATGTCTTCTATCACTAACAAGCTAAAAGTGTCTTGTGAATCCCAAATAACATACCCCAACCAGCTAATACAAGACTATGATTTCAAAATAACAACAAAGACAAGTGTGCATTTCGAAAGGACTAATGGCAAGACCATCATCATTCCTTGTTCAAGTCACCATAGGTCGTTTCCTCAATAAATAAGAATTTACAATTGAAGCTTAAGTTGATGCAGGAGGGGCAGATGTTGAGGATGGAGCAACTAAATCACTTGGTGGTGCATTTGAACTTCCCATTATTGTGGTACCTTTTCTATTCCATTTTCCTTTTTGCACATCTCTAGCAACCTTAGCTCGCCTTGTTCTTGTATTGGGACAAGCTCCACTTGTTTAAGTAGTTTCCTGGGTTTAGGCAAAAAATAATATACAGATAGTTGCAAGATTTCATCTAAAAGAATAAAGTAACAAGTGTTCATCCTCAGATATTTACCTTAGTCTTCCACTTTTTGATTTTTGTTTTGGGGTGCAGATTACTATGGAAAGTTCTTTTATTTAACTGATGTTTTTATTATTCTCTTCAACACGTCTTCATCTTAACTACTCTTTAAACCTTTTTCAATTATTTTATTTGAATATTGTTTTACTTCTCTACACTCATATAAATAAAATCAGTGTGTTTTAATATTTTACTTTACCAAGGGTATTTTTAGGGTTATTGAAAATTTCACTTTTAGGGCTTCTGCCTTTATATATATTACCATGAGCCGCAACATCACTAAACCTTCAGGTGAGGCTGTGCACCTCATGATTTTAGAGTTTATATTATTTCAAATATGGAAGCCTTAGCCCCCGTCAAGAAAAAGGCCACCAAGAAGGAAGAAGCCATTAATTATATGAGGCATTTGAAGGAAACGTTATATGAGGAAGTTCAAAGAAATCCTTTGCTAAGTGAAGCTTCAAATGATTATATGACTTTTTCTTCCAAACAGAAGCATAGCAATCTTTTCTTTCAAGTATTGCATTCGACATCTTATGACAATTAAGACATGCAGAGGTTGCTACGCTAGTAGGGTGGCACCTACAATCACTACCTCCACTTCCTCCATTTCCATGTTGGATTTCATTTTTGAGGTTTTGATTTTCTTAACTACTTCTTTTATTTTTCTTTTAATTATTTTATTTGACTATTGTTTTACTTCTCTACCCTCGTATAAATAAAATCAGTGTGTTTTAATATTTTACTTCAGCAAGGGTATTTTCGGGGTTATTGAGAATTTCACTTTTAGAGTTTTGCCTATATATATATATATATATAATTATCATGAGTACAACATCACTAAACCATCGGGTGAGGCTTTTCACCTTCTGATTTTAGGGTTTATACTATATCAAATATGGAAGCCTCAGACTCCGTCGGGAAAAAGGCCCCTAAGAAGGAAGAAGCCATTAATTATAAGAGGCATTTGAAGGAAACGTTATGTGAGGAAGTTCAAAGAACTCCTTTGCAAAGTGAAACTTTAAATGATTATATGACTTTTTCTTCCAAACAGAAGCATAGCAATCTTCTCTTTCGAGTATCGCATTCGAGATCTTATGAAATTAAGATATGCAGAGGTTGCTATGCCGGCAGGGCCGTCACCTACGATCACTACCTCCGATTCGTCCATTTTCATATTTGATTTCATTTTTGAGATTTTGATTTTCTTAACTACTCCATCTACTTTTTTTACTTATTTTATTTGACTATTGTTTTACTTCTCTGCCCTCATATAAATAAAATCAGCGTGTTTTAATATTTTACTTCACCAAGGGTATTTTCGGGGTTATTGAAAATTTCACTTTTAGGGCTTCTGCCTTTATATATATATTACCATGAGCTGCAACATCACTAAACATTCGGGTGAGGCTTTGCACCTCATGATTTTAGGGTTTATACTATTTTAAATATGGATGCCTTAGCCTCCGTCGAGAAAATGGCCCCCAAGAATGAAGAAGCCATTAATTATATGAGACATTTGAAGGGAAAGTTGTATGAGGAAGTTCAAAGAAATCCTTTGCTAAGTGAAGCTTCAAATGTTTATATGAATTTTTCTTTCAAACAGAAGCATAGCAATCTTCTCTTTCGAGTACCGCATTCAAGATCTTTTCGCAATTAAGACATGCATAGGTTGCTACGCCGATAGGGCTGGCACCTACAATCACTACCTCTGCTTCCTCTATTTCCCTGTTGGATTTCATCTTTGAGGTTTTGATTTTCTTAACTACTCCGTTTACTTTTTTTAATTATTTTATTTGACTATTGTTTTACTTCTCTACTCTCATATAAATAAAATCAATGTCTTTTAATATTTTACTTCACCAAGGGTATTTTCGGGGTTATTGAAAATTTCACTTTTAGGGCTTCTGCCTTTATATATATAGAGATTACCATAAGCCGCAACATCACTAAACCTTCGGGTGAGGCTTTGCACCTCCTGATTTTATAGTTTATACTATTTCAAATATGGAAGCCTCAACCTCCATCAGGAAAATGGATGCCAAGAAGGAAAAAGCCGTTAATTATATGAGGCATTTGAAGGGAACGTTATATGAGTACGTTCAAAGAAATCATTTGCTAAGTGAAGCTTTAAACGATTATGACCTTTTCTTCCAAATAGAAGACAGCAATCTTCTCTTTCAAGTACCGCATTCGAGATCTTATGGAAATTAAGATATGCAAAAGTTGCTACGTTGTCAAGGCCGGCACCTACGATCACTAACTCTGCTTCCTCCACTTCTATGTTGGATTTCATTTGTGAGATTTTGATTTTCTTAACTATTCCTTCTACTTTTTTTAATTGTTTTACTTCCCTACTCTCATATAAATAAAATCAGTGTGTTTTAATATTTTACTTCACCGAGGGTATTTTCGAAGTTATTGAAAATTTCACTTTTAGGACTTCTGCCTTTATATATATATATATATATATATTATCATGAGCCGCAACATAATTAAACCTTCGGGTGATGCTTTGCACCTTCTAATTTTAGGGTTTATACGATATCAAATATGGAAGCCTCAACCTCCGTTGGAAAAAAGGCCGCCAAGAAGGAAGAAGCCATTAATTATATGAGGCATTTGAAGGGAACATTATATGAGGAAGTTCAAAGAACTCATTTGCTAAGTGAAGCTTTAAATAATCATATAACATTTTCTTCGAAAGAGAAGCATAACAATCTTCTCTTTTGAGTACCGCATTCGAGATCAGATAACTTCTCAGTGGATACATGATTGGGATATTGATAACAGACAACTGATGCACAAATGCCTTAAGTGGATCAGATAACTTCTCAGTGGATACATGATTCGCAATTGGATACTTTGATATCTTGCGAATATCAGGTGAATAACGATTTGGTGGCTTCCCACTATTTTTCCTAAAAGGTAATTGGTATCCAATAGATTTATCCTCAAAATTCACAAGTGTAGGAGGAGTAATTATCTCAGGGATATTCTGAGGAGATTGGTCTGTTGGTATTGTTGAGTTAGAGGGGGGTCTTCATCTTGTTGTTCTGTATTGTCTGTAGTTGTAGAACTCGGATCAGAAACATCTTCGCAGGGATCAGGTGAATCAGGCGATTGATCGCTATGAATGGACAATTAATCGCTTTTCGGCAAAGAGTAATCTCGTGCTCCAGACTCGGGCCTATCGATCATTTCTGTACAGATGAGAATTTCTTCGTTTTCTAAGTTGCTCCAATTCTACTCTTCACTTCGTATCTATCCCTAAAGCATAGAATTAGATGATGGGTCATGGAAGAACAGCTCAGATTCCCAAAAGGTCACATCCAAAATGACATAGGTACGTCGGGTAGCAGGGTGATAACAACGGTAGCCTTTCTGATGAGTGGCATAACCCAAAAAAACACAACGAAATGCATATGGATCAAGTTTGCTATGTTGATTTTTGTGGACATGAACGAAAGCCACACATTCAAAGACTCGGGGTGTGAGTACCAAAATAGAGGGTAGGGGCCCGTGTTGGGCAAGCACTTATAAGGGAGTTTTAAATGTCAATATACTAGAAGGCATGCGGTTGATCAGGTGAACTGCGGTGACAATAGCATCATCCCAGTGATGGCGAGGAACATGAGCTCCAATCAGAAGTGCTCGAACGGTTTCAAGAAGATGTCGATTCTTTCATTCAACAACACCATTTTGTTGTGGTGTCTGAGGACAAGTTGTCTCATGGATAATTCCATGTTGTTGGAAGTAAGTCTGAAAGTCATGATTGACAAATTCTCCATCATTGTCTGAGCGAAGAATTTGTATTTGAGCATTGAATTGAGTTTTCATATGTTTGTGGAAGAACTGAAAATGGGAAAACACTTCATTTTTATTCTTCAACAAATAAAGTTATGTCATCCACGTACAATCATCTACGAATGTGACAAACCACCGAACGCCAGAAGGAGTAGTGATAGGTGAAGGTCCCCAGATATCAGAGTGAATTAACGTAAATGGAGTAGTACACTTGGTTGTACTCAACGGATAGGGCACACGATGACTCTTGGCCAAAATACAAGTGTCACATGTGAAGTCAGAGTCCTTAAAACCTGAAAATAAATCTGGTATAAGATGCTTCATATAACTAAAAGACGGATGTCCCAATCGTCGGTGCCATAACCAGATTTGCTTTTGTTTGCTATCAGAGGGATGCGTCACACTATTAGCCATGTCGGGACTAAAGTCATCTACATAATATAGCCCCCTTCTCTAAGTACCATGACCAATAATCTCCTTAGAGAGAATATCCTTAAGCAAACAAAAACTCGGGTAAATTGGTACACAACAATTCAATTGTTCAGTAAGCTGACTAACAGACATTAATTTATTAGACAAAGATGGAACAAGTAAAGTATTAGACAGTGAGAGAGAGGATGAGAGTGCAACAGTGCCAGACCCTGTCACAGGATAAGTAACTCCATTAGCATTAGCTATACAAGTTCGTCGGGGTTATGTATTATTTAGAAAATCATCAGGATCAAACGTCATGTGATCAGTTACACCGGAATCAATTATCCAACTACTAAAATCTCCGAAGTATGAAATCCATAACCAGTACCATTACTGGTCGTATCATGTGGTGTTCGATCTTTGAGAGTAGCCCACCATTCGGGGTAGCCATGCAATTTAAAACAAGTCTCACGAGTGTGTCTCGGATCACCACAATATGAGAATGTCGTTCATGTGTCGGGGTCGTTAGTCAGGAAGTCATAATCTGTGTAGCGGAAGATGCGTAGGATACAGTAGGAATCCGGATCGGGATTTGAGCCTGAGTCAGGGATGGAGTCGAAGTCAAAGTCAAAGTCGGGATCTGGGTCTGAATTAGAGACAAATTCGGGGTTGGGGTCATCATCGGAGTCGAGGTCGGGGTTATCATCGGAGTCATGGTCAGAGTCGTCATTGTAGTCGGGGTCGGGGTCAAGGTCATCAAAATAGGATCTTGATTCAAGATCGGGTTTGAGGTCATAGGTTGCATATGTAGGAGCTGAGCCACTTGGGCACTCAACTCACGCCAACAGTTATAAATTCTAAAATGAGAATGATGATAACCAAATGACAATATGATAAAATAAAATAAAAAGACAATGTTGATCAATTAGCTCTTAGTAGAGTGATATTCTTGTTCCCAATGTTGAAAGATGTCTTATGTTAAATCTACATCTACTGAGGGTTAAAAAAGAAAACAAAAATAGAGACAACATTAATTGGCGTACGTAGTGATGCTCCATAACTAAACAAATTATGAATACATTTTATATTTTGGGAAGTATCATGTATGAGAAACTTAGAAGGTAGTTGCATGAGTTTTTAGAAATCCTGGTGACTTGGATTATGAGAGAAATTATATATATACTAAAACTGAATCCATGATTTCACTGTTCCTAGACTGTAGCTTAGCAATAGTGACGTGACGGTTTTGCCCCTCATTTAATTGTTGTTACAAGTTTTGTTTTCTCTTCCTTACAGTGAATTTCCGAACATGCCCTCCACTTAATCTTTTCTGCTCTTCCCTTTTTGCCCCTTCTTCTTCAGCCTTTCTTCCCCAACGAACGATGCGTTCACTCAGAGCAGGAGTTGATTTCGAACTAGCTGGTTGGGGGGCAGCGATGGAAGATTTCTGTTCTCTCTTGGAGATGCTTTGGCGGCCGTTGATTTTCGTTTGGGGAGGCGAGCTACGAATCCAGCGGCTCTTTCGGTTTATGAAATTGTCTGTTTGCTGTGATACAGATTCTTCTACAACCTTCAGGCATCTTCTATCTCTTTTGGCTGCGAATTCTTGCATCCTTTGTCTTCGGGTATGCATCACCTCACCTTTTTAGCGCATCTTTTGGTGTTTATTTCATCAATTAACAGACATATTTTGAGAATTGAAATTTTTGGATTCTTCTTTGGTTAGTTCTTTGATCGTTGTTTTGAAATTAACAGACAACTTCCTTGCCTTCTTCTTTTTCGATTCGAAAATCCATCTCCATCTCTAATAGTTGTTTTGAACTCATCAGCTTCGGCTTTCATCGTGTGAGCAACTGGGTATCTCCTCCTTCTGTGGTTAGTTCTTTTATCTTAACCTCTATTGAATTTGGTTTTCATTCATTGTCTTTTTTCTTTTTTATTATTGGGGTTTTTGTCTATGAGTTAATAATCATGTTATTTGGGTTTATCATTCTTCTCTTCCCTATTTGCCCATCCATTCATACTCTTCTGTTGCAAACGTTTCATCGTTTCTACAGCAAAACACCACCAATTCAATAATTGGAAATTTTGAATTAGAGATTTGTCCCTTGGTTGTCCGTTGCATTGTTTGTCTTCGGGTATGCATGCCGTAAATGTTTTAACAAATATTTTGGTCTTCATATGAAGAATTTGTTTGTTGGCTGGGAGATTTTTTGTCAAGAGACTTTCTTTCTTTTAGTGGTTTGATGTTCATTCGACAGTTGAAGGCTCTGAAAGCAAGCTAATATATAGAGTGACAGTAACTATAAATGGATGGATCATTGGTGCAATTTTCTCTGTTTTTTTTTGGGGCTATTTTTTATGCTGTTTTGATTCATGGGTTGGTTTTTTTGTATTTTGTTTTTAGAAGTTGGACTTTTTGGAATTTGATATAGATATGGGAATTGAAAGCTTTCAGTTCAGGATAAAGCTTTTCGGTGTGTTTTTATTATATGTCAGTCAGAGACTCGAATCTTATCTGCATAATATTTCCCCTCCTTTCTGTTTCTTTTGGATTAAACCAGAAAAAGAAAATAAAAAAACAAGTGTTCAATGCAATGCACTTGAGACTCTACTTAATGAAATTGTTCTCTAGCTTTTCCTTATTTGAAGAATGCCAATTTGCCATGGAAACAAAGGAAATTAGGATATTATATGGAAACAAAAGAAATTGTTGTGTTATGTATTGCAATACAGTTAGTGAAAGAACTTTTTCTTAATAATTTTTTTTTTGTTTTCAATTCATAGTGGAAATAATTTTAAAGTGGGAAAAGATCATCAATTTTTAACAATGAGGATGAGATTTTTTTTAGAAGGTTGGCTACATATCAAAACACTGCCAAAGATGTAGCGCATGTGGCACTAATTACACAAATTGTGTAATGATCTATTATTGTTAATATTTGCTTTCTTATTTCATTTTTGTTTTTCTGTTCATGTTTTTTTAGACTAATTTTGTGTAATATTTACTGATTTGGTGATGTCATGTTAGAGATGTTCAAAGTTTGAACACTACCTCCAATATCTGAATTCGAATTTAGGGTTTAGCAGAGAATTGAAATTCTTTGATTTTAGCAAAGAATTTTCAAATCTTTGATGACAACGACCATGTAAATATAGTTCTTTTGTGATTTTGATTGTTTAAGGTGACTTTTGATTGCTTAGGCAGGTTTTGGAAAAAAAAAGAGATTAAAATTGATGAATATTTCAATTGTTGGTTATATTTATTATTTGGTTTCTCTTTTGATCTTGCTTTTTAATCGTTTTTGTTGATTGATATAGTGATTGTTTTTGTTTTTGTTTTTTATAATTGTTTTGGGTTGTGTTTGATTTATGCTCAAAAGAATTGCCCCCAGTATTTTATTCTCTTTGCTTTTTCTAAAAGACAAGTATTTAGAATTTTCAACTGGACAAAGAACTTTACATGTAATATTCTAAAAGCTGAGAGAATTCTCTGCAACTAGCCTTTGGAAATATGTGGTTGCCAGTGTTCTTCTAAAAGAAAGAGCCAAGTCTAAGACAATGAGGAACCATATCCTCGAATTGCCCTTTTGGACCAAAATTAAGCCTTTTTGTGTGATGGTTTATCATATGATTGGGTTCTATGTTTGAGCTTATGGATTGGTTCATGGTGGATTTTAATTGGCACACAGAGTTGCTTGGGTGAAGCTGATGACTGTGTGCATTGCAGGACCACAACAAAATGGTGCAATTACATCTATTCGTGGACTTTGAAATAGAAACAAGGTTTGCATCTTTTAATCACCTCCACTGTATTTCAATTTCTTTTCCTTTTATTAATTTTGATTGTATTTCTCCCCTGTGATGGGATTGAACAGGCTTTTGAATTGGTAATGGCAGCTGACTGTTTGTGCTTGAATAAAGGCTTGCCATTGCCCTTGCTACTGTTGTGGGACAGAGCCAGTGTATATGTACAGAAGTTGCGGTATACAATGTTTTCTCTCCCTCTATTTAATTTCAGTTTGTTTTTCTTTTAATAGAATTTCGTCAAATATTTTGGTTCTGGATTTTTTGTGTTGAAGAAATTTACAATAAAGGTATTTTATGACGTTCTGTGTTCGTAAATATCTTTTGTAGCACAACACAGAATGTTGACTGACTTTGAAGGTGCTACAAGAAAAAACGAAGTAGGGTTCCGCATTTGGACTAGCAAAGAGGTTTGTCAATCGTTTTCTCATCCTCAATTTTTTTTTTCAATAAGTTGATTACATCTCAACCTTAAATTCACTGTTTTTTATTTCTGTTTAATTTAATCAGACAATTTCTGTTACAGAATTCTAAATTATGCATTTTTTTCCATGTTAGGGTACTGGGATGCTAGGGGGTTCTTTTCATTCTCTTTTCCGCTGCATATTATAACTTAGATGGATATGCTTCAAGAAGGTTGGTTTTATTCTTGAAGAATGCCCATTTGTTTTTAGACATAGTTTATTTAGTTAAATATATGGCTACTGGTGAAATGGATTAGCCAAATATTGCATATGTAATATGCATACAAATTCTTAGTATTGTTGTAAACAGTCAGTTTAAGTGGAGGATTGTTGTATGAAATTTGGTAAACAAATATCTAGAAATTATCTTCACAGTTTCTTAGGTTCCATTTAATTTGGTATTTGTTTTTGTGTGATATATTTCTCTTAGGGCATGTCAAATGGTAAAGCTGCAATTAACAGTGTCTTTTTTGTGTTGCAGTTCCACCAGTACCAGGTTGTTGGGAGGAAGCTCCCTACGGCATCTGATGAACACCCCAAGATTTTCCGAATGAAGCTCTGGGCCACCAATGAGGTTCACGCCAAGTCGAAGTTCTGGTATAATCCTTAGCCTTAGCTCGGCTTTTGTGATCCCAAATATACAGTGGGGAATTTTGGGTTAAACTTAATATTGTTGATTGATTTGTTTGGATTAAGTATTTCCTGAGGAAGCTGAAGAAGGTCAAGAAGAGCAATGGCCGAGTGCTTGCCATTAATGAGGTTTGTTCTCTCAGCCGTATATTTTATTTTTTCTAATTAATAAATTTGTACCCATTTTGATTATTTGTCAGTGTCTAATGTAGTCAATGTTGTTTTGCGGTGGGGAAGTGGTTCCTCCTCAACTCTCCTCCTGGTGAAATCCAATTTGTTGCCAAAGGTCTCCACCTTTGATCTTTTATCAAATTTATTTCACTTTTTTCTAATTTTGTTTTGATCATTTGAATCGTATTTTGTATTTGATGTTTAGCTTTGGTAGCAGATGTGAAGGAGGCTGTGTCAGAGGCACCCCCTCAAAATGACCAGTCGAATTGGAGACGTATGTTTTCTTTTCTTTTTTTCTGTTTTTTTTTCCCTTCAAAATTGGAGCCTCCACTTTGCTGAATAAAGGCTCCTCTTGGCTTTAGTGTTTCGTTTTGATGAATTTTGGGCTCTCACATGTGTCTGCAAAATTGCAAACCTTTCTTTTGTATTGGGGTTCCAATTTTCCAAAATCAGTTCTCCCTAAGGTGATAAGTTTTTCCTCTCTTTTTTAATTTTTTCTCTGAGGTCTCTGTCCAAAACAAATTTTTTTTCATAGTACGTTTTAATGCAATGTACAGATATATTATAGGAATGAATCTGAGTTATCTCCTCTGTTCAAGAAGGCAAATACATAGGTAAATACATAGCTTTAATTACCTCCTCTGTGCAATTGGGTGGCCAATATCCCAACCCAGAAGAAGTTGTTCAAGAAGTTCATAGGTAAATACGTAGCTTTAATTACCTCCTCTGTTTTCTTCTCTTTCTCAGCCTTTTGTAGATCTGAGTTATCAATCTTTACTTCTTTTTTCCCTTTATTTTTCAGGAAGGTTTATGCTTCTTTGGCAAGAAGGCAAATGCTGCAAGGAACCCAAAAATACCAGGACTCTTCATGCCTAACAGAAACCCAATAGATGACTGTTAGGAATGTGACTCAAATTCGCCAAACAACAGGCAGAGCTTAGCAGATTGTGCAATTGAGTTTGGCCAATATGCTCTTGGAGGCAAAGGTGGTGAGTATTATATTGTCACAAACTCTTCTATTGATGATGCTGTGAATCCAAGGCCAAACACTCTGAGATATGCTGTGATACAGATTGAGCCTCTCTGGATTGTGTTCCCTGGCAACATGCTCATCAAGCTCTCCCAAGAGCTTATCTTCAACAGCTACAAGACCCTTGATCGCCGTGGAGCCAATGTCCACATTGTGGGCGGTGGTTGCATCACATTGCAGTTCATAAGCAATGTTGTCATCCACAATGTGCATATCCGCCACTGTTATCCGTCAGGTACATGAGTTTTCCACTTCATTTCATGAATTTTTATTTACCATATACGCATGGTTTACTCATAGTCATGTTTATTCAGATTTACTTGATACATTTAATTTACGAATGATTGCAAATATTTAGTTTTATCTAATACATGTGACTTATAAATAAGAGATTGCGCGTATCTAGATTTACTTCAGATTTACCTTAAAACCCTTTGCCAGGTTGTTTTTGCTTTTACTCAAAAATAATTTCGGTGTATGCTCTTGGAATTAGCTCAAGTAGCGGAGAAGGTGTTTGTCAAAAATTGGTTAGGATTAGAATAAGTTAAGATGTGCATGCATGCATACTCAAGCTAGGATTAGAATAAGTCAAAAATTGGTTTAATGAAAAGATTGTGCATGCATAAAATACTCAAGCTAATTTCTTCTCCGATTTTTCTGTTTTTTCTTCCTTTTTGTTCTTTTTTTTAAAGCCATGTTTTCTTTTGATATTTTGCAGGTGGTCTTTCGTTGCTTTGGATAGAGCGGTTTCGTTGGTGTTTTCAGTTCTGTTAAGCAAGGGATGAGTTTCTAGGGTGAAATTTCAATTAATTGTTTTAAGTTTTGTGAATAGAGCATAGGAATTAGCTAATGGCATCAATTGACAATTGGTTGGTGTTAATTTGTTGTTGTAATGATATGTTTAGATGATTACAATATTTGAACATGTTGGTAAATCCTTTTGAGTGTTTTGGCAATTGGGTAGTTGATATGTTCCCTGTCTATTTTCATCTCTTAATACACATTTCATGCAATTTTAAAACCCGCAGCATCGCGCGGGCATCTTTTGCTAGTTATTATTTATTTATTTTCATATATAATATATTATATTACATTAGGTTACTTTTTCCACAACAATTTTACAATTACTTCTTCTTCAAAATTAATTTTCTTTTACAGAATTAATCAAATAATAGAAATGCCATTACTTTAAAAATGGCACACATGGGAACCATTTTTTATTTAATTGAAATAAAATAATTTAAACAAAATGGAATTAAATTTAAATAATTATTAAGTATTAAAAAATTAAAAAGCAAAAAAAAATAAAAATAACCTCACTTTCTCCCTCTCTGCAACTCTTTCTCTGGGCAAAACTCCCTAGGCACTGCCCAACAGCTCCTTCCCTCGCCCAAATCCACCACTTGCTCGCTTGTTGATGAAACCCCTGATCCTCATGGCCGGATCACTACTCGCCTAGCCACTACCCGTTGCCATTATGCTTTCCTCAAAGGCTACTTTAGTCATTTTATCTTTATGGATTAGCTGTTTTCCTTTTCTTTCGTGGCAACCTACAAGTTGGTCCTAACAAACTTTTGTATAAATTGCTACAACATCAATGAGAAAAGCAGGATAGAACTTTGTCAGTTTCTTATTTGTCTCTTTCATTTTCTTTGTTTTCAATACTCTATATTGGTACCTCTCTCTCTCTCTCTCACACACACACACACCAAGCCCACTGCCCAGCTCCTCCACCAAGCCTAGGTCCACCATGGCCATTGCCCAACTTCCTCACTACCTAAATCCACAATCCCTTTCATTGATTCTGAAATCGCCATGAAAACATATTGAGATCACATCCTTTGATTGGCAAAAGACATGTATATAATGCTAACATGGCATGCTGAATTGTTTAGTTAGTCAGAAGTTCACGTGGGTTCACGTGTTTATTAAGTCATAGCTGAGAAGCTAAGTGCTTCTGTCGTATAAATATTAGATATTGTTCATTGTAAAGTATATTGAAAAAGAGAGAAAATTAATCAAAGAAATCGTAAGCTTTTTCTCAAAGTTTCATTGAAGTTTGCTATCATGGTATCAGAGCAAGTTCGTTCACGTGTGACGGCCACACGTGCTCCACATCACCCAATATGTGTTGTCCACATGCTAGGCTTGAAAATTTGCCATATATGTGGGGGCTTGTGAGAATGTGAAGATAAAAAATCCTACATTGGAAAGTTGAGAAATCTAGCAAGAGCTTATAAGAAGTTGGGCTACTCCCCTTATTTCCAATTAATTTTGGGGTGGAACCTCAACTTTCTTCAGCCTTCATAGCCTTCTGTCTCAAGGTGCTCCACGCTCCTCACTCTCCTCAACCACCACCGTTGAACCCTAGCACCTGCCCACTAGGTCCCAATCTCACGGCCCTGGATTGGTGTCGCTAACCTCTCAAAATCCTTGAGCTAGGCTCTGAAATCGTTGCCGCCATCATTCTGGGGGCTTGGTGAGGGAGAGAGTGAACGGTAGATTTTCTTATTAAAAAAACAAAGAAGCTTCTTCCACAATTCAAAAAAAAATGTAGGCTGTTTTCTATAAAATAAAAAATAAAAAAAAGGCGCAGCTTTGTCTTTTTGCAACTGCAGGAGCAGGAGTGAATATGTAACAATTTGTTCTTTTTGTATTAAAATAAATTTAAACCGTTGATCTCATCTAACGGTCTAGAAACTTGATGTATTATATTAGAATTTTCCAGCAACCTTAGCCCCTTCTTCAGCACAACTCCACAAAGGAACAAGGCCCTTCCTTCCTGCATCAGATGGTGCAAAGGTCTCTCCATTATACCCTCAATTTCTTTGTTTTGTTTTGCAATTTATTTGCCAATAATAGATACTGCCTCCATAGCCTTTGACTCGATATCCTCTGAAGATTGCCATTGAAACTCCAACCTCAGTACCCAAAACCCACAATAGCAATGGCAGCTTTGGTTGCAATGCCTAGGATGAGAATGAAATTTACAGTTTTCCCGGATGTTTTTCCTCCATTTTTGTGCCAATCCTACAGACCGAAGAAAGTCTCAGTCTTCTATAGAAGGAGGTCTTTTTCAGTCTCTGCGTCTTCAACAAAGGAGACCCAAGACCAAGTACGGGTTCGTTTTGCTCCTTCTCCAACTGGAAATCTCCATGTTGGTGGAGCTAGAACTGCGCTATTCAATTATCTCTTTGCCAGGTACGTCTTTGTTTGTTTTGTTTGTTTGGGTTTATGGTTTGAGTCGGCTTTTTCTTTTTTAGTATGAGTATGAGTATGAGTATTAGTGTCTGTGCTGGGGCAGGTCCAATGGAGGGAAATTTGTTTTGAGAATTGAAGACACTGATTTGGAGAGGTCTACTAAAGAATCTGAGGAGGCTGTGTTAAATGACCTCTCTTGGCTTGGTCTTGATTGGGATGAAGGTACTTTTTTTCTTGATTAATTCTTTTCCAGCTCTAAAATGCCTACGGTTTAATCCAAAATCCTGTTCCATAGGATGTGTCGAATATGTGAGTGCATTTGGCCATTACTTGAATTATGACTTTTATACTCAATGACATGATCGTACTGGCTCAATAAGTGGTGGCAGGAGAGATAAATTTCTCAACTTCAGTGCATATTGAATCTCCTTTACTCTACGTGTACTGGATCTATCTTGTAAAGTTTCCAACTTGGTCATTTCATTTTTGGTGAACTTTGCAGGACCCGGTGTTGATGGAGATTATGGTCCGTACCGGCAATCAGAAAGAAATTCTTTGTACAAGCAATACGCTGAGAAGCTTTTAGAGTCTGGTTATGTCTACCGCTGCTTTTGCTCTAGTGAGGTGATTCTCTTCTGTATTTGAGTCTTCAAGCATGTCTTCGCTTGCCAAATAATAAGATTAGAAAATGAAAATATTCTTGTAATAGATTTACAAATGGAAATTCTAAGGGAGTATGAATGACTTGATGACTTGTCCTTCTGTTTAGTTGATGTTTATGCCTTGTTTAGTTGGCTAAAGGAGTGCCAGATTGTTGTTCATATCTTTCTAGCTTATTCTGAAAGAAAGTTAGATGAAAATTTGCTTCGTATTTTTGGGTTTTTAAGGCATCATAAGTCCTGTTATTTGTTCATTCTGTGTTCATACTAAAGTGCAATGCTATTGTACATCTGCAATCTTAACCTTATTCTCTCCAGGAACTAGAGAAAATGAAGGAGATTGCGAAACTAAAACAACTGCCTCCAGTATACACAGGAAAATGGGCCAATGCAACAGACAAAGAAGTACAAGAAGAGCTTCAAAGAGGAACTCCTTACACATATCGGTTTCGTGTGCCAAAGGAAGGAAGTTTGAAAATCAATGATCTTATTCGAGGCGAGGTTAGTTCCTTTTTTTTTTTATAAATAAATATTTTGGTTATTGGGTTGGGAGCGCTTAGGAACTCCTAGTATGGTAAAGTGTGTTGCTCACTAACTTAAAGTAATTCATCAATTAACTTCGACAACCATCAAATTTTTAATTAAGTTTTATAGGCTGTTAACTTTGTATAGTGTCATGAAGGTCAGTTGGAACTTGGACACTCTTGGAGATTTTGTAATTATGAGAAGCAATGGTCAACCAGTGTACAATTTTTGCGTGACAGTTGATGATGCTACCATGGCTATCTCACATGTTATTAGGTAATAAGAATAACTTCTTGAACATGGAATAGAGTGTGCTATTTGCCAATCTATTTCACCACTTCACCACTATTGTTTCTTGGATTTTGGTTCATCTCTTTATTATGTCATGTGACTCACACAACATTTGCATTCAGAGCAGAGGAGCACTTACCAAATACTCTAAGGCAAGCATTAATATATAAGGTAACTTTCTAAACTCATGTCTTGATTTTCTTTCTGTTTGGGTTTCTAATGTAGAACTACAGTGAAGATTTTTTTTATTTTTTATTTTTATAAAATAAAAAAAATCTAACCACCATACCAACACAGGCTCTAGGATTCCCAATGCCTCACTTTGCACATGTTTCCTTAATTCTTGCACCGGACCGGAGTAAGCTGTCAAAGAGGCATGGCGCAACTTCAGTGGGCCAGGTAGTCATCTAAATATAGTTTTCCTTTCTTGCTAAGAATGTTGGGCTACAGGAGGTTTCTTCCATGGTTTCCTTGAGGGAGGTTTCTTCCATGGTTTCCTTGAGGTCCAACCCCACCTTTCTCCTACTGATTTCCTTTATTCAAGAGTTTCTTTGTTAATATTAATAGATGTTCTGGATATCTAACTTCTAGAACTTAACAGTACAGGGAGATGGGCTATCTACCACAGGCAATGGTGAACTACTTGGCACTGTTAGGTTGGGGTGATGGCACTGAAAATGAATTTTTCACCCTGGACCACCTAGGTTAGTGAATTCCTTTGAAATCTCACTTTATCACCCTTGTGCTCCCTATCATACTCAGAAACCGGCTGCTCAGCTTACGTGCGCTGTTTAAATATCTAAGTATTTTGTTTACTAATAATTTCAGTTGAGAAATTTTCAATTGGTCGTGTCAACAAAAGTGGTGCCATTTTTGACTCTACCAAGCTAAGGTAATTATAGCTTTAAATCTACTATATGAAGAGAAAAATTGTTTAAGATTTCTTCAAAGCATTTCCTTCTCTTGAAGAAGCAGATTGAGTGAGCATTTTGCAGTTGCATGGTTGTTTTGTTGGTATAGGTTTTCCTGATTTACTGTGGATCATGTCTATGAAAATTTAGGCAGCTTATTGAATTCTTGAATTAATTGCATCACTGAGGTATTGTTTCTAATTATATTCTCATACATATACTTACAAACTAAAGGTGGATGAATGGTCAACATTTGAGAGCACTTCCATCAGAGGAGTTGACAAAGCTTATTGGTGAGCGATGGAAAGGTACTGGCATCCTTACAGAGTCAGAGGGTTCATTTGTTGAAGTAAGACTCATCTCCTCCACATTTTCATTTTACAGGTTATCTTAGTTTGTAAGTTTAGAGAAACGGTGTGATGCAGGACGTGTAGGACCTAAATTTATTAGTTTCCTAGATTCTCTAGTTTTCCAAATTCTAGTAGGATTTCTACTTTTCCAGATTTCCAGATTTCTAGTTTTAAGTTTTCTATTTTATTTGGGTTAGGATTTCTGTTTAAGCAAGGGATTTTTATCCTATTATGTCTAGGTTTTAGTTTGCTATAAATAACCCCATGGAGTTCTTTAAAATGGAGATTTTGGATATTGAGTAAACCTTCTCTTAAAACTATGTGATTTCTGTTCTTCCTTCTCTGTTCTCTGATTTCGGTCCTTTCCTTCGTCCCTTCGATCTATATTTTCATCTCCTCGACCTCCAATATTCTTATTGTTCTACTGTTCGGCCCTTCCTTTCGTCTTTTTGATCTATATTTTCGTCTCCTCAATCTCTTATATTCTTCTATGTTCTATTGCTTAAGTGTTTACTCTAAAACCTACGGGCTGTTCTACATCATGGTGTCTAAGGTCATTAATGCTGTGCATTGCTGTTGATGATACTGTTGTTAAGAACAAGACTATTTGTGGTCTGATTTTTTATAATAGGTCTACTGTATCCAGGGGAGCTTCTTCACTTCCCGATGATTTCAATACAAGCTAAAGTGCCCCTTAAATTGAATTGTTTTCTGCTTTTTGACAACCTCAATGTTTTTTATATTTTATATTTTATATTTTATAATCATGAAAAGTGAAGCATGTCTACTATGTAATTTCGTAGGACGCAGTTCAGTTGCTCAAGGATGGGATTGATTTGACACCAGATTCAGATAAAGCACTCTCAAACTTGTTATCTTACCCTTTACTTGAAACTTTATCCAGGTGATCTTGATTTTTTGTCGCACTTACTCTGTTATTTGGCTTTTGTTGTTGTTGTTGTTGTTGTTGGAAAATATATCATTGAATTGGCACTCTGAAGGGTTCATAAGAATTTCAGAGAGATTGATAACAATTGTCTCTAATCGAATATCAAAAACTGCTCAACCACTTCACAACTTTGATATGCTTTTGCTGACTTTTCGGATGGCCATTTATTTCCTTCTGGAATGTTGTTGTTGTTCATTATCATAAGTTATGGGGATTGTGTATTGAATTGGATGAACTTGCATTTAGCCCTCCATTTGAAACAATAATATGTAAGCAACAGCTGAGTATCCTAAGGGTTCGCTAGCATGTTGAAACATGAATGTAGGCTAAGACAGTACTCTCACACGGATAGACAAAAATATGGATTTATTTCAATGGAAGGGTGGATTATTCCTAAGTGTTGATGTTGCAATTAGGTTTACCACTTCAAATGTATATGGCCCTTCTGTTCTTCAAATCACTGTATTTGTCTCATAACGAGTAAGCTATATTTGAAAAAGGGGATTCTTTGTTGGCTATTGATGTTAAAGGAACTACTATATGTGTATGATAACTATGAATTTGTTTGTCATGGCTGCAGTCTTGAAGCCAAACCAGTGTTAGAGGACAAACTTTCTGAGTTTGCAGCCAGCTTCATAGCTGCTTATGACAGTGGTGAACTACTCGCTGCACTCGAAGAAGGCCATGCTGGTTGGCAGAAATGGGTGAAGAGCTTTGGCAAATCACTGAAGCGCAAGGTGTCTTCTCTCTTTCATTGTTCATTTATTTTTCATCCTTTTCATGAACTTCTCTCCATTTCTGGCTAATAAAATGAAAATCTTGTGCATTAAAAATCTTAATGGCAGGGGAAATCACTGTTCATGCCTCTCCGAGTGCTGTTAACAGGAAAGCTTCATGGCCCGGATATAGGGGCTAGCGTGCTTTTACTGCATAATGGTGGAAAATCTGGTATTATTGCTCCTCAAGCTGAGTTTGTGACATTGGATGAAAGGTTCAGAGTATTGAGAAAAGTTGACTGGGAAGCATTAACCAAGAAACAGTCTCTGCTGGGGACTCCCGCCACTGTATCAACTTGAGAGTAGACAGTTTTCAGTTTTTTTTTTTCTTTCTTTTTAGCTTGCACATGAAGTTATTAATCACAATCGTATTTTTGGGAGAAAAAGAAATTTCTACTAATCATTTATCATGACAACTATGCACAGCCAATAAAGAACACTATCACCAGCAAGACACCAACAAGAGAATAAGATTTGACAAACTGGTATCCATCACAATCCGTTTTTTTTATTTTATTTTTATTATTATAACATTTTTGCACATAAAGTTATCCATTTCGCTAAATGCATTCTTGGCAGTTGGCAGTCATTATACTAATTCCATGGTGCTAATATAAAAAGCTTGTTTCCTGTTAAATTATCGTTCTAATGTAAAGTCTAAAGCGGAAGTGACCCATTCAAATTAACTCCTGGTTAAAAAAGAAATCCTAATGCTGCTGCAGTGCTGCTGCTGAGACTCAGTTAGAATATTGGTCAAGAGAATGTATGCTTGTGGAGATGATCAATGCTTGGACAGGGAAGTCACGACTCACGAGTAAGCAGAAGCTCCAATCATAACAACACATAATTCACAAGCAAATGGTTTTTAAAACCAACCTTAGAACGACAACATACCATAATGTTACTTTAAACCACTTGTCTTAACTTGATTGCTGTCACTAATTTTTATAACGGTAGAAATCAATGATGAAGGTTGTTGTTAGGGGAGGCCATTGTTTACCCCTTTAACTTCTGACAAAAATGCTAATACTTCTCATTTGGTGGTGGTTTTCTTTTGGAACAGGGCTCTGAGTGGACATGTTATTCTGTTGTTTTTCATGTTCAGTTGTGTTTGCCTGGGAATAAGCAGGCTGGATTTGAATTTTTTTCCCTGCAGTTTTTGTTATTGTTGTATAAAAGAATTTCGTACAAACAAAACAAAAAATTTGGCATATCCTGGCATATCCCCTCCTTGGTCTAAGCCTAACCACTAGTTCAATGTTCAAATGACTTGCCTCATCAGTTCCCTCCCTTCTCCCTGCACAGGAATTGCAAAGTTTTAATTCAACCAAATATTGTAATGTTTAGAACATGTAGGCCTCCAGATGAAGAATCTAAAGTTGCTAAAATCTTGTATACTTCATAGAGTATATGACCACCCACATTCTTGAGCCTAAGAACTCAACCACTGAAAATGAAAAACTAATGTCTCCTATTCTGAGCCTGCAATTTCATCGGGGTTGCAATTCGGAAATTTCTGCAGCATTAACTGAACAACTTCCTTGCTGCGGTGTAGATGTGTTTTCCACACTTCCATGTCCTGAGAAAGCCATCTTCGTAGGAGTGGGAACGGGTTCAATGTCAGTTTTGAGCATGGAATAAACTTCCAACATTGTAGGTCTAGCCTCTGGATTTTCCTGGACACATAATAGAGCTACTTGCAAGCATCTCGATAATTTACAAGAAGAAGAAGAATCATCCAGTGATGGATCAATAAATTCCCTTCCTTTGTCCTCTTTCCATGATAGATATGCCTGAAATAGTTTGAATGTTACTTCATATATAGTTTAGATCTAAGCAATAGTTTCCGATAGAATCATAGACAGCTATGGAACTTACATATTGCAAGAGGTGCAAGCTTTCGTTCGGCCCATAGTAACATGTGCTCCTCCTTCCACTAATCATTTGCAAAAGTAGAACCCCAAAGCTGTAGACATCGTACTTTGTAGAGTATATACCTTTTTTTACATATTCAGGAGGAACATAGCCACTGCATTGCATACCACAACAAGTATTAAAGGATATGATCATGTGTGTGTGAATAACTAAAAAGAGCAGTTTACTTACTATGTTCCAACAATCCGCTTTGTGTTTGCTACAAGTCCATCTTTTCTGAAAAGTTTAGCCATTCCAAAATCTGATATCTTAGCATTCATTTCATGGTCAAGTAAAATGTTGCTACCTTTCAGATCTCGGTGAATAATTGTAAAATTGGAGTATTCTTGAAGATATAGGAGTCCTTGGGTAACCCCTTCAATGATGTGCACACGCTTTGTCTAGTCTAGAAGATACCGTCTGGTAGGATCTGCAAGATTTCAAATTCAGGACCAATAAGGTAGGCAAAGGATCAAGAGACAGACAAATTAAAAGTCACAGGTTTCTGCACCACAAGCTTAGATGGCTTAACAAGTGATTTTTGTTAGCTTAATATACACTAGTGTTCCTCAAGAATACGCTTGTCTAACTATTTGGAGAGTTTCAATGAGTTTAACCCCCCCATCCCCCCATCTTTACCTCTTAGAGGAGATGTTAAGACCCACTGAAACTTACAGAATGCAAAAGTATTGTGTTATGCTAGCCTGCACTCTCAACCATAACAGGAAGCATGAAAAATTGCAGACCAAAAAGGTAGAAGTCCAAGCTTTTGTTGGGCATGTACTCGTAGATCAGCATTTTTTCTTCCTTCTCAGTGCAAAATCCAAGAACTCGAACTAGATTTACATGTTGTAGTCTTGCAGTAAGTGTAACCTCATTTCTAAATTCCTCAAGTCCTTGAGTTGACGTTTTGGAAAGTCTTTTCACTGCGATTTCCTGTCCTCCTCGCAATTTACCCTTGAAAAATTGAAGAAAACCATGGTTAGTTAAGTTAGCATGGTTTAGTAAAAAGAAAATCCAGATTTATATCCGATCAAAAGATAAATCTACAAATGGTATCACTCTCACTGTTCACCAGCATGTACCACTTAATTAACACAAGGTGAAGGTGACTCTGCTTTCAGTTGTTGATAAGCTTTTGGTTCAGCATGAGGGAAATTAGTAGCCAATGATCATAGACACTGCTTTAAGCCTAAAGTTTTTTTTGTTCCCTTTTCTTGGTAGCAGGAAAGTAGGAATGGGGTAGTTCAGGGAAAGAGTTTTTTTTTTATTGATATACATCTCATTGTTTTAAAAGTAGCAGCAGATTATACACAAGGGCACACATACAACCACAAGTTTTAAATCCCAGTTCCCACAGTGTAAACTTAGATAAGGTAGCAAATATTACCATGTAAACAGGACCAAACCCACCCTCTCCAAGCTTGTTTTCACTTGAGAAGTTATTTGTTGCCGCTTTGATATTGGAAAAGCTGAATGCTTGCAGAGTTGGAGGATCACTGTTAAGATCTGATGTACTAGTAGACCTCGAATTCCCAAGAATATGCATCCCTGAAACCAGAAGGAAAAAAATAAAAAGTGAAAATGCCAATGCAAATCTCTTGATGTAAATTCGAAAAAAGAATTTATCTTTATCTAATTGCTATTCGAAACAAACACTAACAGTGAGAAAAATAACCTTTTGTCTTCAACAATTTTCTTTGTAAGTAACACACCACAAAGGCTATGAGGATTATGATCAAAGTAATTGGAAGCAAAACTATAAGCAATAACCGCCGCTTGTTTTCTTGATCATTTTCTTCCTCTCGAACTGTCATTTACTAAACCAGTTAGAAGTAGAATAAATGGCTCTCGATTAGAAAATGAGTTGATTTATGCAGATAGCCTGCTGTCAAAATTAAACTTCCTTCAGTATATAAAATTGAGTGTTATGACATGTCAAAAACATAGCATAAAAAATCACTTTGGCCAACCTGCCCGAGAAAGCGCCCAATTGTCATCATTGGTGACTTGAAACACATTGGTACCAAGTAGCTTCTTCTCCTTGACATATGCAATCTTAGTTCTGACAGCTTCCACATCATCAAAACCAATCCAATTCGATCCTATGATGCAATAATTCACAACATAAGTAGCATTATACATTATGGGAGCTCCGTAGCTTCTAATGTACCACTTGATGTATTTATAGCTCATGGATCCATCTTTCGTCTCAGCTTTTCCGGCTGCAGGTGCCCCAATTCCATTATTGTCTTTGGGGTTCACAAGTGTCCACGCATAGCCATGGTAAGGCAAACCCAAAACCAGTTTGCTAGCAGGAAATGAGTTGTTTAGCCATTGCTTCATACCATAGTTGGTGTTAACATGGCTTGACGGGTCATATAAAGCAGCATGAGCACCAGTAACATTCTCCTTAGCAGGTAGATGATAGTCATATGCCACAACATGTGCCCAATCCAAATTCCTCTTCATAGATTCAATTGGGTAACTCAACGATTCGAAAGCAGGCAAATAACGAACCGCCATTGTCAATATCAAGCGTGACTGATCACTAGAGTTTCTTGACTCAGAATTCACAGCAGCCCCCCACTCATCCAATAGCTTTCCCATGTTGATCATATCAGTGGTTGTCCTAGGCCAAAGCCAAAGCAAGTCTATACCTTGAAAGCCATAAAGCCTTGCTGTTTTGATTGAAGACTCAATGAAAGACTTTCTGTTAGAAGGTTTGCTGGCCATTGAGGACAAGACTGAAGAGTTAGCTTTCTCACCCAAAATTGATTGATTTGTTGCAGCTAGTCCATTCCAGATGGACAGGAGTGTTATGACTGATGGGTTTTTGCGCTTGACGATACCGGTGAAGCTGGAGAAGGATGGCTCCTGAGAGGAAGGGATGGAGAGCTGGTAGGTGGAGGAATTTAGATCAGCAGAGGCACAAATAAGATGAGTGAACAAGGCAGAGTTTATGTCAGGTATCGGGGACTCGCTATCAACATACCAGTAACCAGCTCTGATCCAAGTTTGTGCAGAGAAACGACAATAAAACTGAGATGAAATAAGGAAGAAGAAGAGGAAAAGGTAGGTGACATTTTTTGATCCCATCGATATAAAGCTAGTTTGATTTTGCTCCAGAGTTGCAAGTCTGCACTTCTTTGGAAGATTGAAGAATTGAAGACTTCACTTATTTCTATATTTCAGAGAGACAGACCCCTTGGCCTAACTGAACGGATTAATGGAGATTGCATTGCAGCCAAACCAATCAATCAAGCCCGTGTATTTTTTTTTTTCCTTCTAAATATAAATAAATCAGCATGATGAGGAGGGTGTGTGTGTGAAATGGAGTAATCATATGCCACAAGGAAGTCTCTGGATTTAGTTGAGAAGACGTACGTGGCATGGAACGGAACACTTTTGCCACCAAACTTGTTGTGAAATGTAAATTCTTGGAAAAGTTTGTCTGCCCACGAAAGCGATGGCAAAGCCAAGAGACAATTTTCCTGGAGCCCTTCTTCTGCCAACTCTAGACTTCACACAGGGTTCAGATGAAAACACATCGTGTATTCTATTCATTTCCACTTTGTTTCTTTCTGTTTCTATAAAGAAAGAGAAGAAATAAATAAGCTCACAAATGAAACGTGAAAACCCAATAATACCCTCGATGTTTTTGCCAGTTGGTCCTCTTGCAGATGTGGACATACTCGGCAGCTTGATAGATGAGATATTAGTGGCATATATGTTTTAAATTCAACGCCTATATAGTTTAGTTTAGTTTAGTTTGTATATCAACCGTCTAGTTTAATAGAACTAGTGGGTTCATATCTTACGACTATCAACTTAATTTCAAGTTCAAACTTATGAGCCTAGCCATTAGAATACTCGAGCAATCCAGCTATAAAAGGATGCCAGGCTGCTGCAGCAAATCATTCTACAACTCAATCTCAATGGATTCTAAAACCCAACCATTACTTTTTTGCTTCTGGCCCTCCTTGTTTTTCCTTGTCCACATTATTTCTGCAGCTGCAGCTGGACAAATGTTGTTAAAGCAGCTTACTGGTACAGTGGCATCTCATTTCCGGCTTCTGCCGTAGACTCCACCTTATACACTCACTTGTTTGTTGCTTTTACTGATGTTGATTCCCAAAACCAACCAAGTCATCATTTCCCCTCAAGACCAACCCCAATTCTCCAACTTCACACGCACAGTCCAACAAAGAAACCCTTTTATCAATAGGTGGAGCATCAGCTTCCAGTAGGGCAGCTTTTGCCTCAATTGCTAGCCAACCAAGCTCCAGCAAAACATTCATTCATTCCTCCATAAACATTTCCAGGTCTTATAACTTCCATGGCCTTGACATGGACTGGGAGTTCCCAGCCACGGCCACATGAGCAATTTTGGCACCCTCCTCGCAGAGTGGCGGGCCGCGGTGACCAATGAGTCCAAGACATTTGGCAAGCCCCCATTGCTTCTAGTGGCGGCGGTCTACTACTCTGCAACGTACAACTCATTGTTGCACCCCATTCAGTCCATAAAAAACAACTCGGACTGGATCAATGTGATGGCATATAGCTTTTTTGCCCCTGGTTGGCCTCCCAATGTAACAGGACCCCCTGCTTCCTTGTACAACCCAATCAGTCCTATCAGTGGGGATTCTGGGATCACTGCTTGGCTTCAGGCAGGTATGCCTCCAAAAAAAATTGCATTTGGCCTTCCGTTTTATGGCTATGCATGGAACCTAACAGACCCAAATCAGCATGGTATTTTTGCACCAGCCGAAGGATGGCAGTTCTGCCGGATGGGTAAGCCGGTTACAACCTGATCAAGGAATATATAGCTGAGAATGGTGCATCAACTGTGTTTAATTCCACACTTGTTATGGATGATTCCTATACTGGGAAGACTTGGATTGGTTATGATGAGACGCAGAGTATCACTACCAAAGTTTCATATGCTAAGGGAAAGGGACTAGTTGGCTACTTTGCATGGAATGTTGGCATCGATGTGAATTGGACTCTTTCACAAGCAGGTATATATGACATTGACAACAACACTCTTTCATGTTCTTGTATTTGTATATATAGTTGATCGTTAATTAATTTTACTTTACTGATGCCTAATGTGAATGTCAAATTTGTTTGCAGCTTCATGCACATGGGGAGCATATTAGGGACACTACTCTAGCTACTTTTCCTATCAATAAGAAGATCAAGATGTAGTGCCATTTGTAATTAGCCTAATTGGAGGAGATTTGTATTCTTTAATAAGATGCAATTCTTCATCATGCATTCATATGGTACAGATAATAGAAAAATCAAAATTTCTTTTTTAAGAGGTGAAACTTGTAAAGCTCAGTAAGCTGTGAGAATATAATATGCATAGAGATGCCATAGAGATGTTGGAAGTTGTCAACTCATTGTACTGCTAGCCTGGAGCTCTCACTTTGTAAAGTTTGTAGTAAGATGTTTGTCTGTGTGTGTTTCTTTTGTTAATAATTAATAAAGTTGTATGAGTGAGCTCATTGTTTTCTAGTATTGACATTGAGCTGCCAACCTTCTACTGCAGGGGAAATATAAATGATTTTCCACACAAAAGTCCAAGTTTTCGTATTGGATTGTGACGGGTTTTATGGGTATCTTATTCTTCATAATCAGGTTACATTTACAGTAAACAATTACATTGGTAGATAAAGAAATATCAGTAAAACTCGCAGCACATAATAAACTTCCATTGGTAGACTCATAGATGAACAGAACAGAACCACCCCAAACTCATAATTGATTCACTTCATGCCTAAACTAAAGAAACCTATAATTCCAAATTCTGCAACATTGTAGTGTGACCCCTGACCTCTTCCCCTTACCAACTTTGTAGTAAGTAGACTGCAATGTAATATACACCTAATGAACTTACTAGGAAATACATGACTAATAAATTCTAAGAATAGTTTGACTAGTGGCAGAGCTGTTATGCCTAAGAGTAAAAGGAAAAAGAATTGAAAATCTGATTGAACTTTGTTTTACAAAGCACTGAGCATATACCACCACTCATCGACCTACAACCTCTGAGATTGTTGAATCATCAATGGAACACACTTCTAGTCGCGGTGCAGGATTAGTTTCTTTGTCTTCATTTCTTTTTGAAAAAGCTGGCATTTTCGGTTTTTCCATTACAGCACTTTCACTCTGTAGCATCGAAGAAATTTCCAACATGGAAGGCCTATCATTTGCATTTTCTTGAACACATAGAAGAGCAATCTGCAAGCATCTCATCAATTTACATAATGAATGTGTATCATCGAGTGAAGGATCCATAAACTCCATCCCTTTGCCTTCTTTCCAAAGTTCATATGCCTGAAATTATTGAATGTTCCCCACCATGTAATTGAAACGTGACGATTTAATTCTTAGCAAAGCTGAAGCAAATATTAATTCTGATGTAACTGTGCTTATTGAAGTAACTTACATATTCTAGAAGGTTTAAGTCTTCATTTGGACCATAGGAAGCAGCATTCTTCTTGCCACTTATGATCTGTACAAGGAGAACTCCAAAGCTATAAACATCTGATTTTGTGGAGTATAGACCGTTTTTAACATATTCAGGAGGTACATAGCCACTGCACAGAATGATTTAGAAGATTACTTACCGAAGTATCCAATAATAGAAAGCTCAATTAAAAAAGTAGCTTTATTAGGAAATAGAGTTACTATGTTCCAACGATCCGGCTTGTGTTTGCCTCTTGTTCATCTTTTGTGAAAATTCTGGCCATACCAAAATCTGAGATCTTAGGTCTCATCTCCTCGTCAAGTAAAATGTTGCTAGCTTTCAGATCTCGATGGATTATTGTCAATCTTGAGTATTCTTGGAGATAAAGAAGTCCCTGAGTAACCCCTTCAATAATGCTAACACGCTTTCTCCAATCTAGTTGATACCTTCTGATAGGATCTACATTGAAACAGATGTTGTCCAATCAGTTCTGCATTGAAATATACTAAAAAATGCATGGAACAGTAGAGACACCATAGGCCATCCCTTACAAGCTTACACTGTTCAGCTTAAAGCTGTGTGGCACAAGGAAGTGAAACCACCAGGAACTAGTGGATTGTCATCTTTTGCACGAAAGCAGCGAAATCTCATATTGACTTACCAAAGAGGTAGAGGTCCAAGCTTTTCTTTGGCATGTAATCATAAATCAGCATTTGTTCATGGTGTTCGATGCAGAATCCCAAAACCCTGACAAGATTAACGTGTTGTAGTTTTGCTGTAAGCATGACCTCATTCTTGAATTCCTCGAATCCTTGAGTTGAAGCTTCTGAAAGTTTTTTCACAGCTATTTCTTGTCCATTTGGCAATACACCCTAGCAAGTTATGTAGACACTCATGGTTAGCATGTTTAATGGGGACAAGCTGGTGCCATGATATGCCCCATTATAAAAGTTTACCTTATAAACTGGACCATAACCACCCTCTCCAAGCTTATTTTCAATTGAAAATCCTTCTGTTGCCACCTCAATGACAGCAATGCCAAAGACTTGCAGATTAGGTACATTGCTATTAAAAGTTCCAGCTGTGTCTGCTATATAATTTTCCCTGGATTCTGATTCTTTAGCTGCGTTTGCCAAAGAATTGGCAGAAGAGCTTTAAGATCCAATTCTTCCTCCATAGTTATAGATAGTACGTTCGTTCAAAAAAAGAGTTATAGATAATACATAAATCCAAAATACTATTCAAAGAGGTGAATAGTTAATGCTTCAATACTTTCAGGCCGAACAAAAATAAGAATAAAGCTATATACCTTTTGACTTGAGCATTCTCATGCGGAAGTAACACATGACGGAGCCTAATATGAGAATAACTGAAGCTGCTGTAGTCAAAATGATGATAAGAAGTCGCCGCTTTTTTGGTCCACTGCTTGCACTCTCTTGAGCTGTAGCTGTGATCAGCATATATAATTCAATGTAACAGTTAGGGAAGAATGCATTAAAGATCTTGGAAGTTGTCAGCTGACTGTAGTATGGGACTTTCTATGGCAGCAACAATAAGATATAAATAAGTTGTGAGCTAACCTTCATTACAGGGGAAATATAAATAAGGCGAAGGTTGAATTTTCCAACGTAAAACTCCAAGTCTTTTATTGGACGGTGACTTTGACTTATATGGGTATCTTGTTCATTAGTTTGCAGTAAAGAATTATAGTGGTCATCTTCATTTCATTTTCAACAGAAACCAATTATTTTATTCTCCTGTCTTGACTGCTAAATGGCTGAGAGGGCAATGCAATTTTGACAGCGAATCATATTTTCTGTTTTCAATATCAGCTCATACTTTAATTTCGACTTTTATTTACAACAAACTTCAATAGACACTAAAGTATTGCATTAGCAGACTTTCTCTTTTGTAAAGTGACCAATCAACAATAACCAATCTGATTTCTTTAGATGGGATGGGAGTAATGAAATTAACTTGTCATGGTGGAATATGCATAGAAAATGAGTTCATCAACTAGAGTACTACGCATAATTATTGAGCTGCAATTCCTACCTGCAGCTGCAAGAGAAAGCACCCAATTGTCATCATGGGAAACCTGCCAGACAAAGTATCCAAGCAAACTCTGCTCCTTAGCATAAGAAACTTTTATTTTGACAACTTGAGCATCATCAAAACCAATCCAAGATGATCCAATTATGCAGTACTTAACTACATACGTAGCATTGTAGATTATGTCAGCCCCATATCTCTGAATGTAACCCTTGATATCCTTGTAGCTCATGGATCCATCCTCTGTAATGGCTGGACCTGTTGCTGGTGCACCAATACCATTGTCCCTAGGATTCACAAGTTTCCAAGCATAGCCATAGAAAGGCAAGCCCAAAACCAATTTGGAAGCAGATAATCCCTTACCAAGCCATGCCTTGATACCATAATCTGTGCTAGCATCACTTGATGGATCATACAGAGCTGCATGAGCCCCGGTGAAATTAGTCCACTGAGGCCCATAATAGTCATAGGCCATTACATGTACCCAATTCAAGTTGTTCCGAATGGATTCAACTGGAAAAGAAAAGGACTCCAAATCTGGTTTGTATTGAACGGCTGCTGTCAAAATCAGCTGCGCCTGGCTAGAGTTTGCAGCCTCAGATTTGACAGCAGCTCGCCACTCTTGAAACAAATTTCCCATGTTGGTCATGTCCGAGCTTGTGCTAGCTGAAACCCAGCAAAGGTCTAGGCCTTGGAAGCCATAAAGCCTTGCAATCTTTATTGAAGAATCAATGAAGGTCTTTCTGTGAGAAGAATTACTGACAAGTGTTGAAAAGACTGAGTAGTCTGCATTTCCACCCCCAATGGAGATGAGGGTGGTGACTGATGGGTTCTTTTGCTTGACCGTGGATGAGAAGGTGGAGTAGTGCTGCTCCTGATCCTGCTCCTCAGAGTCAGAGGTGAGGGAGAGCTCATAGGATAATGAATTAAGACCGGCAAATGCGTAAATAAAGTGAGTAAAAAGTGCAGAGTTTATGTCAGCAATGGGGAATTCACTGCCATAAAACCAGTATGCCGCTTTGATCCAAGATTGTGCCTCTGAGGCTTGCAGTCTAAAAGCAACAAGAAAATGGAAGAAAAGGAGGACTAGTAGTACACTTGAAAATTTGAATACCATGGAGTATGGATAGGAAGCTGATGCTTGAGAGCAGATGGATGATGGCTGATGGCTGAACTTAGAAAGAAATGCATTAAGACTTCACTTCTTCTTCTTAGGATGAAGAGATTAGATTCTTGTTACACATGACATGACGTACCGCTGCATTATTAGGTGTAGACATTGACAATGAAAAACTAGCTGTCAACAGGCACAAATTAAGGGTGTTGAGCAATCAAGACAACTTTTTGCATATCCAACCAACAGAAGAATTGTAAAGTAATAATCTCCACATAACTGTACACCAAACTTGCTGGGATCATAAATGACATTACGGTCAATGGTGAAATTGTCTCCATAAAATGAAAATATTGGGTCTCTCTCACCGAGTTATAGGTTGTTAGCAGATATTGACATATCAATATCACAAGTAGAAAAGTCTTTCTCCAATTAGTATGTTGTGTACCTGGTTTTGACTGTTCCACACAAAGCGCAAAGTAATCTAAGGCCTAGATTGAGTTACTCTAATAACCAGATGTGAACAGGAGAGAAGTTGCTAATCACAGCATATACTGTTGGATGGCTTCTAGAGATAAATATTTTATCTGTCTTAAAAGATCCACGTACCTTATTTACTTTTGGATAATTTCAAGCTGACATTTTAGACCACAATCAGTTTCTGCAAAACTTGGGTAACTGACCTTCAATATATCTAAACTTTCAAGCTACATATGTCATCACCAAGACCTAAATCAGCAAAAGTCTCCAATGGAAGTCTCTTTCAAAGTTTAGATCTTCAATATTCGACTATTTATATGTATGTATAGTTTGCAGAAGCTGATCTTCATATCAATCATAGCTAGCAAACAAAGATCATTCCTCCTTAATTTGCTTCAATGTCTTCAAAAACCAAAACCCTTCAAATATTTCTCCTTTCCACCCTCCTTTTCCTTATCCAACTCAATGTCTCTTCAGGCCAAACTGTGGTTAAAGGCGCTTACTGGTATTGGGACAGCGGATTTCGAGCATCCAGCATAGATTCCAGCCTTTTCACTCATCTTTTCTGTGCATTTGCTGATCTTGATCCCAATACTTACCAAGTCACCGTTACTTCCTCAAACTCAGCCCAATTCTCGAGCTTCACACAAACAGTCCAACAAAAAAACCCTTCTGTGAAAACCCTCTTGTCCATTGGTGGAGGAGGCAATGCTACTATTGCAGACACCTTTGCTTCAATGGCAAGCCAACCCAGCAGGCGAAAATCATTCATTGACTCCTCCATTAACTTAGCCAGGTCCTACAACTTCCATGGCATTGACCTTGATTGGGAGTACCCGGACACCATCATTCACATGACCAACTTTGGCACCCTTCTCACCGAGCTGCGAGCTGCTGTGGCCAATGAGTCCCAGACATCTGGCAACACCGAATTGCTTTTAGCCGCTGCAGTATTTCGCTCTGCAGATTACTATACCATAAATTTCCCCATTGAGTCCATATCAAACAGTTTGGACTGGATCAATGTAATGGCTTATGACTTCTATGGCTCTGCTTGGGACTCAAGCAGAGCCAGCACTGGACCACCGGCTGCATTGTACAACGCAACCGCTAGCCAGGTTAATGGGGATGCTGGCATCACATCTTGGGTTCAGGCAGGTTTGGGTGCGGATAAGATAGTGCTGGGCCTTCCATTTTATGGGTATGCGTGGCGTTTGCTGAATGCTGATGAGCATGGACTTTTTGCTCCGGCTGATGGACCGGCTGATGGACCGGCTATTAGGACAGATGGGAGCATAAACTACAAGGACATACGGGACTTCATAAGCCAGAATGGGACACAGACAGTGTACAATGCGACGGTTGTTACAAACTACTGCTACTCTGGGACAACATGGATTGGCTATGACGACACACAGAGTATCTCTGCCAAGGTTTCATATGCTAAGCAAAGGGGGCTTCTTGGTTACTTCTCATGGCAAGTCAGTGGTGACGACAATAACTGGGCTCTTTCTCAAACAGGTTGGTAAATCCTAAGTAGAAATATATTTAACTCTATTGGAATTATTGTATATTAACAAATGGATGTTCTGATGTATTAACTACATATGTTTTTACTATTGTTCTTGCAGCTTCAACTACTTGGGGATGAGAAAATGAGGATTAGATCTATATATGAAAATGTAATACCTTACTTGCAATAAGGTTAATGAGGCCAAATAAACAATAACATGTTGCCGTGAATTCTTATTTTCTTAATCTTGGTTCATTCTTTGTATGGACGAACGAATGATTTTGGGAAATTTTGTGGATGAGAAAAAAAATAATTTGCAAACCTTGTTGAATCCAAAATTCCAAGCTGCACCAAGTCAAGCCCATTTTTTCCTTCCTTGGACAAGGAAACAAAATAAAAAAGAAGAGCCAACAAGTTCTTCGAGTAAGAAGGAACATGTTCTTAAAGCCCAAGCCTACCCTGAAAATACACTCTTGGCAGTTCTATTTTTGTACAAGAAGAACAAGGTATTACTACATTTGATCAAAATGCATATATATATATATATATATATATATATATATATATATATATTGTTTTTTTATCTGAGCCGGTCCTTTCTTGACCTCAAGTATGTAAAGCCATTCATTGGCTTATTTGGACAGCATGCAGATCTTAGACAAACATATTACTTACACTTCCCCTCAATCTGAAGGAAGTGGAACCGAAAAAAGCACTGAGCCTTGAGCCTCGGTGAGTACACATCTGCAATCTGATCTTGAGGACAAACACATTGAACTTGAAAAGATTTTTACAACTACTAGTGACCAATTCCCTTCTCTCACGAAGTGATAATCCAACTCGATGTGCTTGGTCCTAGCATGAAAGACGTAGCTGTTACTTAGGCAAAATGCATATCTGAGCAGCAGGTCTTTTTTTTTTCTTTAATTAAGTATCTAAGCCGATCATTGACTTAATTGGACAGCATGCAGAAGAATTTCTGTAAGAAACATATCAATTTGTTATTGGTTCAAATTAGATTGACTTTCCTTTCGAAAAGCTAGAATTTTTGTTGGCAAAGGCTGCAGACGGCAGTCTTTAATTTCACAGTTTTTTCTTTTCTTTTTTTTTAAATCGTATAGCCGCGCGACTATACTTATTTTGACATGTGGCCAGTAATCGCAAGGCGGATCCTTTTTTTATATGTACATAAATAGTATCGCCAGGCGACTATACTCGGTTTTTTCTGCTTTTTTAAAAATAGTATAGCCGCGGGTCATTTTGTTTAATATATATAAAAAGTATAGCCGATACTCGGGTTTTCCTGAATTTTGATAAAAATAGTATAGCCGCGCGGCTATACTCTGTTTTTTATTTCTTTTTAAAAATCGTATAGCCAGACGGCTATACGGGGGTTTTTTTCGGAATTTCTTTTAAAATAGTATAGTCGAGGCTATACTCTTTTTGACACGTGGGCCCCCAATCGCAGGGGTTTTTTTATATATATATAAATAGTATCGCCGCCCGGCTATACGTGGTTTTTTCTGATTTTTTTTATAAATAGTATAGCCGAAGGGCGATACTCTGTTTTAGTATACAAAATCGTATAGCCGCGAGGCTATACCCTATTTTTTTTTTTTTTAAACTAGTATACCCCCGCGCGGGTTTTCTTTTTGAAAAATAGTATAGCCGCGCGGCTGTATTTGGTTTTATTCCAAAAAATAATATAGCCAATCGGCGATACTTATTTTGACACGTGGGCTCCTACAGCTGGGCGGGTCCTTTTTAAAAAAAAATAAATAGTCTAGCCGCTCGGCTAGACTTCTTTTTTCTGATTTTTTTAAAATAGTATAGCCGCTCGGCTATACGTACACGTCCTGGGCGGGCCCTTTTAATTTTTTTTAAATAGTATAGCCGCGCGGCTATACGCTGTGTTTATCTGATTTTTTTTAAAAATAGTATAGCCGGACGGCGACACCTATTTTGAAACGTGGCACCTATTCGCTAGGCGGGTCCTCGTTTTTTTTATATAAAAATAGTATACCCGCGCGGCTTTACCCGGTTTTTTTATTTTTTATTTTATACGTTTTAGCCGCTCTGGGATCACTGCTTGGCTTCAGGCAGGTCTGCCTCCAAAAAAGATTGCATTTGGTCTTCCATTTTATGGCTATGCATGGAACCTAACAGATCCAAATCAGCATGGTATTTTTGCACCAGCCAGTGGAATGGCAGTACCGCTGGATGGATCAGCGGGTTACAACCTAATCAAGGCATATATAGCTGAGAATGGTGCACCAACTGTGTTTAATACTACACTTGTTATGGACTATTCCTATACTGGGAAGACTTGGATTATTGGTTATGATGATAGGCAGAGTATCACTACCAAAGTTTTGTATGCTAAGCGAAAAGGACTACTGGGCTACTTTGCATGGAATGTTGGCATCGGTGTCCAATTGAGCATTTAAAAGCTTCCCAATCATGTTTTTCATCATTAATTAATTGTACTGATGATGCCGAATGTGAGTGTTAAATTTGTTTGCAGCTTCTTGCGCATGGGGAGAATAGGGACACTACTTTTCCTACCAGAAGATGATGTGATTTGCATTCTCCACAATAAGACCAATATGCTGATGCTAATTAAGCAGAAAGAAGACATTTCATTCATTTGGTATTCAGCCAAATCAGGCCAGTTACCTATTGTTCTCCATCAATAAACACATTAATGATAAAGTTGTAATCCCAATTGTATTTGTTTTTCTTTCTTCTTTTCCTTTTTTTGTGACAACGAGCAGTGGAAAATAGCAGAACATGGCTGAAAAATATCCTCGTGTGACAAAAAAATGATTTGAGATAGATCAACAATTACTTGAATGAGTTTTGGTTTTGCACCTGCATCAATCAACTAGGTTGATATAATTCTGATTCTGAACCCAAGATAGATTGTTTAATTTAATATTTGATTTTGAATTTCCGGAGAAAACACGGCTAGGCTAGCAGCATGCATTTTTTAAGTTGGAATGGAAGTCTACATGACATTAATGGAAGAATAAACAGAAATTGGAAATCTTATTGTTTCTCTGGTCGCTTAGTCTTATTGCAAGTAACAGCTCTATCTGGATACAGAGCGTGGGCTTATTTTAGGTAATTAACCAACCCTAAAACGTAGATGTATTATATCAGCAGTATCTGTAATCATTGTGCTCATCCCCATGTGCTTGAAGCTGCAAGAAGGAAAACAAAAAAACAAATCATATAGTTAAATCAATCAACAGTAATTAGTGGTACTTATCGTCTTGTTAAGCCAAAAACTACACAGCCACATATTGTATTATTGAATTTAGAAGAATTTAATTCATATATATTATGCAAATTACTGGTGTTGTTACTAACCTGTTTGAGAAAGAGCCCAAGCACTGTTGTCAGCACCAACATGCCACGCAAAGTAACCAAGAAGCCCTTTTGTTACCTTGGCATATGAAACCTTAGCAGAGATGCTCTGCGTATCATCATAACCAATCCATGTTGTTCCTGAGTAGCAATAGTTTGTAACAACCGTGGCATTGTACACTGTTTGTGCCCCATTCTGGCTTATGAAATTTCTTATTTGGTTGTAGCCTTGATCCCCGTATTGCCCTATAGCCGATCCATTAGCAGGAGCATAAAGGCCATGGTTATTTGCGTTCAATAAACGCCATGCGTAGCCATAAAAGGGAAGGCCTAGCACTATTTTTTTGGCAGCCAAACCTGCCTGAATCCAGGATGTGATACCAGCATCCCCGCTAACCTGACTGTTCGACAATGCAGCAGGTGGTCCGGTGTTGTTTGGGGACCAACCAGGGCCGTAGAAGTCATAAGCCATGACATTGATCCAGTCTAAACTGTTTGATATGGCCTGGAAGGGGTAATTTATGGTGTAGTAATCTGCAGAGCGAAAGACAGCGGCTGCTAAAAGCAAAGCAGTCTTGCCAGAGGCCTTGGACTCACTGGCCACAGCAGCTCGCCACTCGGTGAGAAGGCTGCCCAAGTTGGTCATCTCAGTGGTGGAGGATGGATATTCCCAGTCGAGGTCAAGGCCGTGGAAGTTGTAAGACCTTGCTAACGTGATGGAGGAGTTAATGAATGATTTGCGCTGGCTGGCTTGGCTGGCCATTGCGGCAAAGGTTGCTGGATTAGCATTTCCTCCGCCAATGGATAAGAGGGTTTTCACTGCAGGGTTGTTTTTTTGAACTGTTTGTGTGAAGCTTGAGAAGGGGGCTGAGTTTGAGGAAGAAACGGTGACTTGGTAAGTGTTGGAATTAAGATCAGCAAATGCGCAAAATAGATGAGTGAAAAGGCTGGAATTTATGCTGGAGGCTGGGAAGCCACTGTCAGGAAACCAGTAAGCTCCTTTAACCACAGTTTGGCCGGTTGAGAAGCTGAGTTGGGCAAGGAAAACGAGAGCCGAAAGAAGGATCAATGGAAGTGTTAACTTGGAAGACATTGCAGCAAATGGATGAAAAAGGAAATAGTTCTTGCTTGCTGATTGTTATGACGATCTTTTTTGTGTATATATACACACACAACACAAGATGATGCAAAGTTGCGTGTAAAATTATATATTGGACTTTGGACTTTGGACGTTGAAGAAAGAAAGCTGCATTAAGAGACTTTTCTGCAGTGTCTAGTGGCATAGATAGAGCGGACCATACCATACCAAACATATCATGTTCTTGAGTCTTGACTAATTCATGCCGATTGGTAATGACGTATGTAGTGTATAAACATCAAATACATTGGTAAGAAACTTGCAGAAACTGATTCTTATCCACAATGTGAACATCTTTATTCATCCAAAAGTAAGAGTTAGAGGGATCTTATAAGATATAGTTGACATCTCTTAAGTTGCTATTTATAACCCCTATTAATTATAATGGCCTACTTGAAAGATTGGACTTTAGATGAGCAACTGGCATCCCTTCTGGTTAGGGAGGTCCAAAACCCAAATGTTGTAGTTCACTGTCCATGGTGGTCTTACGCGTGAGTTAGGTAAGGAAACTTTAATGGGTCGAGCCATATGAACAAGAATAAGATGCTTATTAGAACAAGAGATACCAACAGGGATTTATAATTCTAATGACAGAGTGCCCACCTGGATTTGATGAAGACAGTTTTGTCTGATTGAGAGATAGTATACAGATATTCGGGAAGAGAATAAATGAGTGACATTACAAGAAATCAGAAGAACAAAGCTAGTGATTTTAAGAGATATGATGAACTAAACCTACGCGACCACGATCAATTTGATTAAACACATGGTGATTTATGACTTGTCAAAAACCAAAAAAACATTTGTATGCTATCGTAACACTATGACATTACAAACTTTGTATATCGCTCAAATTATAATTCAGTGGTGGGGAATGTGCTATAATGCATGTACACATTTGCTTGTTCTTTCAAAGGTTTATAGTTTAAGTAGTGATTAGGATGTACCCATTCTCCATCCAAAGTCCTAGGCCCTTCGTGTTACATCTTTGTTTATCAGTTATTACTTGTCATTCACATTAAAAGATAGTATTTTTCCTGTTCAATTCAATGTATTCACAGTTGCATGCGGATGTCATGGTTGCCAATGAAATATTTTATTGTTTTCATTGTTTTTCCTTGTTTTGCAATGCGTTGAAAATGTTAGAGTGAAGAATGTATCTGACACAAGTTTTTCAATCATGCTCTCTATGATTTTCCTTCTAAAAACCAAATTCCCCAGAATTTGAGGATTCTTTTGCATACACTAGCGCCAACTTGAGTAATCCAGTCCTTTTCATAAAACACAATCTGCAGACTTGAATAGACCAAGAAGCCATGCCCGTTTCTTTTTCTCCTTTGTAGTCTTGTAGTTTTACTTTTCTTTTCTCCTTTTTAATCTGTTTGTTTTGCTTTTAAAGCCAAACCCAATTAACAGATTTCTTGCACCCTGTCACATTAACAATAAAAAAATATATATCTTTGTTTTTATTACGAAGCAACCAGCGGGAGAATCGTTTCTTGTACTCTTATTCCAATCTCTGGATGATTTTTTTATTTTTATTTTTTTCAATTCTTAGAAGATAAAAGTTTTAGATCTAGAAAGGCTGCATCTCCAAGGGAGTATACAAATGAAATAGGCAAAATTGTACAATAACAATCTAGGTGGCATGTTGCCAACCTTTTTGCCTCATGAAAAAAGTTTGTCAAGCATCTCCAAGGGAAGAGGCAAAAGAGTATGCAAACCACGTTTGTCTTGCCACATCAGTATTTTCATGCTCCAAGTGAAGAGACAAATGAGTCGGCAAAATATACCTATTTTCCCCAACAAGGCAATATTGCCTACTTCAAAATGAAGATGTATTTTGGACCTCACCTGCTTTTTATAATAAAAGATCATCTCACTCTCTCATCTTCTATAAAATATAATAGTAAATATAAAATATAAAAATAAAAATATAGTAATGGTTTTTAGACTTGCATTGCCTAGGCCCTTGGAGTGACCAACTTTTTCCATGAGGCAAATGGGTAGGCAACATGCCACCTAGGTTGTTATAGTACAATTTTGCCTATTTCATTTGCATACTCCCTTGAAGATGCTTGTGATGTATTTCTACTAGAGGCTAAGCACACCAAAGGCTTGGACCAATCCGACTAACACCCATCACTTATATTTATAGCATAAGTGATGTGTTAATACATTAACCAAAGGCCTAGTACAAATAATATTATTGAAATTCTGCTAACCTTGATTGTATTTTATTGTTATAGCAGTCTCATATTAAAAGTCAAAATATATGAAAAGACAAGCATATATAAGATCTGAATAAGTTGGGTATGAAGATAAAGGAGAAGTGGGGGAGGTGTGTCAGTCAATTTTTCTTCTCTTTTTCTTTTTGTTTATTTTCTTTCACTAGTGTTAAATCAGCAACCATTAATTAAAATTTTGTATTTTACTCTTTTTTTTTTTAATGAACAAAAGTTTAGGGGGAGGGGAGGTTACCCCATCCTAAGATCAGGGCATACCAAGACCTTTTTGAAGACTTACAGAGGGGGTCTTACTCCTTTTTTTGGTTTTTATAGATTATCCACCAAGAGGGATTGTCGACAGCGAAACTCAAACCGAGGCCTTCAAAACATCAACCACTAATGGTAGAGTTGTGGCCACAATCGGAAGAAACATAAACAACCACTAACCAAACTGAAATTCAAAATGTGATTCTTGTTTTTAGGAAATTTAAATTGTTTTTACCTAAACTCAATTCCTATTTTTGTAATTCAAAGTCTGAAGAAAACTTTATTATTGTAAAGAAAGATTACACAACAACATCTAAACTTTCCATTTGGTTGGATGGAGCTTGTAACTTTTGAACCCTCTATAAATGTTGTGCGAAAACACTCCAAGACTTTGTCGTTGATGGACTACGCAACTATCAGACACAAGCCTCACAAAGATAAAGAACACACGAAACCACAAAGTAAGCACACACACAAAGAACATAAGAATTTAAGAGGTTCGGCGTTGTGTCTACGTCCTCTTGGTGATCCCCGAGAAATTCACTAGTATGAGAAAATCCCCTTTGGTTACAATGAAGAACCCCTTTTGATCTCTCACAAACCCTAGCTCACTTTTCTCTCATCCTTGGCTCAAAACTAGTTTGATGCCTTAGCCTTCTCACTGTTGAGGCCCAAAAAATCCAAGGTTGGGCCCAAATATATTTCTGGCCCAGTAAGACACCTAACTTGGGTACGCAAGAGTTCGTCATATGCGCTTGCACACGTGTCACACCAAGCAAATAAGCAACATGCCACGCTACAAGCTTAAGTGGGCCCAAGCCACGTGAATGCCTGGGGCTTGCTGAGCAGGTTGTGGTATGGATGGTTACGAGTATTCACGAGGCCCATTGATGGTCCAAGGATTGGAAGTTTCAGACTACTTGGGAGCACCAAAACTCAAGCCCATTCCTTGAGCCCAAACATATGGGTAAGCATGAGAGAGAAAACCCAATAGCCCATCACCTTAAGAAAAGGCCCACAACACTTGAAAAAATCCCACATCAACCAAAACTTCCAGCAGCTTGACGAAATCAAAGTAAACTCACAAACCGTTGGAAACAAAACAACCCAGCCTTGTGGAAATATCCAGCATCTTTGTTAAAACTAGATCGAAGCCAAACCATCAAAACCAAGCAAACCTAAGTGCTGATGGAAGTAAATCACATTTTGACTAGCACCCTTACCCATTCTTTCCTCTACAAGCTTTGGTGAGAAAACAAGAAGGAAAAGTGAGTGGCTTTCACCCACATGTAGAAGTCTAGCTGCGTGAAGGTCTTAGAACTCCAAAATTCTTCGTGCCTATATGCTCAGGCTGGGAAAGTTTCACCAAATAAGGTGGAATGGAAGAAAGTGAAGGAAAAGGGGAGATGGCAGCTTGATAAAATTTAGGGTTCCAACGCCTATAAAAGGAGGCACTTTCTACCCAACAAAACAACTCATCGAAGGCAAGCATCCCCTCTAGAAACCTTCAATTTCATGCTCTTCCATCTTTTTCCTCTCTCTCCCACAACTCTTCCAAATAAAAGGCAAGCATCCCCTCTGTAACCCCTCAATTTCATGCTCTTCCATCTTCTTCCTCTCTCTCCCACAACTCTTCCAGATCGAAGGCAAGCATCCCCTCTGGAACCCTGCTTCCATCTTCTTCCTCTCACCTCTAGAACCCTTCAATTTCAAGCTATGTTCCTCCATTGCTTCCCCTTTTCTCTTCTGGCAAAATACTCAAAAGCTTGACAAAGCTTTCATCAAGCTGCTAGAAATCTGCTAAAGCCACTCATGCTTCCATCTTCTTCCTCTCTCTCCCATAAACACATCCAGAGAGAGCAAGCATCACCTCTCACCTTTGGAACCCTTCGATTTCAAGCTTTGTTCCTTCATTGCTTCCCCTTTTCTCTTCTGGAAAAAAGCTCAAAAGCTTGACAAAGCTTTCGTCAAGCTGCCGAAAACTTGCTCAAGCCACCCATTCCTTCCTCATCTCTTCCTCTCTCCCCTCAACAAATCCTCCCAAAAACTTTTTCTTCCCCTTACATCGAGCCTCTGTTTCTCATAGGAAACCCAAGCATTCTCTCTCTCATGCTAAACTCACGAATGCTCAGCTCCCATGCCACAAGCCTCTCATGCCAAGCCTAAATATTTATCTGTAAGCAACTGTTGGTTTTGTTGGTGAAGGAAGCCAAGGTGTTCCTTAAGGCTCCACGAACCTTTCGAAGCACTCTTAGGGCCTGATTCTTGAACTCAAACACAGGGGGAATTCCAGCCATTTGCTCTTTACAGCAGCTCAGGCCCATCTATAGCTGCCGAAACAAAAAAGCCCCCACACTCAAGTTACATTAACCTAGCGCTAAAGTGCCTATTTATGTCATAGGGCTTTAGTACAATTATGGAAGGAATAGGAAAATTAAAGACTCCAAAATAGGAGAAAATATGACCATATTAGCTTGGGATTGCGTGTCCCCCTCGAGCACTACAACCCGCTCGAGACTGTGTTATGCCGCTTGAGCAGGCGCTCAATCTCTTGGGTTTGGGAGAGAAGTTCCACTCTGCTGCTCGAGCGGCAAAGCCCAGTTTCCTTTTCTTCTTCCCCATCTTCAAGCGAGCCAAACATCAACAATAAATAGCAAAAGTCAGTCTAGAAGAATTCTATTCATTAATGAATAAAGCGATAAAGTTCGAATCTTATGTGACAACTCCCATAGTAAGCAAGACCACCTCTCCTTCCATGGCTTATTTTTAGAAGTTCACTCAATGCTACATCAAGACACTTCCCACATTCTATAATAGATAGGTCTCTAGTGCATTGAGCCCCACCAAAAAGGATTGAATCTCTTGTGTCCCCAAGGCGCGTCACTTGTACCTAAGAAATCTATCGTCGAGTATCTTAAGAAGCAGTCTCTAGACCAAATTATAGCGCCATGACAGCATCGCTTTCTAACCTCTTGGCTTGCTTGAAGTATGCATCTTCTACAAGATGTAAGGTGGCCAACTGAGAGGATTGATCCCCAGCACTGCGTTAGCCCTTATACCGTTTGATTCTTCTCTTTTCCACCCAAGATTACATTTGAAAATCCTGCATGAGGAGTTAATTTAGTTGACTGTGTCAGTAGCACCTCTAAGTTTTCCTCATATACCTCCTCATCTGGAAAATCTATCGGACCAAAACACTTATGCCCTACTATTATATTCCCAAGTTTCGCATGGGCACAAAATAAGAAAGATAAAAGACCTAAAAGGATTAATTGTTTTGAGAAAAACATGTTCAGTTTACATAGAACTTGAATTCAATTATGGTAAAAACAAACTATAAGTTATAAGAGACACCCATGCTTGTATTTATATTGTATGTATAGCAGAGTTAGTCCTGTACAATACATTCATACTATAACACAATTTGAAAATTATTGCAATATATATATAGTTCTTTTCTTTTCATATAATGTTTGCACAAGTGTGAGTTTCATCGTGTATGGATAAATGACTTGCTTTTCATTTTTGTATTGTTAGTGGAAATAAAGGGTATCAGGTTTCCTTTCTTTTTCTTTTTTCTTTTTTCTGCCCCAAGGGTTCGACCATATTGAAAACATGGAAGTTGAAGCCTGTACTGTACTACTACTGTGAAAATTGTAGGAGATATTTTTGGTGAACCCCATTATTGGTCATCGTTTAACGGCTATAATTTTGTTCACTGGTTAAATGGGCCAATCCTGCTAAAGCTGCCTGATAGATAATGACCAGATTTTTTTTTTACAGAAAAAGAAATGCCTAATGAATGAGAGGCCCATATATATGGTTCACCCACCAGTAAGGATCAAATGAAAACTAAGAATTTTACTTTTTGGTCCTCAATTTTGATCCTTTCTTACATTGAATTTTGAGAGTTGGACATCAAGTGGGGCATATTGACAGTTCAGTACAGAAATATTATCCACATACATCTGAGCACACTTAGCACCTTACAATCTTGGCATAATATCCACACTCAGAAAAATATTCAAAAATATATACAGCCTTGACAAATAGGAAATTCAAAGAAGAAATTTGTAGAAACTTGCCCATCAGAAAACAAAAGCCACATTTTCTGTTCAACACCCCATTCACTGTAAAAAAATATACTTAGCCAGAAAACAAGAGAGAGAGAGAGGGAGAGTAATGGCTTTGGAAAACTGTTTGCAACTAAGCACAGTGTGCACTACAAGAGTTGGTGCTGCACAATGCTATCAGCCATTTTCTTCCAGGGAAAAGCTTATTGTGCCAACCTGCAATGGATTGAAGAAATCTGTTTTGAAATTCTCTTCATCTTCATCTTTTGCTCCTTCCAATAAATCCCACAGATCCCGCTTTATTTGCAAGGCTCGTGAAGCTGTGAATGAAGGTTAGCTGCACAGTCTCTGCTATTATTGTTGTTTGTTTCTGATTAATTCTTAATTATTTATGTTGAAAGTTACTCTCCCTTGATTTCGTTAGGAATCTTGTAACTTCTATATGTAGATGTATGACAACTAGAAGAAGAAATAACAACACATATTAGTGCAATGAACACCTAAAGAAGGTGTTGAAAGCAGCTACAGTTATTAACCACTTACAGAATTGACAATTGAGTTTATTATGCAATTTCTTCTTTTGCTTTCTTTTAATTGATGCCAATTTTTCGCAATGCAAAATTCATTCTTTCGTGTATATAATACCCATGTCGTGTTGGTCACATGACCAGTTATTGTGACCAGTTATTTTCATATATATATGTATGTAGAGTAAAGCGTATGCAAGAATTTTTATTTAATTACCCAAATTTGACTATTTGTGCAACTTATACATATAAGTTACTTTTGCACTATAATTTGTTACCTGTTCCATCTTCAAATTTGGTTCTGAATTAAGAACCACATCACATGAATATATCAACTTAGTGAGTTCATTGACTTGTGCAAACTCTGCAGTTCAAGTGGTGAATGATTCAAGTTGGAATAACCTGGTGATTGCAAGTGAGAACCCAGTTCTGGTAGAATTTTGGGCCCCGTGGTGTGGACCGTGCCGGATGATTGCCCCGGTGATCGACGAACTGGCGAAAGAGTATGCTGGGAAGATAGCTTGTTTCAAGCTCAATACTGATGACAGCCCTAACATTGCCACTCAATATGGCATAAGGAGCATACCAACTGTGCTTTTCTTCAAGAATGGAGAAAAGAAGGAGAGCGTTATTGGAGCAGTGCCCAAGTCCACCTTGTCCGCTACCATAGAAAAATATGTAGATCTTTAAAGAGGGAAATGATGTATATAGACTTTTAGTGTGAGCCATCATGCTTGTGCTCATGAAGCTATTCATTGTTAATCTTCAATTAACTCCTCCATTTGAATTCATATAATTTCTTATTGTTGTTTCCTTCCTGTAATCTTTAACCTTTTATTTTACTCAACTTTCCATTTACCCCCTAAAACAAGGATATATTTCTACACACTGAAAATTGGGGCCAACTGTCGAAATACATGGACATGTTCAGGAAATCCTAAATCTGAAGAAAGAGAGAGAGAGAAACGACTCCTAATAACTCCCTATAATTAATTATGATTTATTTTAAACAGCTATTTTATGCTAACCATTTTTAGTCTACATTTTATTCAATGGTTTGAGTCGAAATTTTATAAAAGCTCCTTAAATAACTCTTTAACGTTTTTACTAAATTTCAACTAAAAAAATTGGGAGCATGATTTTAAATGGTCTTATGACTTCATATTCTGCTTAGATTTGAGTAGAAGAAGACAGCAAGTATACGTAGAATTAGGTACAAAGGACTTGATTACACCAACACTCAATAAGTTTAGGTGTCTTGTCAACTTAAAATTACATGAACAACCACCAGTAAGGTCAGCCAACTAACTTCCACGTAATCAAAGAAAAAGACTAAATTTCACCTTCTCATAACCAATGTCTTAAAAATCGACAATATCGCCGAAATGTCGTCGATAATGTCGTTATTTTGGGTAGGCGACAATCTGGGAACAAACCAAACTGTTTTCGTGAAAATATCGATATTGTCGCCGATAATATCGCCGATATATCGATTACGGATATTATCGAGCAACGTCAACACAAAACGGTGATAATATCGATAATATCGAGATAATATCGATAATATCGAGATATTATCGATATTCTCGCGATATGTTGACCCAAAAATACTTGAAAAATGCTGAAAATTATCCTTGTTTGCGCATGAAGGGATTCGAACCTTGCCTCTGTGAGAAACAGCCCAGCACCTTATCCAACTCAACTGCGTACATATTTGTGATTATATTTTCGGCGTGTAATATTTATAACGTCTTTAAAATGTCTGTAAGCTAATATTTATTATATATGATAAATTTTTAAATTAAAAAAGACACCAAGGGGATTCGAACCCCTCCCATTTTACTCATTCAACACTTTAACCACCATATCACTTATGTTTTTGTGAAAATATGCTAAAATATTTATATATATACATGGTTTTGTTGTGAATTTCTTTTGCAAGAAACAAATCACCATTCCTTTTGTTGTGAATTTCTTTTGAATTCTTTTGACCATTCCTTTTGCAATGTATAAAGTGTAAAATATTGTAGTAATTCATTATATATAAATGATTATGGTGTGTTTAATTTTTTTTCATTAATTACTATATATTTTCTACACTCACAGTGTTTGCCAGCTCGCTATATAATCAACTTAAATCAGTTAAATCCATCATGTAATGCATTTCCTTCCAATTTTTTATGATAAACTAATAGATAATTGCCTAAATAAACATCCTACAAAGTTTCAATAAAAATTTCCAAGTTTTTCTTACAATTTCCGTGGTTTTTATTCAATTTTTATCGATATCGATAATATCCCGATATTTCCATCGAAATTTCCGTATTTTTGGCCTACCGATATTTCCGATACAACCGATATTTAAGACCTTGCTCATAACTACTGGTTTCTAACATGTATACCGGAAACGCCTATTGGAATTGAGAATAACAAATACATGCCCAAGGAATAGTTGAGAAATACAATTCTTCGATTGGATGAACAGATCCAACCAAGGAGATCTCATTTGCACTCTTGAACCCCTCTACCCAAGGAAAAAAGTTACTACTAGGAAAAAAGATATGTAGTATACCATTATGCCGAGATTTTTAAAAAATTTTAAAAAAAAATTGAAGTACATTTAAAACCACAAGAAAATGAGCCCCATCAGCCACACAACCAGCCACCAAATTTCCTTTTTATATATAAATAACAGATTAGTACAAAGTGGGAGCGACAGCCCTGTCAACTATTTCATTTCATCCATGCACTGCCATCTTCCACAGGGCTAGAGGCAACTCCTGCCACTTCCCATGCTGCACAAGCAGCTAAATCAAGAAACGGTGAAACGAGCATCAACGTGATCACAGAGGCTTTCAAGGGGAATGTTTCCAATCAAATTGAAGATTGTTAAAGCCATTAACCGCTCCAAGCCCACTAAGTAGCTGGTTCCCCAGATCCTGTTGTTGATGATGCATACTTTGTTCTCGAGCCATTGATGCCATTCCCACCCTTCCATTCATAACAGAATTATTTCCCATTGCACTTCTTATTCCATTAACCATGGAAGGCTGACCAAGTCCACCCATACTCCCAAATCCAGCACCCCCAATACCCGAGTTACTACTGTTAGTCATGCCATTCCCTGACAGACAGTTGCCACCATTCATTCCTGTGTTGTTGCTTGTTGACAAGATCCCATTAACGTTTTTCACGTCGTTTCCCAGAGAACCCACACCAACCATACTGCCTGCGCCATTCAGCTGGTTGGACATCATCATTTCGTGTATTATTTTCTGGACAGAGCTCTGGGAATCGCTTGGATCAGCCTCCCCGGAAATGGTTGGCTGTTGCATGGTTATATTCGCTGGTGAATTTGTTGCACTCATGTGATTGGCAGCTGTCAAGGCACCATGAGATGTTTGAGAGGGATTGTTTGACGAGGGTGTTGGTGACTGGAATGGAGAGGGGTTTGGTTGCGTCTGTGGAATTGTACTAGAAGAACCAGGGGATGGAATCTGAACAGAATTTCCTCCATAGGGACTGTTTGCATTATTCATTGAACTTTGCTGTCTGGAATTCATGGAATTTTGATGGAGGAGCCCAACAATGGTGCTTGCAGAGGTAGATGTGGATGCTGTGTTCAGAACATTATTTACACTAGCCATACCATTACTGGCAGCAAGTTGCATAGTGGTGGCCTGGACAGAGCTTGGATCGCCATTCGGATTCTGGCCCATCGTTTGTTGTTGCTGTTGTTGCTGTTGCTGCTGCTGCATTTGCTCCTCGGACTGTTGTGCTTGACTGTGAAACCCAGATGAAGCACTCGTCCTTCGAGGAAACTTGGCCAAGCTCTCTGAAAGAAAACATTAGCAATGAACTACCATGTGGCAATCAAACAATCCTATATTATAGCGGAGCTACTAACATACAATGAATTAATTGCAAGCATTCAGCCTCAAGTATGACTTGTACGATTTGATGGGCATAGAAATAGATGCCCACAATATAATGCTTTAAATTGCCATGATATCGTGCAACCATATGGCATTCGGAGCATCTGTGCATGTCTTCACAAGTAACTGTGAAAAATAGCACAGCGACTTGATTTTCTAACTATGTGACAAGCAAAATTTCATGTTATGGAAGCTTGGTAATCCAGCAGCGGCCTCATTCACTCCCATGAAGATAAATATCATTCTTCTTGTTTTTGTTCTCTAACTATTGTTAATCACCGCAACACTCCTCTTATGTCCCCTCCCCCTACCTCTTAAAATATCCAACTTTTTTTCTAGCATAAATTCAACAATAAACTGATATATCTCTGGACTCCATAATTTAATTTCCCCTTATCCTTTCAGACCTGCTGCTATTCTTAGAATTTTTATTTTTTTTTTAAGCATCATGGCTGAAGCTGATTCTACATCTTAGGAATTAGGTATTTCTAGTACAAACAAGATAGAAAAGATCAAGTTGCTATGTTGCTTATTAGTTTTAGGTCAGGAAAATTGAGGTTTTACCTTGTGGGACCTACTGGCAATGTCAATTGAAGCTGAAAAGAAGATCCTATATGGTTTTGAAGTTCAAGTTACGAGTAGTCTAGGATTAAGGCAGTGTTTAAAATTAGCTCTTTAGTTTAATTTCCAGCAAGCATCCTTATCAAGATTCAATGATCTTTTCACCTCCAAATCAATTTACATATCCTAAACCCCTCTTTCTACAAACCCAAGACTTGAGACCTAACTTGCAATCTGAAAACCCACCGCACAAGCATACATAAGCAGGTTTCTCCCAATCCATCACTTCTAGGCACCACGTCATTAGTTCACACACTCTTCTTCCACTCAGTGCTGTTCTTACAATTTCCTTTGATCTCCTCAACAATAGTAATAAAATGCAAATATGAAACAGAAGCTTTACTGCAAAGCTACATACCAAATCTAATCCATAGAAAATTACAGGCTTCATTTGTTATTCCTATGAAATTTACACATTTTTTAGTTCTAAATTTTTAACTCATTACATCTTCTTATGTGGAAAATAAATATTTTTAATTTTTTATGTAGCATAAAGACTGTCTCTAACAATTGAATAAAAGAAAGGGGAACATATGTTTGAATTATCATTAATTATTTAGTTAACAAATAAAAATCAGGCTTACCCATAGGTCCAGTCCCCGTCTCTCGGCTGTAATCAATCAAGTCTTTCATACTATTAACCACTTCTGAAATCTGGGTTGCACCCCAAAAAAGAAATATTAACAATGACAATGGTCAATCAGGCTGCAAGCAAACTCAGTTACATGGTTCACTAACATAGGACCATAATTGTTTGAAATATCATATATTACACTTCATAAGGAATAAGAAGAGAACACATTGGTCATAAGTTTCTTTTAACAAAAACAAAGGCATTTCTGGCATAAGGACTCCAATTTCAACAATCAGATGTCAAACCCGATGTTACACAATAAACTTAAACATTTGACATGCAGTGTGTTGATAATTTAATTTATAACAAACAGTGGATAGAACTAATGCCTCGTTAACGAGCCAAAGATGACTCTAAAAAACAGAACAAAAACACAATTCATACTCATCTTACACTTCCAGGCCAACCCATCAGACAACTCACCAAAGAACATTTCAATTAGTAGGGTGATTGGAACAAAATCATTCAGAAATATTTTTGAATAATTGTCAGACATGTAGAAACATGTAATCAATTTGGTACAGTAGGACATATAAAAAAATCTCTCACTTTGCTATTGCAAGTTTTGAGACAGTGAACCATGTATAAAAACACAAAAGCCCCAACATTACATATGTAGACAAAAAAGGGGTAAAGGAGAAAAAAAATGATGGTATTAAATCAAAAATATTTCCATCCAAGCATCCATGCAAATAATGGAGAACTTTATTTCAGGTGTTACAGAAGGGGGATACATGTAACATAGGAGCAAAATAATTCTTTCGAAGAGTTCACATATGTACATATAATCTATATCAGAAAAATGATCCCCATGCAGATAAGATAAACACTGGACCAAGAACAAATGCTGCAGCACAAAATGCAAAATACAATAGTGTATCTCAAAGCAAAAGATGTTACACAAACTTTGCAGTGATGAAAACATATATCCGATCACCGTAAGGCTCCTAGTACATAAGGACCACCATAATGCACAGTGACTATGCAAGGAAATAAGAAATTACCTGAAGACACCTTACATATCTCTTTGTATAACCTAAATCATTTACTAATGGCACTTCCAAGGTTTTCGCTAACTGCCGAGCTGACGATACAAACCTAAACCAAAATTGCACAGGAGGAATTAATCAAACAGAAAAAACTGCAAACCAATCAATCACCAATTTTGCATATACATCAAATAATACAAATAAATAGGCTTTTAAAATCATTCACCCATATATTTGGTAGACATACAGTAGTTTAACTGAAAAACTAAGCCCCCACTACATAGAACAAAGGTTGAAATGGAGGCAGGAGATTTCAACACTTAGATTCACTATGTCATTAAGATCTTTATGAAGAAACCACCATGTAATTGCAAAATCAAATATTCTTTAGTCTCAGACTCTTTTTTTTCTTTTTTCTTTTTTTGGAGAAGCCCTGGAATAAGTAATTAAGAACAGACAAGTTTGAGCCATTAACATAAAAAGGGTGAACAATATGCAACATTCCCAATAGGCCCTAAGCAAAATTAAGAAGAAAAGAAAAAGTTACATAACTATACAGCCAAATAATAACTTGATTATGTAATTTTCTGATCACAAAATAATTAATGACTGCTGATGTCTTTACTAGAAATGTGAGACTATACTTTTTGTAGGCCTAAAGGGTACAGCACATGAACTGATAAAAACAAGAGATCCAGAGTCATAGATGGCATAAGGACAATCCAACATTCCCTCATTACAAACAAGGCATAAAAATAGACGGCCAAATTTCTATCAAAAGGCGCTGTTTGAAAGCTCAAATATTTTCAGGCAAAAAAAAAATTGGAAGCTCAAATACGCACAAGAATGAGACAGAAAGATAAAGAACCTACATATTACAATTATTTTGTATCTCTGGAAGAGATAAATTGGATGATGCATTTTGAGTAGCAGCCTGGTATTTCTGAGCTGCAGCACCAAGCTGACTAACCTGCACAGAGCAAGTAAATATTATTAATGCAGAATACCATATGAATGGTAAATGTACTCAAATTAGTCTCACATACACCAGATGGGGATGTCAATGACTCTGCTAGTTTGGTATCCAGATTCATATCCAAAACACATAAACATAATGTAGGACCCTACTCCGACCTTAATCTCACAAATTTATAAATCCTTTACTAAAATCACTGGTTATTGATATAACATAACTAAATATCTACACTTGCTTTTTAATCAAATTAGACTCAGATTTGAATTTGAACTGATGGGTCTATTTGCTAGGATCAACAAATTTTTCATCTCCAAAGTCAGCAAAAGCATCTATCTTCTCAGTTACACCAAGTCTTATTTCATCCAAACAATTTACATATCCTAACACACAAAAAAAGCTTCAAATATATGAATTTGGACGTTTTCTATTTGTCACATGAAGAGAACAGAAAATCCCAAGTTTTGAAACCACAGCATAAGGGTAATACAGATGGAGAAAACCGCCCATCACAAGTGGACATTTGGTAGTAACCTGAGGTATCAGTAATCTTCGAGGGATAAGCTCTTCATGGCGCCTTGCACAAAATTCCCAAGAGCATATCTGTCAAAAGAATGAATGAAGAGAAAGTTGATCAACACCTGGGGAAGGCAGAACATAAAAGGAAATATGAAAACAATTTGTATGTCCTACCTTTAGATCTGGAGAGAAAACAATCCGAAGTTGACCATCCCGAACAACACGAAGTTGCTCAAAAACACTTTCTTGTATTGCTTTAGCATAGTCCAGTACAATCTGACCAGATGAATTATGATATTCGCGTGGCATATCAACATAAAGAAGCTCCTCCAAAGTACCACTTTCATACTTGATTTTAAAAAGCCTGGGAAGCACCTCAACAGTCGCTTCTGAAAGTATGGCAAGAATAACTCAGATACTAGTTCTAAAGAGAACAGCCCATGAACAAAACAGCTAGATATAGCATTAAAACTAACACTGATACTAGCCAAAGACTCTAAGATATGGCGTTGAACTGACAGCGTGAAAGAGATATTTAGAACCAGATGTCATTCAAACAAGCACTGGTTAACAGCAGACCACAACAAGAGGCACAAAAAGATAAATTGCATAACATACCAAAGCCACGCCCAGGCTTGCGATTGCATATCTCACAATGCCATACATCCTGCAAAATTTGGTAGAGAAAGCTCATGAGTGTTAAATAGCTCAGCATCGATTTGTATTACAACAAACCAAAATGTCTATAGGATAATTAAATAGCTACTATCACACTGAGAACACTGTCCTGAAATAAAAGTGAGTTGAAAACGAGATGCAGTTGCTAAAACGCGTGTATGCATGCATAAAGGTTGTTTTGCAATTAACCTCATTTTACTAGTTAAGATGCCAACATAGATGGGGTTCACCAGATTACTGTATCCTAGCAACAGACCTGAGGAAAAACGCCAGTTGTTTGCCGACCAGTTCCATACATAGAAACACACCACTTCTTCTTGGCATGAGGTACAAAATACTCAGCAACAAATTTTCTCCAAAACTCAATATTATTGTCCTATATGAAAAGTAGGCATCATTAGTAACCATAACAGTCACACCCAACAGACTAATGAAATCTATGGATGGGGGTATCTTACTTCAGGCCTATGTTGTTGCTGATACATATAATGTGTCAAACGCCGAGCACACATTCCAGGCTCATATACTGGTTTCGCAGGAGACCTCATAGGCAGATTCTGCTGTGGAAACTGTTGCTGTAATTGGGGGCGTTGCTGAGGCATTGCTTTCAAGAGTTGCTGTTGCTGGTGTTGTTGTTGTAGCTGCAAGAATCTCTGTTGATGCAAAATGTTAATCTGTGCCTGGGAAGATGGCCTTGACATGTGGAGGAACTGTTGTTGCTGCTGTTGTTGCTGCTGTTGCTGCTGTTGTTGCTGCTGTTGATGCAAAAACAATGACTGATCAGAATTCTGCGGTTCCAATTTTACAGGTGGCAAGCTTCTCATGGTCTGAAGTTGTTGGGGTTCCAATTTCACTGGACCAAGACTCCTCAAAGACTGCAACTGCTGCTGCTGCTGCTGCTGCTGCTGTCCATGTTGATCATTTGTCAATTGGGGCTCCAACTTTACTGGTCCAACACCAGCTAAGCCTCCTCGAATAGCCTGAAATTGATGTTGCTGCTGCTGTGTGTTGTGAGGGGCAGAGAACTGCTGCTGACCATGCTGGAAATTATGTGTTTCAAGTTGCTGCTGCTGTTGATCTGTCAATAGTTGGTTACCAGAAGGGTTTGAAAATTGTTGGCCCTGACCTTGACCAGATGTACCAGGATTAGCCATGTTTGATGCAACATATGACGAAGAAGGTGCACTAAAACCCATTCCATTGCCAACATTAGAGAGTGGATCTGATTCAGCACCGGTATCCATACCTCCACGTTGGCTGCTACCAGGACCAGAAAGCCCCGAATTTGGAATCCCATTTCCATAAGACTGATTAAGGAGAGAAGACACGTTGGCTACATTGCCAAGCATATTCATGTTACCATATTGATTACGTGGTGAGACAAGCGGGGGAAAACCTGACTGGGAGGGTAGTGAACCACCTTGACCTCCCAGCATTCCAGAATTCGTACGCAAGAGTGAAGGTGAAACAGACTGGGCACCACCAATTGGAGTGGGCGGCCCCGAAGGTACCATAATTTCAAAATCACAATCTAAAAATACTAGGTGAAAGTATTACAACTATCTAAAACAACTTGAATTCAACAAGCCTAGATTACATAACAGGACGCAAAATACCAGGCATGGAGCTCAATTCAGATGGCATTGAACCCCTGCGTCGAAGGCCACAGGTTTCAGAATCTCTATTGTGTACCAATAGAAAAGGGTAAGCATTGTGCCTGGGGACATCGTGTTGAGTTTTGCCAAACACAAGCCAAATACCATAGAAACCCAATACCAAGGGACAGGCTCTAATTCTGAACATTCTACAATCTCACTAGCTTCAAGAGGAGAGCAGTCCCCGACCAGCTTCCGCATGAATCTCTGTTTATTACATGAACTTTCAGATCCACCATAACCTCAGCTTTGAACGAAAGAACTAAATCAAAACAAATCAAACTCTCTCCACCAAACACAGAGAAGAAATCCCAAAATTTCTCACTTCATCAACCAAAACCACCTCCAATCAATAACCTGAAATACACCAATTCACCAAAACTCACCAATTCAACACAAACCCACAAAAATTAAACAAAATTGAACGAGCGCCAATAAAGATTAGGCTCTACAACACAAGTAAAACCCAAATTCCACACCCAAAACCCAAAACCAATCTCAAATATCCAAACTTTGTAAAGCTAAACCAGCAACAGCTGCCAAAATATGCCAAAAAAGTACAACCTCGATCGGACCCAAAGTCCCCAAATCAACGATCGAGAACTTCAACTGAACGAAAATACAAAATGAAGAAGAAACCAAAAACAAACAAAAAAAGAAAGAGTAGACAGTAACTCACCAGCAGTAGAGCTTTGAACAGTGAAAGAGAAAGAGAGAGACTTCCCAAAAACCCACAATGATTCTAATACATAAAACCCAGTATTAGATATTCACTGAGTTGTGTTTTATTTTCCTTCGGCTTCAATTCTATTTGAATTCACTTCAGCTTTTGTTCCCTTTTTTAGGGTTTGCTCACAGTCTCTATGTTCTCTCTGAGCACAAGTCCTGTCCCTCGGTGGTTAGCTTAGAGAGGGAATAGAGAGTTGTAGAGAGAGAAGGGAATTGTAGAGAGAGAAGCGAGAGTGTGTCCTTGCGGACGTCAAAATTGTATTCGATTCGATTGAATTTTCTTCATTCTTTACCTTTTTCTCTTTCTTCTTTCTTCTTCTCTCTTTCTCTCTCTCTCTCTCAAACCAAGTCAAATGCTATTCTACCACTCACGCCTCTCCTATTATGTTATGCGATGGATGTACATGTATACATTTATATATGCATGTATCATCATAGCATCTCATCATCATTGTCCATTACATTACATCGCAAGTCTGAATAGAAATGACCTTGCTCTATGCCTTTATTTACGAGATTGCCCTGACTTTGTTTCTTAATAGAATTATTTGGGTGAGAATTTTCCTTATTAAAGTATTTTCCTTATTTCGGGGTTGTCATTCGGATTGCATAACGGTAAAGAGTCAAGTATTTTCCTTATTTGAGTGTTTGCACTCGAATTTATTAACGGTACTATGATAGTATGTTATATGAACATATGCTCTCACACAACCATTTGAACAAATGACTTCCAACTTTTATATGGTACAACTTTACTATGTTTTTCATCATATATCTTCTTATTTTCTACATACATTTTTGGGAGTCTCCTTTATGATAATTTTTTATATTTGTATTTTCTTGGTGAGAAAAATTAAAAACTTATGGCCACATTGGAATGAAATTGAATAATATTAGCAACGACTCAACCATTACAAAAGCGAAGTCAAAACACAAGTTATTCCCCGTGTGAGGAATTGTGATCATTTCTTGAATTTTTTTTCTCTTGATATGATAAGCAATTACTTGCGTTGTCCGGGTCAGTCCTGGATTGGGTTGGGTGGAGTTGGTGGTTGTCCGGGTTTTGTGTGTGTTTGTGTGTGTTTGGAGGGTTGGGGAAGCAGAGATAGAGGTGGAGGGTAGGGTGGGGTGGGGTGGGGTGGGCTTGGCGACTATCGGAGAGAGAGAAAACGAGGGACGGACTTTATTTTATTTATTTATAATTAATTTATTATTATTTAATATGTTGGTTCATGTGTCACCACATGAGTGAGTCCATTAATATTGGGGTAAAATTTCGAGTAGTAAATTGAAATTTACCATCAATGTTTCCCCAAGTCCTTCTCATCCCTCACCGTCGTCCCTCTTCTTCCATGTTCATGGGTCATAGGTCTCATCATTATCATATCTGAGCGTGATGATAATGATGGGACCCTGACTAGTCGCACTAGCTAAACTGTAAAATTTAAAAAGTGACACATATTTTTATTTCATTTGAGCTTCTAAATTGTACAAGGCCGTAATTAGAGATATTTATGGTATTTTTTATTGACATAGAGATTGTAGGAGGACAATACTCGGATCCTGGCCAATCAAGGTCCCCCTGTGAATTTTTTAAATTAAAATTTATTTCTGATTGCACCCTTCAAATCTCACTTTAGATAACCTACAACCCAAGCATCATCTTCTTCAAGCTCTTAAAAACCTATTATCCTTCCCACCCTACATTGGTTAGCAAAGTGAACAATAACCATTAATGGCATAAAAAATATTACACAAGTTAATGAAAATAAAGTTATTGTTTGACAAGCGAAACATCAAATCTTCTGTTTTTGAGCCTCCAAATGATACATGGTGTGATAATTTTTCATTTTCCACCAATTTTTACCATTTTCATACTAATTAGCTCACAAATTTGTTTGTTACCGCCACAACCGAATATGTTGATGGACTTCAACGGACTGTCACCAAATCCTGCACAAAGATATTGGTAGAAACCCACTGAATCTTGAAACAAAACTCCATAATAAATGATTTTGGTACTCGCACTCGAAAATTGTGCGTGGGTTCGATAGTCTTCAACTAAAAATTCTTAAAATATTGGTTAGCTTCTCGCCAAATACTGAAGTTTCTTGTTTTCCATCGATGGTGGTACTTCTTAGTGGTATTTCTCACGTGTCTACCCTCTAAAATTTGTTGTATATGCTCTCAAGTGCAAGATGTACCGTTGTCGTTGTTCACAATGGGGAATTTCCTTAGTTAGGAGAGGAGTTCATATGGTAGGGAGGCGTTCACGTTTTGAGGATTTCTTTAGGTTCTTGTGGCTTTCAGTTAATACATGAATAATATGGTGTTCGCTATTCCGATCATGATTGTCCTTCCTCCAAAGGGAAAGGTCCTTCCCTTTTTGGCTGGTAGTCATGACCAGTACAGCAGTGAGCTAAGAGCTTAGAGCTTTGGGTGTGTGCGTTTTTAGAGGTATAAATTGTCCGAAAAAGTTCTGTTGAGTGAGGTTAGGCCATCTCCAGCTATGGGCTATATCCCAAATATATCCCTAAAATAATGCAAAACCCATATCCAACCGTGGGCTAAACAAATTTTGACCAAATTTAGAGGGCCACATTTGGCCCTTTAGCCCTCCAACTGGGCCACATGTAGCCCAGCTTTTGCCTAAGCCAATTTTTTTGTGGGCCCCATGCATGTGCTTTTCAACAGCCAACATTAAAGCACGATGACATCATCACAACTGGATACATATATATATATTTTAAAAGCCTTCTTAAATATTTCAAATCGTGTTGTTTAAGAAAAAAAATTATTGGTTATGACCGTTGGAGGTCAGACCATTGAAACCCATCCTTTTTTTTCTTTTTTTTTTAAATGTGGTCACCATTTAAAATGTTTTCAATTCATGTTATTTAAGAAAAAAACTATAAAAAATTATTGGTCATGACTGTTGGAGGTTAGACCATTAAAACCCATCCTTTTTTTTTTCAATGTGGTCACCTTTTAAAATGTTTTCAAGTGTTGTTTTAAAAAAATTATAAAAATATTGTTCTTATCAACATTTACGTGTCATATATGGAACGTTGTCTCTAAATAGTAGTTTAATTAAATTAAACAATATATAGTTGTGGAATGTATGAGTGTTGTACCATACTTTTTCTCAAAGTAATAAAATATGAAAGACCCTGAAATATAACCCTGTATGGCTGGAGATGAAAAATTTTAGCCCTGCACTATTCTTTAAAAAATTAATATTTTGGAGGGCTAAATTTTTAGCCATGGACTACATTTAGCCTTATGACTGGAGATGGCCTTAGAGCTTTGCTGGGCTCAAAACTCTTGTTAATCCAAAGGTCTACGAATTAAACTGGAGATCTTTTCACAAATAGGATCATTTCAGCATGACATTTTATACAAAAACCCTTATAGAGTCTATTTGGAGGAAAAAAAAAAAAACCCCCCTCAACGAGTCACCCGTAGTCATTTTCTAATTGATCCATAGTGTGTTATAATTTTTTCATTTGAAAGTACAGGATGAAGTTTTTTTTTAGTATTGAACTTGAAGAGTGTTTTTAATAAAATGTCATATTAGATTAGGCCTCTATTTGTGATAAACTATCAATCCACTTAAAACCACTTTTTGTTTTAGGGTCTCAATCATGGCTGTTGAAGGGTCCTATGCCCCCTGCCTATTTTTCATTACCCTTCTTAATTAACCCTTTTGCAGGTAAAAAGAATTAATGATAGAATTGTGTAAAGACACGTTTTATAAATAAAAAATTAGAAATTTAGATGTTAAATAAATAGACAAATAAATATTTTGGTTCTTTATTTTAGCCCAAAATTTTGGGTTTTAGCAAACCCATTTATTTTCTTTTTAGCACAATACAATGAGCCAAATATTTTGTCTTATATGTAAGATGAGATACAGCAGCTTTCTCAAAATCCTGCAGCCAATTATTTCATTCTTCCTCTTGTCTTCTTCATTCTTTCTTATTCTGTTTCTTTCAAAAACTATCTTCATGCCTTGTAAGCACTCTTGGGTGCTTATTAGTGAAGGCTATATAAGCTGGTGGTGGCAAGATTGAAGGAGGATGGGGAAAGGCTAGGCAAAAGGTGGAGATTCTATAGGAGGAGGTGGTTGTTGGTGATGAATTTGATTGCTCCGTAAGCAATCTACATGGATGACTAAAGTGCTGAGTAATCCCAGCTATAAAGACGAGGTGGAAGCTCTAGTAATAGGTTTTAATCATGACTTTTTCACCTATAAATAGTTGAAGTTTGAGAAGAATTTTTCATATGAGTTTTTACTTCACTTTAATAGTAGAAAGAAAGAGAGGGAGAGGAAGAATTTTGAAGAAGAAGAAGAAGAAAGAAAGCAAAAGAAATAGAGAAAGTAAAAGAGAAAGAAGAGAGTGCTGACGAAATTCTTAGAGGAGATAGAAAGCTTTGCTTGTGTGTTATTAACTTGGAGTTAGCTTTGGAATCAAGGTAGGTGTTTCTTGGGGAGCCTTTACAAACAGTGGTGGTTCCAGGATTTGAAAGCTAACCGGGCAAAACTTATATACTAAACTCAACGGTGGGAATGAATTTCATTAATAAACATAAAAAGATACACATAGTGAGGGTGACGTAATGAGTCTTACCCTCAAATGTATCTATATCTACAAATACAAACACTAATTTCTGAAATTTCTAAAAACAACTGTCTTTGTGCGAGACAAAAAAAAGTATAGGCGGGCTTGGGGTTTGTGTGAGAAAAAAAAAATCATAAGTAGTGTAGGTAATATTTTTTTAACAAAAAGAGAGAAGGAAAATGAAGAAAAAAGAAAGAGAGAGAAGAGAGAAGATAGAAGGAAAAGAACCAAAAAAAAAAAGAGAGAGAGGAAGAGATGAGAGAATGAAAAGAAAGAAAAAACAAGAGAGGGAGAGAAGAGAGATGGAAAAGAATGGAAAAGAGGAGAGAGAGAGAGAGAGAGAGGGAAGGGAAAAAGGTTTGTACAGGTTTGTATATGCTTAATTTAAGTGGGGGACATATGTAGTGTAAGTAAGAATTTTTTAAAAAAAATTTGGGCCGGGCATGAGCCCAACCTGCCATAGGCTAGAAACACCCTTGTTTATAGAGATTGATTTAAATAAATTTTGTGAACGCTATATTATGCATGATATTATTATTCTATTATTATTCTTGATATTGGGTGTTTACGTGTTATTATCATTATAATTTGATTAATGTTGACATGTTCATATGTTATTGATGATAGTTGGAATTCTTGGGTTAATAAAGAAATTATGGAAAAAAAAGGGTAATGGGAACAATCTTTTGTGTAGTTGAGTATAACCATTGTAGGACCAAGTTCAGGTTAGCCCGTGTGCACACTAGATTAGGATATCGACGGTATAATTGTTGATTGGGTGATTTGGGCTTGGAGATCAATGGTTTAGACAAGATGACTAGCAAAAAGGAAATTATAAGATGATTGAGATGTGTGTTAGTTTATATAATGGGGCATTCAGAATGACAATGGTAAAATGCATGGTATGAGACATGTAGATTTGCTTGCCCTATTATATAGATTAACAGGTTGGGTAGAATTGAAACTCATTCATGCATTATTATCTTTTATTTGTTATGTGATTGCATATCACTTAATTTAGTTATATCAATTTATGTCCTTACTGAGTTGTGGTTTCGGTCACCCTTTTATAGACCTTGCAAGTTTAAAACCAAAATGACGGACGGTAGGCGAGCTGAAGTTGAATTAGATGAGAGTGGTAGAGTTTTATTTGTGGGAGTATGTGGGTTACATTGCTTATAAAATTTGCAAGGGATAAGCTAATATTTGGGAGAGTATGTATACCTTTAGAGAGAGAGAAGAAAGAGAAGGGGGTGATGTGCGATGTGTTTTGGGGCGGGTGGGTTTGGGATGGGGGAGAAAGGGAGAGAGAGGTCTATTTTTTTATCTTCTTTTTTCCTTGAAAATGGAAAGACTAAAATACCCTTTAAAATGGATGGAAATTGAATTGTGTTAAAGTCAGATGACAAATCATGGATTTTCAAAAATTAAGATGACATCTCTCTTAAATTTTTCTTTAAGGTGACAAATTGAAACTGAGGTATAAGTTCATGTGACATTTCTACAAAAATCCCATATAATAATTATGATTGTTCTGCTATTAGTTTTTTGTCTTTTCTACTTTCAAGGGTATTTTAAAAATGGAAAATTCATTATAAAAAAATTTATACATGGTCACAAAGAGAGAGAGAGAGAGAGAGAGAGAGAGAGAGAGAGAGAGAGAGAGAGAGGAGGGGTAGGGGGGTCCTGTGCGATGTGTTTTGGGGGCGGGTGGGATTGGGTTGAGGGAGAAAGGGCGAGAGAGGTCTCTTTTTTATCTAATTTTATTTCTTGAAAATCGAAAGACTAAAATACCTTTAAAAATGGATGGAAAACTGGATGATGTTAAAGTCAAATAACAAATCATGGATTTTGAAAAATTAAGGTGACATTTCTCTTAAATTTTTCTTTAAAGTGACAAATTGAAACTAAGGTATAAGTTCAGGCGATATTTCAACAAATATCCCTTAGTTTATTGATGGAATGTTGTTATATAGTGGAAGAAAATTAAGAGAAAATGATGTCCATTTTTAGGAGATGATTGCACTTTGTATCAGCAAACACAAACATTTAAGTCAGCATAAAATGTCTTATTTTTTGTTAACTACTACCCTAGTTCATTGATTTTTTTTTTCTTTAGGTTTTTTTGTAGTGAAACAGTACAATACATCAATATTATACCTACCAAATTTCTAGTTCATTGGTCATACGTTGAGCCCAACAACTAAAAGCCAAGAGTGTTGTTATTTTCACAATTTCAACTAATAACTAAAGGGTATTTTAGGAATAATAGTGAGTAGAAAGATAGGATTGTGTTTTTTCAAATTTACACGGTGAGTGAGAAGATAAGGTGGGTGGGAAAATAGGATAGGAGTGGAAATAGCAGCACTCAAAACAAATCAGACCAAAACCAGTCAATTTTTATTAGCCACATATTGAACAAAACGTTGGCATATAGCCAAATCAAGAGAATATGTTGAATGTCCTCTCTTTTTCTTCGAGAGGCTGCAAGTTAGAACCATCAATTTCCCTTCTTTATGTCGTCTCAACCTCTCTCCTCTTCCTCATTCGAAATTGCAACCTCTCTCCTTCAAGCATCACCTCGTCTTGGCCCTTGCTTCTCTCTCAGTCTCTTACTCTAAGACGACAAATCAGCGTTTGGTACATATATCTATATCATATTTGAGAAGATCTTATTCAAATCTACTCATATTTGATTCTGATTCGAGATGACCTATCTAAGTTAAATCTTCATGCAAGCTTAAACGTAATAGTCAAGCCTTAGTGACATTGTGTACGCTTCGCTCAAATAGCATGTGCTATCTAGGAAGTTCACTTAATGAATGCGCACGTCGAAAAAATTTAACGCTTCGCTATAATACATAAAAATAAAGTCAATACATTAATATTTATCCAAAATGAGAAATATTTTATGAGTAGAGTTATGCTAACATAAGTTGTGCGTGGATGCGTAACGCTATCAAAATCGTTGATATATGTGGGGCAAAATGAAGTGCACGCATTTTGATACAAAAATCAATGTGGATGTGTGACGTTAATACAATCGTTGATTTTTTATCAAAATGGAGCGCAAACATTTTGATACAAAATCAACAATTATACTAGCGTTACACATCCACGCATGACTAACGCTACATCTTTCTAATTAATCAAAAGAACCCCTTTTGTGCAATTAGATTCTGCCACGCACCAATGCACACAAGCAGTACGAATGCTTGGATGCAAGAAAATCCAATAATAAAGCAAAAAATTAATCGCTCTCTGTGGCTCCATCTCACTCCAGGGAAAGCCCAGCAGTCGACTCAAAATGACGAAAATGCCACTGTCTGTCACAATGGCAGATACCCTCATCTATGGGATGCTGACACGTAATGCTTGGCTCTCAAACGGAATCATTTCCAATGATGAAATACAGCCCATACATCAAAACCATATCTCCAGGCCACTCAACTTGAAATTACCATAAGTACCCATCAAAAGAGAAATAAAATTGAATGAAAATAGTACTAAATGAAGGGCGTGGATGTAAACAAGCAAACGTCCTATGGCTCATGCAAGGGGGGCATGCCTGATGCATCCATGGGTCGGCCACTATTGAGATTTCTCATAAGACCCAGACTTAGTCAAACATGTCTTCGTCCTGCGTAATCATATTGGCTTTGAGGAGACTAGAATTGACTTTGTCCATAATACTTTTTATTTAATTAAGAAATGTACGAAACCTAATGGTAGATTGTCCTATGTCTTCTTTTTCTCTTCAAACCAAACTTGAGCTTTTTTTAGGTCAGCGAAGAACTTCGTTGAAAAAAGGAAAAATAGACAAACAAAAATGTTAGACTTGAGCTTTTTTTAGGTCAGCGACGGTGGTGCTTATTGTGGTGGGGTTGAGTTTTGTAAATGAATGCGATCTTAGAGGGTTGTGCTTGCAAGCAGTGGCGGATCCAGGATTGTTACCCTAAGGGGGTCTTAGTGTAAAAGTTCCGATATTTTTTTAAAGATGAAAATAACACTAAAAGATAATTTTCTATTATCCTAACAGTCAACTATTTTATTTTAAAGAAACAAATTTTATTAAGACAAATGAACAAACCTATCTTATTATAAGTTATCCATCACAAAATTAATCATAAATCCTAAATTCCAACAAATCAAATAATCATATATAGTCATCCAATCCAATCAATCATCCACACACAAATCATCAATATTCATCCGTTCCAATAAATCATTATCCAATAAAAATATTAGGCATTATCATCAAACAAAAGAATGTAACACAGAGGTTTAAGTATACTAAGAACAATTAATTTATAAAATCCTAGATGGAGAGGGAAGAGAATAAAATTTTTAGCTATGTTGAGGGTTTTTGGGGGTGGGGGGGGGGGGGGGGGGGCGGCGGCTGAAGATTTAGTTTAGGGTTTAGGGTAGAGAATAATAGAATTTGGGGATTTTAGGAGTCCATTTTGAGTGTTTGAGTAGCAAGACATGGTATTTTATTACATTTATTTTAGTTTTTTTTATTTATGTTTTTCATAAATCTTTGTCTCATGAAAGCCCACTCTCCACTCCAGAGAGTGGACAAGACGACCCAATGAAATGGGAAATACGAAGGGTTGTTGGGCAAAGGTGTATATTAAACGTTGGCCAATATTTTTCAGATTTGGTAAAGTTAGGAGTTGTTGGGCCAGGCCATTTTAAAGAAAATCCCCGGGTCAAAACAATGTAGTTTTGCCTAGGATGTTAAAAAAAAAAAAAAAAAAGCAGTGCTTCTTCTTCCTCGCAGCTCCTTTCTTCTTCAGGAAAAATGTCGAGCACCTGGTCTGCAACTCCAAGGGGTCTCTCCCCCAGCTCCAAGGGACCTCTAAGCCTATTTCCATGGCTTCCAAGAGGTCATGCGACCCCATTGACCACTGTGGCTCCGCCACTGCTTGCAAGGATTTGAAAATCAAAATAAGTATTTTATTTTTTTAGTTCGAAATTAGGGTTGACAATTTCCGATTCAACTCAATGAATGACTCAAAACCCGCACAATAAAAATTTCGAGTCAAATCCTGGTCAACATGCTAAGACACAATTAATAAATAGATGAATTTTGGGTCAACCTGCCAACCCGTTTATTAGCATACTCAACCCGTTTAATAAATGGGTCCTGTTAACCCATTTACAACCCATTATATTTAACCTATTTAGTTTTGTTAGTTTAAAATTTATGTGGTTAAAATTATTTTTGATACATTAAATTTATCTTTTTTTAAATAATATTTTCAATACTATCATAAGTTTCTTAGTACATATATAAATATGCAAAATAGGTTGAGCGGGTCAAACGAGTTAAACGGGTTAATGGGTTAACCTAAATAACAATTTAACCCAATCATTTAATAAACAGGTTACACGACTCATGTCATGTTACCTGTGTAATAAATGAGTTGTGTACGAATTAGATGGCTGACCTGTTTCTTAAACGGGTCGTATTTGTGTTGGAGAGTTTTAACCCATTTAATACCTCGACACGACAAAAAATGACCCATTACCACCCCTATTTGAAATAAGTTGGACCAACTTAGTTCGAGTTTGATGTGCGAGTTTGTAGTCTTTACAAAGGAGATGGTGCTTGGTTTAACCAAGTGTGTTAGCTTTATGCAGCAAATCTCCTATTGACCCTTTGTGGTTGGGGTCACATTTATTAATCATATTTCTCCCTAGTGAGGGATGAATTTATCCTTAGTTAGGACATGATCGAGGCAACCTTACACCCAAGTTCGATTTCCCTTCCTTTGGATTAGATTTTAGAAAAACAAAAACAAAACAAAAAAACCAAAAAAAAAACCCAGCCAAGCCCCAACAACCACCCCCTCCCAACTCGGTGGCCACCGCTTCAACCCTCATCTAAGCCATCTGCAACCCCTTCTTGTCAGTGACATCTCTCTCTCTTTTCCTCCTTGTCAATTATAATCACATTTATAGTATGTTTACTTATCAGGAATAGGAGAAGCCATGAATCGGGGAAAGGGTAATCAAGGAATAGGAATCAGAAAAACTACTTTCCCTAGTTGATACTTGATTCCATTTTTGATTTTGAGGGTGTTTGATGACGAATTTTAATGTGGAATTGGAATCATTCCAATAATCATACCTGATAAGTAAATATGTCATTAATGATTGAGAAACATAATTTATTTTAAGATCTTAATATAGATTCTTTTTTAATACAAGCGATAGTCTAAACTACTAGGAGAATGTGAGTTTTTCACACACACACACACACACACACACACACACACACACACTATCAAGGTGACATGAGAGTTCGAACCTGAGACCACTGATCTGCAAGTAAAGACTCTTTTCCACTCGACTAGACCCCATTGACTTAATATAGATTTTTTTTTTTTGGTGAAAGAAAGGTACCTTTTATATAAATAAATACACAACTTGCATATTCAATGAAACTTGTGTAGTAGTAGAAGCCAATGAAAACTTGCAATGTATAAAATAAGGCAAATTCTTTCGCTCACGTGCCCTTTGAATTGTTGGTCCAAGGAGGTGTGAAAAACTTAGAACCGCAAAGGGAGATTTGCCATGGCCTTCGCAAAAACTACGAAAGAGTAATTCTATTAAAACCCTAGTCCACTCTTTGACCATGACCAAACAAAGGCTTTAACCTTTCAAAGCCAGCGTCATGTGTTGCCATGATCATGATATATATGTATATATATACATATCATGACCCAAAGTCATATATGGATAGAATAGTAATTTACCAATTTTTTGAATTTTATTTTTGAATTTGGATAAGTATAGAAAATAAAATTTGGGGTTATTAGTTCTATTAGTTCTCGAATTTTGACCCGATTTGCATTTTGGTATCTTAATTTCCAAAATCTTTTTTCGTGGTCTTTCAATTTCAGTTTCATTAGGACAAATGATCATGCTGTCAATTTTGTTATATTTTATATTAAATGAAGGTGTAAAATGATATTTTTGTATTAAAAATATTAATAAAACTAATTAAAAATAAGAAAAAAAAATAAAAATAATTAATTTAAATTAAAAAAAATAAAAAAAATAAAAAATGTAACGATAATCCTCACCATTAATCCCGACCAAACCACTCAGCCGTCACCAACCCTACCCCTAAACGCAGAATCTCCGTCGCCCCCATCCTTCTTCGTCTCTTCCACCATCCCCCCCTTCGTTCCCAACACTCATTTCTCCTTCAGACCTCCATGCTCATCACACCACCCTTCAACTTCACTTCCCTCATTATCAGAGCCTCATCATCTTCCCCATCCTCAATTGACCACCTCAACCAAACCCCCAAAATCCAAAATCCGACACACCCAGATTTGCCCCGTCCCCACTATGTCGTCTCTCTCTCTCTCCCCACCATATCTGAGACAGAGAATGAGAGAGCGAGAGACAATCAAGGCCCTACCTGACCCATCCGTCTCCAACACGCAGGCTCCATTCCTATTTTTCTTGAATGCCAGATGAAGAAGCAGCAGTCCAAGATGGACATGGCGTTTTTTTTTTCTTTTGGAGAACAGAGTGACATTAAATATTAATTGATTGAAGATGATGTTTAGGTCCATTCGAAGATGATGGTGGAGGAGATGGGTTGGGGTTTCGGATAATTACAGGGGCTATGGTGTTGGATAATTGAAGGGGCTAGGGTGGCTTGTGGTTTCGGATAATTGCAGGGGCTATGGTGTTGGATAATTGAAGGGGCTAGGGTGGCTTGTGGTTGGTCGGGGAAGATGGTGGATGGGATGTTGGCTTGCGAGTTCGGTGGGTGTATTGCGTAATTGCAGGGGCTGGGATGGGTTGTGGTTAGTCGGGGAAGATGGTGGCTGGGCTGGCTGAGTTGGGTTGTGGGTGGTGGGGAAGGAGGAATTGCTCCACATCGTTATTGTTGTTGTTATCAGTACCGCTCCTCCCAAGTTTGGCTAATTCCATGTTTTTGTAATTCTTTGAGAGAGAGATTATTTATTATTTATTTTTTGGGTTTTTAAAAAAAAATACAAAAATATCTTCTTTTTTTTGTTTTAATACAAAAATACCATTTTTGTAACAAAATTGACAGTAGGATCATTTGTTCTAACGAAACTGAAGTTGAAGAATCACAAGATCGATTTTGAAAATTGAGGGACCAAAATACAAATTGGGTCAAAATTCGAGGACTAATGGAACTAATAACTCTAAAATTTGGGATATGTATAATATCTTGGACAGAGAAAACTGGTTTTGGATATGAGTAATTCAAATGATCAAAGGAGGGCACATTTGTCATTTGACCCAAGAGTTTCCTCAGAGCGACGTAAATGACGACAGGTAGAGCTGGACTACCAGAAGAAACCCTAAACCTGCGTAAGAGCTGGAGTACCCACATTTCCATGCCATCCCCATCCCATCCTATGCATATACATGAATCATGATGTCATGGCCCATGGCATATGGGGGTGGGGTCACATCATACATGGTTTAACGCCGTTACATTGAGGGTAAAAGGCAATAACGGCCGTTTAAAGCTAAATATCAGCTTAACAGCTGACAGTTGGAGGCTGACGACCTTAAGTGCTTCAAAAGAAGATTCTTTCTCTAATTTATGTATTTTAATGTGATAGTTGTTTGAGTTCCGATCCCGTATATTCCATCCTACAATATTAAAATGCGCCGTCCGCATCTATCGCTTTGCATGGAACACCTTGCTCTCCTATTGGCTGTCACCTTATTAAATCGGTTGGCTAGGAAACGACGTGGAGCGTATGGTGCTCGTGGGTCTAGTTAATAATTTGGCTCGCGATGCATGGAGACAAATTCTTTTATCTTTTTCCTTTTTGGCAATTTGATATTTTTGCTTATTAATTTGGTAGAGTCCAAACTTTTTTTATTCTTTTAAAAAAACAAAAACCCTCAGTATAACATATAAAATTTGTTAATTATTTTATCATTGAATTATGTGATGAAATTGTACTAGTTATAATGTAATTTAGTAAAATTATTAAAAATTGTTAAAATTAAACATTTTTTAATATATATAAATTATATCCTAATTTAAGAATTATTCTTGCAAAAAGCTAACAAAGTCAGAATTCTTTTGACCATTAGATCATCATCATTAATATTTCAGTGTCTAATCTAAACTAATATGTTCATTTGTTTATTTTCTCACAATTTGGTGATGTAATAGCTTTGATTTGACTGATATTTTGTAAGGATGATTTTTGAACCAGAATTAAACAAATGATCACATTAAGATTTAGGCCCACATGTGATTCCTTAGATTTTTTTTAATTTTATACAAGCGATATTGAGGGAGGGGATTAGGATCTTGAATGCAGATATAAATGCTCTTAACCACTTGAACTACAAATCTTGCATCCCTTAATAAGTTTTCCATGTATTTATATATAAATGTAACATGTTTTTTTTTTTTTTGGGCCAAACGATAAGAGAGATTTTATTGATAACGAATAGTAAAGTTTACATCTTTAGCTAGAGCATCAAAAAGCCAAAAGGTGCCCAAACACCCCTTGCTCGAGATACATAGGAAGCAACCAAATGGGCCGCTTCGTTACAATGCCGCGGCGCGAACAAAAACTCTACTGAACTAAAAGAACTGCATAAATACCTAATATCATGAATTAACCCTTCCAAGGTCATATCAATTTTGTCTTTGCCCTGAAGCATTTTAATAAGCTGTAGACAATCAGTTTCTACCTCAACTTTGTCAACCCCTACATCCATTACTGCCGTCAAAGCATCACGAATGGCTTCAGCTTCCATCATGAGAGCTTACTGACATAACATGCTCCCAGTACCGCCCGTTATGAGAAGAAAGCCGAAATGTGATCGTACCACCCACCCAACTCCACCCCGCAAGGTCTGCTGCTTCCAGGCACCATCGCAATTGATGTTGTGCAGATGTTGAGTACGGTGCTCATCAATTTATAAGCTCTTCAGGAAATAAGAGTGTACATAACGTATCAATGATTCTTTTCTTTCTTTGATTCACCGAACAATATCTACTTGGTATTAATATTTCTGAAAAATGGAAGGTTACAATATAAACTTATATTCTGGAGTGGGCCTATATATAGACATACATATAGGAAATAGCTATACCTCTGCGTGCAACAGAGCCGGTCCTGGGTTTTCTAAGGCCCAGGGCAAATTTTCTCAACTGTGCCCCTTTATATACAAATTAAACCAAATTTTCATGGCAAGGTTCATCAATATTTTCATTTTCATCAAGGAAAGGTTCATCAGTATTTTCATTTTCATCAAGATCACCAATTTCTTCATTCACATCATTCTCATTTTCTACTAATTCGTCCAATTGAATTGGTTGTTCATATTCATTTGGTAAATCTTCATCTAAATTTTCAAGTGAAGCATTGGTTTGTTTAACAAAATATTTATTCAAAGATCCTCTTAAACTTTGAGCAATTTCTTCTTCTTTTTTCTTTCTTTGTCTCTTGAGATTTCCGGAAAGTTGTTTCTTAGGAAACATTTTTTAATTTTTATAATAAACACAACACAATAAAAAACAATAAAACTAATTAACAAAGAGCAATAAAACCTGGATTTTGAGCTTATTTTCTTCCACTTGAAACTTCCAAGTATAAAGAACAAAAATCCCAGCCAAGTTTTCTGTTGAATCAAATAATAAATAAGAAAAAAGTTAACAAAGATATGTATTACAATTTACAAAATTTATACATCTACATTCTATATGTATCTATATATATAAAACAAAAATTACCTTCACAGAAAGGCACTAGTCTAGCTTGTGGATGATTTATTTTCCAACTCTATGTTGGAGAAGAGGAGAATCACCAAAAAAAAAAAAATTGCTTCAGTTCAGAGAAAAGGAGAATCACCCAAAAAATATTGCATTCGTTGGGTTATGAACTGAGAAGGTTGAGGGTTTTTCCTTCTTCTTTTTGTGGCTAAAAAAGTCTGTTTTGATTTATTCCATAATTTGTTTATTTATTTTATATTATATTGTACAATTAATAAGGACTTTCTTACTCATTACGTTTCTTGAGATTGAGTATATAGAGACTGATTGTGATTGATTGACTTCCCTTTTCATTGAGAAGTACAATCGGCAACTTCTTTTGTTTTTTTGTTATTTTAATTTTTTTACACATATATACATAGGTTTAAAAAAAAAAATTTGGGCCCCCTTCAACTGTGGGCCCCCGGCTGTAGCCCTGGTGGCCCTTGCCCAAGGCCGGCTCTGGCGTGCAACCTTCTTCTCCAGCTCAGCAAAGCTAGTAATTAGATCTTCATGTGTGAGTGGCAGCTTCATCTTCAGCTCCTTCACTCCATGGCACCAGAACGAAAAAGTATAGATTCTGAAATGAAAAAGATCAATCCCTTCAAAAAAAATCATGTTCTTGAAGAAATCAATCAAGAATCTAACTTGGACTTGAATGATGTAGTGTTTACAATGCTACATGCATATTTCAAAGACACTTCGAAAATCTCATATGGAAAAACCAAGACCTCACGCTGGGAAAGAATGCAGAGATACAGCAATATATTTGACTAGGCCGGTAAAATGGGTTGGGTCAAGCTAAAGGATAACCCAAGCCTTACCTTGCCGCCCTAAGTATTTTTTCTGGCCGGGATGGGCCTATTCGGCCTTGTTCACCCTTTGATTTGATAGGCCTATTCTAACATCTTCTAACAAAGTGGGATTTTAGGCGGTATTAGACCAAATAGGCATTGGAAATCCATTATATCCTCACACAATTCGAGTGCTGGTTGAACCAGTGCCACCAATGATTATTGACAATCCATATAATTTGCACACAATCCTAATGACACTTCAAGTACAAGTTCTTTTGGTTTAAAGAATGAACTAAACGAGCATGTCGAGGCCCGCCCATAACATCATGCTAAGGACGCATGCCTATATACCCAACTAAAATTAAGATAATATGTCAGCTGTAAATTACCTTAAATTCCATTGTTTACTGCTTTTCTTATTTTTCTCCCTACATTAAATCTTGCTACACGAAATGCATGCGTGATAAGATGTTGTAGGTATTCCTTTCTAGGTCAATTCTATTTTCTCGCTTATTTACTACGGCAACAAAGAATCAAATTATCACTATATTTATTCCTTTTTCTACTTTTTCTTTTAAGTGCAGGATAACCCCAAGGGGTTGCAAAAAAAATTCTTCTACCAATTGGGGCCCTAATAGTTAACAATATAGATAACGTTTGAGTTAAGCATCTAGTAACGTCTAAACGGGTCCACGTAATGATCAAGAAACACTTGTTAAACATGCTTGGCGAAACCGAAACTAGATAAGACACCAAAAGCAAACCCTACACACATATTAAGTACTTGTCTTCTTCAAAACCGCCGTTTTAGACTCTTCCTCTTTATAAATAAAAGGGATCCGTGACTTGGTTTGTTTGTGGACAAACAAGTCATACCTTGATCTGCTATGCTATAGGTTTTTGTTTCCGTGTTGAAGAAATGATGCAAGTTTCCACGGCGTTTGAAGAGGAAGATTAAGCGGAAGATTGTCCTAGTTGTGATTAGAACAACATACTTTGCTCAATCATTGAATCAATGATTTGCCAAGGTATGTTTAACAAATTTTTTATTACTCTTTCTAGTCAACTTTCAATTTATATTAACATCGTTGATAATAGTTTTTAAGACTTCAAATTTCCTATATTTCAATTTAATTCATATTTTCTCTTTTTGAAATTTTACCATACGATACATTTTAAAAAATCAGTTTCTGGACATAATCATTTTTTTCTTCTGAAAATCCATGATAAAAAAATTCCTTGTTTCATATTTATAGTCATAAAGAATAATGGTACTCTTACCACATTTGTATACCACATTCTCATACTACCTTATGTGACAGATGAGGTGGACAGCCACATCAATTAAAATTAATTTAACATTTTCTTTTCTTTTATGATTTATTGACAGTTTCTAATTGATGTGGCTGTCTACTTCATCTACCACATAAGATAGTATGAAAATGTGGTATACAAATGTGATAAGAGTAGCATTACTCAATCATAAATATTTTGATAACTATTATAGTATTAAATTAATTTTTTTAAATGCAGTTAAAATTAGGGGGACAGAAAAGTCGAACACATAGTCTTAAGTGTAGGAGGGATTGTTCTTAACCAATTGAGCTAAAAGTCCATTAATTTTTTTGCTACAGTAAAAAGTCGGTTATTCAACTTTTTAGCTTTTTTGTGTGCATATTTTTCATGGATTATTTTTTATTTTTTATTTTTATAATAGGAGTGCCTACTCTTACCTACTTGAGCTACAATACAAGCCCATTACTTATGAGATTTATAATATTTAGCCAAGTCCTTAATGATTATTGTATTATTAATTTTTACACCTAATTATTTTTATTTATTTTTATAGAAGCGACACTGTGGATACAGAATCAAATATACAACCCTTGCAAATTAAACGTGAAAACCAGTGGCACCCACTTGCTTTTTCGTCCCTTCTTCCACCACCTCTTCTAGTTTCTTCTAATTCCTTTTGTGCTTGTTTCTCTTCTACAAGCTTTTAAAACTGCCACAGCCTCTGCATGATTGCCACGTATCTGCCATGCCGAGGTCCATTTCTCTTTACAGCCGCTATAAATAGAGACCATGCCCTCCGTTCCTCGCTGCAGCAGCCTTGAAGCTCCACCATGATCAGTTGACGGTCTGTTCTGTTCATCTCTGTGTGTCTATTTTCTCAGGAAAATAGATAGCATGGAGAGGCAGCAGACTTTGAAACTTTGATTGGAGGTCTACTTCTTCCTTAAAAGCTTGGGTACGTCACAAGATATACACATAATATCTCTTTTTATATATTTTCCTCTTGTTTAATTAGTTTTACATTTTTCTTTTCTTCTGGTTAATTTTTCTGTAATCTTTCTTGTTTGAACAGGTGAAGGGATGATTTGAATCAAACCAAACACAGCTAATAAAGGATGAATTAAGGCTTCGACCTTAGCTTAAGGCTCTGCCATAGAAATGGGTGTTGGCGTGGGAGAGTAACTATATCCATAGAAAAGGTTACGTTGTATTACATCTGGCCAGGAGGAGACCTTTATAAAAGTGTCTCTTGGCATCACAAATGTAATATTCATGAATAAAATAAGTGTTACAAATTTGAATGCTTACCTCTCCGTACGAGATGTATTCTCCCAGATATATATATATTCATAGCAATTTAAATGAAAAATAATAATATGCATATATAAAAGCCGTAAAATATTTGCGAGTCCTTAGCATGCTGATCCCCAACCAAAATAATAAGAAAGAAGAACATGCTGCAGGCAGAATGGCTGATTTACTGTGGAGTTGGGTTGCTTTTCCTTTTCTTCCCGTTGCCAAAAAAAATAATAAAAACGAGGATCTCTCTCTCTCTCTCTCTCTCTCTCTCTCTCAATGAGCTCTAGATGTGCAACGGACAAAGCTCATTACAGACTTACGAACAAAACACAAACTGCACTAAAAGGCGGGAGTTACAAAGAATCTTAATTGAGTGTTTTTGACCTCCACTGCGTGACGGTTACAAATTAATCCAAGGCTTTCTATAACCTCTCCTTTGCACGGCAGCCATTTGTGAACGATTCTATGTGTTCTTCAGCAATGCATGACAGCCATTTGTACATGATATTATGCGTTCTTCATTCATGCATGGCAGCCATTTGTGTTCTTCAGCAATGCATGACAGCCATTTGTACATGATATTCTGCGTTCTTCATTCATGCATGGCAGCCATTTGTGAACGATTCTATGTGTTCTTCAGCAATGCATGACAGGCATTTGTACATATATTCTGCGTTCTTCATTCATGCACGGCAGCCACGTTTTGTGATTTTCAAAGGAGTGGTGGACCTTAATTTCGTATGGCCTTTGTTGACATGTCATGTCACCAAGCCTATGATATGGTGCCATGTGGCTAACACAAGGGACTAAAATATAAATATGTTTTGAATACTTTAGGTTAGTTGTATTCTTCTCCATAAGGATGTATGTATAGAAGTTTACAAGGGTGCTTTACAAGAAAATAGATACATGAATTAATTAGGAAAATATCTCCTAATTATATAAAGATGTGTCAACTATATGAAACAAGGAAATAAATCTCCTTGATTTAGTAGGTTAACTCACGTTAACACTCCTCCTCAAGTTTGTGCATACACGTCACCAATGCTTAACTTGGTAAGTGAGTCATAAAACACTCATCCACAGACAGCTTTTGTCAAGATATCCGCTAACTGATCTTCTAATTTTACAAAGGGTAGGCATATGATCTTGATCTCAATTTTTTCTTTGATGAAATGTCTATCCATCTCAGCATGTTTTGTTCGATAATGTTGAACTGTATTATGAGCAATATCGATCGCTGATTTGTTTTCACAATGTAACTGCATGGCCTTATCTGGTTTAAAACCCAATTTTGTCAAGAGTCCTCTAATCCACAATAATTCACAAACTCCTTGAGCCATACCTCGATATTTTGCTTATGTACTAGACCGAGCAACCACATTTTGTTTTTTACTTGGCCAAGTGACTAGGTTACCTCCAACGAATGTAAATTAACCCGATGTAGAGCGTCTATCTGTAATGGAACTAGCCCAATCAACATATGTATATCCAACAACTTCAAGATTTCCATTCTTTGAGAACATTAATCCCTTTCTAGGAGCTGCGTAAGTATCTTAAGATTTGATTAACTGCATAAACTGACTAACCACACTCACAACATATGTAATATTTGGTCTTGTATGTGCCAAATATATCAACCTTCCAACAATGCGCTAGTATTGTTCCTTATTGGTTGGCAAACGGTCCATGTCTTCACACCACTTGTGATTCATCTAAATGGGTGTGTTAGCAAGCTTACATCCTAGCATTCCTCTTTCAGTGAGTAGATTCATCACATATTTTCTTTAAGATAAAAAAAATACCAGTTTTTGATCTTGCTACTTCAATTCCGAGGAAGTATTTCAAAGCACCTAAATCCTTCATCTCAAATTCCCGAGACAAATACTTTTGTAGCTTCTTTTGCTCTCCTACATTGTTCCCCACTTACTACCATGTCATCTACATAAACAATTAATGCAGTGATTTTTCCTCCCTCAATCTTCAAGAACAGGGTGTGGTCTGAATTACTTTGAGTGTATCCAAATTTTTTCATGAACTTAGTAAATCTTCCAAACCATGCTCTGAAAGATTGTTTTACACTACTACAAAAATCGCAATAGACGACGGTAATCCACCGTCGTGTATCTGTTTTTCAACCGTCGTGAAATCGACCGACATCTTTTGATGCATAAAACCACGACGGTAAATTCCCGTCGTCTATTATTTTTAAAGACGACGGTTTTTTGTAAAAACCGTCGTCTATTATATGCAAACTGTGGTCTATTATATGCAAACCGTCGTCTATTATAGGAAAAGACGACAGTTTTTTGTAAAAACCGTCGTCTATTATAGGAAAAGATGACGTTTTTTTACAAAAAAAACCGTCGTTATTTATGGGTAAAGTCGACAGTTTATAAAAACCGTCGTTATTTATAGGTAAAGACGACGGTTTTTTGTTAAAAACCGTCGTTATTTATGGGTAAAGTCGACAGTTTATAAAAACCGTCGTTATTTATAGGTAAAGACGACGGTTTTTTATTAAAATGTGTTGTTGATTGTATATAAAGATGACGGTGTTGTGTTAAAAATGGTCATTGATTATATTTACAGACGACGGTTTTTTCAATAAAACCATCGTTTTATTATCTTTAAATCTGTCGTCTAATAAGCTCCCAAGTTGTTACATTTTAGTTTTTTGTTTCTTATGATTCTATACAATGGTTTTGCTCTATTAACGAATATATACAGTCAAAAATTATTTCTTTAATAAAACTTGAAGATTCAATAGTTGTTACATAGTCAACCAATCTTTGTTCTATTCAAGGTACTAAATATCGATAATATCCCCGATATTATCCCGATAATATCTGATTTTTGGGGGTCCGATATTTTAACAACGAACCATAGTGTTATCGTCAATTTATCGATAATGTCCCGATATTATCCCGATATTATCCCGATAATATCGGAAAGATATTTTCAACATTTTTATGAATGATTTGGTCAATATATCGAGATATTATTGATAATATCCCGATAATATCCCAATAATATCCCGATAATATCCCGATACGAAACTCAAAAAATGTAGAGAAGTAGCTCATTGAACTGATTTGGGCACTCTACGGAAAGTATGTCTCCTAGAGTAATACAAAAGTAGCTCATTGAGCTAATAAACAAAGCATGTCTAGCCGACAACATGCTCACATGCTTTTACAAGTCAGGAATTGGTGCCATAGGGAAGAACTATACTCGTAGAGAAAGAGGCAAGGGGACTTTGTCAAGTCAAGAAGATAACTCGTTATCTATAACTTCGGACTCTGTTGGGGTAGAAGTAGTAACTATGGTTATACTCATAACCAACCATTTCCCTACCCTTCATATCCCATTCCTGTTGGGATGGAATCAAGTGACTCATGGAAAGAATCCGAGACTCAATCTTCAAATGATTTTGCTTATGGACAACGTCAACCAATCTCGGATCCATATGGGTGGCATGTTAACAATTACATGCAAAACTATTTTGGGGATTTATCATTTGATGACTACTCTTCAAAATATACTTACTCTACACATAGAGATGATGAAGATAGTGAAAATTTTGAACCTCATAGGAACTCTATGTGGTACTAAGTCACTCATGTATCTTACCATGCAATGTATAAAGTGTAAAATATTGTAGTAATTCATTATATATAAATGATTATGGTGTGTTTAATCTTCTTTCTTTAATTACTACATATTTTCTACACTTACGGTGTTTGCCAGCTCGCTATATAATCAACTTAAATCAATTAAATCCATCATGCAATGCATTTCCTTCCAATTTTTTGTGATAAACTAATAGATAATTGACTAAATGAACATCCTGTAAAGTTTCAATAAAAATTTCCAAGTTTTTCTTACAATTTCCGTGGTTTTTATTCAATTTTTTCCGATACCGATAATATCCCGATATTTCCTGCGATATTTCCGTGTTTTTTGACTTCCGATACTTCCGATACCTCCGATATTTAAGACCTTGGTTCTATTACATACATACTTCCTATCTATAATTAGAAATAATGGAGCTCACAAATTCTACTAATTTGATCTTAACTTCATCAATTTGTTCTTCGGTATAAGAGTTAGCTCTGCCTGCTTAACTTCATCAAAATGTTGCCCATTTGATGCGAACTTCTGCTGGACAAGAAACAAAAGAGTTTTAACATAAAGATGGGTACTCAACAACACAAGTTCAAACAAGGAACAACAGTATATATACCATGGCTGCCATTATAGTACCAATCCTACAAACTGAAGATCGTGTCCTTGCCATGGTCTTTCTTACAACTTCAATAAAGCAGCAGATAAGGAGTGACTAAAGCTTCACTTTAGCCAAAGCCACAAACGTTGCCTTACTGCATACAACCCAAAAATGCTCAAAGCATATAATATTACAATTAAGTATTAACATTGTTAAAAAAAGCATATAAACCAAGCACTGCAGATGCCCATAAAAAACGAAAAAACAAATTAAACCATATAAGTTTAGAGAGAAACTGAAGAAAAAATTAAAAACATATAACAAACAAAGCGTAGATTAATTACCTGGGTAGTGGAAGAACTGCACTAAACAAGAAGATCAATGAATAAAGAAAGACCCTTCTCTGATAAATAAAAGGAAAATTAAAAGATGAACATCAAAAATCACTTTGACAAGGAGAAAGCTATAGCTAGCTCCTGAATCGATGGTTGCTGCCAAAAACTTGATTGGAAAGAGAGAAGTCAGCCTGGCTGATTATCACTAACTTTCCAAACTGAAGATTGTGTCCTTGCCGCTCTTGTAATCCATATTCTTCCCTGTAATCCCAAAGGCCAAAAAACATTAGCAGAAGTACGAATCACAATACAATCACAACTAGCACTAATTATCGAAAATCTAAAATTTCAGTATGGAATTTGTAATGTCCTTTGTCCTGACTTAGCCAACGTCTAAAACTATAAGGTCAAATGATGATACCAAATTCAGAGCTTGCAACTTTAGCTAACAGCAAGATCTAATCTAATTAGGATAAGAACATCAAAACAAGATCAGAAAACAAAAATCTCATAACTTTAAGCTTAAACCGCAAACTCAGCAAAAGGATTGGAAAAGGTGTTTACAGATCTATCAGCCTCTAGTTTTTATTATTCTATACAGAGTTAGCAGTACTGGATGTGGAGGGTAATGATGAAGGTGATGATGTCAATGGCCCCAAGCCTGGGTTTAGCCTTCAACTCCATCAACTGCTCAAAAAATGACACATTCAAAATTCAAGTAACCAAACAATAATATAGATGGTGGAAATCCGATAGAAAGTTGAAACAATAATATAGATGGTGGAAATCAGACAGAAAACAAAAATTAAATTAGAAGGAGGAGGAGGAACTTACAGAGGCTGGAGAGTGGAGCAGCAGATCTGCGAGAGAGAGAGAGAGAGAGAGAGAGAGAGAGAGAAATAGAGAGTCGTGACAGAGAACACAGTCCAAGCCGAGAGAGATCGATTAGCGCAGCCTCTTCAGATTCCTTAGCAGACCTCTCCAAATCCGTGTCTTCAATTCTCAAAACAAATTTCCCTCCATTGGACCTGAGCCAACACAGATAGTCATACTCATATTCCTCTGAAAACACAAATACCTTGTTAGATTTGTCATTACCTGCTCGACAAATCTCTGTATGTAGTCGCCAAATTTACCTCTGACAGAACTGCTCAGATCCCAAACCCTTGAGCTTTCGCAAGACAGGAGAGAAAGTTCGAGATCAGAGACGACTGAGAGCCAGTCGTAGTTGACAATCACGACTGAGAGGTTGAGAGCAGAGACAGTCGAACTTTGTGTTTTTTGCGATTTTTTCTTTTTGAGAGTTCGAGAGCAGAGAACTTTGGGGTTTTTGAGAGAGAGAGAGAGATAGAGACGAAGGAGATTAACTCGTTTACGGGGCACACGAGGTGCAGGAAGAGGTCATCAGATCTGAGCGGTGGAGTCGGCTGTTGTAGTGTTTGAGCGAAGAGGGACGGATTGTGAATGGGAAGGTGGCGAAGCCGGTGTTGAAGGACAAGTTCAACGAGATCCACAAGCGGAAGAGCATGAATGGCCACGAATTTTGAAAGGAAGGAGGCTAGGGTTTGGAGCTTCACAATTATTAGGAGCCATAGGACAGAGACTGAAAAGATGCGAACTAGAGAGGTTCGATAATGGCCGCGAATACACTTGAGCGAAATTTTTATTAGCGCGTTTTGGATTCAACCGAAAAAAAAGAGCGCATCTTGCTGGAAAGACGACGGTGACTTCTTTCAACCGTCATGCTATTAAAATCAACTCATTTGAAAGACGACGGTACCTTTCTTTCAACCGTCGTGTTATTAAAATCAACTAGGCTTTATGACTCTATAACGACGGTTATTATAACACCAGTCGTGGTTTATAATGATTTTTTAAATCATGACGGTTTTTTCTTTTTGTGTCGTGTATTTAATGTCGTTGTTTTACATTATTGTAGTAGTGTTAACTTAGCAAATCTTTACCAAATTCAACTTTGTTTTCTTGGCTAGAACCTAACCCAGCTATTTCCTTCATCTTCTGGAAAATTTCACTACCAACATTTATCACGGGTTTAGGGACAACATTCATAACTGTTTTAGGGATAACATTTATGACAGTCTTAGGGCACTACTAAAAAAACACACACTATGTATTGATCCAGATTTGTCCCCTAAGTTAAATTTTGAGATAGTAAATTGTCTCAATTAACCAATAGAGACTATGCAGGCACTATTTTTAAATCAGTATCCTAGTTTGGGGTTGTTATTGTTTTTTGGGTACCATTTATTGAGTTAGTCCTTCCCTATTTTCCATTAAAAAAATACCTTTAAAGATACAAGTCATTTGAGTTAAGCCAAGCCATGCTCAATGGCTCCAAGCTTGGGATCTGATATTTGAAATGGTATCTATTATATTAGGCACTAATCATGACATATCAGTTTGCAATTGTGTACCCTTCAAACAAGACAGATTTGAGTTTTAGTATATTGTCCATTGTATGAGCACCCATTTAATAACACCCTATATCACTTATCATTTATGATTTATGTAATACACTTAAAGCCATTAGTTCCCATTCATATATTACTTTTAATATTCACAAGAATGTGTATTTTAATTTAATAATATGCACTTTTCAAATACGATTTTGGGGCTGATTTTCATATTATTCTATTGACTATATTTAATTCCTCAATGTAATGTAATTTCCTTGAATGAAAATTGAATACAGCAGCCCAATATTTCATATTATCCAAACAACTTTTAATTATTAAACCCCTCAAGGTTATGTAAAATTCTTTAATTAAATAATCTTACGAGTCTTGTTGGTGCATCAGCTTGTCGTTGTTAGTTAAATTGTACTTTCTCAAGGTAGTTATATCCCAATTGTTCTTGTTTCTTCCCCTTAATTATCTTGTTTCCAAAATTAATTCCATAAAAGGCCAAATGCAGAGAGATAGAAATTTAATTTGGTAAACCTCAGATACATAATGCTCATTACTTTATGAGTCCTCCAGCAATAAGAGATGGATACACAAGAGTACAACGTGGATAAATACACTCAGGTAAACGACCCTAGCTAGAACTCTAATAAGGAAACCCAAAGAACCCAGGCAAGCAAAGACACATTGGAAACAAATTCATGAGGCCAACAAAAAGCTTACAGAAATATACAAAAGATATTAACATAAAAAAAGGATCACCAAGGGGGCCTAGCCTATGATTTTTTTTACAATGATACTGATAGAATAATACACTTAAAAAAAAAAAAAAATCAATGGGCATTAATATTAGCTTCAAACGCAAATGATACTGATAGAATAATACACACTGTAAAAATCATTATAATCATCCGAGTGACCACAATTAATTCTCCCCTTAACTATCATTTCCATGGCTCTACGTACCCACAATTCATTGTTTCCATGAAAATAGAAAGAAGAAAAAAACATAATTTATAGAGATATTAAAAAAGCTCTTAAATTATTTGACTTTATTATTAATTAATTAGGATACATAATTTATTCGAAAGAAGATTAAATAACTTTGAGATAATACTTCGGTATACATTAAAAGTAATTAAACTAATGGTCAAGTGACTAATCTAGCTTTTGGCTAAGGTCACTCGCTATATAATTTTGAACAATGATATTATGGTAATTGGCTAGGTACTTCACTTAATGTGTAATGGAAAAGTTGAAAATGACAATTGCCTTCTTTGATAACTAGTTTTCTCAACCAAAGGTTAAGTGACTTCACTACAAAAAAAATAAAAAAATCAATGGGCATTGGATATCGGTGTTCACAAAAAGGACTTGTATTGACATTGGTGTCTACATCAAAAGGGTCAATACAAACCTCTTTTAATGGACACCAATATCCATACCCGTAGATTTTTTATATGAGTGCTTCGGTTGTCATAGGTATTCATTTAAGTGTGTATAAAACTTAATTTTGGGCTTGCATTTGTTTAAATATCCTAATTGATTAAGGATAAAAGAATTAATACGAAAGTTTAATTGGTCTTTCGGTTGGTTGATGGGAAGGTAAGGATACCTATTGTTGTTTCTTTGTCGGTTAAAAACCCACCTAGAGATATAAGGCTTAATTAGATCCCTCCTAAACACAAGCACATGCACTAAACACCAGTATTAGGGTGCATAAGAAGTGTAGAGAGGGGAGAATCGTACAAAGTGGTTGTATATGGCTATTCTCTTTCACGCTTAGATAGGTCCCAAACTTCCATCCAATCCAAGCCTAAGGCAGCAACGACAACAACAAAAAAAGATATGCATATCGTGTAGCTTGACCTAGCTAACATAAGTCTACCTCAGCTAAAATGCAGTCTTAGGCTTACTTTGGCTCCCTAGTGCTTGTCAAATTATGTCCCGATGTTGCGCTTTTGTTCAGCTTGACCTCACAGTATTTTAGTGTGCCAAGTGCATTGGTACTTATAAACCATGTGTGGAAGCTTTTTTCTATACAAACTCTAACACATTCCACCGAGTTCCCAAATTTACAAGTGATGTTGCTATATTATATCCAAAACAAGAACCTAGAGTTAGATTTTGAATGTGCAAGCCTTGAAGACATTTAGTCCGTTATGTATGCATTATATTATAGGAAATTCACTATTATACCCAATATAGGAGCCCAAATTATAAAAACAAGTCCTATATGAAATAGACTTTTAGAAACACACCCAAAGTCCATTTACAGTATAACAAAGAGGATTCGAACTTCCTATAAATTACAATATTGCCATCAATTTCTTAAAACAAGCCTAATCCCAAAACGTCATAAAAAAACCAAAAACACTCAAAAGGGCATTAAAGTAATTTAATAATAAAAAATAAATTCAATAGGACCAGCTGACATTTTTTAGGTTTATATATATCACTAGTGCTAAGAATGTGTATATAACTAAATATCTAGGGGGACCACGAGCTAGCCCTCTTAATTCTTCTTAATGAAAAAGACCGTTTTGCCAAGCCCAACCAAATCTTTCCGTGAGTCATATTAATCGCTTTCCATTTGACCTTTTGGTTTGTATTTTGATCCCTCCGGTTTTGTATAAGACCTTTGGTTTTACACGTACAGAAATCTAGCTTTGATATTATGTTAAAAAGTTGATGTTGCACGTCAAATTTGACTCATTAATAATGGCGGAGTAACTCAACTCGTTATAAATTCTTGCAAAATTTCTAAACTTTCCGATGTATAACATTTCTTCACATGCTTACAATTATGAAATAATTATTCTGAAATAATTTCGAGGAAATAAAAAGACAAGAAGACAGGTGATGAAATTGAGATGTGAGTTTGTCTCGTTATGCTGACTGTTCACATGCACTCTAGAGTTTGGACCATGACACGACTGCATGGCGCAATCCGTCTCCGTCCGTAATGTGGACTCGTGTCTTTGTCTGCGACGTTAATTATCTCTATACGTGTTCCAAATGGAAACGAAAGTTTTCTCTGTCAAGTAATAAGCTCACGCAATGCTCTAATAATAATCCAACAAAATCATGCATCTGTATCCATCAAATCATTGGTTTGTAATAATATTCAATCTCTTTCTAATTCGATCGGCCATGTCATCATTAGTAGGAAGCAAAGCCATAGCCAACTACAACAGAGCATGCATAAATTGGAGTCACTCTCCTATCTTTGGACCATAACACAACTCCACGGCAATCCCTCTGCTCACAATTAATGTCCGGGGGCTATGCTTTGGACCGAAGGTTACTGACCCCCTTCTAAGAGAGTAGAAGTTTCACGGTACCGGGGGCTCTACGCGACATTACGCTCTTACGTGATGTTTACTAATTGATAATTAGAGTGAATATAAATTGAAGTGAGCGTGAATGAGAGTGACCTTAAGATATTATCGTTGAAGTATTTACTAATTGTACAGTGATCGAAGTAGTCAGTTAATGCGGTACATCAGATAAGACTATTGAATCCCCCTACATATCCAATGGAAAAGACACATTAATGAAGTGCGTAAAAGCTAGTACAATTAATCCACAAGAACAATCCAGGAAAAAAAGAGAGAGAGAGAGAGAAATAATCTACAAGAAATGTAATTGGTCACTCATAAAAGCAGCATTTATATATGCAAGACCGGAAATGAAAATTTCAACATTTGAGTAAATCTAATTCCATTGGGCGTTCTCATTACACATTAGCTGGAATTGGAGCTACAAACAAGACTTCAAACAAGAAATTAAAAATTACAGTTTGTGATCATGCCACACGTGGCATTAACCCAAGTGAAGGAAGCAGACAGAGGGCGTCTAGGGCTACCCATCTTGAGCACCTTTGACGGCAATGGATTGCTTTGATTGGCGGGGCTTTGCAACGCCCATCTCCATTGATTCATCAGCAGTAGCAGCAGTGCTACTAGAACTGGGCTTCTTGGTACTGCCCGTGCTTCCCTTGCTGTCACGGTAGACGAAGTACAAGACCAGCTGCAGTGCCCCTAGGCCGCTTCCAAATCCATTTGGCACCTGCACACACCATAACATTTCTCCACACATCAGATTATTTAACTTCTAATTTCAATTTAGTCACATCTTAATTTTGGTTTTAGTCAATTACGAAAGTACTTACAGCAACAAAAGGGTCATGGCCAAGTAGGCCAAAGATGAACCATGAAGTGCCACATAAGAAGGAGAAAAGTGACAGAAAAAATGGCATAAATTCCACACTCTTGGTTTTGATCACTGTGCTCTGCAAACACATTTTTAAACACATCATTAATACAATAATTAATCTCAACCCACTGCATTAACCCTTAATTATGAATATTAAACTCACCATAATTGCGAGAGGTGAGCCATACATGATGATTGAGAATACGGTGGCTGCAAGCCCACAGAAGAGCTTCCTGCCCTTACTGTGCAGAGCAAAGACTGAGACCAAAGCCACAGTGGAGAAGATAGCAAGCACAAAGGTGAAGAGGCCAAGAATCTTGGCCTTCTCTCTCTTGGGGGAAAATATGATGAAGATCAACACATATATTGCTTCAATGACTGCACCAGTACCATTGATGGTTGAGACCAAGATGTTGTTTGGGGACACAAAGGGCAGGCCATACCTATTTTTTTTATTAATATCATGCAGATATCAAGCATTAGTTAGTTTTATTGAACAAAATTAATTCCAAGAACCAACATTTGATCAATTCCAAGAAGATGAAGGCAAATGAAAGAAAGATCAAACCGAAAACAATTGGAACAGTGAAAAAAACAGAGCAGAAACAGGGGCAAAAGTGTCATTTAATCTCATGTCAGTAACGAAGAGACAGAAAACCATTGTGATTAAGCCGCAAGTTGAAAAGGGTAAAAAGGTGAAGAAAGAATTGAAAGAGAGAAAAATTTATAGAAAGCGGTTGAAGGAGCGAGAAGCATTATACCAAGCGGAGAGGAGGCAGTTGAGCAAAGTCATGACGTACGGAATGCCTGAGAACTGCTCTGTGTTTTTCTTCTGTATGATCCTCTTGAATGTGATGCTATTATAAAACCAAAATCACTCCATAAATTCCAGAGAAAATTCAAGAAACACAGTAAAGATTCAAGCTTTTTGAACTATGTAGATTGTACGGAAAACCCATCTAAAGAAATGATCTTTAGACCCAAAAAGCAACTCCATTTGAGAGAGAGAGAGAGAGAGAGAGAGAGATACATGGGAGCCAAGAAGAGGAACAGAGCAGTTGCATTTCCTGTAGAAAAGAAGAGGAAACCATAAACAGAGTAACTAGACACACATACCTCAAAAAGAATTGATATGAAAGAAACCCAGTTGAGAAAACTCACCAACGACTCCAAAGAAGACCTTGAGAATATGCATTGTTTTCCGATCTCTTTCACACCAAATCTTGAAAGGAAATAAAGATAAGAAGAGGAACCCAGATGAGGAAAAGCCCTTGGAGAACCAAAAACTGGACTGAAAAAGAAAAGAGAGAAAAGATTATCGAAAGAAGAGCAAGTTGTTTCTTCAGAAAATGGCAAATGGGGTTTTGAGAGAGAGGGACGAGAAGCGCTTGGGTTTTTATAGGAAAAAAACAGAGAAACAGAAAATTGAAGTGTAACTAAATGGTATCTCCCTCCGTTGCAGTAAAAACTGAAATGTACGAATTATTCATTTTTTATTTGGCGAAGAGACTCGTAATATTTTATTTGCCCAGCGGCAAGGGGAAGCCCGGGCAGGAAAGGGCCTAGGCCCGCGTGACGGCTCCCGCACAAGGGCAAGTCCGGGCAAGACGTGGTGCCCACCAACCCAGGCAAGCTCACAGGCAAATTCAGCCCGTTCTGCTGCCTAGACAAGTAATATAATACTAACGTCAGCAGCCAATTAAAATAATAAAAAATTATAAATAAAAAAAGAAAAAAAAAACCCAAAAAATTCAAAAAACAATTTATTTAAATTTTTATAAATACCTAGCTATATTCTTTACTTCCCACACTAAAATCCTAAATCCTATCAAAATTAATCGTTTATGTATAAAAAATAAAAATAATTTCTTTGCCATGGAAACACACTTGGCCTTTTGCAAGGATTGATACTATTCATGTGAATAGTAACAGTCATTGTCTCCCCTTATCCTTTACCATGGTAAATGGGTGGAAGTGCTTTTACAGTTGCAGAAAGTTGACAATTTAGAATCTATTCGCATGCCTACTATGTACAACAAATAACTGTGGGTAACTAGAGATGGGGTAAAATGGTAAATCACTAAAAATATGTAACTTGTTTTAAAGGACTAAAATATTGACAAAAAATAAGGAATTAAATCTTGATAATATTGACGAAATATTGACATTGATAATTTCTCTCACACTTCAGCAACATTTGACCAAAATACCGCTATAATATCGATAATATCGAGATGATAGAGATAGTGAAAAATTTGAAGAATTATTTACACTAACACCCCCTAAGGTTTCTTGTATTTTCACAAAAATCCCTCAGGTCTCAAAAATTACACACACACCCACTGAGGTTTCAATTTGAGGAAGTAGACGAGGGCTAGATAGAAGATGACGATGCACAGTTGAAACCCTAACACTAGCGTGTGTCTGTCCTTGCTATCGAGAGAGAATCCTTGGCATCAATATTATTGTTACTTGCTTTTTCTTATAAAATGGTGTGAAGTTGAAAGCAGTAGCATATAAATGCTTGAAGTTTTGGGTTAAAATTTAATTTTCTATATAAATTAAATTAAAGAAATTAATTATGTGATTCATCTATCTATATAAATAAAGCAAAAGGCAGAGAATGGTGAAACATTCAAAATACCAGAAAATGTCTATGGTTAATGCAAACATTTAGAATTGAAATTATTAATTGAGTGAGGATAATATGGTAAATTTACACTTTTTCATATTAAAAAAATTTTAAATTAAAAGAAAAATAAGATAATTGATCCTCTTTTTATGAAACACAACTACCCATTATCTTTTTTAGTTCTAAAATAAATTTAATTTTTTCTTTTAAAAAGCCTCTCGCAGGCGCGGAAGCGCATGCAGAGAGGCTAGTATATATAAAGCAAAAGGCAGAGAATGGTGAAACATTCAAAATACCAGAAAATGCCATTGGTTAATTCACACATTAAGAATTGAAATTATTAATTAAATGAGGATAATATGGTAAATTCATAATTTTTCATATTTAAAAAATTAAAATTAAAAGAAATATCAGATAATAGATCATATTTTTATGGAACACAACTACCCACATCTTTTTTAATTCTAAAAGAAATTAATTTTTTATTTATTTATTAAAAAAGCCTATTGTAGGCGTGGAAGCGTGTGCATGAGGCTAGTTTGTAAGAATGATTATTTAATCACGCGATCCTGTTATACCACACTCTATTACCATGCAATAATTTTTTTCGCATTTTGGTTGTTTGCATGTTGACTAATAACCTCATAATTCTTGCGTAAAATACTTTGGATGAGTAATTCTTGTACACCTTTTTCCACTTCTTTGTCTCTTTATTTTATTTTATTTTATTGGTTACGAACTAGTTATTCATCTAATAGTAGTTCTCTCAGCTTTCCCTATTATTCTACTGTACTCTTTCTCTCTGAAGCTAACTTGCAACGTTTAGGGTCTCCTTACGCGTAAAATAAAAATTAAAAAAATAAAATAAAATTTCTCTTTTCGATTTAGTCTTCAATAACCAGTACGAGGTAGAACCAAAGTACAGGGACTAAGGGCCAGTTTGGCATTGCTGTGCTGTGAAAATAATCGCTGTTAGATTTGCTGTGAGAGAAATCAGCTGTAAGATAAAGCAGTTTGGCATTTGGTAAACTTTTTTTTAGAAGTATTGTTGGTACTTATTCCAGCATAATTAGAAAAAAAATTGGAGCATAATCATTAAACCCAGCACCTCTTCAAAACTGATTCCTGCATAATCAGAAAATGAAAGCACCTCATTATCTGCTTTCCCTTATAGTTTTCTCTCACAGCAATTTTTAACAATAAGTGATTTTCTCATAATTTACCAAACGGGCTGGGCTTCCCAAAATTTTAAAAAAATCACTTATCACCCCAAATAAGCAATGCCAAACGGGCACTAAATTGCAACTTGACAATAAGACAAAGAATGCTAAATATGAGGTCTTGATTTATTCACTTGCTTGCAACAAAATGCCCCACGGTATCGGCTGAATATTAGCGAGTCCTGTATCAAATCAAATGTTCTTCCACAAATTGTGACCCAAAGTCTTATAAAGAAGTCAAAGATTTCGTCCAAAAAAAAAGAAAAAAAAGAAGTCAAAGATAACATCAACTTTTAAGCACAAGTTTGGTTTTTAGCGACCACCAATGCAAAATTTGTATTTGCATGCTCGATCATACTGTGATGTGTAAAATGACCAATCAATATATTTTGTTGATGCGAAAAAGTGATTCGGCACTTCTGGGCTCAATTTAGTGATGTTGGGCATTCGGTATGCTTTGGGCCTCGATGGAGTGTGTGATTTGAAAGATGAGGAATGCTCGACCTAGGGCGCCGGTGTGGTACTGGCCGAAGGCTCTCCGATGCTTAAGTAAATACGGATTTAGTAAGTAAAACTGACAAATCAATAGCCAGTATGCCGTAAGTTCTGATTACCTCCATTTTGGGACTGTTGCCCTCCTTTATAAGCCTCAGGAGGTGTGCATATTGTTTAGAATTTCGATATAAGATTGTAGACATTGGCTGTGAGGATGCAACGTGTCTGGAAGAAGGGATTCGTCCTAATAGTAAGATCGGTAGACTAAATGCCGAAAGCTACCACAACTGTACTCTATCTAGTTCACGTGTCTTGCTCTTAGTGGCTGTTGATTCTGGTATAAACATATTTCATAAGATTATATAACACATGCTTTCAATGCTAAATAATGTGCACTAAATTTACCCCCACCCCCACCACTCTAAAATGGGTTTTTATTCACTTTGGTTGTTTTTGGATGGACGCTGCCATTTCAAGGCAGGTTTGTTGTTTGGTCTCCTATAGTTCCTAAATGACGGTGCCCGATGTATGTCATATCTAACTGAACCCTGTTAGTTACTGTCACACGTCATGTCCTGCTGAGCAGGACTTTTTGTTTTTGTCTTTTTTTCTATCTTCTTCTAAGAAAAAGATTAATAAGAGTGGTTTATAGTATTTATCACTTCACTCAGGGTTTTAAGTTCGATTCCTTCTTTTTCTTTATCGTTTGTATAAATGTATATGTATTATTAAAACCTTTTTTTAATCTCCTTTTCATTGATATTTTTCTCTTGAGGAGAATGTATTGATTAGCTATCATCCTTGAAGCAAAGGCGCGTTAAGCAGAAATAGCTATATTACAATCATTTCATCTTATGAATACACACGGCTTATTGGAGAAAAGGGTCGATAAGGCCAACGAATTTGGCTTTCAAATAGGACAGCAAGTTGTCCCACAGCACTTTGTATTATGCGGGTTAGGGCTACGATCGTTTTCTTATCGACTGTCATCTATCACAAAGTATCGGAAGTTGTCAATTTGGTGAAGTTTTCTTAGAAAATCATGAGTCGACGAAAAAACTGCGCGTTGTCTCAGATAATAATATCACGATGGTAAATCTGCAGAACTGAATTTGGCTCTATGAGTTAGCAACATGTGTAGGAGACAGAGAGTAATGAGCTAGAGCAAGATATTTCTTGCAATATATTCCAAAGTATATATATATATATATATATATATATATATATATATATATATATATATAGAAATTGGAAACTTGATGAGTTACCAAGATTTCTTCCCAAGTATAGGAATTTGATAGTTGATAACTTGATGATCGTGAACTAGTTTAAAAATTTAAATAAACCATTTTTTGTTGCTAGTACTTACTTATTCAGTGTTTTTTTTAACTCTTCAGTCAAGTAGGTAGTCAGAAGTTGATTTTATTTATTGTAAAAAAAAATAAAAATACTTGGTTGATTTTATTTAATGTGAAAATAAATAGTAAAAAAACAATCAATTCAATGACTGAGAAGATGATATCAAACACATTTGTAAGTAATTAATTAACCATTGTCTATGATGTGATTGATATTTTCGACTATTAGAATGAGGAAACATTCACTCATATACGTGGATTGGTTATTCACATAATATCGTATCCAATACCACACAATAATTACTCAACAACGAGGAAAAAAAGAAGATAGAATCTTGTGTAGACATAATTATATGTACACAAATGATAGAACGGTGGCACATGAGCAAGGGAACGCGAAAAAAGAATCCAAGCTTTGGCTAGGAATAAGGATGTTAGGAATTGCTAATCCATCATGAACAAGGGAATTCGAAACACGGACTTCGCCAAACAATCAATTATAAATATGAAGACTGCAAGTTGCAAGCAATATATATAACCAACTCACAATTAAAGGTGAGATTAGGCATGCAAGTTGCAACTTGGGATTAGACATGCAAGTTGCAACTTGGGATTAGGCATTAACTGGAATTAACTTTAGAATTAAGCAGTTTAGGTGAGATTACCATTATGCTTTAATTTTGCCAAAATTGTGAATTTGCAATACGTGAATGGAATGAAACTATAAGGACATTTTGCTCTATTTTTTTATTTAGAATTTCTTACTTGTAAACATAAAAGGATAAATATTCTTACACGTAACCAAAAGTAATGGGTGAGGGAGGTTGGATTGAATGTATGGAATGGTTCTAAAATAAAAATTAAACATAATATATAGAAATTAAGCATTTTCTTACACATAGAAAATGATTACATTTAGTTTATTTTCTTCTCAAACTCTTTCGTTATATACTTAAATAAAATCCTATACATTCCACTTAAATCCACTAGACTTTTTCTATTCCTAAATAGTCTTTTCAAATCCCAATTGAATACATTCATACGGATTAGTTCTCCACTTGTAGTTCAAGTTAGAGATCATCATTTGTGGCCCAAAGAAAAGTTATTTACAAAACCAATTACCTTCATTATATTTGTCAAATTGAATTCCCTAATTATGTGCTTAGGGTTTCTTTAATTTTCTTTGGGTCCTCGCGTTGCTTAAATGACAGCGCATAAGTGAGGAGCTCAAGAATTTGTTCCTTTTCCATCTTGGGAGCCAGTAGGAAGACGATCAACAAGTATATGGCTTCAATAGCTGCTCCGATAGTGTTGATGGTCGACACGAAAATGTTCTTTGGAGACACAAATGGCAGGCCGTACCTGTTGGATTGTTGCAAATACGAACTTGTTAATTCACTAAACTACGTAGGTCATGAAAATTTATTGGTGCACACACAAATACGGTGATTAATGCTCTCTTATCAAACTTATGCTTAGAATGCGACGTACGAAGATGAACTTAATCAATGTCTCATATTCATTCCGTATGATAAGTCATCACCTACTGTATTATTTGGAAATGAATAAAAGATTCAACTTTGTATTGCTTGGAGACCAAAAATATTTGATAAAAGTACCATGCACTAATCAAAGCCCAAGAAACAAAAAGACATACCAAGCCGCTGAAAAGAGCAAAGTCATGAGGTAGGGAATGCCCGAGAGGTACTCCTCTGTGAACTTATTCTTCTTCATGATCCTCTTCAATGTAGTCCTGTTAGTATTAAACCAAAATCCTTAATTCAAATTAAAACATGATTTTACATAAATGATTTTAAGCTTTGACAATATCTAAGCGTACGTAATGCATACATTGGCATCACGAAGAGGAAGAAAGCGATCGCATTTCCTGCATCAAAGTAAAGAGGCATAAATCGATAAACAAAATCCGAGGAACAATCAAAGGTTGAAGAAAAGAAAAAAAGGAACTGAAAACCTCACCAAAGACTACTCGGAACAAGAACTTGAAAATATTCATGAAGTCTTTAACACCAAACATTCTGAAAGACAGCATGCAGTTAAGAAAGGAGAGAAGAGATCAAGCCCTGAGCCTGAGAAGGAAAATCCATTGTGAAAGAGATTGTGAAGCCATTTATACGCTTAAATTAATGAGAGAATAAATAAAGAAAAAAAACAAAATATAAAACAAGAGCAAGCCAGCCAGCTTTTCCGGAGAGATTCACCCATGCAAAACTAGTGCCTGCCTACCTACCGCTGACTAGCATAACTCCTACGCAACTCAACTCTTTACCGTTGAGAGATTGCCCAAATTGTGACACATTTTCGGGTGCAACAAAATTGTGACTTGACCTAGTGTGAATCGAGTGAACTAGCTATAACATTCTTACATAGCTAGGGGCATTTTCATTCCGAATTAACATGTCGTGTCGTGTCATCCGGTTTATAAATTTTTCTTTAATTTTTTTTTCCGCTCATATACAAATGAAATCTTACAAGACCATAAAAGCTTGTCATTTGATATAATTTGATATAGGATTAAATTAGTTAGATTTTCTGGTGCCAAGAGATTGAATATTGAATGATTGCTTTCAAGAACATTCCAATTCTAGTAGTGTTTGGACAATATTCATAGTGGGATTTCTGTTTGGCCAAGAGCAAATCAAGGAAGCATATCCTCGACTCATCCAGGGTGTGTGGGGGTCCCTTCGCTAGAAGCACCCAAATATATGGTCAAAAAAATTAGATTTGTGCTTGGACTTGAAACATTGAATGATGGCTCTCTACTTATGAGAAGGTGCTGACCAACTTACTTAATACTTTGGGACCAGTAGCTAGGTTTAAATTTCAAAACTTGGGATGTTTGTCGAATGGCCAGCGGCGGCGGCTCAGTGTTATTTATCTCTACTTCGTTATATTAAATTTAAGGTTCATGTGGACTATATTTTGATACATGTGTGTATAGGGAGGGTTGCCCCTCTTGTATACTGAAATCTGAATTTGGTTCAAAATTATTATATTCAATTAAAAAAAAAACAAATTTAATTTAATTCTCTTTCATTTTCAGCTGGAAAATTCAATTCCAACCGACGCAATTATTCAGTTTGGCACTGTCAGGCTGTTGTCAATTTGGTTTCAGGTGGATAGAAGTGTACATCATTCATTTCGCAAGCTACATCACGCAATTATTATTATTTTTTATTGTAAAGTTGTAAAGAGCTTTCAGGTTTTATTTATATTTTTTATAACATGATATTGTTTTTCTGTAAACGCTAAACCCTTAATTATCATTTATTATGGTTCAAATTCCAGTAATGATATCAGAGGCAGACAAGGTCGGTCCAAGTCATAGAGTAATAGAGGTCTCTGTATTGAAGTTCTTGAAGGCTGCATTGCCCTAAAGGGGAAGGAAGCTTGCATGATCTTTCACTGGTTTGAGAGTGCGCCACAGTGTGTTGTCGGGATATCTTAGCTATTACAGGATAGGAATGAATAAACTCCATGGCCGATACAATTCCAATTATTTTATCTGAACAACCACCCGCTAGTAGGAAAATCAGAGTTAAATATGGACGAAACTACACGTTATTTAATGAGGTGTTTCTTTATTTATTGCAAGTTCATATGAAATTTTAGCCGTTGTTGTGAGTGCCCTACGAGCTAGGTTTGGGCTTGCCCTGTCACTTAATTAATGAAAATTATACAATTTATTGCAAGTTCATATGAAATTTTAGCCGTCATTGTACAATTAGGTTTTATTACCCTTCTTGATGTACTCATATGTAACTCTATATATACCTTCTTAAAGCACTTTCACCCATTGTGTCATGGCAAAGGGTAAGGGCAAGTAAGGGCAGACACTATTTATGTGAATAGTGACTGCCCTAGAGGCAGCAACCCAAGCAAGTCTTGCCTTTGGGTTTGCCCTGTCACTTAATGAAAATTAAATCTTTGCACAGCCGACTTATCCAAATTTCATATCATCAATCTTTTTATTTTTAGATATCTACTCGCATTAATTTATAATCCCGCAAACAAGAAAAGGGGAAAAAAGAAGAAGAAGAAATTGAAGTACAATACAAGAGCCATGCGACAAGATTGCCAACTTTTACCGGCCAAAACTTTTGCCTTGGCCGAATAATTTCATTATCACCGATAGTGGTTTGTGCCTTATTATTAGTGGTGGCACAAAGTGTCATGTAAATTTAAATCCATGAAATGCAACAGCCTCACACTGTTATAACCTCCCTTACCAAAACAAGTATTTTTTAGTGTTCTAGATTTTGGAGGTTCCCACTATTAGACCTTCCCAATTGATCTGACCTCTTCTCTTATCCGAACGTTTGCACGTTATTATCTTGCGGATGCCATTGTAAATAGGGAGAAAAGCATAAATGGATAGTAAAAAATATATGACGAGAAAATATATATTTATATAGGATTTAGGGAAGGAAGATTGAGATATGAAAGGTGCAGTGTTTTTGCATGAAACAAACAAACAACCGAATTTATGCATCCAATTTGCAAGTTGCAATTTGATGGGTGAGAGTGACAAGCTGAGAACTTTTCCAATTCACATAACCAAAACAACAGATAATTACATAACTGAATTTTGTTATATAGAGATAACTTGGTCACTACTGAACCAGACTACCATATCATCACGTCACATACGTACTGGTATTACTCTCTCTCTCTCTCTCTCTCTCTCTCTCTCTCATGCCAAGATTTTAAACCCACACGACCCAATAACATATTATAGCCCATAAAGTTTGATCGGAAATTAGACTCTATCCAAATTCTTCGACTTTGATGACCCATTAACCTATTCCAAACCTTATTCATATTATCCCGTATACAATAAAAATAATGAATACACAATAATAACTATAATTTTAATAATCATACTAAGTAATAATGATAAAAATAAAAAACACTAGATCCATTTTTCTTCTGAAAAAAAAACACTAGATCCATTTTTCTTCTGAAAAAAAAAACACTAGACCCATTTTTTCTTCTTAATTTTAAGTTGAAATTTAAAAGATAAAAACCAATTGGTACACGTAAAAGCGCGTATACTATCTAGAGTCTAGTAAAAATAATAAGAATAATATGACATTTCACTTTTACTTTTGATAAAAAGAAATGACTTACCCAAAATTTTAAAAAAAATTGTTGTTCATTGATAGACACAAATGTATTTATAAGAATTTTTCTTTAAAACAAGACTTTGGTGTCACCAAAAGTCAGTTTATGAAAATGGATAAGTTAAATTTGCATTTTTACCAATAGGGTGTTAGTTGGATTGGTCCAGGCCTTGGAAGTGCACCCAAGTGGTCCTGGGTTCAAGCTCCCATATAGCAGCCGTGTGTGTGAGTTTCCCCCATTTCCCTTCCTAAACTCCATGTATGGCTCAATGTCACTTTTCTACACAACAGTTTTTAGGCTTAACCAAAAGGAGTTATTAGTGGCACTCCAAAAAAATCATCATTCACTCCTTTAGTATTTCTTAGAGTGCTAGTAAATCACCTTTGTTGACAACTAAAGTACTATGCCAAAGTCAATATGTCACATTTTGTTTAGCTGAACCTTTTTTTTTAAAATCTAAGACTATAAGGCTTCTTCAAAAGAAACAAATATATATATAAACCCGAAGCACTTTAAGGATTGAAGTGTGTCAAAAGGTGCTAAACTTAAAAACCTCAGAGTATTCTAAAAAAAATACATCAGAGTAATATTAACCTTTAAATCACAAACCATCCAAAAAACAAAAAGTTCAAATGAAATGGAGAAAAATGATTTGGGAGTCCTTATCAAATTAACATTAATTAGGATCGATGGTCTTTACGCAAGTTGTAGTTGGAACTCCATCTCTTTCTACTTCATTTCCCTCTTCTAATAATTTTCTCCCATCGATTTCACTTGATGAACTTTCTGTTATATATAATTTCCTCAAAAAACATAAAATAGATGTCATTTGCTTCGCAGAGGTTGTATCAAAATGTTCACAGAAAGAATCATCAGATGAGGAGTTCATGAAATGTATCAAGTTTCATCTGAAAAAAAATTGTATAGAAAAGTCCAAAAGACTCGAGCGTTAGTGTGATTTTGGTAAGTGAAAAAGAATCTATATATTTCTTTCTTTCTTTTTAACTACATGAAAGTATAAAGATGGTAGTCATAATAATAATTTTTTTTATTTTTTGTTCATTTGCAAAAATGATGTTGATCAATGTTTTTTTTTTTCTTTCAACGAGCAGCCAATGTCCGTCAATTTGTCATGATTGTAATTTTTTTTTCTTTTTCGGTTCAAATGGCACGAAAGTGATGAGATATGTGGACCTTGACGATGCTCATGTATGGGGGTCTTTTTGGGGCTGATTTTGTAGGAAACACTTTTGTTCATAAGCGCTTTTGTTAGAAACGTTTATTACAAGAACTTCGAAATGTTTGTTATAAATCTAAGTGCTTCCTGAAAAATAATTAATTGTAAGTGCTTCATATATAAGCATATGTGTGGTGCTTCTATGACCATAAGTATTTTCAAATATTCTGCATAACTCAGTAAGAAACGCTTTTAGTTGCCAAAAAGCACTTTTATCTCTTCTAGAAGCACTTGTCATATATATGTTTTTGGTTTAAAAATTAGAATTAATTGTTTTTATGCTTTTTAACAAGGAAAATGGTATTAAGCTTGGGTCATTTTCTCAATGACTACGTAGGGGGTGCCGGCACATCTGCTTGAATTTTCTGCTATCTAAGCAACAATTTATTTATTTATTTATTTAATAATATACTGAACTCACACTACACTAATGGATCCTTTGCTAAGCTCCTTACTCAGGTTTTATTAGTGCGATCAGAAAATGCTCCATCTTCCTCACTTTCTGCTTCAGTTGTTCTTCTTGACCATTTTGTTCCATTCACTTCACTTGAAGGAAGATTGTATGGAACGGCCCAAAACGCTTAAGCATTAGTGTAATTGCGAAATTCTATAGTAAGGGTGCAATCTAATATAAAAAAATGATTCTCACTCCACTCTGTTTTACTATTGACCCAAATTCAAAACACATAACATACATGCATTTAAATATAATAAATATCTATATAATTCTGAGAAACTATAGATTTTAAGAGGATCTTAAACTGTATTAAAAATTAATGTATAGAACCTGGCACCATGTTTCGATATCTCGGGGATCCGAAAATTTCATGAGTAATTCTTCATGGACATGAACAAGGTGCGATAGATCGCCTTTTGATTTCAACAATCACAATCGAAAGCTAGCATTGATATCAGACCCACTAATGCTATCTCAAAGTACTCACAGCATCAGTCACTTCAAAATTTACCTCACTATGAAGACGGCATGGTACCAAAATATTATCAATTCCTTGTTCTCGAGCTTTTTAGTTGAAGCTAAAGCCCAGACGTGGAAACTTTCTAAAGGCGTTCCATGGTCTGCTATACCACCATGACAACATCTGGATAGGGGAGACTAGTTAGTGTAACAAGAAATGAATTCAAATAGAGGAGTAAGTAATGGTACTAAAGTTCACATTTTGAAACACATCCTTCTCAAACAGTGGAAGCTGATCAACTATGCAGAAGCAGCTTGAACTACATTACAATGAAGAGTTGGATTCAAAATGCCAGATCTTCGTATGTGCTTCAAGTCTATTAGATCCAATCCTGCGTGCTTGCAATTCTATTCCAGCATTGCCTTAAAACCAACGGCATCAACTGGAGACTCAAATAGCTTCACTGAAGCCTTCAACTCATACGACCAATCAGCTCACATGCTGCTTTGATCTATAAAGAGTCAGGAAAAAAAAAATCAACTAAACCAAAAATGCAAGAAAAACTACAAGGATAACTAAACCAAGAGAGCTTGAGAACGTCCAGTTCTTGCAAACATATACAATAAGCAGTTGCCAATAATTTTCTGATAATTTATTATTCCTCCTTAGGAAGTATTAATCGCTATGCTATCTAAAGTATTTCCTGACTAATCACCAGGCAATTGCATAATTGAATAGGAACTATATACAATGTAAACCAGAAGAATATTATTTTTGGTGGACATGATGAAACAGATCTGCTAACAGAAAACACCGATCAACTTCACTTCAAAAGTTGTTAAACATAGGCAACCCAAAATTGGAAACGTAATTTCCACATTACTATCATCAAGCTAGATGAAAGAATTTTAGACATAAAGGATCTAGAAACTTATACGTTGTCAAGCCAAGGTTCTCTATTATCAACCTTTTCAAGAAACACTGTGTAACGTTTATTTGCATCGTCTAAATAAAACACCAAGTTCTGTACTAAAATAATAATTGAAATAATAGAATAAGAAGGCCATCAATCTAGACGGAAAACAGAGTTTCACCATCGGGAACAAAAGCGATTGCCCATATCAGTCTTGTATGACAACATTGTAACTTAAATGTTCTCAGTTGCAAAGATTTTTCACTATTGTGATTCCACTATTCTCCCAAGCTATGGACTCTGGACCATGGTATATGTCCCGTTGATAAGAGAACAAACTTCCTCTCAACTTCATTATCAATTAAAGAAAAGAGCCACTTCATTATCAATTAAAGAAAAGAGCCCAGCATGTACCTGTAACACCAGGAATCCCTTCATTCCCACAGACATTCTTTCCGTAGTCAGCACCCACAGTTTATTGTAAAAGAAAAACGTTACCTTTCAACCTTTCTTCACTGAACCCATGTTTGCCTAGTGCTTTCTCTTGCTACTTCTCACGAAGCAGATGTCTTCCAAAATGTGCTTTTCTGATTTTATCTTGGAATTTGAAGTACCCAAGACCCAAAGTACCTCATCACCCTCAGTAGGTTGGACATAAATGCTTGGGACATCATATGAGGGGACTACTCATTTATTATTTCTTTTTTCTTCCCAAACACCACAATAATGGTGACCATAGTGCAAAAGACCACTCATATATTCATAGTCCATTGCATACTGCTGCTAAGTGGTCATTTAAACTATTCAAAACAACGTAAAGTTCTTTTCTTTGCTCATGCCTTGTGTCATGGGCTAGGAACTCATGGATTTTGTTCCCCATTTGGATTGAGCTACAACCAGGAACTTTTTCTATTCCCTGCTGTCTCATGACTTGCCTATAGGTCAACACATCTTTCCATTGTCCCATTGATGCACTCAAATTTGAAATAAGAGTTAAATAGCTGGGATTTGCAGGCTCCTGCTCCATAATCCGTCTGGTTAGAGATTCCAACAGATCTCCATTTCCATGTATCTTACAGGAACCTAGTAGACTGGCCCAGATGACAGCATTTGGCTCCAAATGCATGTTTTCTAAGAACATGACTGCTTCTTCCAACTTCCCAGCCCGACCTAGAAGGTCAACCATGCAACCATAGTGCTCTATTCGGGGTTTGATGCCAAACTCTTGTTCCATCTGATCAAAAACTCTTTTACCCTCTTCCACAAACCCTCCATGAGTGCAAGCTGACAGAACAGCAATAAAAATGACATCATCTGGTTTAGTTCCTTCTGAACACATTGTATCAAAGAGAGCTATGGCTTCTCTGCACAACCCGTTAACAGCTAGACCTGACACTATCGTTGTCCATGTAATTATACACCTTTTAGTCATCTTTTTAAAAACTGCTTTTGCATTTTCTACATGTCCACACTTTGCAAACATGTCTATTAGCGCGTTCCCTAGGGGAACAGACAAGTCAAACTTGTTTCTCTCAATATAGGACTCAATCCATTTTCCATGTTCTAGAGACCCCAAGTGAGTGCATGCGGATAGTAAGCTAATCAAAGTACTCTGATCAGGCCTGCACTTGCCGTCTATTAACATCTTGCGAAACACACAAAGAGCTTGATCAAACATGTGGTTATGAACATAACCGGAAATCATGGCATTCCATGATACAACATTTTTGAAAGGCATCTGATTGAATATGTTCCATGCAGATTCAAGATCTCCAATCATGCAGTATCCTGAGGCCATGGCCGTCCAAGAAACTACTGTTTTCTTGGGCATCTGCTCAAATAAACACTGCGCAGACTTGACATCACCCAACCGTATATATGCAGTTATTAATGAATTCCACGAAACTTCATTTCTTTCTGGCATCCTCTCAAAAACTGAACGAGCTAATTCCATATTTCCAGCCTTGGAAAGACCAGAAACAACACAATTCCATGTCACAGTGCTCCTATCTGGCATTGAATAAAACAACCTCATCGCAGGTTCTATCTCACCGTGGGCCATGTAAGCAGCAATCATCGAATTCCATGAAACCACATCTCTTTCGGGCATTTCACCAAACACCTGGAAAGCCAAATCCAAACCACCTCCGCATTTAGCATAGAAATCCAAAAGGGTATTCTGAACAAAGACACTAGAACCAAAACCCATTTTGACAATGTCACCGTGAACCATTGTCCCATCTTCAAGGGCCTCGAAAGATTCACAGCACCTAAGAAGAAAAGTGAAAGTGAAACTGTTGGGCCCAATCCTAAGCGCCTTCATTCGATCGTACACGCGCAATGCATCTATACGAGCCTTTCCTACAGAGCATTTTATCAATGTGTTGTAAGCGACAACATTGGGGCAACAAGAATTTCGAAAAACAGAATAAGCGTAATGAAGAAAACCCAGTTCTGAGGAGAGAGTGAGGAGCTTGGGAAGCAAAAAGCTGCTATCTTGCAGCCCGTGGACGAAAATCTGAAGGTGGGTCCGCTTCAGTTCTTTGAGAGACCTGCACTCTTGCAAGATTTTAAGCAATTTGTGATGCATTGCGATTGTTCTTCATTCGAAAGACAGTTATTCTCGTTACACGAACGGGAAAGTATTGTAAGGCATTTTATTTGGTTTGGTAAATATCACTCTTTTTCTATTTCTTTTTTTTTTTTTTTTTCTTTTGGTCCTCAGTGTGTAACATTATTTTTCTTTATAGGGTTTGAAGATTAAGTAATCTAATGTTACTTCAAAATATTGTGTTTTTAAAAAGGTGAGTGAGTCTTTGCTAAGAAGAAGAGAATGACATTACAATATCATTAATGTAGTTCAAGAAAGTAATATAAACTCACAGGTTTTCATTGAAAACAATCTGGTATTGCAGGAGTGCATATTTCCTCTCGTTCTTGCAAGTGCAGAGAGCACACATTATATCTTGCAAGGACAGTTCTTTTCTTGATTAATATTGTTTACAAGTGACAAGCATAAATAATCATACAATAATCACCTAATAAATTTTACAACTAGAGAGGAAATATCATCTGTGTGGTCATAGCCCGGCATCTTGAGTGTCATTTGAGTAAGGTGTTTTGCTGCTGCTTTTTTTTATTTATTATTTTTTGAGAGAAAGATGTTTTGCTGCTTCTTGAGCGTTCTTTATGCGTCTGAGGGAGTCCATCACTTTTTTATTAGACATCACCTTTCATACGGGATAATTGGAAGTGGGGCCAAGTAGAAGCCAATTGGACTTCAAATTCGATTTGGGCATTAAATATTATATAGATAATATATAATATATAATTATAAAAAAGATGGGCCTTGAGCCTTTTGGCGCTTGGGCACTTCAAATTTAAATTGTAGAAGATGGATTGTTCATCTTGAGCTGGAATTGGTGGAGTTGGTAGAGGGAGGAATTGTGGTCGTTGTCGTTGTTGTGGTGAGGTAAACATGTCATTTAGGAGAGAGCAAAGACAGAAGAGAATAAGGGGCAGGAGAGGAAAAGAGGCTTAGTATATATATATATATATATATATATATATATATACACACAAGTCTGTAGAGAACATTCTACAGTTATATCAAGCCATTATCATAAGCATAAATATGGAGTTATGGCCTAATAACAACGTAACTGACAACTAACCATTTCCTATCATTAGGAGGATTAACTATTGTAACTGAAATACTATTGTAACTCCCTAATGTACTCCTCTGCCAATCGAGCGCGCACAACATAGCAAGTTTGAATGAAGAAACTACATGGTGATGGAGATGGCGGCATAAGTCGGATGTAGTAGTCTAGTAAGGGGAACCAAAAAAGAAGAACTCCAATCTCCAGAGTTGCAACAACAGCATGAGAGAAACAAAGTAAACATAACGCCCATTAAAAGTTAGCAGGTGAAGGAGCGCATGGGCTCATGGAATGAAGGAATAAAATGACAGGCTGACATACAAGTCAAATGTATCTATGAAACACAACTCTAGGTACCTAAGAAACATAACTTTACCTAGGAATCACTCTCTATGTAGGATAAAGAGAAATAGCAATGTTGTAAAGAGGAATGAGAAAGAAAAATATTTCAGACAAGTACATTTTTTAAAATTTTACAAATATAATAAAGATGAGGAATGGAAACAAAACAAAATTCATCACAAGAAAAGCAGAAAGGGAGGGTGCGGCAAGTTTGACATAAAGGGATACGAGGTTTGACATAAAAGGATACGAGGTGAAACGAACTTGGGACACAGAGAAAAGAAAAAGAGAGCATGGGCAAATTTGAATTTTAAAGCACCATATAAACAAAAGAATAAGATATGGAGAAGAAAACCACATGGGACAGAGCAGTAATAAAGAAAAGATCATTACAAGAGCATAGATACCATGAAGGAAGTAGAGGTTCCACCTCAAAACCAATTGGCTATTTTGGGGAGGGGGGGTTTGGAGTAGCTCAACTCCTTATAAACCCAGGCTAGGACCCTTAACTTTTCAATATGGGACAAATACTCCCAATATGCCCTCACATGTTTGGCGAACTTTGAAGCCTAACACGTGGACAACACATGTTGAGTGACGTGGGAGCATGTGTGGCCGTTGGGCCCAACACTTGAAGCCTTGCTATGATACCATGTAGAAACTGATTTTCCCTTAGTCATTCATATGATCATTATACTATATATATACAAGTCTGTAGAAAAAAATCTATAGTTATAGCAAGCCATTATCATAAACATAAATATGGAGTTATGGCCTAATAACAGACAAATGACCATTTCCTATCATTAGTACGATTAATTATTGTAACTGAAATACTTTCATCCTTCATGTAGCTAAAAATTTAATTTTCAAAAAATAAAATCTAAGCTTGACTTACGTGGACATTGATTGATTTAAGGCTTATTTACTATAGTATCCCTTAAAACTTTGGTCAAGTCTTATTTTGTTTCCAAAACTTTAGGCACTAGGTCGAAAATGATTTTGATCACCATGATTTAACATAAATAATTTTGGTCACTTTTACTTTTACTTTCCACGACATTGCCGAGTGTCAAATTGGTCGGCCGCAATGATAATGGACTCACTAGTGCTTCTCAGCTCAACCACACCACTTACCAAATAGCAAAAGTACTTTCGCAAACACTCAAGACTACTCTCCTATCCCATTTAGATATTGGATTGGAATTTTCTGTCTATGGCCATTGGCCCCTATTGTATGTATCAACTTTCCCACCGCAAACACAAATGTAATTCAAAAGAAAAGAAAAAGAAAAAGCACAACAATGAAGTTGTAGCTCAAGTAAGTTTTTCAGTACAAATGATTTAGGGGAGAAGGGGTTTACACAAATATTCATTGGATGCCACTTGAGAGTTTTGAACCATAGCAGTTGTAACTTAAGTAGTTAAAAACAATTTACCTTCACATTTGAGACATTTAAGAAGAAAAAAAAAGGCTGGCAACATAAGTAACTTCATGCATGTCAATGTGACATGATACAAAATACACTAAATTTGGGCTTCTCAGTATGAGTTTAAGAATGAGCTTAATATTATTGTATGTGATAGTTGTACCCAAGCAATATCAAAAAATTTGGACCTAAAAAGAAAACATCTGAAAAATGCCATGATCTAGAAGTATTGCATTGCATTGCATGCCTCAATATTTTTATGCCAAGGTATCTTAAAATTGTAGAGGTATTTATTTTCCATATTTCTTAATTTATTATTATTATTGTTTGATAAAAACTTTATAAATATTTTATTGTAATTAAGGATACAAGTGAGTTGTGCCATATTATTATTTAACGGATTTTTCATCCGCTTTCCTTTTCTTCTCTTCTTCTTCTTCCTCTTCTCTCGTCTCTGTTTCCACAAACTTCAATGCGAAAACATCCCCAAGAAAACCCACCAATGTTCAAATCCCATTTAAAAAAGATTCATTCTTTCTCGCCATTCTGCACACCATTGTTTTTGTGGTTAGTCGCTTATCTTGTTAATCACTCACCGTTTGTTTCTCAGGAAAATCATATTGGGAAGGAAACGTATGTAAAGGAAAATGCTCTCTGAACATAACCTTTTTTCTTCTCCTTCCCGTTAAAATAAGCAAATGGGAACAAATTTGTTGGTGTAGCCATGTGCACACAAAAATTTGATGCATCATATCCCAAACCAGGATATGGAGCCCTGATAGAGTTTAATTGGCCAGCTCCGCATGCAAATTTGGCATCAGACTTAAGTTTGGCACTCATGTGTTTAGCTGGAAAAAAAAAAAATGTTGGAATCATTTGTCATACAACCCCGATGAAGTCCCATGACCTTGTTGTGTGGAGCTGCTTCTTTCCGCTGCGGAAAACAAACACAACACCATCCTCACCAGCCATCTTTCGCGCTTCTTCCGCTGGGGGAGAATGACACTCGTCTACTCTTGCCATCTTGAATCTCAATTTTGAATTAGATTATTTAAGCATAAAAGAACAACAAATGACCCACTAGTGTAGTGGTTTGGAGCAAATGCTCCTTCTTAAGAAAGATCCTGGGTTCAAGTCCTAGCATCCGTGTAGTATGTGTGAGTTTAGTATGTTATCGCCCTTCTCAATAGGAAATGTCCTAAAAAAAATAACAAAAACAAGAATGGACAAACAAGTACAATAAAATAAAAGATACACATTTCAAGTTTTTGCATCATAGTAAAGTCTCATCACTCATAATCGAGATATATATATATATTATAAATATTAGAGAATCTGCCATTTGATCCCCAGTAGTGCAATTTGCTTTTTCTTCTTACATCAATATAGGATTACATGATCCACGCACCACTTAATATATAGCATAGACAACAATGGGGCTCCTGACTTGGAAAGTGCCATCATCCCACACCAGAGAAGCAGAGACACTGGATTTGTGACGAATTGACCCTTTTATCGTGACCTGAAAGGATAGCTTCTGCCCGAGAGATGAGAACGATAGAATGCTTGGATTAACTTTGATTTCAAGTCCTTTCGTTGCACCGATCACTTTAGCTTTATATGTGGACCTTGGTGAACCAACATTTGTGGCTGTCCTATTGAAAACCCCACTGATGGAGTTTGGACTCGAGGAGGAAAGTGCAAAAGAAGGATAATTCAAATTATCACTGAGTGCTCCGTAATTAGTTTTTGATGAGCAGCTACTCTTGTGCCCGGTAATAGTTTGCAATAATTTGGTACTATAGCCTTGTGCACACAAAAATTCTATGTAGTCCAGTTCAGTAGCATCATATACCAAACCAGGATATGGAGCCCTAACAGGGTCTATTTGGCCAGCTCCGTATGCAAATTCAGCTTCAGGGTTAAGATCGGGACTCAGGGGTTTAGCTGCAAAATCGTTACAAATAATTCAAGATATACGTGGTTAGGCCGTACTAAAATTGTAAGTAATTAAAATAACTCATCACGTTTATACACAACCCTACCGGTGGTGATAAGAGCGGATTGGATAGCAGCAGGAGACCAATTGGGGTGAAATGATTTGACGTATGCAGCTACCCCCGTGGCATGTGGGCAAGCCATTGATGTCCCTGAGATTACATTGTATGATGTTACTCTGTCATCTATGGGATCATCCGAAGGAGGGGCAATTGGAGGCCATGCTGCCAAAATAGAAGCTCCCGGAGCAGCAATATCTGGCTGCAACATAACGAGGAGAAAAATTAAGGAGAGATGAAGTGCTGCAGCCTAGCTAGCAACAGTCTTGAGTGTTCATCAAGTTCCAAGTAATTACGTCCGTACCTTGAGAATGTTAGGAGTGACTGGATTAGGACCCCTTGAGGAGAAGGATGGCACATATGGGGACAGTGTGTCAATACCCTCAGTACTTTTAAAAATGGTTGCAGTTGGGTTCCTACAAATTAATCATTACAATATTCAAAATCATATATAAATTAGCTTAGCATCATTCTGATCTGGTTTAGCTTAAAAGTTACAAATAATATTTGTTTGTACCTTGTTGAGTTAATGTAATAGTAAATGCTGCTACCACCATCCAAACCAACGCAAGAGGCAGGTCTGGGAAGAGGGTCAAGCACATCTGCAACAGATCGGCCTTGCAAAATAACTCCAACTGCACCTGCAGAATAGGCCCCATCCCCATTCTTCTCATCGCAAAGAACAATCTTGCCCTTCACCAAATTGTGGTCTAACGAGCCTTGTTCGCATGTCCTGTACCACCATATTAATTAGTGCAACATATTATTATCAGACTGAAACTATATCCCATAAATATTACACAACGTGTATAATTGTAATTACATAGATGTAGACTCGTCGTAGCCTGCTGTCCTATTGGGTGCGTCTCCGGCAAATATTAGAGGATAGAACTTGCCCTTGAGGTCAAATGTGTTTGTTACAATTCCCTACATACGCCAATGAAGCAAATTAATATATTAATTCAATTGCTTAAGTGAGGGCAGGTTAATTAGCTATAGGTTCTATTAATTGTACCTCATAGATTTTTTGGTTACCCAATTGAACTTTGGTAACAAACTCCCGATCTATGGTGGTTGCAGCCACAGAAAGACACCATGGCGCAAAGACTGTGATGGTCTTGAGGTCTGGACCGTCGTTCCCAGCAGAAACGGAAGTCAGAATTCCTTTTCTTAAAGCGTGAAAGGCTCCAATGGTAACTGCTGTCCTGAAATAATCGTACGGAGACGTCGGTCCGAGGGAGACAGATAGTATGTCGACACCATCCGCGATCGCATCATCAAATGCTGCTAGAACATCATCGTCACTACAACCATCCGACCAACATGCTTTGTACACCGCAATACGTGCTGATGGGACCCCTCCTCTTGCCGTCCCCGACCCCAAACCAAATAGGCTTGCTTTGCTAACTAAGTTTCCTGCTGCCGTTGATGCAGTGTGGGTTCCATGGCCATCCGAGTCTCGTGGAGACTTGATGTGACCTTCGAGGAAGGGTTCACTATTGCGGTAATACCGTGCTCCAATGATTTTACTGTTTCAACCATCGTAACAATACGTCGATCAATTATCACATAAAACGGATAATTTTTACATTTATTATCTAGCATCATGACATGACAGGTCTAGTATATTAGCCTTACTTGTTGCAAGTAAAATTGGATGATCCTTGGCATGTGCCTTTCCATTTTTTGGGAGGTGGACCGAACCCAGCATCACTGAAGCTGGCAGATTCCGGCCAAACTCCAGTGTCGATCACCCCAACGATGATATCGCTTTCAACAGTGCTTCTCTTCACGTTTTCATGAAACCCGATGAAGTTCCATGACCTTGTTGTGTGGAGCTTCTGCTTCCCACTAGGGAAAACAGACACCACACCAGCCATTCCTGTATATGTATATATGCATACACACACACACACACAAGCTTCCAGTTAGATATAAACTTATAATGGTCAGTACTTTTATGGAAATTGGAAAGAAAGCTAGATCAACAACCAGCCATTTTCTGAGCTTCTTCCACTGTTAGCTTTGCCGCAAAGCCATTGAAGCTTCTCTTGTAGCTGTGCAGTAGGAGAGGTTCTTGTGCAATATTGCTGAACATAAACTAACTCAAGTTAGGAATTATATAGGGTCTAGCTATAGTTTACTAAATTGCAAATCATATCCTTGTAATGTTAATTAGGTATATAATTGTCACCAATTACTCATCTAGAAAACTCGTTAATCCTAACAAAAAAAGGCAGTAAACTTATATTATATAAGCGATAATTAACCTGCTGCCAACTACGTTTTGAAGCATGTTTACATGAAGAGGCAATGTGGTAGTGGTGGGAATGTCGAGCTTTGGCTTGTCCCCCATGTACACAATATAAACCTGCGATTAATATAATCATAATTAATGTTATTAAGGGTCCGTTTGATAACCATTTCAATTTTAGTTTTTAGTTTTCATTTTTTGTGCTAGAGTATAGAGGAAAATGAAAGTGAGGATAGGAGTGATGATGAGATTGAGAGAGAGGATGAAAGGGGAGGATGAGAGGGAGGAGTAACAAACGTGAAAACAATGTGAAATAGATTTCAGTTTTTAGTTTTTATTTTCACTTTACTCCTCCCTCCCATCCTCTCCTCTCAATCTCATCTCCACTCTTATTCTCACTTCCATTTTCCATATTTTTCCTCCATACTTGGGCACAAAGAATAAAAACTAATAAAAACTAAAATTGAAATTGTTATCAAACAGACCGTAAGTATATAGAAGCCAATTTTAAACTAAAATGGTATATATAGAGGAGAATTGCATGCCTTTCTGGTATCCGTATGAGCAGCAGAATGAGTGACATCTACTAGAAGAGTACATGTGAGGCTGAGAAGGAGAATCCACAGTACATGGAAAACCCCTTTTCGCGACGATGGAACTAAATCCATTATGGGGGGCCTCACTACAAAACCTAGAAAACGTACTACTTGGAAAAGATGGGGCAAGCTCATCCAAGAACGTCATGTATTTATACTAAGAAGTAGCCATGTGTTTCACATGTTTGCCTCGATCCTAGCCGTGCATTACAAATCTAATGAATTCCTACATTTGATCCCACCCATATCCAAAAGTGCACTACTCTTTTGTTCACACACCTTTTGAATTTGTTGTGTACAGTTAAGATTAAAAGGCAAGCAAAGGGACCAGCGCGCATTAATAACCGGTAGAGGATCCAAATCCGAATCCGAAATTTTGTGATCAAAGTCTTCCATATGCACTCACACCATGTCTTCCTTACCTTAACTATACCACTTCTTTAATGTTGGATTCCATATTTGAAGCACCTGACTTTACTCAAATACTGAAGATTGATTGCATTTGGCTCAGCATAAATAAAAAAAAACATGCACTTTCTAATAGAACGTGTTTTGGTATATTTGACTATTTAGCTCAAAATATTGAGTTTTCAAAAGAGAAAAACTAGAGATAGAAAAGCTAGTTTTGACTTATCGGAAATTGATGGGTTTAAGCTTTCCAAAACTAACCTAAACCCTTTTCAAACTCCGCACAGATATTCCAAGAACATTTCACATGCTTGCTTCGATCCTAGCCGTGTATTACAAATCTAACATTTGATCTCACGCTCTTCTAAAAATGCACTACTCACTTTTTTATTCACACAGTTTTGAATTTGTACATCATACACGATTAAGATTAAAAGACAAGTAAATACGAAACATATTAAGAATTTATGGTAAAAAATCTGAATCCGTAGTTATTTATTTCATTCTAAATTAAGTAGGCTTTTGATCATGCTCTTCCATGCACTCACACCATCATCTTCCATGACCATAACACTTTTTAGGGGCTATCTAAAAATGTTAGAGGCTGTTAATTTTTGGGGTATTTGACTATTTGTTAAAGTACTTTCATCCTTCATGTAGCTAAAAATTTAGTTTTCAAAAAAGAAAAACTCAGCTTGACTTAGGTGGGCATTGATTGATTTAAGATTTATTTATTGTAGTATCTCCCAAAATTTTGGTTTAGTCTTACTCTCAAATTTAAAGTAACCCCTTGATCATAATTTTGTGTTTCCCTACCGTTGACTCCGTTCACAATGATAATGGACTCACTAGTGCTTCTCAGCTCAACCACACCACTACCAAAAAGCAAAAGCACTTTCACAATGATAATGGACTCACTAGATATTGGATTGGAATTTTCTGTCTATGGCCATTGGCCCCTATTGTATGTATCAACTTTCCCATCGCAAACACAAACAGAACACAAAACACAAAGACAAAGGTATCAAAAACAAATCCCCATGCGGATAAGAAGAAGATATGAATAATATGTAGCAGAGTCATTTTACCAGCATATATATAATTTTCAGCCAATACACGATTTTAAAAACATTCTTCAGAATCGTTGCACCAAATCATTTCGGGAATATATTCGCATTTCAGAATTTTTCAAACACTTCAACGCTACGATGATATCACTTTTCGTTGATATTGTTGGACACTGTTTCAGGGAAACCATGGAAGTCACCAGTGGCAGATCCAGGAATTTTTCGGGGGAGGTGCAATATTTAAAAGACTAAAAACTAAAAAATAAAAATAGGCAACTAATACTATGACTAATTACTAAGTCTATATGAATTAATATGAACAAAGTCCATTTCAATTTTCATAATTAATATACCAAAATTCATATCAAATTATCAATTAATCTAACGAAAATCAATATTAATTAATCTAATCAAAATGCAAATTAAATTATCAATTAAACAAATAAATCAGAAAATAATAATAATAATAATAATGAAAGACATATTTTTAAAAAAAACATAAGGAAAAAACCAAGAAGAAAAAACAACAGAAAAAAAAATACATTCGAAGTCGAACTTGCAACTCGGTGGAGGGGATGGGTCTGCTGCATCAGCAAGAGCCTACTCCCCTTCAACGCCAGGCCCAAGTCAGGCTTCTCTCTTTTGGTAATTAAAATCAAATTAAAGTCTTCTTTCAAGACTCCTCTGCGTGGAAGGTAAGGTTTCTTCTTCATCTTGCTTTTTCTTTTTCTTTTTTATTTTCAAATATTTGGCCTGGTCCAAAACGCATCGTTTTGGCCAGGATTATTTTGAACAACGCGCACAGCAAAGAAGAGAAAAGCAAGGTCGCTCAGTCATTTTCTCAAACAGTTGGTGGGCAGCTGCAAAGGGGCAACATCCGGCGACTCCATAGCTTTTTCCGGCAAGGGGAGGTGCAGCTGCACCTCCTTGCGCCTCTGTAGGTCCGCCAGTGGAAGTCACCATGACCTTGTTGTGTTGTGTGGAGATGGAGCTGCTTCTTTCCGCTGAAGCAGGGAAAACAGGCACAGTACACCTTCCTTCCACACCAGCCATCTTTTGTGCTTCTTCTTCCGCCGTCAGCCTTGCTTGCACTACACCCATTCATTGAAGGAACCTTCTCTTGTCTTGTAGCTCTGCACCAGCACTACAGTGATTCTTAACCTCTCAATGGGGACCAACTCCAAAATTAGGCTAATTGATCATCACCAAATGTAATTCAAAAGAAAAGGAAAAGAAAAAGCACAACAATGAAGTTGTACCTCAAGTAAGTTTTTCAGTACAAACGATTCGGGGAGAAGGGGTTTACACAAATATTTATTGGATGCCACTTGGGGGTTTTGAACCATAGCAGTTGTAACTTAAGTAGTTAAAAATAGTTTACCTTTACATTTGAGATATTTAAGAAGAAAAAAAATGTAAGACCCGTGTCTTGGGGAAACAAGAACGGTGAGCAATCTCGCATCACTCGGGGAGGGAAATGTGAAGTGCTTTATATGTGTGGGCACTTCTCTTCCTAGCAAGAGGCCTTTTGGGCAAGATAATATTAGCTTGAGCCCAAAAATAAAACCGTGAGGGGGGAGGCCCAAAGTTGACAATATTTTGCTAGGGGAGTCGAGTCGTGACAAATGGTATCAGAGCTGGACCCCGATCAGAAATGTGCCAGTGCGGACGCTGGGCCCCAAAGGGAGGGGATTGTAAGACCTGTGTCTTGGGGGGAAGGGAAAGGTGAAGTGTTTTATATGTGTGGGCACTTCTCTTCCTAGTAAGAGGCCTTTTGGGCAAGATAGCATAAGTAACTTCATGCATGTCAATGTGACATGATACAAAATACACTAAATATGGGCTTCTCAATATGAGTTTAAGAATGGGCTTAATATTATTGCATGTGATAGTTGTACCCAAGCAATATCAAAAAATTTGGACCTAAAAAGAAAACATCTGAAAAAATGCTATGATCTAGAACTATTGCATTGCATTGCATGCCTCAATATTTTTATGCCAAGGTATCCTAAAATTGTAGAGGTTTTTATTTTCCATATTTCTTAATTTATTATTATTATTGTTTGATAAAAACTTTATAAATATTTTATTGTAATTAAGGATACAAGTGAGTTGTGCCATATTATTATTTAACGGCTTTTTCATCCGTTTTCCTTTTCTTCTCTTCTTCTTCTTCCTTTTCTCTCATCTCTGTTTCCACAAACTTCAATGCGAAAACATCCCCAAGAAAACCTACCAATATTCAAATCCCATTTAAAAAAGATTCATTCTTTCTCGCCATTCTGCACGCCATTGTTTTTGTGGTTAGTCTCTTCTCTTGTTACTCACTCACCGTTTGTTTCTAAGGAAAATTATATTGGGAAGGAAACGTATGTAAAGGAAAATGCTCTATAATCAGAACCTTTCTTCTTCTCCTTCCCTTTAAAATAAGCAAATGGGAACAAATTTTTTGGTGTAGCCATGTGCACACAAAAAATTGATGTAATCTGTTTCCGCGGCATCATATACCAAACCAGGATATGGAGCCTTGATAGGGTTTAACTGGACAGCTCCGTATGCAAATTTGGCATCAGAATTAAGTTTGGTACTCATGTGTTTAGCTGAAGAAAAAAAAATTGTTGGAATCATTTGTCATACAACCCCAATGAAGTCCCATGACCTTGTTGTGTGGAGCTGCTTCTTTCCGCTGGGGAAAACATACACAACACCATCCTCACCTGCCATCTTTCATGCTTCTTCCGCTGGGGGAGAGCGACACTCGTTTGCTTTTGCCATCTTGAATCTCAATTTTGAATTAGACTATTCTTTTTAAAAAGAAAAACTATTGAATTAACTCATTTATTATTCAATATCTCAATTTTGAAATAGATTAATATTTAGAGATATTTAGTCCTATACCCATTCTTAGCACTAATAATACACCATTTAATTTCTATAAACAAACAAAAAAAAAACCCAAAAAATGATAGCTAACCCTATTGAATTTTATTTTGATTATTAAATTACTTTGATGCCCTATTGAGTGTTTTGGGTTTTTATTTATTTATGAGGTTTTGGGGTTAAGTATGTTTTAAGAAATTAATGGCAGTTTTGTAATTTAAAAGAAGTTAAAAACATTTTTGTTATGTTGTAAATGTGCTTTTGGTGTGTTTCTAAAGTCCATTTCATATACAGTTTTTTTATATATAATTTGGGCTCCTATATTGGGTATCATAGTGAATCTCCCTAATATTTAAGTGTAAACAAGAACAACAAATGACCCACTAGTATAGTGGTTTGGAGCAAATACTTCCTTTTAAGAAAGGTCCTAAGTTCAAGTCCCAGCATCCGTGTAGTATGTGTGAGTTTAATATGTTATCATCCCTCTCAATAGGAAATGTCCTAAAAAAACAAAAACAACAACAACAAGGGATGGGATTTGCATGGGATCACTCCAAACAAGTACAGTAAAATAAAAGATACATTTCAAGTTTCTCAATCATGGTAAAGTCTCATCACTCATAATCGATATATATATATATATATATATATATATATATATATATATATATATATATATATATATATATATATATGAGAATGTGGCATTCGATCCTCAGTAGTGCAATTTGCTTTTTCTTATTCTTACATCAATACAGGATCACATGATCCATGCACCACTTAATATATAGCATAGACAACAATGGGGCTCCTGACTTGGAAAGTGCCATCATCCCACACTAGAGAAGCAGAGACACTGGATTTGTGACGGATTGACCCTTTTATCGTGACTAGAAACGATAGCTTTTGCCCTAGAGATGAGAACGATAGAATGCTTGGATTAACTTTGATTTCTAGTCCTTTCGTTGCACCGATCACTTTAGCTTTATATGTGGACCTTGGTGATCCAACATTTGTGGCTGTCCTATTGAAAACCCCACTGATGGAGTTTGGATTCGAGGAGGAAAGTGCAAAAGATGGATAATTCAAATTATCACTGAGTGCTCCGTAATTAGTTTTTGATAAGCAGCTACTCTTGTGCCCGGTAATCGTTTGCAATAATTTGGTACTATAGCCTTGTGCACACAAAAATTCTATGTAGTCCAGTTCAGTAGCATCATATACCAAACCAGGATATGGAGCCCTAACAGGGTCTATTTGGCCAGCTCCGTATGCAAATTCAGCTTCAGGGTTAAGATCGGGACTCAGGGGTTTAGCTGCAAAATCGTTACAAATAATCCAAGATATACGTGGTTAGGCCGTACTAAAATTGTACGTAATTAAAATAACTCATTACGTTTGTACACAACCCTACCGGTGGTGATAAGAGCGGATTGGATAGCAGCAGGAGACCAATTGGGGTGAAATGATTTGACGTATGCAGCTACCCCCGTGGCATGTGGGCAAGCCATTGATGTCCCTGAGATTACATTGTATGATGCTACTCTGTCATCTATGGGATCATCCGAAGGAGGGGCAATTGGAGGCCATGCTGCCAAAATAGAAGCTCCCGGAGCAGCTATATCTGGCTGCAACATAACGAGGAGAAAAATTAAGGAGAGATGAAGTGCTGCAGCCTTGCTAGCTAATTATATATAAAATAAAACAGTCTTGAGTGTTCATCAAGTTCCAAGTAATTACGTCCGTACCTTGAGAATGTTAGGAGAGACTGGATTAGGACCCCTTGAGGAGAAGGATGGCACATATGGGGACAGTGTGTCAATACCCTCAGTACTTTTAAAAATGGTTGCAGTTGGGTTCCTACAAATTAATCATTACAATATTCAAAATTTATTAACCTCATTCTGATCTAGCTTAAAAGTTACATATAATATTTGTGTGTACCTTGTTGAGTTGATGTAATAGTAAATGCTGCTACCACCATCCAAACCAACGCAAGAGGCAGGCCTGGGAAGAGGGTCAAGCACATCTGCAACAGATCGACCTTGCAAAATAACTCCAACTGCACCTGCAGAATAGGCCCCATCCCCATACTTCCCACCGCAAAGAACAATCTTGCCCTTCACCAAATTGTGGTCTAACGAGCCTGGTTTGCATTTCCTGTACGGTACCACCATATTAATTATTGCAACATATTATTATCAGACTGAAACTATATCCCATAAATATTACACAAGGTGTATAATTGTATTTACATAGATGTAGACTCGTCGTAGCCTGCTGTCCTATTGGGTGCGTCTCCCGCAAATATTAGAGGATAGAACTTGCCCTTAAGGTCAAATGTGTTTGGTACAATTCCCTACATACGCCAATGAAGCAAATTAATATATTAATTCAATTGCTTAAGTGAGGGCAGGTTAATTAGCTATAGGTTCTATTAATTGTACCTCATAGATTTTTCGGTTACCCAATTGAACCTTGGTAACAAACTCCCGATCTATGGTGGTTGCAGCCACAGAAAGACACCATGGCGCAAAGACTGTGATGGTCTTGAGGTCTGGACCGTCGTTCCCAGCAGAAATGGAAGTCAGAATTCCTTTTCTTAAAGCGTGAAAGGCTCCAATGGTAACTGCTGTCCTGAAATAATCGTACCGAGACGTCGGTCCGACGGAGACAGATAGTATGTCGACACCATCCGCGATCGCATCATCAAATGCCGCTAGAATATCATCTTCACTACAACCATCCGACCAACATGCTTTGTACACCGCAATACGTGCTGATGGGACCCCTCCTCTTGCTTTCCCCGACCCCAAACCAAATAGGCTTGCTTTGCTAACTAAGTTTCCTGCCGCTGTTGAAGCAGTGTGGGTTCCATGGCCATCCGAGTCTCGTGGAGACTTGATGTGACCTTCAAGGAAGGGTTCACCATTGCGGTAATACCGTGCTCCAATGATTTTACTGTTTCAACCATAGCAACAATACGTCAATCAATTATCACATAAAACGGATAATTTTTACGTTTATTATCTACCAACATGATAGGTCTAGTATATTAGCCTTACTTGTTGCAAGTAAAATTGGACGAGCCTTGGCATGTGCCTTTCCATTTTTTGGGTGGTGGACCGAACCCGGCATCACTGAAGCTGGCAGATTCCGGCCAAACTCCAGTGTCGATCACCCCAACGATGATATCGCTTTCAACAGTGCTTCTCTTCACGTTTTCATGAAACCCGATGAAGTTCCATGACCTTGTTGTGTGGAGCTTCTGCTTCCCACTAGGGAAAACAGACACCACACCAGCCATTCCTATATATATATACACACACACAAGCTTCCAGTAAGATATAAACTTATAATGGTCCGTACTTTTTATGCAAATTGGAAAGAAAGCTATATCCACAACCAGCCATTTTCTGAGCTTCTTCCACTGTTAGCTTTGCAGCAAAGCCATTGAAGCTTCTCTTGTAGCTGTGCACTAGGAGAGGTTCTTGTTCAATATTGCTGAACATAAACATAAACGTTAACTCAAGTTAGGAATTATATAGGGACAAGCCATAGTTTACTAAATTGCAAATCATATCCTTGTAATGTTAGTTAGTTATATAATTGTCACCAATTACTCATCTAGAAAACTCGTTAATCCTAACAAAAAAAGGCAGTAAACTTATATTATATATGTGATAATTAACCTGCTGCCAACTACGTTTTGAATCATTTTTACATGAAGAGGCAATGTGGTAGTGGTGGGAATGTTGAGCTTTGGCTTGTCCCCCATGTACACAATATAAACCTGCAATTAATATAATCATAATTAACGTTATTAAGGGCCTGTTTGATAATTATTTCAACTTTAGCTTTTAGTTTTTATTTTTTGTGCTTGATTATAAAGGAAAATGAGATTGAGAATGGGAGTGAGGATGAGATTGAGAGAGAGGATGAGAGGGGAGGATGAGAGGGAGGAGTAACAAAAGTGAAAACAATTTGAAATAGATTTCAGTTTTTAGGTTTTTTTTTCTTCACTTTTATTACTCTTCCCTCCCATCCTCTCATCTCAGCTTCCCTCTCAATCTCATCTCCACTCTCATTCTCACTTCCATTCTCCCTCTTTTTCCTCTATACTTTGGCACAAAAAATAAAAAATAAAACATAAAAACTAAAATTGAAATGGTTATCAAATGGACCAAAAGTATATAGATGCCAGTTTTAAACTAAAATGGTGTGTGTATATATAGAGGAGAATTGCATGCCTTTCTGGTATCCGGATGAGCAGCAGAATGAGTGACATCTACTAGAAGAGTACATGTGAGGCTGAGAAGGAGAAACCACACTACAAGGGAAAACTCTTTTCGCGACCATGGAGCTAAATCCATTGCGGGGGTCTCACTAGAAAACCTAGAAAACGTACTACTTGGAAATGATGGGGCAAGCTCATTCAGGAACATCATGTATTTATACTAAGAAGTAGCCATGTGTTTCACATGTTTGCTTCGATCCTAGCCGTGCATTACAAATCTAATGAATCTGTACATTTGATCCCTTATCCAAAAGTGCACTACTCTTTTGTTCACACGCCTTTTGAATTTGTCTTGTACAGTTATGATTAAAAGGCAAGCAAAAGGACAAGCGCTTTGTCTTGTACAGTTAAGATTAAAAGGCAAGCAAAAGGACAAGCGCGCATTAAGAACCGGTAGAGGATCCAAATCCGAATCCGAATCCAAAATTTTGTGATCAAAGTCTTCCATATGCACTCACATCATATCTTCTTTACCTTAACTATACCACTTCTTTAATGTTGGATTCCATATTTGAAGCACCTGACTTTACTCAAATACTAAAGATTGATTGCATTTGGCACAGCATAAAGCGAAAAAGCATTTCACATGTTTGCTTCGATCCTAGTGTATTACAAATCTAACATTTGATCTCACGCTCTTTCAAAAATGAACTACTCACTTTTTGGTTCACACAGTTTTGAATTTGTGATCCACGATTAAGATTAAAAGACAAATAAAAGAAAACATATTAAGAATTTACGTTAAGAAATCAGAATCCGTAATTATGTATTTCATTCTAAATTAAGTAAGCTTTTGATCAAGCTCTCTTCCATGCACTCACCATCATCTTCCTTGACCATAACACGTTTTAGTGGCTGTCTGAAAAGCAGTTCTTCAAAAGTGTTAGAGGCTGCTAACTTTGGATTCGGATCCTGCTTGGATTTTCTTTGTCATGATCTGCTTGATTTTTGCTCTTCACATGCCACCTCATTTAAATTTCATCCAAGGAGCTTGAGAGTCGACACATCACTAATTTTTTATTAGAAGAAAAAAAAAATTTGCATAAAACTTAAAATGAAAAAGTAAATAAAAAAACTAAAACTCTAAACCGGGTAACGTTACCTATCTTTTGCAGCCTCTCTCTTCTTTTTTCTTCTTCATGTTTTTTTCTTTTCATTTTTTGCTTTTCAATGTCTTCTTTCTGCCCAATAACTTTTTATACCCCTTCGATTATATATATTTCTTTTTTTATATTAAAATAATTCCCTAAAGTAGTTGTAAGATTGGATTTTGAGGATTGGCAAGAATTTATTATGATATGGGATGAAAATAGACTGTGAGGTGGTGTTTACATAGAGACGATTCCCTCTGGTTGTAAGATTTGGATTTTTCTTCTTCTTGTTACTAAGAGACTTGGTTGGTTCCCTCTGTTTATTCTTCTCTCGTCTTATGGCTTGCTTGCTGCCTTAGTTCTTGTCGGTGGTTGTATTATCTTTGTCTTTCAATGAAGTTTCACTTATTAACAAACAAACAAAACCATATTTTGCTGAAATGGGAGATGATTCTTGTGAAGCCCTGAAAAGAAGAGGGGAAGTTGCAGGCTTGACGGTGAACTCTTTAGGGTTAGTAATTATTGTTAATTATTAAGTGTGAGACAATTATTTTTGTTCATTTTTTTCAATGTGATGTGTCAACTCTCAAATCTTTGGATGAAATTTAAATGACGTGGCGTGTGGAGAATAAAAGTTAAGCAGATTGTGGTATAGAAAAAACAACAATTTATTTAAAATGTTTTTGGGATATTTGACTATTTGTTAAAGTACTTTCAGTAGAAACTTATTTTCCCTTAGTCATTCATATGAACATTATAGAATATATATATATATATAAGTCTGTAGAGAACAATCTACAGTTACAGCAAGCCATTATCATAAGCATAAATATGGAGTTATGGCCTAATAACAACGTAACTGACAACTGACCATTTGCTATCATTAGTAGGATTAACTATTGTAACTGAAATACTATTGTAACTCCCTAATACTCCCCTGCTAATGCGCACAGCATAACAAGATTTGAATAAAGAAACTACATGGTGATGGAGATGGCGATAGCTGTCGGTTGTAGTAGTCCAGTAAGGGACAACCGCAAAAGAAGAACTCCAATCTCCAGAGTTGCAACAGCGGCATGAGAAAAACAAAGTAAACATAATGCCCATTGAAAGACAACAGGTGAAGGAGCACATGGGCTCATGGAATGAAGGAATAAAATGACAGGTTGACATACAAGTTAAATGTACCTAGGAAACACAACTCTTGGTATTGAGAAACATAACTCTACCTAGGAATCACCCTCTAGGTAGGATAAAGAGAAACAGCAATGTTGTAACGAGGAATGAGAAAGAAAAATAATTCAGACAAGTGCATTTTTTTTTAATTTTACAAATATAATAAAGATGAGGAATGGAAACAAAAGAAAATTCATCACATGAAAAGCAGAAAGGGATGTGTGCAAAGAGAGTAGAAGGAGTATTTGAAGGGAATAAAGGGATTAAGAGAGGGTGCAGCAAGTTTGACATAAAGGGATACGAAGTTTGACATAAAGGGATATGAGGTGAACCCAACTTGGGACACAGAGAAAAGAAAAAGAAAGCACGGGCAAATTTGAATTTTAAAGCTCCATAGAAACAATAAAATAAGATATGGGGAAGAAAACCACATGGGACAGAGAAGTAATAAAGAAAATATCATAACAAGAGCATAGATAACATAAAGGTTGTTGAGGTTCACCTCAAAACCAATTGACTATGGGGGAGTAGCCCAACTCCTTATAAACCTAGGCTAGGTCTCTTAACTTTTTAATGTGAGACAAATATTCTCAATATGCCCCCACATCCGCATGTTTAGCGAACTTTGAAGCCTAATATGTGGAGAACACAAATTGAGTGACGTGAAAGCATGTGTGGCTGTAGGGTCCAACATGTGAAGCCTTGCTCTGATACAATGTAGAAACTAATTTTCCCTTAGTCATTCAAATGATCATTATACAATATATATATAAGTATGTAGAGAACAACTGACCACCGACCATTTCCTATCATTAGTAGGATTAACTACTGTAACTAAAATACTATTGTAACTCCCTAATACTTTCATCCTTTATGTAGCTAAAAATTTAGTTTTCAAAAAAAAAAATTTAAGCTTGACTTACGTGGACATTAATTGACTTAAGGTTTATTTACCGTAGTATCCCTCGAAACTTTTGGCATTTTATTTCCAGAAACTTTGGTCACTAGGTTGAAAATAATTTTTGATCACCATGATTTAACATAAATAATTTTGGGAAACAAAATTGGTCACTTTAACTTTAACTTTCTATGACATTGTCGAGTGTTAATTGGTCCACCACAATGATAATGGACTCACTAGTGCTTCTCAACTCAACGACACCACTACGAAAAAGCAAAAGCACAGACACTCAAGACTACTCTCCTATCCCATTGAGGTATTGGATTGGAATTGTCTATGGCTATTGGCTCCTTTTGTATATATCAACTTTCCCATCACAAACACAAAACACAAAGACAAAGGTATAAAAAACAAGTCCCCATGCGGATAAGAAGAAGATATGAATAATATATATGTAGCAGAGTCATTTTACCAGCATCTACATATATATAATTTTCAGCCAACACACGATTTTAAAAACATTCTTAAGAATCGTTGCACCAAATCATTGCAGTAATATATCGCATTTCAGAATTTTTCAAACACTGTTTCGTTGATATTGTTGGACACTGTTTCAGGGAAACCACGGAAGTCGCTATGACCTTGTTGTGTTGTGTGGAGATGGAGCTGCTTCTTTCCGCTGAAGCAGGGAAAACAGACACAGTACACCTTCCTTGCACTACACACATTCATTGAAGGAAACTTCTCCCGTCTCGTAGCTCTGCACCAGCACTGCAGTGATTCTTAACCTCTCAATGGGGACCAACTCCAAAATTAAGCTAATTGATCACCAAATGTAATTCAAAAGAAAAGGAAAAGAAAAAGCACAATGAAGTTGTAGCTGAAGTAAGTTTTTCAGTACAAACGATTTGGGGGAGAAGGGGTTTACACAAATATTCATTGGATGCACTTGGGGGTTTTGAACCATAGCAGTAGTTCCTCAAGTAGTTAAAAACAGTTTACCCTTTTTGAGACATTTAAGAAGAAAAAAAAAAACACTAGCAGCATAAGTAACTTCATGCATGTTAATGTGACATGATACAAAATACACTAAATTTGGGCTTCTCAGTATGAGTTTAAGAATGGGCTTAATCTTATTGCATGTGATAGTTATACCCAAGCAAAATCAGAAAATTTGGACCCAAAAAGAAAACATCTGAAAAAAAATGCCATGATCTAGAACTATTGCATTGCATTGCACACCTCAATATTTTATGCCAAGGTATCCTAAAATTGTAGAGGTTTTTCTTTTCCATATTTCTTAATTTATTATTATTATTATTATTTTATAAAATCTTTATAAATATTTTATTGTAATTAAGGATACAAGTGTGTTGTGCCATATTATTATTTAACGGATTTTTCAACCGTCTACCAGAAGAACCACATTACTAAAATTTCAAAATAATCGAATACTTAGTTTTTAATATTGAAAATATGAGTAAAGGTTTATGATACTAAACTAAAATTTATCTAAAAATAAAGGGTTTTTAACTGTAGACGTCCTTGAACTTTACCTTGAGTTGCAATTGGGTCCCCTATAACACCCCTGACCTAATTTAATTGTTTTGTTCAAATTAAGTAATTGTGAAATTACAATTTTGCTCTCGGGATGTAGGGTCACTGTGAGAATCTATATTCTTAAAAAGTTTTTAAAGAAGATTAAACATTTTTTTAAAATATATATATATATATTTCATGAAAATAAATATTTTGTTGTCTTGGTAATGATTATACTTTCATGAATATTATCATTAATAAATATATACTTTAATTAAATATCCAAATATGTTTTAATATTGTTTCACCGCTTGCATGTTATTTACTTGGTGGCTAAGTTTAGAAGGTTGGAGTAACCAACTTTGATTCATGATTAGATAGACATGTACGTTTACTTTTAGCTAAGCAAGGAGCACAATCACCTTGTGTGTTGTCATCAATATAGCTTCATTATGCTAAGCTTTGAACACCTCTTGCTCAAAACTCTTATAGCTGGCAGCATTTGCAATCACTTACACATGCCAATTGACACCACTTACATGAAATGACCAACTTTTCAACTTCTACCTCACCATTAAGCCGACTCTCATTTGCATATAAATAGGAACATTCCCTTAACTTTTTGTTTACAACGTGAATAAATAGTAAGAGATAGAACAAAGAAAGTGATAGAGAAAAGAAAGAAGAGGAAAATATTAGAAGTCTTCATAGAACAAGAAAGACTTTGGAGGAACTCAAGGCGTTGGATTGTAGAGTTATCTCACGTTGTAAAAACATTGGAATCAAGGTAGGGGTTTCTTGGGGGCCCTTTTACAGAGATTGTGTTAATTAAATTTTGTGAACAATATATTATGCGTGATATGATTATTTGATTAATATTCTATGTGAAATATTTACTTTATTTATTTAAATGTTTCTTCACATTTTAGTTATAGTTTTTATAAAATTCTATAATTAAGGTGTGAATCACGTCTTAACCCAAAATTATGTAAACCCGTGGGTTGGGACGTGACAAGTTGGTATCAACTTGAAATTATGTGTCTTAACGCATAATATCACATTCGTCCTAGTACCTCACCATGGGGTTTTCCTACACTCTTTGTAAAGAAAAGTGATCAAAGTCTGAGGATGTGTATTGACTATCGTCAACTGAATAGAATCACCATCAAGAACAAGTACCCATTACCTAGGAGTGATGACCTGTTTGACCAACTGCAAGGTTCCCAATATTTCTCAAAGATTGATCTTCGCTCTGGTTATCATCAACTACGAGTAAAAGCAGGAGATGTATCGAAAACTGCGTTTCGAACGCGATATGGACATTATGAATTCCTAGTAATGCCTTTTGGATTGACAAATGCCCCAGCAGTTTTCATGGACTTAATGAATCGAGTTTTTCGACCTTATCTGGATCAATTTGTGATTGTATTCATTGATGATATTCTTATTTATTCATCATCTCAAAAAGAACATGAACAACACTTGTCAATTGTTCTACAAACATTGAGAGAACACAAGTTATTTGCCAAGCTAAGTAAGTGTGAGTTTTGGTTGACAGAAGTAAAATTTTTGGGACATGTTATTTCAAAAGAAGGCATCGCTGTGGATCCTACAAAAGTAAAAGCAGTGTTGAATTAGAAACAGCCGAAAAATGTTCATGAGGTTCGAAGTTTTCTTGGTTTGGCTGGCTATTATAGGAAGTTTATCAAGGATTTTTCTCGGATAGCTAATCCAATGACCAAGTTGACACAAAAGGGAGTTAAATTTATTTGGAATGATAAATGTGAGAAGGCATTTCACGAGTTAAAAACTCGATTGACGTCAGCTCCTGTGTTAATTATTCCAGAAAGAGGTGTAAGTTATGTAGTATATACTGATGCATCGTTGCATGGTTTAGGATGTGTTTTGATGCAGTCTGACAGAGTTGTTGCTTATGCTTCTCGTCAATTGAAATCAAATGAGAAGAATTACCCGACACACGATCTAGAACTGGCAGCCATTGTTCACGCATTGAAAGTTTGGAGACATTATTTATATGGGGAACGTTTTGAACTCTACTCGGATCATAAAAGTTTGAAGTACTTATTCACTCAAAAGGAGTTGAATTTAAGACAAAGGCGTTGGATGGAATATCTAGAAGATTATGACTTTGACTTACATTATCATCCAGGAAAAGCTAATGTGGTGGCAGATGCTTTAAGTCGAAATCCCCAAGAAGTCATAGCCAGTTTATGTGATCAAAGGTGGAAGATGGTAGAGTCTCTCTGTGATTTTGATTTGTACGTAGTTGTGCATGAGGATTGTGCATATCTATGTAATTTAGTAACTCACCCCACTTTGATTGGAAAGATCATTGAGGCACAAGAATCTGATTCTGTGTCTAAAGACATTCGAACTAAGATTACAACTGGAGATACACCAGATGGATGGAGTGTCCACGCAGACAGTGGATTAAGATATTTGAATAGATTGTATGTTCCAGAAATTTTAGATCTAAGAAAAGAAGTTCTGAAAGAAGGACATCATTCGTTCTATACAATTCATCCTGGAGGGACAAAAATGTATCATGACCTGAGACGTAACTTTTGGTGGAGTGGCATGAAGAGAGATATAGAAAAATTTGTAGCGAAATGTCTTACATGTCAGCAGGTGAAAGCTAAACATTAGAAACCGTCAGGTCCATTATAGCCATTACCAGTAGCTGAATGGAAATGGGATCATATAACCATGGATTTTGTTACAGGTTTGCCTAAATCTCCAAAGGGACAAGATGCAGTATGGGTTATAGTGGATCGGTTGACCAAATCTGCACATTTCTTACCAATCAAAACAACAGATTCCACTAAAAGTCTTGGAAAGCTTTATGTTCGAGAGATAATAAGATTACATGGGATTCCGATTTCAATTGTTTCAGATAGAGATTCTAAGTTTACTTCTAGATTTTAGTGGAAGTTGGGAAGATCATTTGGTGTTGGCAGAATTCGCCTACAACAACAGCTATCAATCTAGTATTCAAATGGCACCTTATGAAGCTCTATACGGAAGACCTTGTCGGTCACCTGTATGTTGGACTGAAGTGGGAGAAACTGTGTTGCTAGGACCTGATCGATGGGTTATGAAAACGAGTCTTGGGTCTCAGCTATGACTATTAGTAAATAAATGGATGTCTGTTTTTAAGTGTACTTCGTTTTTCTAATATGGAATTTCTTGCATAATGAGTTTTGGAATTGAAAATTTATTTAATATGGTGAATGAGGATATGGGATCTCTAAAGGTTATTATTTATCATTAATTAATATTATTATGATTATTATTAAAGTATACGGTTTGGGTGATATCAGGTTATTTACGAAAGTCTATTGTTTTAATTATGGAATATAGTATTTTATGGAAGATAAGTGTAAACAAATTTTGATTACTATTTGAATTATTTTGGGGCTTTATGGCATATAGACTTGAGAGTTTATTTTCTGTACTAGGAATAAATATTTGGGAAAATTGGATTAAGGAAGGGAATATTATTTTGATAATATATATATGAGGTTATAAAAACGGGCTATCGGTTTGGTCTCGGTCTGTTTCCTGTGACACGAGACTTCTCGTTTTTATTTTGTTATTATTAATATTATTATCATTATTATTATTATTATTACTATTATTATTAGTGCCATTAATATTATTTATAAAGGATTATGTGACTTTGTGTAAGATACGGTGTTTTGGATTTTATTATCTTGTCTTAGGGGATTTTCAGAAAGTGTTTATTCCTAAGTTTTTTAGTAGTGTTTTGAATATTAATAAAATCGAAATTGTGTACTTAGGTTTGGAAATGGGTATTACAGTTAATGAGGCTTATAATTAATTTGAATATGGATTATATGTGTTAGAGGAATTGTCATTCACTCTATGATGAAGTAATTGAGCAAAAGATTTATATGAGTTAAGATATCTTGTGATGGTGATGTGAATATGTGTGTGTATATATATATATATATATATATGTTGCGCAACTATACTGTACTTTTTTTTTGAGGACCTTTCCTATTGAGAGGGGCGATAGTATACTAAACTCACACACACTACACTGATGCTAGGACTCGAACTCAGGACCTTGCCTGAGGGAGTAAATACACTATATGTCACGCAACTATACTGTACTTAAAAATAAAAAAATAGTATCGTCGCGCGGCTATACTATTTAAATGTTCGAATATATTTAAAACGCATAGCCATGCCGCTACTCTTAAAAATAAAAAATAAAAAATAAAAATATTCTAGTCGTGCAGCTATACTATTTTTGAAAATAAAACAATAGTATAGCCGCCCGGCTATACTTAAAATTAAAAATAAATAAAAATTAGTAAATTAGTATAGTCGCCCGGCTATACTATTTAAATGTTGAATATATTGAAAACGCATAGGGCGCTACACTTAAAAATAAACATAGTATCGCCGCGTGGCTATACTATACTTAAAAATAAAAATAAAACAATCGTATAGCCGGGCGGCTGTACGTAAAAATAAAAATTAAAAATTAGTATAGCCGTGCGGCTATACTATTTAAATATTGGAATATATTTGAAACGCACAGCCGGCCCGCTTTACTTAAAAATAAAAGTTAAAAACAGTATAGCCGCGCGGCTATACGAAAAAAAACATATAGCCACGGCTATACCTTTTTTTTAACATTTTTTTTCTTCGTATAGCCGCTCGGGCTATACCCTTTTTTTAACATGTTTTTTTCCTTACTTCAAAGATAACCCGATTCTTGCATCATTTGGCCTTTCTTGAGATGAAGTTGGTTATATATGAAGGAAAATAAGATTGTTTCATAAAAATAATAGACTAGTTTAAAGGATTGTTGTGGCTTTACTCACTAAGTAATACTAAGAGTAATTTATAAAACATAATAATCTTTCAATTCGATTCAAGAAGTTGACAAGAAAATTTGAATGGTGGAAAAAAAAAAAAAAAGTCCAACTGAACTATATATTTAATTAGTTGAGGCTTAAACTAGCAGTTAGGTCTCGTTTGATGACTAGTATTGGATTGGACTAGATAACTCCTTATATTTAAAGCATACGTTTAAGGAACTGTTGGAAGTTTGAATGAAGTTCACAAACTTTTGTCCCACATTGGTAGAAATAAGAAAAATTGAAGTCTTTATTAGTGTGGTAATCCCACACTTGGTAATTGGAAGTTGGGCTTAGTAGAAGCCAATTGGGCTTCAAATTCGATTTGGGCATTATATATTATATATATAATATTTAATTATCAAAAGAATGGGCCTTGAGCCTTGGGGTGCTTGGGCACTTCAGATTTAAATTGTATAATATGGATTACTCATGAAGAAAACTTATCTCATCCAAACTAGGAAAACTAAATTGACATATAAATCTAATAAATGCATCCTCCACCTATAGAGCATAAGCGTCCTCTAATTGGCAAGAACAATAGAATTACATAAAATAAATGGTGCCTCCATTCCAAGGCAAATTGTACTAAACCAATACCAATATGAAGAATAATATTTGAAATTGCTTACCAACACCAATATGGCATAACCAAAGCATGTTGAAGCAAAAACTCTCTTTGCTGTGGAAGAAAAAAAATCGAAGCATAATTAGAATACATGCGGACCTCCTCACTGGCAAGGAGCCATCGTGCTTGTTCTCCATCTTTCTCCATTTTCCTTCGTTCCTTTTAGGCCTAAATTTATCAGCATCAAAAAAACCAAATAAAAACAATGAAAACTGGAGAAAAGCAGAGGTTCAAAGCCACCATCATCTTCTCTTATGGTGTGTTTACTAATCAGGAATTAGAATTCTCATTAGGAATTGAATTCCACTTATGGAGGATTCTTGTGTTTACTTCACATCAAGGAATTAAAAAGTAAGTGGGGCCCATGCAAAATTAGGAATTGAATTCATGATTTTGGAGGAATTCAATTATTGGGTGGGAGGTGGTATTCTAATTCCTGGAGAACTAACCTATTAGGAATTCATCTTTTTTGCCCATTATATCCTCACACAATTTAAAAATTTTCAAAATTGCCATTTACTTTAACCCAACAACGAGGACATTTTTGTAATTAGCACCACTCTTACCCCAATTCCATATGGTTTAGTAAACAACTTCAATAGGAATCTGAAATCTAACTCCCCTCAATCCATATGGTTTAGTAAACCACTTGAATAGAAATCCGGAATCTAATTCATCCTCAATTCAATTCCTCCAAAGAGGCCTTATCTTAGAACCCTTTCACCCCATTCACCTTCCTGGCTTGGGTTTCATATCACAGTCATGGCCAAAAGAGATGTTCTCACCTACCTCCACATAACCAAGTGAGAAGGGGTTGCAATATCCACAATATATAGCATATACATATATGTTTATAATAATAGTAGAAATATAGCAATAGTAGTCTTTGTCATCAGTTTAAGACAATCTATAAGTTATGGCAAGTTTAAATCTCAATTATATATGAAGAGCCAACAATACACAAAATGTCTGGGCATTTCCTTGAATGTAGTAATGTGTTTGGATGAAACTATTTTTTATTCTTACAAAAATGCAATCATTGCAGCAAACATAAACAAATTGGAGAAAAAAAAAAAAAAAAAAAACTAACTTCCGACAACAAACTCAGTAAAGAAATAACCTGAGAACCAAACAACAAACTTAATAAAGAAATAACGTAATAAAAAATACATAACACTTCAAAAATTCACGATGAAAGAATAACAAAACTCATCATTTCATAAAATGAACAACCAAAGAAACAAATATGAGACTTGTTTTTCTCTTCAAAGTATTCTCTGCAAAAGAGTGAAGAACAAAAAACGCCACCATGTCATTTGAATTCGTAGAACAAAGCCAAATACATTTTATCCAACACCTACCGTGCAAGTAAACACCTACCCTTTTCTTGGAGCTGCAGAAACTGTTGTTCTTGATAACCAATGAAAATAGGGAAATAATAATAGAGAATCCAAATATAAGTTGAATAACAAAACAAAGATGAATTTCGCTTTTGGCTTAACAATATAAACAAAATTTCATCACAAATACAAGCACAAAATTCATCACAAAGCAACAATTAAAACCCTATAAATTAAAGCGAATGAGAATAATGAAATTGAGAATAAATAAATCTAATGTGTCTCTTACTTTAGTGTCTTGTGGCTTTGCTTCAATTGATCCAACAAGAAAAAGAGAAGAATGAATGGAAGAGAAGAGCAATGGGAAGGGAGCATAGGGCACTTGAAGAGCAAAATTGAAGCGTGAGCTAGCAGAAGTCAAGAACGTGAAATTAGATGAGGGTATTATTGAAATTATGAAAGTTTCATTAAACACCCAGCGTCTCCTCAATCTGATTTCTGCATAATCAGAAAATGAAAGTCCACACCTGTTTTCCCTTATAGCTTTCTCTTAATAGCTGACCTGCCTCGTCAGCAATTGTTTGGGGTTAATTATTGTTTTATTGTTAGTTAGCTATCATTAACTTGCTATAAATAGCACTTCCTCTTGTAATCACATTCATTACGAATAGAATCTAATTCTACTTCATCTTTCTTTGATCTTTCTTCTCTCGTTTCTCTCACTCTCAAATTCTAGCTTTCTTAACTCTGCAATCCTCTCTCATGGATTCTAACATGGCATCAGAGCCGTGATGTTGACATGTTCTTCTTCTTTCAGCTCTCGTTCGCTCCCTCCTCCGCTGCTTCATCAATTGTGCCAAATCAAGAATCTTCGATTCGTCATCTCTGATTCTCTCTTCGCTTCCGCAGCCAAGTTCTTTTCTTCTAGACTCTTATTTTCTGTGATCGCTCAGTTCATTAATTTCTGTGACAGCTTGATTCTTGATGTTTCTAGCGCACAATTTGAAATCCTAATTTTTGCATTACTTTGGGATTTTTCTCTCTCTGTATCGACATTGTGTCAAGACTAGTGTGATTGTTGGTGAAACCTTACCTATGGCTCTAGAAATTAAAGTGATGGAATTGCTTCGTAGATTTTGTGATTTCATGTCGCTCAAATTGGATGAAACCAATTATGTCATATGGAGCTCGAAAATCCAGCATTTGTTGAAAGGAAATCATTTACTAGGGTATATTGGTGGTTCTATGCCATGCCCTGCTCGAACAGAAGCTTCATATTAGACTTGGGTTGACATTGATATGGCTATTTTGAATATGCTTATTGCTACAATCTCAGAGGATGCATATACTGAGATAATGACTTGTACTAATTCTAAGAATGCTTGGGACATCTTACATGACCAATATGCTTTTATCTCAGAGGCAAATGTTATGCAACTAAAGACAAACCTTCAAACAATTCAGAAGGGTGTGGATGATATTAAGACCTATCTTTCTAAAATCAAAACTGCAAGACAAAGACTCAGCAGTGCTAAAATACAAGTTTCTGATAAGGAAATATTACTCATTACTTTGAATGGTTTACATGTTGAGTATAATCATTTTAAGTCCCACATTCGAGCTAGACCTGTTTCTGTTACTCTTGCTGAGTTGAGGACTCTATTGTTGGCTGAAGAACAAGACATTACAGTTGCTGCATCACAATCTCATCATCCTTTACTTACAGCTATGATGGCTAAATCCACTGAAGTTCCTGTGCATCAGTCGAACCAATAGTTTCTCAACTCTTCTCCTGATGGAGGACACTAGCATAACAATCCAGGCGGCTATAATAACTCTTCAAATTGGAATAATAGGGGGAATTACAATGGTGGCAATAGAAATTATGGAGGTGGTCAGAACAAAAACTACAATGGTGGAAGGTATAATAATAGATTCCATGGAGGATGGTTTAAGAATCTAGGCAACTTTAATGGTGGTTACAATCCCTATCCAGACCACAATTCCAACTACAATGGTGCTAGATTTTATCATCAAGAAGGATATAACAGTGGTGGTTTTCCAGCAGGATACAATGCTCAAGGAGGATATAACAGTGATGGCTTTCAAGGAGGATACAATGGTTTTGGTTTTCACAGTTCTGGTCCCTCAAATGGTGGTGGAGGATATCACCCAAGTAGCTATAATGGAGGCTACAACAGTCCTGCGTAGTCCTTTAATCCATCTGGATTCCCTCTTTCAGCACCACCACCTCCACGATACATTGTTCCTCCAAATCCTAGTCAAGGCATTCATGGCTCTCCAACCACATCTGTCACCTCACCTTTACAGGTATGTAAATTGTGCAATGATCCTACACATGCATCAGCTTCTTGTCCCCAATTCCAACATGTGAAGAATCAAGCGCAAGCCTACACTGCATCATCCTCTTTTCAGTTTACTGATCCTAGTGTTAGGTTGGCAGACAGTGGAGCTACTCACCATATTACCAATGACCTTGCAAATTTGAACTCAACCAAGCCTTGTACTTCCAAAGAAGGTATTACTCTGGGTAATGGAGCTAGCTTATATGTTGATAATGTTGGTACTACCTTCCTTAATTGTTGTGGCACATCCTATAAGTTAGCCAATATTCTGCATGTTCCCAAAATAGCACAAAATTTACTTTCTGTCTATCAATTTTGTCTTGAAAACAAGTGTCAAATGCTTTTTGATGCATTTTACTTCCTAATTCAGGAAAAATTAAAGAGGATCTTATACAAGAGTCTCAGTAGTGATGGACTCCATACAGTGCCACTAAAGTCAAAGTTGTTTACTTCACAAGGAAGGGTAGTTGCTTATCTTGGAAAAAAAGTGAGCTCTTCATTATGGCATAAGAGGCTTGGTCACCTAGCCAATGACGTGCTTGTTCATATGTTAACTAAAATCCATGAATCTTGTCGAGTAGATCATGAGCCTTCTGTTTGTCAGTCTTGTTTAGAAAGAAAGATGAGTAGGTTGCCATTTGCTTTCTCAAAAACTAGGAGTTTAGAAGCTTTTCATAGAATACATTCAGATGTATGGGGTCCAAGTCCATGTACTTCTATCTCCGGATATAGATATTATGTCATCTTTGTTGATGATTGTACAAGATATACATGGATTTATCCTTTAATCATTAAATCTGACGTGTTTGGTATCTTTGTAAAGTTTCATGCTTATATTTCAACATTCTTTAATAAGCATATCAAAATCTTTCAAAGTGATGGTGGTGGTGAGTTTGTGAACACTAGGGGTGGGCATGTAAACCGCAAAACCGAACAACCGAGTCGAACCGGGCCGGTCCAAACCGGAAAAAACCGAGTTGACCAAAAAAGTCAACAATCGTTGAAAAAACCGAACCGGACCAGTTCAGACCGGTTCCAATTCCGGTTTTGTTCACCTAAAAACCGGACCGGCCCAAACCGGACCGGCCATATTAAATATATATATATTTATTATTTTATTTACATGTGGGGCTCTGATTCGTGGGGTTGTGTGTCTTGCACATTAAAAAAGAATTGATATTAATAAGGCAAGTTGGGTGGTTGTATAATGCATGCGTGATGTGATGTATTGGGAAGAGAGAAGGGTTCTTTCTCTTGCATGGCAGACTCAACGGCTCTTTCGTCCTTTTGTGTGTCTGTTCCCTATGCCATAATTAGTCAAATCAATCTTTTTATATTTCTCATTTCTCACTCATCTCTCTTCTCTCTCTCACTCAATTCTCTCCGCCTCTTCTCTCTTATTTCTTTCCTCTCATTTTTTTCTCTCTTATTCCTTCTTTCCCCTCTTCTTTCTCTGTCTCTCTCTCTCTTATTTCTTTCCTCTCATTTCTTCTTTCTTTTCTCTTCTTTCTTCACTGCCGACACTATCTCACTCTTATTCTTACTCCATTTTTTTGTTTTTTTTCTATCCCTCTCTTCTTCTTTTCTCCTTCTCTCCTTCTCTCTTTTTCTATTTCTTCTTCTTTTTTTTCTCCCTTCCCTGTGTCCATGCTCTCTCTCTCTCTCTCTCTCTCTCTCTCTCTCCCCTGAAGAAAACCTTGCCTCAACTTCTTCTCCTCTTCCTCTCCTCTCCTCTCTGTCTGATTTCTCTTTTTGTTTTGCTCGATAGATTGGAGGATCTGTTGCTAGAAAAATGCAGCAAGAGAAGCTGAAAGATTTTTGTTATTTTACTGAAATATGATTTTGGGCTTTTTTTCCTTCATGCGCCTACAAATGACGAATGAGGACCTGGGAAGATGATTGTTTGATGGAGAAGTTTGAAAAAAAAGTGACCTGGGATTGTTTGCCGGTTCAGATCGAGAAAACCGCAACCGAACCGGATTTAAACAGGTCCGGGTTGGTTCGGTTAAATAATTACTTTTTCATCACAACCGGACCGGACCGAACCGGTTGAACAGTACGGTTTCGGTTTTAAATTTAACTGAAAACCGGGCCGAACCGGACCGTGCCCAGGCCTAGTGAACACAACTATGGGAGATTTTTTGGCCGAAAATGGGATTCTTCATTATAAGTCATGTCCTCACACCCCTCAGCAGAATGGATTAGCTGAGCGGAAACATAGGCATCTTGTAGACACTGCCTTGACTATGATGTCCACAGCCTCTATGCCACTGAGATTCTGGTTTCATGCTGTCTCCACAACTAATTTTCTTATAAATAGGATGTGTACCAAAGTGTTGAATTGGGATTCTCCATATAGCAAGTCATTTGGTGTTTCTCCTTAGTTGCAAGCTTTAAAAGTATTTGGTTATGCCTTCTTTCCCTATCTTAGACCTTGTCATCCTCATAAGCTACACTTCATATCATTTCAATGTGTATTTGTTGGTTACACCTTGGACTACAAGGGTTATTTGTGTTTTCACATTTCCACCTCTAGATTGTACATTTCCAGGCATGTAATCTTTAATGAGAATGTCTTTCCTTTTGCTACAATCAAGGCTAACACTGTTAATCCTCTCACTATGCCATTTTCTCCTTCCATCACTCCTTTATATACTTCTCTAATAAGAGCTGACATGTCTCCAACAATTACTGCTTCTCTTCATAATCATGGTGAAAATATTAGTGACAATAGTGGTACAAGTGATTATGCAGAAATTGGTATTAATGGAAATGGTGGTGTAAGTGCTAGTGCAGGTAATGGTTTTGATGGGGCAAGTGACAGTTCAAATAATGGTAATGATGAACATGGTGTTGGCATTGGTGGCACTGGTGTTGATGAAGGGAATACAAACGAAGGAAGTAATGACAATGGTCACAATGTTGTTGACAATGGTATTTCCATCCCTGTGGAACTTCCATTGACCATTCCACATGCTAATACAAGTAGTAATTCTTTTCAAGAAACCACTTCTAATGTGCATCCTATGATTACCAGGTCTAAGGTTGGGGTGTCCAAGAAGAAGAAAGCCTTTGCTGCCTCAAAGAAAGTGTTCTATGTGATCTCAAGCTCAAAGGATGATACAATCCAAGAGCCTGAGACTCACAAACAGGCTCTGCAAAGCCTTGAGTGGTTTGCTGCAATGAAAGAGGAGTTTGATGCCTTGCACAAACTTGCCTTCGCACAGAACATTGGTAGGATTCAAGTGGGTTTTTAAAGTAAAAAAGAATGCAGACGGAACAATTGCAAGGTTTTAGGCTCACTACTACAAAAATGGAAAAAGACGACCAGAAAAAGACGACGGCATAACATAAAACCGTCGTTGTATTTAAATAGACGACGGTATAAAAAAAAACCGTCGTGGATAAGTGATTTACTGTTCAATATTTTTAAAAGACGACGCGTACAAATAAAAAACCGTCGTTTTTAAAAAAGGATTTCTTCAGTGTTAAAATCTGACCAAAAAACAACGACAGCAGGTATGAATACACTGACGTAGAAAATAAAGACGACAGTTCACCAAAAAACCTGCCGTGTTAACTCCTAACTAAACACGACCAACTGTTCTTAATCCACGTCGTATAATATAGTGGAATCAACGTCTGTATACTACGACGGTGCATTCTCTGTAAACCGCCGACTTATTATTTTGGAGTATACTACGACGGTACCTACAACACTACTGTCGTTTTTATTTACCACGTCCTAAGTTCAAATTACGGTCGTATTTTTTCAATTTATACGTCTGCCCTCTCTGTAAACCGCCGTCTTATGTTTATAGCTTTTTAAAATTAATTAATTTTTCTTTTATTTTGGTAATATCTTTCTTAACACAAAACAAAATTTAATTCTCAATCCTCAACAACATTTTCATCTTAAAAATGCAAATCTCTTCGTGTTAAATATGAACACAAATTTGGCAAATACATCGTGGCAAATATATGTTCAACTAAACGAGCGCTCGTTTAGTTGCAAAAGGATACCGCTAAGAAGAAGGAATAGATTACACAAAGACTTTTAGTCCTGTTGTCAAGCACACCACAATTAGATTAATTCTCACATTAGCTACTCAATTCAAGTGGAAACTGAAACAATTAGATGTCAAAAATGCATTTTTGCATAGTATACTCACAGAGGAGGTGTATATGGATCAACCACCTGGATTTGTTGACCAAGGCTCTCCTCGAATGGTTTGCAGGTTACATAAGTCATTATATGGTCTCAAACAGGCTCCTAGGGCATGGAATGAGAGATTTTCTACTCATTTGATTCATCTTGGTTTCACTCAGTCTTTTTCAGATCCAGCTCTCTTCATTTACAATAAAGGTTCCGTCTTGATGATTTTATTGCTCTATGTAGATGATATTATTCTCAAAAGAAACAATCAAGCTACAATTGACAAATTGAATATTACTCTCAGTGCTGAATTTGACATGAAGGATCTAGGAGAGTAGTCTTATTTTCTAGGATTACAAATTCAACATATATTACTCTCAGTGCTGAATTTGACATGAAGGATCTAGGAGAGTAGTCTTATTTTCTAGGATTACAAATTCAACATACTTCCTCAGGCTTGTTTGTCAATCAGGCTAAATATGCTTCAGAGTTACTTGCCAAGATGAACATGTAGGCTTGTGCCACAGTCCCCTCCAATGCTCCCAAGAACAAAACTTTACAAGAATGATGGTGAGTTGTTGGGCAATCCTTCTCTTTATAGAAGTATTGTTGGAGCTTTTCAATATCTTACTTTCAGCAGACCAGACATAGCATATGTAGTTAATTATGCTTGTCAATTCTTGCAACAAACTACGACCACACATCTCATTGTAGTGAAAAGAATTTTGAGATATATACAAGGAACTCTTGACTATGGGATTCAGTTTACTTCAGGATTCCTAGAGTTACAAGCCTACACAGATGATGATTGGGCAGGTGACCCTTATGATTGCATATCAACATCAGGTTATGTAGTTTTCTTAGGGAGAAATCCCATTTCTTGGGGAGCAAAGAAACAAACGACAATATCAAGGTCTTCCATAGAGGCAGAGTATCAATCTCTTGCAAATTCAGCTTGTGAGTTGGTTTGGCTCAAACATTTATTGCAGGAACTCCACATCACTCCTCACAAACCACCAGTTATCTGGTGTGACAATATTTTTGCGATTGCTCTTGCTCATAATCCAGTCTTTCATAGTAAGACTCGACATATGGAAATTGATGTTCATTTCGTTCGAGAGAGAGTTCAAAGGAAGGAAATGCAAGTCTGTCATCTCTCTAGTACTGAGCAACTTGGAGATATTCTAACCAAAAGCTTAGCTGCTCCTCAGTTTCAATATCTACGCAACAACCTCATGCTTGGTAAACCTCGCATGAGTTTGCAGGGGAGTAATAGCTGACCTGCCTCGTCAGCAATAGTTTGGGGTTAATTATTGTTTTATTATTAGTTAGTTGTCATTGAGTTGCTATAAATAGCACTCCCTCTTGTAATCACATTCATTACGAATAGAATCTAATTCTACTTCATCTATATATCTCTGATCTTTCTTCTCTCGTTTCTCTCACTCTTAAATTCTAGCTTTCTTAGCTCTGCAATCCTCTCTCATCTGAACTTATACCTTAGTTTCAATTTGTCATCTTAAAAAAAAATTTAAGAGAAATGTCACCTGAATTTTTCAAAATCTATAATTTGTCATCTGACTTTAATATCATCCAATTTTTCATCTATGATTAAGGGTATTTTAGTCTTTTCATTTTTAAGGGTGGTTTTAAAATGGAAAAATCATTATACAAAATTGTATATATTTTAAAATAAACCATTAAAAATCAAGATTCTTTCCTACCAAACATTAAAAAATTGAAAATTGCATTTTTTTTTCCATTCCCTTGTCTTCTCTCTCTATTCTCCCTTCCTTCCCAACCACACCTCCCATATCCTCTGTTTTTTTTTTCTTCCTGGTGCTGTGTTTTCTTAGTGGAAAACTAAATTGTCTGGGAATTTTGTCCAGACAGTTTAGATTTTATTGTTCCTATTACAATGTGTAGTTTGAATATTCTACCTATCTACAGTTTAATGACATTCCTTTAAAATAAATTATTTTTTTATAAAAAAAAAAAAAAGAGGGATTTGTTCGCCACCATCTCTACCATCACTTTCTTTCCTGTAATTCTTGTATAAAAAAAAAAAAAAATTTGGACTGGCAACACTTGTCATATCTCACATCTGCATCTTGTGCTTTTTGTGGGGGTGGGTTGCAGGTGGGGATGGTGTGCTCAGGTCTTGGGGGAGAAAAAAAACAGAGGAGAGGGGAGGTGTGGTTGGGGAGGAAGGGAGAATAGAGAGAGACGATAGGGGGATGGAGAAATTTTCAATTTTTTAATATTTGGTAGGAAAGAATCTTTATTTTAAAATATATACAATTTTCTATAATGATTTTTTTCATTTTTAAACCACCCTTAGAAATGAAAAGACTAAAATACCCTTAATTATTAATGAAAAATTGAATAATGTTAAAGTCAGATGACAAATTATAGATTTTGAAAAATTCAGGTGACATTTCTCTTTAAAAAAAAAAATTAAGGTGACAAATTGAAACTAAAGTATAAGTTCATGTGACATTTCTACAAATATCCCTATCTCTCACATCAATTTTTAACAATAAGTAATGTTTTCATAGCTTACTAAATAGGTTGGGCTTCCCAAAAAAAATTTAAAAATCATTTATCACCCAAAATAATCAATGCCAAATAGGCACTTTTGTTACGCCGAATCCCAACTGAGAAAGATGGAGGGTATTCAATCCACATCCTCGACCTCATCAATTTGCCGCAACTTTGCTTGATTACAAGTCGGTGGAACCCAACACCCAATTGAGATGGACCAAAGTCGTTTGCCAGGGAAAAAAGGGAACTTGCAAAGTTATAGCTGTGGAAGCAAATTTCCTCCCACGAGAATATTCACCTAAAGATTCATTCGTCTTCTCCGCCTCTCTTTCTCCCTGCAAAACGAATAGCAATAAGAGGACCACACCCGGGGGGTGTTGGCAAAAGGCCCTCCGATGCCTAAATTAGTTCAAGAGTTTTGTAAAGAAAACACTAGCTAATTAGGGTACGGAGTTATATGTGTTTTTTGGGATAAATCGGGCGGCCGGAGCCTTATGTAAAAGAGGGAGAGAAAGGAGGTGGCTAGGGTTTTTGAGAGATAATTTCTGCAGAGTTTCAGTAGGAGTTTAGACGTACCTCAACCCTTGTGTGTAGCTAGGTATTTATAGGAGTCTCGGGAGCTAGGGTTTCAGAGGAATAATTCCGTAGATGGAAGGGAATTATTCCTCCCCAATTTGGCGAGATTTGACTAATTAGGGATTTGATTTATTTGATTTAAATCAAATCCCTAATCAGGATAGCAATCAAATCAATACCTAATTTAATTAGGTAACTCCTCCATTAACTGAGAATATTCGTAGGAATCAAATCAATCCTCAACCTAATTAGGTAACATTCTATTTAATTAGGTTCCCACAATAGCCAATCACAAATGGCTTAGACTCCATGAACAACTTCGACTCAAACTTGGGTTTTGGGGGTTAAACTTTTCTGGGTATCATGAAAGTTTGTGGATTTGGTGACAAAAAATCATTATTTTTCAATTATTTTTCTGGGGCGTATTTTTTGTGGGTTTTAGCTTGGTTTCATGGCCTTATCCATGTCTGGTGTCTCAAATCAAAAGCACATCAAACAAAGACATGAGTTCTTCTGCAACACAAATTCAAACCTAAGTCCTGCAAATTGGTCTTACCTTATACAAAATCACCTCTCTCAAGGATCACCTAGACAAGCGCTTCTGGTTTACACCCGAGTTCGGCATCAAGGAATCTACATTGTAGGCCTACTCCCTTTGATTCTCAAGGCTTGTGCTTCTCTTTCCTCCACAAATCATGGGAAGGCATTGCACGCAGAGTCTATCAAGTCTGGTATGAATTGTGATGTGTTGGTTGGTACCTCGTTAGTTGACATGTATGCGAAATGCGGGGATGTTTTTGAGTCCCGGAAAGTGTTTGATTATATGCCTGAGAGAAATGTGGTGGCTTGGAATGCAATAATTGGAGGATACTTGAAAAGTGGGGATACAGCGTCTGCAGTTGTCTTGTTTGAGAAGATGTCAATGCGGACATCTGTGACTTGGGTTGAGATGATCACTGGGTTTGCACGAAGCGGGGACACGGTGACTGCTAGGCAGTTCTTTGATCAGGTTCCACCTGAGTTGAAGAATGTGGTTACGTGGACTGTGATGGTTGAGGGGTATTGTAGCAATGGGGAGATGGGGGCAGCAAGGGAAGTTTTTGAGGCAATGCCACAGCGCAATTTCTTTGTGTGGTCATCAATGATTTCTGGGTATTGCAAGAACGGTGATGTTAGGGAGGCCAAGTTCATCTTTGATAGAATCCCAGTCCGGAACTTGGTGAACTGGAATTCTTTGATATCCGGGTATGCACAAAATGGGTTTTCTGAGGAGGCTTTGAAAGCATTTGGGAAGATGCAAGCTGAAGGCTTTGAGCCAGATGAAGTTACTGTTGTGAGCGTTTTATCAGCATGTGCTCAGTCTGGGCAATTAGATGTTGGCAAGAATATACACAACATGTTAGGTCATAAAAGGATAAAGCTTAGTCAGATTGTTCTGAATGCACTTGTAGACATGTATGCAAAATGTGGCGATTTGGTCAACGGAAGGTTGATCTTTGAGGGGATGACTGAGAGGAACAGTGTCTGTTGGAATGCTATGATTTCAGGTCTGGCCATTCATGGACAGTGCAAGGAGGCGCTTGAACTATTTCACAGAATGGAAGATTCAAATGAAAGGCCTGATGACATAACCTTTATTTCTGTTCTGTCGGCTTGTGCGCATGGAGGTTTAGTGGATGAAGGCATAGAAACTTTCTCCAAGATGGAGAAATATGGATTGGCAGCAGGGATTAAGCATTATGGATGCCTGGTTGACCTTTTGGGACGGGCAGGAAGATTAAGGGAGGCTTATGCTTTAATCAAGAGAATGCCAATCAAACCCAATGGCATGGTTTGGGGAGCTATGCTGGGGGCTTGCCGGATTTATATGGATATGGAGATGACTGAACAAGTAGTAAAGGATATTAGCGCCCTAGATTCAAATATTGGGTCGGGTGATAATTTACATTATGTGCTTCTGTCAAATATTTATGCTGCTTCTGATAGATGGGAGACGGCTGAAAGGATGAGGATTGCCATGGTAAATGAAGGCTTTCAAAAGACACCTGCCCACAGTGCATTTGTGGCCAGCGGCACATAGCATGTCTTTCGTGTGCCTCTTCTTGGTAAATCATTGCTCTGTGGCAGATCATGACCACTAAGCAATTACCAAAATTGATTCAAATCATAAGCACAACTCAAACATACAAATTGTGCGGTGGCTTAAGACGAGGATTTTGCATGATGGTAGCTACCGTCCCATTAGTTCATGTCAGAGTAGAGTTTGACTGAGTTTAATTTTGGTGATGAAACAAGATGCTTCGTTCCAATGAAACTAGGCACTAGTTGCTCAAACAACCTGATATAATGTGCAAAGAATTGATTGGCATCAGAACGTCAGGCTCAACCATTGTCAAAAACAAATGTGGAGTCGTCAAATCTTGGATTGTTTAGGCATTGAATAAAACCGGAGTGGCAGCAGTTTCTGGATACTTCTGAACATGAAATCACTGCAAGGGTTCTTAAAAATCCTTTAGCAAAATGTATTTTGCACATTCAACACAATTGTGCTGGTTTTCAGTTACAAAGAACTCGTTTATGCTGCACAGACTTTCATTCTTTTCCCCTTCTTGTGTATATTACAAGTATGAAAATCAAAATGAAGAACTTTATCTTTATGCTACCTCAGGTGACAAAAAAATCTCAGTTAGACGACACGAAAGGAGTTGGCTATTTTTTTCAAATCCTTGTAATGCCTCTTCCACTGAAGACCTACAAAATACAAACCAAGTATACAGTTAATTTTGTCTTCAGTTATGGCTATTGAATAAATAAAAATTCATAGTAAAAAGCATGCCGAAAGAGTATACGTATCCTTACCACTTCCGGTCACATTAAACAAGTACAGGCGATTCCCAGCTGCAGTAGCTGTGATCAGAGCATGAGGTGGCTCCAACTCATACTGGTAATATGTTCTTCCAGAGTCTCGTACAACATTTATGCTCATAACTTTTCCTTCAACATTCTCCCCAATAACTTCCGGTCCAAATGCATTGATCACTGTCTCTGGACGTCCAATTTTTTCAATTGTGGCATCTCCATCAAGATCTGGGCATAACAAGCAGAGTTTAAAAATCAATATCTAGAGACTGACTTCGGGACATGCATCCAAGGGCACTTCCCCAATTGCAGAAAGAAAAGAGAAAAACTAGATTGTATCAAAACTCACTATCTGCAAATCTCAGGACAGGGGCAACAATGACAGAGAGGCGCCCCTCCTTGGAGCTACCGAATCTCAAATCGATCTCTGTACCACCTAGATCTGCTATTGATACAGGAACCTGTTGCATGGTAAAGCAGACAGATAAGTAAACTTGAGGCAGCTTTCAGACAGAAGGTAAAGCATGTGCAAACTTAAGCTCATGTTTAAATCTTTCATTTTGTTTAGCAATACAAGCATCATGTACCAATTTAAGCTCCCAAGTTTGATGGATTAGATTGCTTACCTCTTCCCAATCTTGAGGAACTGAAAAGAGATAAGGGATGATAGGGCTCCAACCAACGCCATGACCTCCAGACTTCTCATCCGGTCTGCGGTATGTCCTCCATCCTGTCTAAGCATATACTTCTCAGTGAATGAGATGAGACCATACACTTGAAAACAAAAACAGAGAAAAGCAACTGTAATTTGCAGGACCATTCTTTTTTCAGCCTTGTGAAGTGTTCAGTTTTAGAAAGGGCAGTCTATGCATGATTTTTAGCTCATTGTGGGCTCTGCATATTATAATTATGATGTCCAAATTTATGCAAATGCACATAACACAATGCCATATTACAACTAGAAAGAATGTTAGAATTAGAAGAGGGAAAATCTTATAATCTTTTTTTTCTTCTTTCTTTTATGATATTTGAACTCTTGTTTATTGCTATCAGAAGTGTAAGATGAAGGATACCAACCTTGTTCATTCGGTTCAGACAGGCCGGGAATCCTGCCTGCTAGAAGACCTTGTTTTACCACTGCCAAGCCTTCCCTTGGAAAACCCAATACTGCAGAAGAAAACAATGAAACTCCTGCAGACAGCAGCACTGCTCTTCTCTTCAAAATCCCAGAAAAGTTCTCAGCTTCTTCATCAAGCAAACCATTCTCTGCTTTTGTCCTACAAGTTCCATGTTCCAATGAAGATTGAACAACCAAACTCTGGGAAGGAACTGCTGGCGGCCGATAAGTCCAGCAAAAGCTGCCACTGGTAAGTAAAGCTGTTCTCATTTCCTCAACCACTACAGAAATTGAAGAGAAGTGAGATACTTTTAGACTTCCTGTAATTTTTTAGTCTGTGTTCAGAAAATTTAAGACCCAATGAGAGAATGTTGTAGAAGTTGAGGTTCTCAGTTGCTTCTGGATTTTTGTAGCATTTGTGGTGCAGAAATCCCAGCGATTTTTTCCTAATCGTTTTAAGACTGACACGTGGCATTCTATATCACCTGTGTTGTTATTTATCTCTTTTGCGCTTGCCTTTTTACTTCTGGTCGTTAACTTTATGTCTCCAAGTTGAAATTAGATTGAGTAGTTGATCCTAGTTTTACAAGCGTTAAATATTTCTAACACTCTTATCAATAAAATACTAATAAATAAATAAAATAAACAAATTTCCAACACTCAAGTTATATTGAGAAGACAAATGTCATAAGCATTTTTTAATGACGAAAAGCTTTTTTTTTTTTTCAGGTCAAAAGGGTAATTCCAACTTAGATCTCTTTCAATATTGAGAAGCTAGTGACATTTTAAGATAAGATTGGTACGTTGATCCATGTGATCCTATATTTTTGAATAGTAATTTTTTTTTTCAAAATAGAAATGACGTTAGAGGAGGGGGGAATTGAACTAAGGCTTCTGGTGGAGGAATAAATGTTGTTAACTACAAGCCCTCTAATTTTTCAATTCGTCCCCTTCTTTTTTAATAGACTTTTTATTTTAATGAATTCTCTATTAAAAAGTTGAAATGCACCAAGAGCCACTTGATATATCTTTCTTTTTTCAACTTGTAAACAGACACTTGACTGAAGAACCATAATTGATTACCACAAGGTCAAATTTTCAGATACCTCTCTGAATTTCAAGAATGCATGCATACGCGTTTGTCGCTTGAACCATAAGCTAAGATCAGTCACTTGACTACATTGATTTCCTACTTTAATCAAATAATCACCTAATGCTTTCCTTGAAATTAATTCAGAAATAATTAAGTACAAAAATGATTTTTCTTAATTTTTCTATAAAGGTAGTGTTCTTATTTTCGGGGAAGTAACTGTAATAACCTCAAAAATAATATTTGGCTTTATTATTTTTGTGGAAAATCTTATTAAGTTATGTGACTATGTTGGGAGTTCTATGGATTTGGTTTGATGTGAAAATATTGGAATTAAGTGAGTTTAATTTCAAATGGGGACAAAAATGCCCTTATAATTAAGTTTATGATTTTTCAAAGGATGTTCAAGAAATTGAATTGAGAAAATTGTAATTTTTGGATTGGAAAGTCGAGCTTGATCGTATGAACATGTAGGCTCAAACGGTTCGTGAATCGGAGTTGAAACGAAGAAGTTATGCCTGTTTGAAGTTTCAGGGACTTAAGTGCAAAAGTGAACAGTAATGGATTCTTTGTCTATTAATTACAGAGGGGCACTGTTGAAATTTCAGAAACTTCATCTTAACCCGGAGGTTAGAGAGCTCGTCGGAGAGGCGATTTCCGGCGGCTTCTTCGACAAAGGACGGTGGAGGTGATTGACACCACCCACCCAGATCGAAAGCTTGATATCTTGTGAGCATAACCCAAGAAGAATTGGAGCCATCAGAGGTGTTGTGAAGGCACGCTGACACCGTCAAGTTCGTTCGTCACTAGTGAAGTCAACAACTTCAACCGGCAGTTTGAGCCACTTACACTTCGAATTGGACCTTGAGGTAAGAATTAAAGTTGTTCTACTCAGTATTACGAATATTTTGGTGTAGGTCTTGACCGGCAATTCTAGGGTTGGTCCGTCGCCGGAATAATACTCAGAACCACCACCGGCGGTGACGGCGCGTGGTGGCGCGTGGTGGCGCGTGGTGGCCCGTGGTGGGATTCTGAGTTAGGGGTTCAGAAACAGATTGTAGTCCTGGAGTTACTGAGCGTGGTAGTATGTATAAAGTGTTGAGATTCCGTCGTTTGGTCAACGATCGGAGCCTCACAAATTTGGATTGTTGATCGGAGATGATTGGACCGTTGGATCGTGTCCAATTTTAATTATGTTGTAGCTGGTGTTGTCAGGAGTCTGTAGGTTCAGACAAATTGATGATCGGATATCCTGATCTTAAGTTATTATGTTTCAAAGTTAAGGCGAGCGATCGTCATTCGATCGTGCGATCTAGAATGATCCGACCGTTGGATAGGGCCCAAATTTTCGCAGGGTGATGTCGGGACCATTTAGAGTCCATTGGTGCAATCAGATTTGGAATCTAAGGTTGTGTGCCCAAGGTGGATTTTTGGGGTGTCGGTTAGACATGTGGGACCCACGGGACCCAAATAGTGACCTTTTGGACAATGGGTGTCATTGGTCATGATTCAACGTCGATAGCACGTACGTCACAGTTTTGGAGTTGGTTGGACGAGATTTGATCACTTTGGATCCCCGGTTGGTCCAAAGGGCGTTTTCGTCATTAGATGCAAAATCTTGGATTTTTGAGTTTTGTGCTAAGTTGAGTTATGTACTTTGCTTAGGTACTGTTGGAGTTTGAGTTGCTCGTTGAGGTTTGAGATTGAGGATTCGTTAAGTTGTTGAAAACGCAGCTTGGACGAGAAGTTAGTAAAACCATCCTAATTGTGAGTAAAATCACGAATTATTATATTTATTATTGTTGACGCCAAAAAGTGGTTCTTTGACTTAGAGGGTCAACTTAGTAATTTATGCCTTCGGTAATTCGATGGCTTCGGTAGGGAGCGTAATCTGCAGGGTAAGAGAACGCTCGGTAAGACCTAGGGCACCGGTGTGGTACCGGCCGTAGGCTCTCCGATGCTTAAGTAAGTTCGGGATTAAGAAAGATTAACTGACAGATCAATAGGCTTGTATGCCGTACGTTCTGATTACCTCTATTTTGGGGTAGTTGGCCTCTTTTATAGGCCTTGGGAGGTGTGCATTTGATGTAGAATTTCGATGTGGGACAGTGGGCGTCGATTGTGAGCGCGCCACGTGTCCTGAGAGTGGGCGTAGCCCTAATGGAGGGATCGGTAGTCATATTGCCGAAGGCAACGTTGACCAGGCACTGGGTACCGAATGCGACTTTGGCCAGGTTCAATCCTGTCCACGTGTCTCTCTCTGATTGGCCGTTCATTATGGTGTAAACAGGAGTCCCCCAAGTCTTCAGGTGAGATTTCTCGGCTGGGGACTTGTTCGTTCTTCAATGGCCGCTAGGGTTGCCTTACCGTTCGGTAGGATGTAAAGGGGCGCGCTGGGGCCTTGTCCAGGTGCCGATTCAAGAAAAGATCAGCCGAGGAGCCTGGGGGGTCGCCTCTTGGAGGGTTACCGTTCGGTAATCCGTCGAGGGCGCCCCTTGCTAGGGTTACCGTTCGGCAGCCTCTTGGAGTGTTGACTGGGTTCCGAGAGGGAATTGCCGATTCTTCATTGACTTGGGCAAGTTTGATCTTTTCTTTCGCATCCTTTGAGTAGAGAGGGGCAGTGATGGGACAGAGTGACGCTTCGTCTTCTGTACCCAGCATGCTGTCAGAGGTTCCACTCCGCGCAAGACACGTGGCATGTCAAATCACGCGGAGCGGCGCCATTAATGCGCCGTTTGGTTTCTCGAGGTGTGCCGTTGCGTCTTTCGCCATATAAATAGGAGGGGTCTCTGAGGCGAATCTCACTTTTCATTTGTGAGTGAAGCGAGAGCTCTGTCCCACGCGATTTCCGGCGAGAGCAAACGGTAACAGAGGCGATTTCCGGCGAGAGCAAACGGTAATTCAGGCGATTTCCGGCACAAGCATTCGGAAGGAGAAGCGATTTTCGTCACTACACTCCAGTTCTCACAAGGTACCGTCCTGTAACCTTTTTCTTGTTCTTTATTTCTATGCGTACGTCCTTCCTTGGTTCGAACTAGACTAGAACTTTACGCAAGTGGGATGTGGTTCGGTAGTCTAGTTGCCATAGGTAGAGGCGTAGGCATCGGTAGGATAGCCTCTCGGCATAGTCCTTAGCTTTCTTTCCTTGCTTTTGTAGATGTCTGATAGTGAGTCTGGGTTCGAGAGTGAGCCTAATGCATTCGAGGGAGAGTCCCCAGACAGAGGAAGGGATTCTGAGGGCGAAGAGTCGGGGCCTGATACCGAGAGCGACAGTGGCTCCGATGTTGAAGTCGTCGGTGAGAGGGTTAGGTCGGCACCTACCCACGGGATCGGCAAGGGCCTTATGACCAGCCAGCCGATGCCGTTGTCCGTTGTCTACAGTGACGGTAGGCAATTTAACCTGGGTACAGGCTCTGGGCCCCTGGAGGAGGAGGTTCAAGCTCTAGAATGTCAGAGGGGTGACCGATCAGAGGCTTCCACATCTGGCCGTGAGCGCGTTGCGGCCGGTACTTCGTCCTTGCCGAAGGTCACGATAGTCCATCATGGAAACCCTAGGGTAGCAATAGGGGTCCCGAAGGAGGTCTTGTTTGCGGTGGACTATCTGGAGCCCAACAAAATGACATATCGGGAGCTGGCCAGGATTCGGGCGGAGTGCTTGATCCCACATTCGGTAGGGATGAGAATTCCTGACCCTACCGAATCTCTGAGCAAACCAAAGGACGGTGAAGTCGTTTTCTTCACCGACGTCCTTCTGCAGGGGGTTAGGTTGCCGTTGCAGCCTGCCGTTCAGAGGATTCTGGCCCAGATCGGATATGCTCCAGGCCAATTCAACCTCAACTTCTGGGTGGCCCTGATGGGGTGATTACTGCCTTCGGCATGGCTGGAGAGGGGGAACCGTCATACGAGCAGTTCTCCTATTTGTACAGCGTCACGAAGTCGAAGAGCGCCGATCGTGGCGGCTGGGTTCAGGCCAACTGCCTTAGAGCATTCGAGAGGGGCCATTTTGTGAGCGCTGTGCCGACGTCCCAGAAGTCATGGAGGAATCGGCGTGTGATTTTGTCGGGAGACTGGGAGTCTCCCCCTGGGGTTCCCGTTCGATTTCGAATCCCCAATACATTTCAAATAACCGATAGGTCACATTACCGATCGGTAGGCAAGATTTAAATCTATTTTGTTGCTTTACCGATTTTATTTGTCTTCTACAGGTAAACTGAAGCAACCGGTGCCCACTCAGACCGAGATTCGGCAGGTTGATAGGGTGAGGCAGAAGGTCCCTGCTGATTCAAGGGTGTATCCTCAGTTTTTGTTTACCGAGAATTTGATCAAAGCCAAGCTCGTCGATCCTGCCGAGAGTAAGTATACTTGGTCCGTTCTTGAGTTTTGTCTCAGCCTCTCTCGTTGCTTACCGAGTCCCTTTTTTTTTTTTTTTTTTGTGTAGTGACCGAGGAGAGGGTTGCTGCCGAAGCCAAGAGGATGAACGAGTCCTCAAAAAGGCGGCTCGCGATGGGCCTACAAGGGAAGAAGAAGGGCAATCTGGGGCCACCGCTGGCCAGTCGGCATCGGCAGTTGACCCTGATGATCAGACCCTTGCCGATCGGCAGAGGGATTTAGCTGATGGAGCCCCAGTCGAGCGCGCGCCTGTCGTTCAGGCTGCGCCCAAAGGCGGGGCAAATGCTGAAGTCATGACCTCCAAGGCTTCCGGGAAACGTCCTATGGTCCCGGACCTGGATGCCGAGGCGCCGCCAAAACGCAGTCGGCAAGCTGAACTGCCGAGGGCCACGTTGGCCTTCGAGGAGGAAGGCGGTCCGGTAGAGCCCGTCACCCTCGCTTGTCCGTCGAAGACGGTTCAATTCGCGAACCACATGATCCTCGGTTCGCAAATGGAGCTTTCCGAGATTGACGAACTGCCGAGGAAACAGCTTCGGGATGAGGCGGGACGTGCGTTCCGTCTGCAAGCTGCCGTAAGTCTATATCTCTTTCTGCCTTTAATTTCCCTTTCTTTTATTACTTAGTTGCTGACCGATTCTTGTGCAGGCATCCATGGACATGTGGCTCTGTATGAAACGGGCCATCAACTCTACCGAGCGCTTGAGAAGGCTGTACGAGGACAGCAAGTCTAAGGTTGCCGATGCGGCGAAGGCCATTCAAGATCGTGACAACCTCATGCTCGACATGCAGGCTGCCGAACGGCAGGTCAAGGCTCAGGAGGCCAAGATTGCAGAGCTAGTGTCGGCGCTCAGGGATGCCGAAACAATGGCAAGGGGTGCCGAGGCTAAAAAGGAGGCAGTGCAGGTGGCGCTGGAGGAATCTGAGCGTGCCAAGGCTTCCGAGATTGAGGCTGCCGTTCGGGAGGCGGTGAGGTCCTACCGGTCGTCCACTGAGATGGCGAACCTCGTCTACCGTTTCAAACGGTATAATCCCGGCCGGAAGCTCAACCTCAACTTTATCGCCGATCCTCCTCCTCTTCCCGAAGGCATAACCGAAGATATGATCGAAGATTACGAGGGGGAGGAGGAGCCTTTGGAAGCCGTTCCTTCTGCTGCCGAGGGAGGCCCGGCCGCTGCTGAAGGGAGTCACGCCGCCGGTGACGTTCAGGAAGGTCCTGCCGTTTGAGTTCGGACTTTGTTACTTTCAGCTTTTTATTTTGTAATATGTAATTGCCGTTTTAAGGCCTTTCCGAACACCTTAATGCCGAGGGCATTTTTAAATCTAAGTAATATTTGTTTTTATCGCTTGTGTTTTCGATTTTATCCATGTTTGTTACTGCCGTAGGCTAATAACTGTCTAGGATATTTTCTGCCTCTATGCCGTTGGCCATTTAGGTGTCTGCTCTGTTTTGGATGAGCAAAGTGTCTCTACCGTCGGTAGACAAACCAAGAGTACCGTTGGTGGACAAACCAAGAGTTATGGTACTGCCGTTGGCTCATACCTGCTTGCCAGAACCCAAGTATCAAAGGTATCGGTAGGAGCGAGCCCCGATAGCCTTCGTCCATAGGAGTGCCGTGGGCAAATCTAGGATATCGAGAGCGATAAGAATACCGTGGGTAATTCTGGAGCGTCGTACTGCCGTCGGCTCGTACATAATGCTTGTTGCCAAGAAATTGTAAAAAATTGGGCAAAGCTATCTTTTATTCGGTAGTAAGCTTGATGATTGTAGCTTTTGATTGCCGTTGGCAATGTTGCTGTGGCTCGTCATAGTGAGCCCTGCCGAAACATTTTTTGAAAAAGATGACAATAGGCAATGATGTTCTGAACTGTGCGTAATTCTGAATAATCTCATTTTATATATATAAGTGCCGTAGGCAGAAATACAAATTCCTCCCTGCCGTTGGCTAGGGGGCTTTACTTGAAATAACTCTTGAGGTGCTCCACGTTCCATGGGTGACCGAGGGTCTTCCCATCCGTGCCTCGGAGTCTGTAGGTTCCCGATCTGAGGATGCCGATGACTTCATAGGGTCCTTCCCAGGAAGGTCCGAGGGTTCCTTCCGTTGGGTTTTTGGTTGCAAGCGAGACCTCGCGCATAACCCAATCTCCGATTCTGAAGGAGCGGGGCCTGACCCTAGAGTCGTAGTACCTAGAGACGCGCTGCTTGTACGCTTCATTCCGAAGGTTTGCTACTGTTCGGCGTTCCTCAATCAAGTCTAGGCTTAGCGCCACTGCAGCTTCGTTTGCCTTCGGCTCGAAGCTTTCCGTTCGGTAGGATGATTCGCCGATTTCTACTGGGACCACGGCTTCTGAGCCGAATGCAAGGCTGAAGGGAGTTTCCCCCGTGGAGGTTCGGTAAGATGTTCGTATGGCCCATAGAGCTTCGGGAAGCTTCTCCGGCCAGGCGCCCTTGGCACTGTTGAGTTGCCGTTTCAAGAGTTTCTTGATGATTTTGTTTACGGCTTCCACCTGGCCGTTTGACTGAGGGTGAGCTGGAGAAGCGAAGAACAGGTTGATCTTGAGGCGGGTGCAGAATTGCCTGAATAGTCCCGAATCAAACTACCTGCCGTTATCGGTGATGATGGCGTAGGGGATACCGAAGCGGCAACAGATGTTGGTCCAGACGAACTCCTCGACCCTTGCTGCCGTTATGGTGGCTAGGGCCTCGGCCTCAACCCACTTCGTGAAATAATCCACGGCAACGATTGCGTACTTAACTTGTCCCTTGCCCTGCGGCATTGGGCCGATTAGGTCAAGTCCCCATTGGGCAAATGGCCAAGGACTCACGATCGGTGTAAGAGGTTCGGCAGGCAGGTGCGGAATATTGCCGAACCGCTGGCATTTGTCGCACTTCTTCACCTTTGCTATTGCATCCTGATGCATTGACGGCCAGTAATAGCCCTGCCGGAAGGCTTTATGGGCCAGGGATCTGGAACCCGAGTGATCGCCACAGACACCGCTGTGGATCTCCCGAAGGACGTATTCGCCCTGCTCTTCGGTAATGCATTTCATGTAGGGGGTGGTGTAACCACGCTTGTACAGAACGTCATTGATGATGATGTACCTTGCCGATCGGTAACGTAGCCTTCTTGCTTGGGCCTTGTCCTCTGGAAGGGTTCCGTTTGCTAGGTAGGCATATATTGATGACATCCAGGTGTCTTCATACCGAACGGTACATATGTCAACGGAGGTGGTGCTTGGCTGGGCCAAGATTTCGACAGGGACTTTCCGGCCAATTTTGTCATTGATTGCTGAAGCAAGGCGGGCTAGCGCATCGGCATGGCTGTTCTCCGATCTGGGAACCTGCCGAATCTCGTAAGCCTGAAACTGCCGAAGTTGCAAGTGTGTCGTTGTGAGGTATGCCGCCATTGATGCATCCTTTGCTGCGAAGTCGGCCGTGATCTGGTTCACGATGAGCTGTGAGTCGCTGTAGATGCTGACCTGCTTAGCACCCATGCTTTTGGCGAGCCGTAGGCCGGCCAAAAGCGCCTCGTATTCGGCTTCGTTGTTGGACGTTCGGAAGCCGAATCTGATGGCATATTCCATCTTGGTTCCATCGGGAGCGGTGAGTACAAGACCAGCTCTGCATCCCTGCTGGTTTGCCGAGCCGTCCACATGTAGGATCCAGATGGGTTTCGACTGGTCTAAAAGGCTACCGTTCGATAGGCCTTCCAATGGAGGGGTTTTCTCTGGTTCTGAAGCCTCCGAAGGCGTTAGTTCAGCGATAAAATCCGCCACGGCCTGTCCCTTTTCGGCAGGCCTGGGTTTGAACTGTACGTCGAATTCTCCGAGCTCGATCGCCCATTTGACCAGCCTACCGGACGTTTCAGGTTTTTGGAAAACCTGCCGAAGGGGTTGGTTGGTCAGAACAATGATGGTGTGGGCCTGGAAATAGGGCCTCAATCGTCGGGCGGAAACGACCAGAGCGAAAGCCAGCTGCTCGAGTGGGGGGTACCGAGATTCTGCCCCCTGGAGGGCCTTACTGACGTAGAAAATTGGTAGCTCCGCCTTCTCTGGGACCCTTATCAGTACTGAACTAACGGCAGTATGGGATACCGATAGATACTGGGATAGACTTTCTCCAGGTAGGGGCTTAGATAGTAGTGGCGCCCTGGCCATGTAGTCCTTCAAGTCTTGAAATGCCTTGTCGCATTCGGCAGTCCACTCGATATGGTGTTTGCCCCCTTTCAAGGCTTTGAAGAACGGTGCGCACTTATCTGTGGCCTTGGAGATGAAGCGAGTGAGGGCTGCCACTCGTCCGGTAAGGCTCTGGATGTCCTTTTGCGTCTTCGGCACCTCCATGTTGATTATAGCTTTGATTTTATCGGGGTTTGCTTCGATACCCCTCTGGCTGATCATGAAACCGAGGAATCTTCCGGAAGATACACCGAAGGCGCACTTCGTTGGGTTAAGTCTCATTCGGTAGTCCTTCAAGATGCCGAACATGAGCGATAGGTTTTTCAGATGCTCGCCTGCCGTTCGGCTCTTTACTAGCATGTCATCCACGTATACCTCCATTGTACTGCCGATCTGCTCAGCGAAGATTCGGTTGACCAGTCTCTGGTAAGTCGCGCCGGCATTCTTCAGGCCGAACGGCATGACGTTGTAACAGTACAGGCCTTTGTCTGTTATGAACGCCGTGTGTTCGCTATCGGCAGGGTGCATGAAGATCTGGTTGTACCCAGAGTATGCATCCATGAAGCTGAGCAGTTCGTGACCGGCAGTGGCGTCTACCAGTTGATCGATGCGTGGCAACGGAAAGCTGTCCTTCGGACAGGCCTTATTGAGGTCGGTATAATCCTGGCACATTCGCCATCCGCCCTTTGCCTTCCGAACCATGACTGAGTTAGCCAGCCATTCCGGGTATATGGCCTCCCGAATGAAGCCTATGGTCATGAGCTTGTCCACCTCGTTCTTCATAGCTTCATACCGTTCGGCATCATAGGATCGGCGCTTTTGCCTGACGGGTTTAAAGGCTGGTGAGATGCTGAGCTTGTGGTTGATGACATCGGGAGATATGCCCGGCATGTCGTTATAGGACCAGGCGAAGACTTCCGAGTTCTGCCGAAGGAATTGGATGAATTCGGCACGAAGGGTGGCATTCAGCATGGTGCCGATTCTTACGCACCGTTCCGGTTGGCTTTCGTCTAACGCCACAGTTTCAAGATCTTCGGCAGGTTGTGCCACCGGAGTGGGCGTTTCCTCCCTTGGATCATCTACTGGTTCACTGCCGTTCGGCAAGTCTACGACAGTCAGGGTTTCCTTTTGCTTCTGAGGAGCTGCCGATTTCAGTGTCGTGGCGTAGCAGTTCCGAGCGCTCACTTGGTCGCCCCTGATTGCCCCAGTGCCGAAGCAGGTTGGGAATTTCATGAGCAGCATGTGGGGTGACAAGTGGGCCTTGATCGCTGTGAGTGCCGTTCGGCCTACTATGACGTTGTAAGCCGTCGGGCAGTCCACCACGAGGAACTGGTCGTAGACCATGGTCCTCCGTGGGGCCATGCCGAAGGCAATTGGCAAGCTGACACTGCCGACTGGCTGGACCAAGTCTCCTGAAAAGCTGAGAAGAGGCGAGAGCTGTCGGTTGACCTGGCTGTCATCAATCCCGAGTTCTCTGAATGCATCGGCCAAGATGACGTTTACCGAACTGCCAGTGTCAATCAGAACTCGTCCGACATCGAATTCGGCAATCTCGGCCCGGATGATCATAGGGTCGTCATGTGGGTAGATGATTCCTTCCTCTTCTTCCTCAGAGAAAGTGATAGGCTCCCACCTGACCTTCGGCATTTTTGCGTGCCAGCTGCTCTCAATGCCGAGGACCTGGGGGTACTGTGCCGCTCTGACATACTGCTTCATCGAACGGTTAGATGCCCCGGCGAGGGTTGGACCACCGCTGATCGTGCCGATCATGTTGATCTGCCGATTGGCGTTCGGCACCGGCGCCTGCTGCGGCCTGGCTATGTACTGATCCAGCTTGCCTTCTCGAATCAGCCGTTCGACAATTTTTCGCAGACTTATGCAGTCCTCGGTATTGTGGCTGTTCTGCTGATGGTATCGGCAGAATTTCCCTGTTTCCCTACCGTCCTGCCGACTGGGCTTCCGGAAGGCGGGTTTCGGAATTATCTCGTTCTCGTTCATCAGTACTGCCTCGTAAGAGGTGTTGAGCAAGGTGAAAACTTCCGCTCCTTGGTTATGAGCTGGCAGCGGCGCTCGGTAGTTGTCCCTACCGTACTTGCTCTTATTCTTTTTGGAATGCCCCCTCTGGGAGCTTCCGTTGTCTTTTCGCTTGTGGCTGTCGGGATATTCGACAGCTTGCGTCGTAGGTACGAACGGCGATGCCTGTGCCGTGGAAGACCGCTGTATGTATTCTGCCTGCCGAGCCGTGGGCTCGGCCCTCGAGTTGAAGTATTCGGCTTTGGCATGGATTGCCGCTTGCTTCATGAGTTCATCGTACGTACGCCAATTACTGCTGTGCACCAGATACCGAAAGTGTGAGGACCGTAGGCCACTCTTGAAGGCACCGTAGGCTGCCCTGTCATCGGTATCCGGACATCTCGAGTATTCATGGCTGAAACGTGCGGCATATTCGCGCAGGGGTTCGTCATCTCTCTGCCGAATGTTATACAGGTCGTCGGCATAGTACAGTCTGTCTGTCTGAATCATGAAATGGTTCAGGAAGGTCTGCTTCAATTCGTCGAAGGTATCCACCGTTCCTGGTTCCAATCGGTAGAACCAATTCAGAGCTGCCTCCGTGAGCGAAGAGGGGAACAGCAGGCATAGTCCTTCGTCGCTTAGCCCTCGGCATCCTACAGCCGATTGGAAAGAGTGGAGGTGCGTCAGGGGATCCTCTACTCCTGTGTAAGGGGTTATGCGTAGGGGCTGGACGTCCCGGTCTTGCCGTGAGTGCCTTACGCGCTCGGTGAAGGGTCCTGGCCGAAGCCTTCCCCAGTCTGGTTCCTGTGAGCGTGTCCTATCGTCTTCCATCTTCTGTACCCTCTGAAGGAGGAGGCGAATGACGGGATCCCTGTCCGGTATAGCCTCGGCAACCTGATGCACCGATCGCTGCTGGGACCTGACAGGGTTCACCTCGGAGAACTTCGTCGGGGTTGCCGAACGGTAAGACGATGACCGGTCGATGGGAGGGAAGTACTCTTTGTCAGATTCTGCTGTGGACTCTAGGACCGGTATCCTTCGTATAGGAAATTTCCTCCCTAGACTCCTCAGGCGGGGATCGTCCAGGTGCGCATTGATCCTGATCGGCGACCCTTGCCGTTCGGCCCGTCGCTCGTTTTCCCTATCCAACAGCCTGTGTCGGCAATCGGAATAGACCCTGCTCGGCCCGTGGGGCCTGTTCTTCGGCGCAGGGACTATCAACTGTTTGGACGGCGCAGGCGTTGCCTTTGCTGTCTGCTTGCCTTTCCTCTGCCGACGGGGAGTCTGTACGCTTTCGGACGTCTGGATGTTCTGCGTTTGCTGCTGGTTCAGCTGTTGCTGTGTTTCATCCACTCTGGTCGAGAGGTAGTTGTTGCGTTCTTGTAGCCTAGCCATGTCCTGCCGAAGGGACACGACTTGGGCTAAAAGTTCCGTGTTTTCAGCGGCTTGGTGTACCGGAGGATTATTTGCCGGCGTGTATGTTTGTGGTGAGGGGCTTACCCCGCTTGGCATACCGAACGGCATCCCCTCTCGCGGTACGAACGTAGTTTTTTCAGTGGTCCCCATATGTTTGGGACAAAGGGTCGATTTGTTTAATCGCTTCCCACAGACGGCGCCAAACTGTTGACGCCAAAAAGTGGTTCTTTGACTTAGATGGTCAACTTAGCAATTTATGCCTTCGGTAATTCGATGGCTTTGGTAGGGAGCGTAATCTGCAGGGTAAGAGAACGCTCGGTAAGACCTAGGGCACCGGTGTGGTACCGGCCGTAGGCTCTCCGATGCTTAAGTAAGTTCGGGATTAAGAAAGATTAACTGACAGATCAATAGGCTTGTATGCCGTACGTTCTGATTACCTCTATTTTGGGGTAGTTGGCCTCTTTTATAGGCCTTGGGAGGTGTGCATTTGATGTAGAATTTCGATGTGGGACAGTGGGCGTCGATTGTGAGCGCGCCACGTGTCCTGAGAGTGGGCGTAGCCCTAATGGAGGGATCGGTAGTCATATTGCCGAAGGCAACGTTGACCAGGCACTGGGTACCGAATGCGACTTTGGCCAGGTTCAATCCTGTCCACGTGTCTCTCTCTGATTGGCCGTTCATTATGGTGTAAACAATTATAATGTGACCTTTGATAATGTTAATGGCTATAATTAACATGTTGTCTGTAATTTTATAAAATGTTTTAATTGATTTAAAACACATGAACTTGTTCATCAACGGTTCATGAGGTAAGTGAAACCTATTTTGTTTTGAATTGATTCTTTTTATTGGAGATTTTGGTGTTGAACCATATAACATATGTTGTGGATGTATGGCGGAAATTCATTCGTGAATAACCACATAAATATATATAATAAATATATATTGCTGTGATTGGTGTATTTGGCGATAAAACAATGTTTAATGTGAAACGACATTTTATATTGTTTTGGTGTTGGTGTTTTGATGTTGATGGATTTAGGTGAGAATACCTTGAATCCCTTTTGAGTTTGTCAGGTGGGCATTCTCGTGGCAAATAATGAGGGATAAATTACCCTAGGGAGCAAGACCCAAGAACAGTTAGAGCTCTAGTTTGGCGCCATCTAGTGCTCATGACTGGAGTGTAATCATGAGTGAACACTACTTTGGAGGTTTATAGTGTCATAGATTAGAGGTTCATAGTATTCTCTCTTCTATCTGTCAAATATTTGACGTGTGAAAACTACTTTGAAATAAAAGAGTTTTGGTGTGTTCACAAGTGGTGATCGAAATAGTTCTTTAAATAAAATAAAAGAATTGTGTTTGTGATGATATTAGTGATTATGATTACCTTGGTTATTCAAGGATTGTGGTATGCTAATGAAAGTGCATGTGTTTGTATATTATGTGTAAATTGACATATTATACTCTGGACGTGGTTTACTCATATAAGCTTTAGAAAGCTTACCAGATTGTTCTGTGGTGAACCCAGTGCACTATTCGATGGTGTAAGGAAAAAACATGCAGGTGGTAGAGACTGTGAGTAGGAGAATTAAGGCGAGGAGCAGGAGGCTTGTTGACCAAGGCTCTCCTCGAATGGTTTGCAGGTTACACAAGTCATTATATGGTCTCAAACAGGCTCCTAGGGCATGGAATGAGAGATTTTCTACTCATTTGATTCATCTTGGTTTCACTTAGTCTTTTTCAGATCCAGCTCTCTTCATTTACAATAAAGGTTCTGTCTTGATGATTTTATTGCTCTATGTAGATGATATTATTCTCACAGGAAACAATCAAGCTACAATTGACAAATTGATTATTACTCTCAGTGCTGAATTTGACATGAAGGATCTAGGAGAGTAGTCTTGTTTTCTAGGATTACAAATTCAACATACTTCCTCAGGCTTGTTTGTCAATCAGGCTAAATATGCTTCAGAGTTACTTGCCAAGATGAACATGTAGGCTTGTGCCACAATCCCTACTCCAATGCTCCCAAGAACAGAACTTTACAAGAATGATGGTGAGTTGTTGGGCAATCCTTCTCTTTATAGAAGTATTGTCAGAGCTCTTCAATATCTTACTTTCATCAGACCAGACATAGCATATGTAGTTAATTATGCTTGTCAATTCTTGCAACAAACTACGACCACACATCTCATTGTAGTGAAAAGAATTTTGAGATATATACAAGGAACTCTTGACTATGGGATTCAATTTACTTCAGGATTCCCAGAGTTATAGGCCTACACAGATGCTGATTAGGCAAGTGACCCTAATGATTGCAGATCAACATCAGGTTATGTAGTTTTCTTAGGGAGAAATCCCATTTCTTGGGGAGCAAAGAAACAAACGACAGTATCAAGGTCTTCCACAGAGGCAGAGTGTCGATCTCTTGCAAATTCAGCTTGTGAGTTGGTTTGGCTCAAACAGTTATTGCAGGAACTCCACATCACTCTTCGCAAACCACCAGTTATCTAGTGTGACAATATTTCTGCGATTGCTCTTGCTCATAATTCAGTCTTTCATAGTAAGACTCGACATATGGAAATTGATGTTCATTTTGAGAGAGAGAGAGAGAGAGAGAGAGAGAGTTCAAAGGAAGGAAATGCAAGTCTGTCATCTCTCTAGTACTGAGCAACTTGGAGATATTCTAACCAAAAGCTTAGCTGCTCCTCAGTTTCAATATCTGCCCAATAACCTCATGCTTGGTAAACCTCGCATGAGTTTGCAAGGGGGTAATAGCTGACCTGCCTCGTCAGCAATAGTTTGGGGTTAATTATTGTTTTATTGTTAGTTAGCTGTCATTGAGTTTCTATAAATAGCACTCCCTCTTGTAATCACATTCATTACGAATAGAATCTAATTCTACTTCATCTATCTCTGATCTTTCTTCTCTCGTTTCTCTCACTCTTAAATTCTAGCTTTCTTAGCTCTGCAATCCTCTCTCATGGATTCTAATACCTCTCACATCAATTTTTAACAATAAGTAATGTTTTCATAGCTTACCAAATAGGTTGGGCTTCCCAAAAAATTTTAAAAATCATTTATCACCCAAAATAATCAATGCCAAATAGGCACTTTTGTTACGCCGAATCCCAACCAAGAAAGATGGAGGGTATTCAATCCACATCCTCGACCTCATTAATTTGCAGCAACGTTGCTTGATTATAAGTTGGTGGAACCCAACACCCAATTGAGATGGACCAAAGTCGTTTGACAAGGAGAAAAGGGAACTTGCAAACCAATACCCAATTCAATAAACCAAAGTTATAGCCAATCACAAATGGCTCAGACTCCATGAACAACTTCGACTCAAACTTGGGTTTTGGGGGTTAAACTTTTCTGGGTATCATGAAAGTTTGTGGATTTGGTGACAAAAAATCATTATTTTTCAATTATTTTTCTGGGGCGTATTTTTTGTGGGTTTTAGCTTGGTTTCATGGCCTTATCCATGTCTGGTGTCTCAAATCAAAAGCACGTCAAACAAAGACATGAGTTCTTCTGCAACACAAATTCAAACCTAAGTCCTGCAAATTGGTCTTACCTTATACAAAATCACCTCTCTCAAGGATCACCTAGACAAGCGCTTCTGGTTTACACCCGAGTTCGGCATCAAGGAATCTACATTGTAGGCCTACTCCCTTTGATTCTCAAGGCTTGTGCTTCTCTTTCCTCCATAAATCATGGGAAGGCATTGCACGCAGAGTCTATCAAGTCTGGTATGAATTGTGATGTGTTGGTTGGTACCTCGTTAGTTGACATGTATGCGAAATGCGGGGATGTCTTTGAGTCCCGGAAAGTGTTTGATTATATGCCTGAGAGAAATGTGGTGGCTTGGAATGCAATAATTGGAGGATACTTGAAAAGTGGGGATACAGCGTCTGCAGTGGTCTTGTTTGAGAAGATGTCAATGCGGACATCTGTGACTTGGGTTGAGATGATCACCGGGTTTGCGCGAAGCGGGGACACGGTGACTGCTAGGCGGTTCTTTGATCAGGTTCCACCTGAGTTGAAGAATGTGGTTACGTGGACTGTGATGGTTGAGGGGTATTGTAGCAATGGGGAGATGGGGGCAGCAAGGGAAGTTTTTGAGGCAATGCCACAGCGCAATTTCTTTGTGTGGTCATCAATGATTTCCGGGTATTGCAAGAAAGGTGATGTTAGGGAGGCCAAGTTCATCTTTGATAGAATCCCAGTCCGGAACTTGGTGAACTGGAATTCTTTGATATCCGGGTATGCACAAAATGGGTTTTCTGAGGAGGCTTTGAAAGCATTTGGGAAGATGCAAGCTGAAGGCTTTGAGCCAGATGAAGTTACTGTTGTGAGCGTTTTATCAGCATGTGCTCAGTCTGGGCAATTAGATGTTGGCAAGAATATACACAACATGTTAGGTCATAAAAGGATAAAGCTTAGTCAGATTGTTCTGAATGCACTTGTAGACATGTATGCAAAATGTGGCGATTTGGTCAACGGAAGGTTGATCTTTGAGGGGATGACTGAGAGGAACAGTGTCTGTTGGAATGCTATGATTTCAGGTCTGGCCATTCATGGACAGTGCAAGGAGGCGCTTGAACTATTTCACAGAATGGAAGATTCAAATGAAAGGCCTGATGACATAACCTTTATTTCTGTTCTGTCGGCTTGTGCGCATGGAGGTTTAGTGGATGAAGGCATAGAAACTTTCTCCAAGATGGAGAAATATGGTTTGGCAGCAGGGATTAAGCATTATGGATGCCTGGTTGACCTTTTGGGACGGGCAGGAAGATTAAGAGAGGCTTATGCTTTAATCAAGAGAATGCCAATCAAACCCAATGGCATGGTTTGGGGGGCTATGCTGGGGGCTTGCCGGATTTATATGGATATGGAGATGACTGAACAGGTAGTAAAGGATATTAGCACCCTAGATTCAAATATTGGGTTGGGTGATAATCTCCATTATGTGCTTCTGTCAAATATTTATGCTGCTTCCGATAGATGGGAGACGGCTGAAAGGATGAGGATTGCCATGGTAAATGAAGGCTTTCAAAAGACACCTGCTCACAGTGCATTTGTGGCCAGCGGCACATAGCATGTCTTACGTGTGCCTCTTCTTGGTAAATCATTGCTCTGTGGCAGATCATGACCACTAAGCAATTACCAAAATTGATTCAAATCATAAGCGCAACTCAAACATACAAATTGTGCGGTGGCTTAAGACGAGGATTTTGCATGATGGTAGCTCCCGTCCCATTAGTTCATGTCAAGAGTAGAGTTTGACTGAGTTTAATTTTGGTGTTAAAACAAGATGCTTCATTCCAATGAAATTAGGCACCAGTTGCTCAAACAACCTGATATAATGTGCAAAGAATTGATTGGCATTAGAATGTCTGGCTCAACCATTGTCAAAAACAAAAGTGGAGTCGTCAAATCTTGGATTGTTTAGGCATTGAATAAAAACTGAACAGGAAATCACTGCAATGGTTCTTAAAAATCCTTTAGCAAAATGTATTTTGCACATTCAACACAATTGTGCTGGTTTTCAGTTACAAAGAACTCGTTTATGCTGCACAGACTTTCATTCTTTTCCCCTTGTTGTGTATATTACAAGTATGAAAATCAAAATGAAGAACTTTATCTTTATGCTACCTCAGGTGACAAAAAAATCTCAGTTAGATGACACGAAAGGAGTCGGCTATTTTTCTCAAATCCTTGTAATGCCTCTTCCACTGAAGACCTACAAAATACAAACCAAGTATACAGTTAATTTTATCTTCAGTTATGGCAATTGAATAAAAAAAAAATTCATAGTAAAAAGCATGCCAAAAGAGTATACGTATCCTTACCACTTCCGGTCACATTAAACAAGTACAGGCGATTCCCAGCTGCAGTTGCTGTGATCAGAGCATGAGGTGGCTCCAACTCATACTGGTAATATGTTCTTCCAGAGTCTCGTACAACATTTATGCTCATAACCTTCCCTTCAACATTCTCCCCAATAACTTCCGGTCCAAATGCATTGATCACTGTCTCAGGACGTCCAATTTTTTCAATTGTGGCATCTCCATCAAGATCTGGGCATAACAAGCAGAGTTTAAAAATCAATGTCTAGAGACTGACTTCGGGACATGCATCCAAGGGCACCTCCCCAATTGCAGAAAGAAAAGAGAAAAACTAGATTGTATCAAAACTCACTATCTGCAAATCTCAGGACAGGGGCAACAATGACAGAGAGGCGCCCCTCCTTGGAGCTACCAAATCTCAAATCGATCTCTGTACCACCTAGATCTGCTATTGATACAGGAACCTGTTGCATGGTAAAGCAGACAGATAAGTAAACTTGAGGCAGCTTTCAGACAGAAGGTAAAGCATGTGCAAACTTAAGCTCATGTTTAAACCCTTCATTTTGTTTAGCATTACAAGTATCATGTACCAATTTAAGCTCCCAAGTTTGATGGATTAGATTGCTTACCTCTTCCCAATCTTGAGGAACTGAAAAGAGATAAGGGATGATAGGGCTCCAACCAACGCCATGACCTCCAGACTTCTCATCCGGTCTGCGGTATGTCCTCCATCCTGTCTAAGCATATACTTCTCAGTGAATGAGATGAGACCATACACTTGAAAACAAAAACAGAGAAAAGCAACTGTAATTTGCAGGACCATTCTTTTTTCAGCCTTGTGAAGTGTTCAGTTTTAGAAAGGGCAGTCTATGCATGATTTTTAGCTCATTGTGGGCTCTGCATATTATAATTATGATGTCCAAATTTATGCAAATGCACATAACACAATGCCATATTACAACTAGAAAGAATGTTAGAATTAGAAGAGGGAAAATCTTATAATCTTTTTTTTCTTCTTTCTTTTATGATATTTGAACTCTTGTTTATTGCTATCAGAAGTGTAAGATGAAGGATACCAACCTTGTTCATTCGGTTCAGACAGGCCGGGAATCCTGCCTGCTAGAAGACCTTGTTTTACCACTGCCAAGCCTTCCCTTGGAAAACCCAATACTGCAGAAGAAAACAATGAAACTCCTGCAGACAGCAGCACTGCTCTTCTCTTCAAAATCCCAGAAAAGTTCTCAGCTTCTTCATCAAGCAAACCATTCTCTGCTTTTGTCCTACAAGTTCCATGTTCCAATGAAGATTGAACAACCAAACTCTGGGAAGGAACTGCTGGCGGCCGATAAGTCCAGCAAAAGCTGCCACTGGTAAGTAAAGCTGTTCTCATTTCCTCAACCACTACAGAAATTGAAGAGAAGTGAGATACTTTTAGACTTCCTGTAATTTTTTAGTCTGTGTTCAGAAAATTTAAGACCCAATGAGAGAATGTTGTAGAAGTTGAGGTTCTCAGTTGCTTCTGGATTTTTGTAGCATTTGTGGTGCAGAAATCCCAGCGATTTTTTCCTAATCGTTTTAAGACTGACACGTGGCATTCTATATCACCTGTGTTGTTATTTATCTCTTTTGCGCTTGCCTTTTTACTTCTGGTCGTTAACTTTATGTCTCCAAGTTGAAATTAGATTGAGTAGTTGATCCTAGTTTTACAAGCGTTAAATATTTCTAACACTCTTATCAATAAAATACTAATAAATAAATAAAATAAACAAATTTCCAACACTCAAGTTATATTGAGAAGACAAATGTCATAAGCATTTTTTAATGACGAAAAGCTTTTTTTTTTTTTTCAGGTCAAAAGGGTAATTCCAACTTAGATCTCTTTCAATATTGAGAAGCTAGTGACATTTTAAGATAAGATTGGTACGTTGATCCATGTGATCCTATATTTTTGAATAGTAATTTTTTTTTTCAAAATAGAAATGACGTTAGAGGAGGGGGGAATTGAACTAAGGCTTCTGGTGGAGGAATAAATGTTGTTAACTACAAGCCCTCTAATTTTTCAATTCGTCCCCTTCTTTTTTAATAGACTTTTTATTTTAATGAATTCTCTATTAAAAAGTTGAAATGCACCAAGAGCCACTTGATATATCTTTCTTTTTTCAACTTGTAAACAGACACTTGACTGAAGAACCATAATTGATTACCACAAGGTCAAATTTTCAGATACCTCTCTGAATTTCAAGAATGCATGCATACGCGTTTGTCGCTTGACCCATAAGCTAAGATCAGTCACTTGACTACATTGATTTCCTACTTTAATCAAATAATCACCTAATGCTTTCCTTGAAATTAATTCAGAAATAATTAAGTACAAAAATGATTTTTTCTTAATTTTTCTATAAAGGTAGTGTTCTTATTTTCCGGGGAAGTAACTGTAATAACCTCAAAAATAATATTTGGTTTTATTATTTTTGTGGAAAATCTTATTAATTTATGGACTATGTTGGGAGTTTTATGGATTTGGTTTGATGTGAAAATATTGGAATTAAGTGAGTTTAATCTCAAATGGGGACAAAAATGCCCTTACGATTAAGTTTATGATTTTTCAAAGGATGTTCAAGAAATTGAATTGAGAAATTTTAATTTTTGGATTGGAAAATCGAGCTTGATCGCATGAACACGTAGGAGCAAACGGTTCATGAATCAGAGTTGAAACGAAGAAGTTATGCTCGTTTGAAGTTTCAGGGACTTAAGTGCAAAAGTGAACAGTAATGGTTTCTTTGTCTATTAATTACAGAGGGGCACTGTTGAAATTTCAGAAACTTCATCTTAACCCGGAGGTTAGAGAGCTCGTCGGAGAGGCGATTTCCGGCGGATTCTGCGACAGTGTACGGTGAAGGTGATTGACACTACCCACCCAGATCAAAAGCTTGATATCTCGTGAGCATAACCCAAGAAGAATTGGGACCATCGAAGGTGTGCTGAAGGCACGCTGATGCCGTGAAGTTGGTTCGTCATTAGTGAAGTCAACAACTTCAACCGGCAATTTGAGCCACTTACACTTCGAATTGGACCTTGAGGTAAGAATTAAAGTTGTTCTACTTAGTAATTAGAACATTTTGGCGTAGGTCTTGACTGGCGATTCTAGGGTTGGTCCGTCACCGGAATAGTACTCCGAACCACCACCGGCGGTGCAGCGTGTGGTGGAGATTCTGAGTTAGGGGTTTAGAGACAGATTGTAGTCCTGGAGTTACTGAGCATGGTAGTATGTTTAAAGTGTTAAGATTCCATCATTTGGTCGATGATCGGAGCCTCACAAATTTGGATCGTTGATCGGAGATGATTGGACCGTTGGATCGTGTCCAATTTTAATTATGTTGTAGCTGGTGTTGTCAGGAGTCTATAGGTTTAGACAGATTGATGATCAGAAGTCCCAATCTTAAGTTATTATGTTTCAAAGTTAAGGCGAGCAATCGTCATTCGATCGTGCAATCTAGAATAATCTGACCGTTGGATCGGGCCCAAATTGTCGCAGGGTGATTTCGGGACCATTTAGAGTCCATTGGTGCAATTAGATTTGGAATCTAAGGTTGAGGGCCCAAGGCGGATTTTTGGGGTGTCGGTTAGACATGTGGGACCCACGGGACTCAAATAGTGACCTTTTGGACAATGGGTGTCATTGGTCATGATTCAATGTCGATAGCACGTACGTCATAGTTTTGGAGTTGGTTGGACAAGATTTGATCGCTTTGGATCCCCGGTTGGTCCAAAGGGCATTTTCGTCATTAGATGCAAAATCTTGGATTTTGGAGTTTTGTGCTAAGTTGAGTTATGTACTTTGCTTAGGTACTGTTGGAGATTGAGGATTCGTTAAGTTGTTGAAAACACAGCTTGGACGAGAAGTTAGTAAAACCATCCTGATCGTGAGTAAAATCACGAATTATTATATTTATTATAATGTGACCTTGGATAATGTTAATGGCTATAATTAACATGTTGTTTGTGATTTTATAAAAAGTTTTAATTGATTTAAAACACATGAACTTGTTCATCAACGGTTCATAAGGTAAGTGAAACCTATTTTGTTTTGAATTGATTCTTTTTATTGGAGATTTTGGTGTTGAACCATATAACATATGTTGTGGATGTATGACGGAAATTCTTTCGTGAATAACCACATAAATATATATAATTAATATATATTGCTGTGATTGGTGTATTTGGCTATAAAACAATGTTTAATGTGAAACGACATTTTATATTGTTTTGGTGTTGGTTTTTTGATGTTGATGGATTTATGTGAGAATACCTTGAATCCCTTCTGAGTTTGTCAAGTGGGCATTCTCGTGGCAAATAATGAGGGATAAATTACCCTAGGGAGCAAGACCCAAGACCAGTTAGAGCTCTAGTCTGGCGCCATCTAGTGCTCATGACTGGAGTGTAATCATGAGTGAACACTACTTTGGAGGTTTGTAGTGTCATAGATTTGAGGTTCATAGTATTCTCTCTTCTATCTGTCAAATATTTGACGTGTGAAAACTACTTTGAAATAAAAGAGTTTTGGTGTGGTCACAAGTGGTGATCAAAATAGTTCTTTAAATAAAATAAAAGAATTGTGGTTGTGATGATATTAGTGATTATGATTACCTTGGTATACAAGGATTGTGGTATGCTAATGAAAGTGCATGTGTTTGTATATTATGTGTAAATTGACATATTATACTCTAGACGTAGTTTACTCATACAAGCTTTAGAAAGCTTACCGGGTTGTTCTGTGGTGAACCCGGTGCATTATTCGATGGTGTAGGGAAAAAACCTGCAGGTGGTAGAGACCGTGAGCAGAAGAATTAAGGCGAGGAGCAGGAGGCTTGTTGGTGGTTCCACAGAGTGCAAAGTGTGGTGAGTGTTGGTGAGTGTTAGACTTCCGCTGTGTGAAATGAGTTCTGAGGAGCATATTTTGTAATATGCTAATTGTTCATTTTATTATGTATGTAACATCCCGACCCAAAATAAAAGGAATAGTAACTTAATTAATTTCAAGCATTATGAATTTACAATTTTTCCCTCGGAGTAGGGGTAATATGGTCATTTTTAATCCGAGAGGATTTCAGGGCAATGGCTAGTACCTTTACGTAGGTCGTACTGAGACGAGTTTGTAGACATGTGGTAGGCTTGAATCGGAGTCGTAACGAGAAAGTTACGAGCAAAACATCACCAAGGGCATAATCGTAAATAAGTTGAAATTGGTTTTTAATTAAAAACCAGAAAACCCTCCCATTTCTCTCTCACTCCCCTCTGTGCGCGCGACCCTCCACCCCGGCATTGTTCATCTAAACGGATTTTGAGCCAGTGCTGTCACGTTCGGCCACCACCTAGGCCGGGACCGGTCCTAAATTGACCAGGCCACCTCCCTCTTCCCATCCCGACCAACCTCAGCCGCTAGAACCACCGGGGCTGGCCGGAAATTGAAGAAATCCGGGCTATTTTGGACAGTTTTTGATAGATTTTTCAAAAGCTCATTCGGGTGTTTCCGAATGCCAAATTTTGCGATCCAGGTATGTTTTTCTATCCTCTGGACATGATCTAGCTGCTGGTTGTGTTAATTAGGAGAAATTTCTGCGTTTTGGTAGTTAAATAAGCGATTGAAAATCTGCCAGTTTTCGGCCTCCGATCCGGCCACTTCCAGCTCTTTTTCGGGGTAGGTCCAAGAACAAAAGTGACTCCAAATAAGGTTTTACACCTAAGGTAGGAAGGTTGACCGGCGGTTTGGAGTTTTTTCGCTCGCTTGAATTTTATATAGACACCCATGCGCGGGTAGGGTAGTGGGGCCACTCTCTGTCCTAGAATGTTCCACGTGTCGTCACGAGCGCGTAGGAACTTACGGATTTTGATTTGGACAACGTTTGAACCCTGAACGGATCTCGCATATTGTGCGATTTCCTAGTTCGATACATTAGAACTGTTGGATCACTTTCAATTTAATATATATTGTTCTTGGAATTTCTAGGATCGTGTAGGATTTGACGGATCGCGAATTGGAGCCCTGGATGTCCCGATTCTATAACTTAAAGTTTGTAATTTACAATAACCGTTCGATCGTGCAATCACGAGCGATTCGACTGGCTAATCTGAACCAAACTTGCAGGACGTATTTCCTAAACCTTGTGGAACCCATAGGAACGTTCGGATCGTAAAACGGAGGTCGTGGGCCCGGTTGACCAAATTTGGAAGGTTTGACCCTCGGTTGACCGTGAGTCCTCCGTGGTAGTTTCACCCTTCATGAAGTGCTAGCACGACCGAGTGAACGAGTCTTGATCGTTAGTGGAGTTATTTTTTATTATATTGGGAGTTTGAGCTTGTTTGTAATACCTTATCGAATTCTTAGATATTATTGCGATAATTGAAATATTGGAATAGATGAGTATGGGATACTTGAATTATTGGTGGTGAAAGTCATGAAACTCGACTATGATTATTAGGAAGTGAGTGGACTTTGTTTTCAAATAATAAGCATTGGTTTTGGGATGGAAAGTTTATGCATATTGTTTTAATGGTTTATTGAAATATATTATATATTTGATTATTGGATTTAATATGTTATGAAGTATTTGTTATATACATTTGAGTGTCTTGAGTTTATATATACAATACTTGAGAAAGTGCTATCTTTATTGACTATGTGTGGGGTACTTGGGATGTTGATATGAGACTACATTGTTAGCTCGAGTGCTATTAGCTCTACCCTAGGTACCACCCCGGTTACGGATTCTTTGTGTTAGAGTTTATTTTCCTATACTATGAATAGGTATTTTAGGAAAATTGAATTAAGGAATGGAATATTATTTTCATAATATACCTATTCATAGTATATATAAAATTCCGAAGGCTGGAAAAACTTCAAACTACCGGCCAACCTTCCTAACTTAGGTGTAAAACCTTATTTGGAGTCACTTTTGTTCTTGGACCTACCCCGAAAAATGGCCAGAAGTGGCCGGATCGGAGGCCGAAAATTGGCAAATTTTCAATCGCTTATTTAACTACCAAAATGCAGAAATTTCTCCTAATTAACACAACCAGCAGTTAGATCATGTCGAGAGGGTAGAAAAGCATACCTGGATCGCAAAATTTGGCCATCGGAAACACCCAAACGAGCTTCCAAAAAATCTGTCAAAAACTGTCCAAAATAGCCCGGATTTCTTCAATTTCCGGCCAGCCCCGGTGGTTCCAGCGGCTGAGGTTGGTCAGGATGGAAAAAGGGAGGTAGCCCAATCAATTTGGGACCGGTCCCGTCCTAGGTGGTGGTCGGACGTGACAGCGATGGCTCAAAATCTGTTCGGATGAATAGTGCCGGGGTGGGGCGCGCACAGAGGGGAGCGAGCGAGATAAGGGTGCAAGTTGGATTGGAAAATCCGATTCCGACCGATTCCGGTCCAAAGATTTCCAAAAAAATCTGACTCCGACAAATCCGAATTCCGTAAACGCCGAAATCCGAAATTTCCGAAAAAAATCGGATCGGATTCGGAATGTACATGGAACTTCCGATATTTCCGAAATTTCCGATCCGAAATGTTCCGAAATGTTCCGAACTCATTCCGATCCGATATATTCCTAATATATTCCGATTTCAAAAATTCCGAATATTTGAAATGCATTCCAATCGGAAAATTCCGATTTAATCCGAAATATTTTGAATTAATTCTACAAAAGTTTATACAACAATCAATATATTTAATTTATATGCTTAACATTTAGTGAATTCCCACAATTTTTATATATGCACAACATTTAGTGAATTCCCACAATTTTTATACATGCACAACATTTAGTGAATTCCCACAATTTTTAATTGGTCCATAGTTTTGTCACAACCAACCAAAGACACAAGTTTTCTTTGATATTATTGGCAAACATTATATATACATATATAATGAAAATTTTAAAAGTACATTTAAAAATATTAGTAGAAGGAAATTTTTTTTTGTAATGCAACCAATTTTGATTTGATCTAAATTACGTAGTGTATTGATTTTTTTTCTTTTAATTCTAACTCAATTTCTTGAATAGGACTCATTGAGGTATGAGGTCATGCATTTAATTATAAACATATTTTCTTTATGATCAATTGTCATGGTGCTAATCTATTACTATTTTCTTAATAATGTGAATATAAACATAGAGGGTTACAAAAAAGTTAAGTACATCGATGGGTAAGTCACCCTTAAAAAAGGTAGGATATTGACATGTTGTATCAAATACAAATAGGTATCAAACTCTTATTCATGCATGAATCATGATTATGAAAATTAAAAAATAGGGATGATCATGGAAACACATTGGGATTGAACCCTAATAGTAAGTATGTAGTAGTATCCCTTGCAATTTTTCAAGATAAAGTTTAGATAACATTATTTTTTATCAAATATATTCACATGATACATATACATTTGCACAAGGATTACTGGGTTTCCTACAAAGGGTAAGAAGAAAAGCTAATAATTCTATAACACGTTCAAGGGTTCCATATATATATATATATATATAATATAAAATTATATTTGTATGATAACACTAATTTGTGACAGCCATATATATGTCTATTCCGGCCAGGAGAGGTTCACGAGATTTTTTGTTTTTTTTTTTAAAGAAAAGGTGAGAGAGTTACTTTAGATCCAAATTAGAGCCCCCTCATATTCTCCCTAGCCCTAGCAAACAGCAAAGAGATTTCACTCCATCTCTTGGAAAACCAAACGACTCTTCTCTCTCTTCACTAGAGAAGAAAACAAGATGGAACTTCAAACGCTTTCATCAATCTCACTATTAACCTCCTTCCCTTTGCAATACCACAGCCAGTGATGAGTTGAATTTGAATGTATTATGGATCTATGTTAAATGTTGTAGTTTTCATTTTCTGTTTTTATTGTGGACTAGTTTAAATTTGAACATTATGTCATTTGAACGTAAACATTGGAATTCTTAAGGAATTTTTTTTCCTTTTTGGTTGGCTTAATCATGATTCACAAGAAAATTTCAAAAATTGATTTCCGAAATTTTTATCCGAAAATGCCGAAATTATTATCCGAAAATTCCGAAAATATTAACTTCCGAAAATTCCGATAATGCCAAAAATTCCGCATCGGAATAGAGTTAGTACATTCCGAAATTTCGGAATCGGAATCGGAACTAAAAGATAATTCCGAAAAATTTCGGAACGGAATTCGGAATAGTGGTTTCCGATCCGTTCCGGCCGAAAAACACCCCTAGAGAGAGAAATGGGAGGGTTTTCTGGTTTTTAATTAAAAACCAGTTTCAACTTATTTACAATTATGCCACTGGTGATGTTTTAATCGTAACTTTCTCGTTACGACTCCGATTCAAGCCTACCGCATGTCTACGGACTCGTCTCAGTACGACTTACGTAAAGGTACCAGCCATTGTTACGAAATCCTCCCGAATTAAAAATGACCATATTACCCCTACTCCGAGGGCAAAATTGTAAATTCATAATGCTTAAAATTAATTAATTTACTATTCCTTTTATTTTGGGTCGGGATGTCACAATGTAAGTTTGTAATGTAATATTTAACTCAGAAGAGTTGAGTCATTATTGACATTATGGTTCGAAACAGTGGTGTCGTATCAAGAAAGAAAAATTTAAATTTCTAGATACTTTTGATGAAAGTTCCGAACTTCACATTTCGGATTGTTGGTTGTTCTGTTTAAACTCATTGAATAGTCGTTGTTGAAAATTCGAGGTCTGACAGTAACAAATTGAGAGAATTGTTATGGGGGAACTCATGGTGATAATTATGATGGTGATGACCAGTGTTATTGTGCTTATCTCGTCAGTATCACTAGAAGCTACCGATCATAACCCTCTTAATTTCTCTTCACTTGCTTCTAATTCTAGTGTAGACTTTAAAGTTAAAAAATTTCTCCAAAAGATAGAGGAAATTGCAAGAAAAGGTTCTAGGAAGAAAAACAAAGTCGAATTACGTAAAGGCTTATCATCAAACACTGCCATCAAGGAAAAAGAATATATCAGCGAAGCCTCTCTCTTCACTTTGCACCTAAATTGCGTTCACCCTGAGGTGGTCTTAACTTGAGAAGCCTCTCTCTTCGAGGAAAACATTCTTCCAGCCAGGCAACGTGATTCTAAAACAATACTTGAAGACCTTGACCCCAAGACAAACAAAATCGATGATGAGCACAAATGCGTTTTCTAATTCAAAATTGGTATAAAGACCATTGGATCCAAAATCACATGAATCGTCAAAATTGACCCACAAGACTCATTTCAGTAGTAAGGAAAATTCATTTAACAAAGATTGAAATGCCGAATATATCAGCGAATCTACAAATGGTGGTAAGTATAAGGCTATTCTCATTTCCTCTACCACTAAAAACACCCACCAGCCCAGAACTCCTAACCCAACAGCCACCTTCCCCCACCTCTCTGTGATGCAGCACAGCCCGTAGGTATTAGATTAAGCACTTAAACAATAGAACATAGAAGAATATAAGAGACCGAGGAGAAGAACTATAGATCGAAAAGACGAGATAAAGGGCAGAAACAGTAGAACAAAGAAGAATATCGGAGATCGAGGAGAAGAAATATAGATCGAAGGGACGAAATCGGAGAGCTCTAGGAAAAGGTTTACTCAACATTCAAATCTGAATTTTAAAGAACTACATGGGAGTATTTATAGCAAACTAAAACCTAGACATAATAGGATAAAAATCCCTTGCTTAAACAGAAATCCTAACCCAAATAAAATAGGAAACTTAAAACTAGAAATCTGGAAATCTGGAAAAGTAATAATCCTACTAGAATTGGGAAAACTAGAGAATCTAGGAAACTAACAAATACATTAGGAAACTAATAAATTTAGGTCATATGCGTCCTGCATCATTCTCTTCCGCCGAAAAGAACTCGACTCCGACGAGTAAACAACCACAAAAGGTAAATTAATGACGACAATGCCGACTGCAAGTATGAATAATAGGGGATGAGGGTCAGCAATCATCGATGTCCGGATCATAGACAGCTTCGAGAGGCTCCACAATCTCACAAAGCTCACTAGGGGAAGTGTTGATAGTTAAAGTTCGCTGCGGACAACGAGAGGCAATATGTCCTTTGGCATGGCAATGGAAGCATTCAATGCGAGCATTAGTGGAAACAGCCGGTCCTTTGTGAGGTGGTGGTGCAGGTGGGTTGGATGGTCCTGAAAACCCCGTTTGCATATCCGTAGTGGGAAGAGTTTGGTTGGCAGTTGCAAGGTGACTAGAATATCTTGAATGTTGTGGTGACAAATATGTCTCAGCTCCCAAGGCTTGGCAATAGGCGTCCTCCAACACATCCGGACGTGACCTACTTACCTCATGTTTGAGATCATCCCTGAGGCCATGAATAAAACGAGAAATTGTAACTACAAGCTCTTCCTGCACAGCAGAACGCAATTTGTGCTCCACAAAGCGGGAATAATAGTCTTGGACTGTTGAAGTACCTTGGGAAAGAGTCCATAATTGATCTAACAATTGGTGACGATAAAAAGATGGAAGGTATTGTTCTCGGAGTTTCAATTTCATCTCATCCCATAAAATCACAGGGATTTGTCCGAGTTGTTGAAGATGGTGCTCGGTAGCCTTCCAGTATTGCTTTGCAGCACCTACCAGTTTGAGTTTGGCGAACCGAATCCGTTGTGCATCGGACATATCATACCATTCAAAATAATCTTCCATAGCCGATATCCAATCAACAAAGAGAGTAGGATCCCCGCGACCATCGAAGTCGGGAGCACTAGGCTTAGCATGACGGGCGATCTCAAAACCCAAGTTTCTGTGGACGACGTTCTGTTCTTTGGGTCGGGGTGGCGGGGGAGGGATAGTGGCGTCCACCAGAGGAGAACCCATTGTATGTTGGGTATAATGTGGTTTAGACGCAGATCCTGCGGAAAAAATTGGTTCAGACCGAACCATAGATGTCCCCCCAAAAGAGGATGGAAGGCCCAGGTGGCCTTGGAACTTGGAATCCCTAGACGGATTGGGTAGGAGACCAGCCTGTAGAGACGGTGTAGACGAACTTGAGAGAATAGCGGATGTGGAGGATGGTTCAGGAGTCGTGGTTGAGATGTGGTTGACGAGTAGCGTCACGGAAGCTTGTAACTTAGCAATGTCTGTGGACATGGATGAAAATTCAGTCTTTTGATCAGCCATCAATTTGGCGAACTGATTGTCCAAATTGGTGACATCAGCAGAAATTTTCGCCTTGAATTCCTGAAATTGGTCAGTCAAATTGGCAACGGTGATGTTGGGAGCCATGACGACCAGGAGAGGCAATGAAGCAGAGTAATAGCGGCGGAGCAAGAGGCTCTGAATACCAATTGATGCAGCACAGCCCGTAGGTATTAGATTAAGCACTTAAACAATAGAACATAGAAGAATATAAGAGACCGAGGAGAAGAACTATAGATCGAAAAGACGAGATAAAGGGCAGAAACAGTAGAACAAAGAAGAATATCGGAGATCGAGGAGAAGAAATATAGATCGAAGGGACGAAATCGGAGAGCTCTAGGAAAAGGTTTACTCAACATTCAAATCTGAATTTTAAAGAACTACATGGGAGTATTTATAGCAAACTAAAACCTAGACATAATAGGATAAAAATCCCTTGCTTAAACAGAAATCCTAACCCAAATAAAATAGGAAACTTAAAACTAGAAATCTGGAAATCTGGAAAAGTAATAATCCTACTAGAATTGGGAAAACTAGAGAATCTAGGAAACTAACAAATACATTAGGAAACTAATAAATTTAGGTCATATGCGTCCTGCATCACTCTGTCTCGGCAGGCGGGAGGTATTAAGGGAATGGCTTTAACAGAAAAGCTTGGATGGGGGCTTTGTGTGTGTGTGTGTGTGTGTGTGTGTGTGAGAGAGAGAGAGAGAGAGAGAGAGAGAGAGAGAGAGAGGCAATATTTTTCTGATAGGAGATGTTCTGTAGTATGTAAAGTCGTAAACACCTGGAACTTTTCACTAGACTAAAAAGATATATCAATAAACTGTATACAACAAATATTTAGTTATGAATAAAAAAAATTAACTTATGAACTTTAGAAAGACACAGAGACTATACAAAGAGGCTGTATAGATCGGCATTCCATGCATAATCAGATAATCAAGGCAAAGGCATTGGCAGTCTCCAATCAGAAAACTGTACCAAGTTTCTATTTACAACAGATCCATTGTGCAGCCAGAATGTTTCAGTTGACTGGTGAAACAGCCTGACTTTCCTCTGAAGTTCCCAAAGAATTGCATGCATTGCAGAACATGAAGCTGATTCAGAAGCATAGGCCCATAAACATCTTACTTGTCTGCCACGGCTTATCATCCCCTCTATATTTTCATCTGCCGGAGAGTAAAAAACAAAGAATCGAAACATAAGAAAATGGACAGAAGTTTTTGCTATGATATGCTGAAATAAAGATTGACCAGAGCAAGATGTAAATGGAGTGCTGCATTTGACCTGGTATTGACTCTAGGTACTGCAAAAGCTCGGGACCTATTCGAGTGGACGGCCATTTAATTGATATCTGGGTGTAGTCAACAACATTCTGGAAAGGCAATTCTACTTGATCTGATAATATCACAGGGACACACTCCTGTAGCAGCAAGAAAAACATTATCTCTACATATCTAACATCTTATGTGCAGGCCGAGAGAGAGAGAGAGAGAGAGAGAGAGAGAGAGAGAGAGACCACAAAGAAAGCCTCATAAAAACGAAGAGTCCAAGATGACTCCCCACGTGGAGCAAGGCAGAACTTGGCGTTGCGCAGATGTTCAAAATAATCTATCCTTCCCAATTTGTCAGGACCACTGAACTTCAGCTCTGGGCATTCCAACTGTTCATAATATTAACAGACATATTTTGAATATCTCTCCCTAATAACAGTGTACAAGAATTAAAGTAATGTAATCATGTCCAATGAGACTTAATGACAATGATATGGCCATGGTAATCAGCCATTTTAACCCAAAAACAAACAGAAATTCCACCAAAAAAACAAAACAAAGAAAAAAACACATAAAATAAAGGAAAAGGACCAAGTCGCTAACACAATGCAAATTCTAGCAAACTCACTTACAGCTAACTGTTTAGTTTGAAGTTCAAAATCCAAGCATTAACAGGACTGACGGTTGGTAAATGAAGTTACTATTTGTGTAAGCTCTTCAATTCCAGCATATAAATATGTCAAAGATTATATAGAAAACATCCGTACTTAGTACTTACAAGTTCTAACTACTTATGTGCATTCATAATGCTTTTCAAGTAAATGCGCCAAATGGGCTTTCTGCTTTATTCCACAAAGTTTTAAAAAAGTGGATTACAGAGTATCTTTTCCACAGAAAATACCCATAGCGTAGATAGAACTCAATAAATATCTCAAACTTCAAACTTGAATTGAACTCAACATCAAAGGTGGAAACTAGATAAGACGCATGAAATTCCACAATTGAGATAATCACATTCAGCCAATCAGGTGTCATACCTTATCTGGAAATTGCTTTGAAAGCTCTATCAACTTAAGACGGCCAACCTTTCCTTGTGCACGGCCTAAATAGTTTGCTAAAAACTTCCGTTTTGACAATGGCAAAGGATGAACCAAGGTGGCCCCATTTGTAGTCATCCCATCCTCAACATTCCCAGGAATAATGATATCTTTCCACGTATTGAAGGCACTTGTATCTTTCTTATCAGTGCGATCACCCTGCACTAACATATAAATTACGTATCTTTTATGTATTTTCCCTCTCATAAATAATCTTTTACACCATAATAAAAGCTTGCAATAGAACAAACTACATTCGATGTATCAATTCCATTACCAAAGTGCTTTAAATGTGGAAACACAGGCTAAAAAAACTTCTTGTCCTGTAACATAAATGATTTAGAATATAAAAATTATGGGAGAAAATAGTGACAATGACACACGTCCAATATTTCTTTTCAAATTGATAAATCCTTCCAGGTGCATTCTTCTATATAAAATAGTAAAACAAAGTGGGTGGATGTATCAACACCTCCGATCAATCATCTCTCAAGAGTTATACCATCGTTTTCTCTGCATTTGCATTCCGAACATAAGTTCCATTTCTCAATTGTTTTTTGAACCTTTCCTTCTGCCCTAATTTAATTGGATTGGATGCATATACTCCAACATTTCATACTTATCGAGCAATAACTCTTTTTTATGGTAACAAAAAACAAAACAAAAAAAAAACTTTTTATATGTAGTAGTTGGAAATATTTGTATCATACAAAAAATTGTTTGAGATGGTAGAATATTATTGTCCCTAGACCTAGACCAGAAGTGAACTAGAGTAACAATTGTTTATAACATTCTGCTAAAGCAATCTCCAAAGATTCTTCTTCTTGTACAATAGAAAAATTTATTCTTACACGATAATGTTTATATCAAATTGTATAAATAATATGCAAGGCATGTGTTTGACAATCCTGTACATCATACAGGTTTCAGACTAATTTTAATGTAGACTTTAAATCCAAAACCCATAAAAGTTCAAACCAGATTTCTCATGCACAATGTCACACGTAGAACTCCTAAAGAAAAATATCAGAAGTAAAACAGACCCACTCTGTGCCCCTTACATGAACAGACTCTTAACATGGTCATTTATGACCACTGTGTTTAAGGCCCAAATTGACTTGACACTAAATAGCTGAGTCCTTATAATGGGAATTTTAGTCAATCAGTAGCACTATTAAATTTGTAAAATAACTTAAGCATAAAGGATGGAATAAGTAAATACCTCAGGGGTAAGAATAATGGAACGATTTATGTATGTTGCCCAAGATCTAAATAGGTGAGCTCCAGCACCACTGTGAAAACAAGAAAGTCAGCATCATTGACACAACTTGAAAAGTTTGGTACCTTTTCTTTTTTGAGAAGAACAAAGGTTTGATAAGGAATAATTTTTTACAAGTCCATCACAGTCATAGGATAGACTTTAAACATTTTTCTTCAACTTTAAATAACAAGAAAGATTATAAAATTATACCATGGCTACTCCATACAAATGAAAGTTTTTATCCTTTTATCCTAGGCCAGACATAATTCCGTACAGGATATAAGCATTTTTTGATGTAGAACAAGTAATAAGACTTTGAAAACAGACAGGGATTTCAAAATTGAAACATCACTGGATTCCTGAATAGGAGGAGCATCAATCACTGGGTTCCTGATGGGATGCTGTTCACCCTGGAAATGGTACTTTTTGGAACCCCTGGAAGGATATCTCCTTGGGGTACCAGCCCTTCAATGTTGTGACTTGATCATTGGAAATGGGAACCTGGTGTTGTTCTGGGAGGATACTTGGTTGGAAGAGGGTTCTTTGAAGGAGTTGTTTCCTAGATTGTTTGCGCTCTCTAGGAATCAACAACATTGTGTTTCCAGTCTCGTGGATTGATATGTTCATCCTTACAATTGGAACTTCGGTTTCAGGAGAAATCTTAACGAGGTGGAGGTGAGTGAGTTGTTGTGATGGATGTTGCAGATTTTGGATAGGGTTCGACCGTCCCAATGTCGCTGTGATAGCAGAAGGTGGAAGCTTGATGGGTCCGGGTCGTTTTCCTGCAAATCCTATAGTTCTTTTCTCTGTAATAATGGCAACATGCAGATTTTTTCTCCCGCTTCCCAGATTTGGAAGTCTAAGGTCCCTCCTAAAGTTAAATTTCATGTGTGGTTGCTAGCTCTCAGGAAGCTAAATACCTGTGACCGTCTTCAAAAGAAGAGGCCTTATATGTGTCTTTCTCCCCACAGGTGTGCTATGTGCAATCTTTGCGAGGAAAGTGTTGATCACGTGCTTCTTCACTGCCCATTTTCTTTACAAGTTTGATGGAAGTTGTTCAGGGGGATTGATGCTTGCTGGGTTATTCCTGAAGGTGGTTATGATTTTTTGAGTAAAGCTTGAGGCTCTAGGCAAGGGGAAGAAAGCCAAAACTCTATGGGGTTGTCTGGTGTACGCAGTTCTGTGGAATATTTGGGTGGAGCGTAATAGAAGAATTTTTTAAGATTACAAGGAGAGGGGGTTGACGAAATTTGGAACAGAGCTAGATTCTGGGCAGCTTTATTGGCGTCAGTTTCTTCAGACTTTTTGGATTATTCCCCTACTATCATTTTGTTGGATTTGGTGGCAGCGGTGAAATGAGGATATGGTCCTCCTTTCCGTTTGTTTCTTTTTCCTTTTCCTCTTTTGTGTTCATTGGTTTTTTTTTTTTTTTTTTTTTTTTTTTTTTTTTTTTTGTGTTCGTTGTTCTGGTTGGCTGTGGATGCCTTATCCACCTTTTTTAATATATCGTTTCTCTTATATAAAAAAATCACTGGTAGGACTGGCTCAAAAATAGGAAGATCTTGCTCAATCTTCGGTAGGATTGGATCTGTCAGTTCAAGAACAAGAGAAGCTTGGTCAAACATTGGTAAGATGGGGTCTTTTGGTTCAAGAATCAGATCCATCAAAACAAAGAGAAGAGAATCTTGATGGATCATTGGACCATTAAAGACAGGAGCACCTTCAGGCTCCAATAGAGTGGATGTTTTCTCTATCATGCAGCCATGTAAGCTTGACATGCTGAAAATTGGGCATCCAAGGTGTCACGAAATTCTGCTCTTTTTTTTTTTTTCACTTTTTGTGGTTTTATTAATCCATGTGTAGTGGCAGCGAGATGCTAGGTTGAAGGAGATGGCTTGTTAGAACCCAATATCCCACATTGGAAAAATAGCACTTCTTGGGATGGTTTAAGAGCTCTTCCGGACCCTTCTCTTACAAGCTGATTTTTAGGGGCAAGTTCTACCCAGGGGCTCTTAATTGGTATCAAAGCCTAATTCAGCACACAACTGGGTCAGACTCTGCAGAATGGGTGACCTTCTTATATTTTCTTTTGTATCTCTATCATATCTATCATATAAACCCTAATATCTCTTCTCTTCTAGATTTCTCTTCCATCTATCTATTTCTCTCTGCACCTGCTCTTCTACCATTATAATTTTGTTTCTAATCCTCTGTTTTCTTCTTCTAATTTCCTTGTTCTGTCTTTCTATTTTTTTATTTTCTATTATCTTGAACCGTAATTCTCTTATCCTCTCAAATCCTTTCTAGTTTTTAAGCTCCCATTACTTGCTTTACATCAGTTTTCCTTTCAAAATTACACACATATAGTGGAAGGCAAGAAACCACTCAGTTAATTCATTTTAGGGACTGTTCTACAGCTAAAGATCCATATCAGTTATTTTTTTACCCTTCTTCCAAGATGTGTTCTCAACATTGTGACCCAACCATTTCTCTGATATAGATATACAACAAAATTATGGTTATTTACATATAGTTATACGTATCCACAAAGAAAACAATTAAGGGTGGAACAATGTATGATTTCTATTTTCAGGCCAAACCCAAAAGAAGAAAAAAAGTTACTGACCAAACCAAAATACCTTACCTAGGGAAAACAAATATGTGGTCACGGCCGCCAGATCGCCTGAAATACGGCATTTGACTTAAAACCTGTAAGAAACAATTTGACTGAATGAGCATAACATAACAAGATTTTAGACTTATCCCCATCAATTATAAAGCTCATCACCGTGCAAAAGCACAGCTACAAGAAACGCCTAGACTTCAGGTTTCTAAATGAAATGAAAAGGAACTTACTTTCACATATGTCTGGTTAATCTCCTTATCATTAAGACCACCCATCATTCGAACGCATTTAGCATACGCAGGCACAAAAAATAGGTCTGCTTCCTCTTTCTTCCGTGTTCGGAACCTCGATTTTAGCAGTAGCCTGTGTATTTTAACCTACATTTGATAACAAAGCAAATTCAAAGCCCACATATATACTTTCTAATAAGAATTTCAAGATTTTCTTTCTTTTCTCCATTTAGAAAGTTTCTCAGCAACAACAAAAGAACCTATAACCAATGATTCTACCCAAGTTAAGGCTAGTACTAGCTTTCATATATTACATTTTGCAAAAACCTAGACTTGGCTTCAATTGCAGCATAAACAAGGTTAGTTTTTTTTCCTACACATTTTTCAGTTGCCAACAGAGCTTGAATTCTAATCTACCCAAATTTAAAACAATTTATAAAATCAAATCAAATCAATTTCATCAAAATTGAGAAAGGAAATTACCTGAGTGCCCCACTGACCTTTCAAGCAAGTACTGGAGTCGATAGTGCCATCCCTCCCGCGCATCAAGGCCTTGAGGCCATCGATCTCGCGGTCATCGTAGACGTAGATTTTGAGGTCGAGGTGGGGCCCGTACCCCCGATGGGGCCACAAGAGATCTCGACCGTCGGAGACATGGACGGAGCTCCGAGAAGTGGGGTTGAGATCAACGGTGGAGAAGTGAGAGGCGCAGGGGCGGAAGGAGCGGTCGAAGAGGCTTGTGAAGAAGAAGGTGGCGGCGACCAAGAGGAGGGCTCCGATCTGGTGCGTGCGGGTGCAAAGAGGCTGGTGGTGGTGGTGCTGCCCGCCGAAAGGTCGGGCTTTGTTGTTAACAGTACCCATTTTCGGACTCTGGGAATGAGTTTCAGACTGTCAGTGGCTGGAGTTGTTCTTCTGCTTCTGGGGAAGAAGGCATTGGATGAAAACGACGTCGGCTGGCAATGTGTTTAATTATTTATTTATTTTTGTTAATGAAAAAGGGTAATTAGAATTTAGATAGTCTTTCAACATTAGCTAGATGCAAGCTAATTGATCATCTTTGGAAGTCCCTAAAAATACCCTAATTAACAAAAAATCTCATATGCAAAGGCAGAAAGCCTTTAAAAGGTGAAACATTCAAACTCTCTAAAAATACATTGACTTGTAAATTCGAGATCTCAAATTTGAACTCCTATGAAATTTTAGTTGTGAGTGTGAGAAACCTTCATTCCTCTATAATTTAGACTATCGTGTGTACTCAAAAAAATCCCTAAAAATACATTCTCATACATAAATGCCAAGGTGAAATTGTCAAAATCCTTGAAAATACCTTTAATTAACTCAAGATTCTTAAAAATAAAATGCAATATGGTGAGGGTAAAATAGTAAAACAATACAACTACAAATGGTTAAAATGAAAAGAAAAATAGGGTAATTACAACAAACTGCATAGTTGAACTTCCCATGTTGCAGAGCAGGTTCAATCGTCTCCACCCGCATTATTTTTTCCTGTTTGATTTTCAATTTATTTTATTTTATTTGTTAAATTATAAAATAAAAAGGCCAGTCACACTCGTGACCATAAAATAATTTCTCTAATGGCATGTTTACTAATTCATAATCATAATCAAAATAAGGAGATGAATTCCTATTTTCTAATTACTCTCATGTTTACTTCACTCGGATGAATTCCTGTTTTCTAATTACTCTCCAACCCATTTAAGGCTAAACCCAAATTTTCCCCCTTAAAAAAAAACTATTTGGAATTTGCCCGTGCTCAAACCATTTTTTCTCCCAACCCTCCAAACTCAAATTTTAAGTCCGCAACTTTATTAAATTGTTTAAAAATAGTTTAAGTCTAATTTTTTTTATGGATAATTTTTCTTCATTTAATCTTTTTAAATAACTTCATAATTTATTTTTTTTGAACAATTTGACCTAAAAAAATTGAAATTCCACAAATATAATTTTATTCCAAAGAAAACACACAACATAAATAAATAAATAAAAACACACAAGATAATTGAAACACAAAAGGAGGATTGAAACAATTGTCGACCTCATTCACCATCTCCAAAGCTCCTCCAAAGGTGATCAATCAAATCATGTCAGAGACTCTAATGCACATGTGGAGATCGAACTCTATTATGACGAATCATGTAATCAGAGAGAGTCTGCCTATCTTGGTGGTACTTGTATGTAATGCTTGGCTCCAACTCATAATGTCTTGCTTTAGCCCTCCTGGATCGTTGTGGACACGTATCCTTATCATCAGATTCCTTTTCAACATATTCATACTCATCCTCCACAATCATGTTGTGCAAAATTATACACGTCAACATGATTGAGTGGAGGTTATCCTTGCACCACATATGTGTAGGGCCCCAAACAATAGCCCCTAGAGCCTATAGTATTCCAAATGCTCTTTCAACATCCTTCATGTACGCTTCTTACTTTTGTGTAAAAATCCTCTTCTTTGGGTTATCAAGAGAAGAGATGGTCTTCACCAAAGTAGCCAACGGGGGTAGATCCCATTTGCCAAATAGTAGCCTAAATATATTCAACATGAGGAGCCACTCCATGTACCACACCATTGAACAATAGAGAACAAGCTAAAATGTTGATATCATTGTTGGATCTAGCAGCTCCAAAAAAGGCATGCCATATCCATGTGTTGTACGAGGCCACGACCTTTACAACAACAGTTTTGTGATCGGTAAATTGACCTACCCAAGAAAATGGGCAGTTCTTCCATTCTCAGTGCATGCAGTCAAGACTTCCTAACATGCTTGGGAAGCCTCAACGACTTGCCTTGTGAAATAACCTGTCAAGGTCAGCTGGATTTGGAGACCTGAGGTACCATTGTCCAAACACGGCTTCAACAACGCAACAAAACTTACAGAGTGATTCAAGAGCTGTGCTTTCACCCAATCTACAATACTCGTCGGTCGCGTCAGCCGAGCATCCCCATGCGAGCATACGAAAGACAGTAGTTAACTTTTGTCAAGAGATAACCCTTGTCGGCCAAGCCCGTCATTTTTATGGCAAAAGTATGGCTCGTGGTTGACAACATCATTCAAGATGTGGTAAAACAACTCTTTCCACATTCGGAACCGCCTACGAAAGTTTGTAGTATTAAAATGTGGCCTTTCAACGAAGTAGTCGGACATGAGATTACAATGGTGATCTTCCTTCTCATAATCCTTGTACTCACGACTGACTACTGGCTCACCATGTTTGGTGGCTTCATTCTCCAGTGAAGTATGATGAATAATGGCTTGTATCACTCTTTGATGATGTTCCTCGTCATTTGAATCATCATCAAACATAAAGGAAATGATGGCCTTGCCACAGTTATCCATTGAAAGCTTGAAATGATAAGAAAAGTATGAGAATGAAGAAGGTGATGTGCTTGAAATGATATGAAAAATATGAAAATGAAAGGAGATTGATGAAATTGACAAAGGAAAAATAAATTGAGAAATAGAAAAAATATTTTTGGTAGATTAATTGAGAAATTGGTGAGTATTTATAGAGTTTGGAGTGAGTTTTGAGGTTGGATATGATTTAGATTAATTTAAAATATTATTTTGATCATTGGATTTAAATTTCAAACATTGGATATTTTTTTTTTTTTACCTTTAATATAGCTTAGATTTAATCTAGATCGTTGATTTAAATTACTATTAGAATATAAAAAATAAAAATAAAAACGAAATTTGAATTGTTGTCGTTCGATTCCAACAGCAACATAACCAAAATGCGACACTTGGCAAGCTGATGCGTCAGGCAACAGACAACCATTGCAGCGCAGGCCCCAATCTAATTGCTTGCACATGGGTTGGTTGCGCCAACAGTAGGTGGGCTCCACTGAAATTTTTTTGGGTCCAAGCAATAACTGGACTGCTATTTGGCCCCAAGTTTGGGTTTCCCAAATTTTTGCCCCTTCATTTTCTTGGGTTGGTTTTGGGCTATATTTTGGGTTTGGCCTCATGGGTTGGAGATGGCCTAAGGAATTAGTACCACTCCTACCCCAATTTCATATGATTTACTAAGTAATTTAAGTAGGAATCTGGATTCTAACTCTCCTCAATCCAACTCCTCCTTAATTAAATTCATCATCAATTCAATTCATCCTCATTCGATTATGCATTAGTAAACATGCGGCACGCCATAAATGTAGCCTCAATTCCTCTTTGAGAGCACTATACAGTTGTGTTATAAAATGTGACACAAATGTGTTATCAAGACTCTCAATAAAGTCACATAGACAAATGAATGTACAACAAGAAATCTCTACTCTCAGTAAGGAGAGATAATACTCCTAAGATATGATTGATCAAATCTTTGCGTAAAGTAGTGCATATGATTTGGAAGAAGATGTTTTCAAATCATAACCACGATAATTGTATAGAAAGATAATTCACATTAAGGTTTTGATATAAGCATCTATAACCTAATAATGTGAATTAGGAGTATTGAATTAGATAAGGATTCAATTGCACGGTCATTCCAACTTGAATAGGTTCTTCATCTTTTCTTATTAGCTTAGGCAACTATGGCATATTGTTAGGTATCAACCATGACTTGTGGAAGTCCTGTAAGGTTTAATTATAATTGGTCTTCACTAATAGGAAGAATTGAATGGTCACAATCAATTAGGAAGAGTCATTGCCACGCTAAAAGGAACCTACGGATCGCAGACGGAAAATGTAGTTAGAGGCATATGAAGAGGAAAGAAACTCAAGATACAAAAGTCAAAGTCAATGGTCAAAGTCAAAGTAAAAAAGGTTGACCAAGTCAAATTATTCGGACTATGGTTGGAACCGACTTTCCCATGTTCTATGATTCTAAGTAGAAGTTGTTGTGAGTTTTCTAGACATAAGGTGTATTAGGGTGTAGTATGAGTATTTTGGTAGTTAAATAGAGTATACTTAGTTAATTTTACATTTTAATTTAAATATTAGGGTGTACTTAGATTATAGGTTGTACTCAGTTAATTATAGGGTTCGTTTAACAATACCCTTTGGCTCTGTTTGAAGGGGTGGACTGGATGAGACTTTTTCAATTAAAATGGACATTAGTCTAGTCTGTTGTTTGGTGGGCTTAATTGTATCACACACTGGCTAGGACTTAAATTTCTGTTTAAGATACGAATCCTGCATATGCTGGATATCAAAACCCACGTCGAGACATGGGTTTCGAAGACTCCCTGGCGTCGTCTCCTCTTGCCAACGTGAAGTTTGCCTCACGTCATCTCCATCGCTTTGTCTCCTCGACGTTGTCTTCCCCCAACCACTTTCTCGTCGTCTTTGCTCTTACTCGTCTCCTCTCTCATCTCTCCTATCTCTTCTTCTTTTCCTATCTTCTCTCTTCAAATTTTTCTTTTTTAAAAACTGATTTCTCTGTTTGTTATCCATATTTTTCTGGGTTAGATATTGAGTGTTGTAGTTTTTTGAGTTTTATTTCTTTTCATACCTTTCATTGAAGATCTTTAGGGTTTCCCATCCAGAATTTGCATAATTATTTTTTTATTTTTTATAATGTTGTTTGTAGTTTGTATTTTCTTGGATCTGAAAGTTATATTGTAGATTTTTTCTCTCTCGTAATTATCTGTTTTATAAATATTGTATAATAAAAAAGATACCTTCTTTTCTTTTTCTGATAAAAAAGATGAATTTTGGGGGTTTACTATTTTGATATTGCTCCAGCCTGGGTTGATTCCTTTATGCTGGATGATCTGCTTAGTATTAGTATTAGTAGAGCTCGTCTTGTGGGTATTGGGGCTACTTTCTTTGTTTGTTGTTGGGGTTTAACCCTTTTTTTCCTTGTCATAAAAAGAAGATGAATTTTATATGATAAAGAAAAATTTTGATTAGAAAAAAAAAAGATACTGAAAAAAAAAGGAAGAAAGATACTAAAGGAAAAAAAAAGTGAGGCACTGAGGCAAAAGTTGGAATTTTGCATATGATTATTGTTAATCAAAAAAATAAAATAAAATATTGATTTATTAAAAAAATGTTAAATTTAGTCCGTTGTTTGGTGCAAAAATGAATAGGATTAGACTCAAGCCTAGCCTAGCCAGTCTAAAATGGCCTAATCCAAGACTTCAAATTCTATCCTAAACCAGTCCAAGTCAGCCTATCAAATAAAATCTTTTAGTATTGCAGAATTTTTAAATATTTTGGACCTTATTTATGGTCTTTATGTGTGAAAACGCCTCCAAGATTTTGACGGAGGGCATAATTGGTACTTTACAGGAAAATAAATTAAAGAGGCGGTTTCAGGCGATTGGGGAGGGAGCGGCAATAATATTCCCCTTAAATAAAACACCCCCATTTATTTTTCGGTCGAAGAAAAAAACACCCCCATTCGCCCAACAGCTCACACCCCAAACAAATATAAACATCCCTTGGTTAAATTGTATTTGCTATTTGCATAATAAGCACCACTGAACTCTGTCTACCGAAAACCCTAGAACCTCAAATTTGATCCCATCAGCGGACAGACAGCCATGGCTCGTCACAGAGACGAAGATGACGATGAGATTGACCCAGAGGAAGAGGACGACTACGAACCAGACCAAGTTATAGACGAGGATGAAGAAGAGGAAGAGGAGGAGGAGCGAGGAGGGCGACGCTCCAGTCAGAAGCGGAGGAGATCGGATTTCATCGACGATGCTGCAGAGGAGGACGATGAAGAGGAGGAAGAGGACGACGAGGATGACGAGGCTTATGGTGGTGCTGCGAGTCGTAAGAGGAGGAATAAGAGGCCCAGTGGGTCGCAGTTTCTTGATATCGAGGCTGAGGTCGATACCGATGATGAGGAAGATGAAGATGAGGGCGAGGACGGTACGCTCTGCTGTGCCTCTACTAACCTCATTTTGCTTAATTTTTAGAATTTTGTTGCTTTTGTTTGGAGATTTAGGGTTATGAATACAGACTGGGTTGGAATGTAGGTTATAAGCGATTTGGGGGATTAATAAATGGTTTAGAATTTGTAGGTGGTGAATTCTGGTACTGAATTGTTATTGATTTGGGAATGGTAGTCTATTAGTATTGCGGGTATCCTTTGGTTACAATTTTACTTAGGCAGGCTCCTCCAAGGTTCTAGATTGAATAGTGTAAATATTTGTTTTCTCATATGCTTTCCAGGAGAAATGAGTATGGCACAATTCGTTATAACTTGTGCCCAGTTTTAGGCAAGGGTGCAGTATTCTGTTCACACCAATGCTATTTTCTATGTTCCTCATACTTTGGGAAGTTTTCGCATTGCATTACTGTTGCTATTTTTTATGAGTTATGTCTCATATTATGTTTGTTTTAGGATTACTTTATCATATTGTTTGGGATGCTTTAAAATCAGGGATTAGGTTCAATCAAGATTGGATTTAGTAGTTTGGAACACTTGACCCTGTAGTCATAAGTGAAAAAAGTGTTACTTATTTAAAACAATAAAAGGTTAGGAAGTTTGATAAAAAGAGGTCTGAGTACGGGAACAACTGACATTTTAGGAGGCAATAGAAATCTTGGTCCAATCTCCCTCCCGTCTTTTCTGGGAGCTGTAGTAAACACCAATGGCCCGCAAATCTGTTTAGAAAACTCATGTTCTTGATCACATTAGATTACGAGGCCATCATTTCCCTGAGTGAATAATGAGAGATATCATTGATTTTGCAGCTTCAAAAATGGCCAAACATGTATTTAATCCTTGTTCTTTAGTTTTCTATTAACGGTGTTTGTGAGACTTGTGCCATGAGAAAGCAGACCCGTGCTTTGCTAGGAATAGGGTAAATAAGATTATGACCCGGAGGGGTGATGGCTTTCTCTTAAGTAATGGAGGACAATGAATAAAGCTTTAGAACCAAGGATAAAATGAAAGTACTATTTATGTCAACTCTTTTTCCTTCAGTTTTTATTAATCGTTTCCATGGAATTCAATCTTCCAAGCAGTTTATGTAGATATCTGTTCAAATTTTCTTTTGTTAAATTGATTCTGTTTAGGATTTGTTATTAATCAGGGTATAATCCTTGTTATCTTCAGAAGTGCGTTATGATTATTTTCCGCTTTCTTTTGATGTGAATAATTATGTAAATTAGAATTCATGGTGGATGTCTAGTGGATTTGTTTAGTTGTTTCCTTTCTTGTGTATTAGTGATGATGGTAAAAGAGTCTTTGTGCAGACTTCATTGTTGATAATGGAGCTGATCTACCGGAAGATGATGATGGTAGAAGGATGCATCGTCGTCCATTGCTGCCTCGAGAAGATGAGCAAGAAGATGTAGAAGCGCTTGAGAGAAGAATTCAAGCACGGTATGCAAGATCAAGTCATACAGAATACGATGAGGAGACTACTGATGTGGATCAGCAAGCTCTTTTACCTTCTGTTAGGGATCCAAAGTTGTGGATGGTGAAATGTGCGGTATGATTATTTATTGTAGCATGATATTAATGTTATAGTTCCCAATTTTGAGAGAATACTTATGATACCTGCGCTGATGCCTGTCAGATTGGTCGTGAGCGAGAGGCAGCTGTTTGCTTAATGCAAAAGTATATTGATAAACCTGAACTGCAAATCAGGTCTGCTGTTGCTCTAGACCACCTTAAAAACTTTATATACATTGAAGCGGACAAAGAAGCCCATGTGAGGGAGGTATGCCTTTGTTGGTGTATGCATAATTTTTGATGATTTATGTATTTGCACTTCAGGCTATTTTTGGCATTTGTACATGCTTATCTATTTGATTATTGTATTTGTTTGGTTTGTGCTTTGTTTTGGTTTTAGGCATGCAAAGGTCTACGCAATATATTTGCCCAGAAGATAAATCTTGTTCCAATCAGAGAAATGACTGACGTTCTTTCGGTTGAAAGCAAGGCAATTGATCTTTCTAGGGATACATGGGTCAGAATGAAGATTGGGACATACAAAGGAGACCTTGCCAAGGTATGGACAGTATGTTTGCTTACAATATTTTGTGATTCTTTGCCTAACCTCTAAGCTTATTGTTATAGGTTGTGGATGTCGATAATGTGCGGCAGAAAGTTACAGTAAAATTAATTCCAAGAATTGATTTACAAGCTATTGCAAATAAACTGGTAAAGTTTGTTACATATTTTCTATGTTTAGATGAGTCTCACTGTCTCAATCTTCAATGTGGAAATGTGCAATCTTTTTTATTTATATTCCTATTATGCTCATTCATTGAGGTTGCATTCCTATTAAATTAATTCCTAGGATTTTCTTTGTTGTAATAGTCCCACCTCTCCCATAAGCACTTTATCATAGCATAGTATTATCAATTTATTTGGGTAATTTTGAGATGACTTGTTTATGATACAGGAGGGCAGAGAAGTTGTGAAAAAGAAGGCATTTGTTCCTCCTCCACGTTTTATGAATATTGATGAAGCAAGGTAATACTGAACACTTCTTATTACAATGCTGTCTCCACTCAATATATGGTTAGATTAACGTCTTACACTGTTGGTCCCACTTGTACTCTTCTCAGAGAACTGCATATTCGTGTAGAGCGTAGACGAGATCAGATGACTGGTGATTACTTTGAGAATATTAATGGCATGCTGTTTAAAGATGGTTTCCTGTACAAAGCAGTATCAATGAAATCAATTAGCTCTCAAAACATACATCCCACTTTTGATGAACTTGAAAAATTCCGGAAACCTGGGGAGAATGGTGATGGAGATATTGCCGGTTTGTCAACTTTATTTTCAAACAGAAAGAAGGGACACTTTATGAAGGGTGATACAGTTATTGTTATCAAGGGAGATCTTAAAAATTTGAAAGGATGGGTTGAGAAAGTTGAGGAAGAGACTGTTCATATCAGGCCCGAAATGAAAGAACTTCCTGTAAGAATTACTTTTTCGGTGCTTTTTGTTTCTGATATCTAAATTTTTTGTTAAAAGATTCTTACTGCTTCACTGGTTTAGTGGTGTGACCACTTGTTCTTATTGGGGATTTCATTTTCCAGAAAACTCTTGCCATAAACGAAAAAGAGCTTTGCAAATACTTTGAACCTGGGAATCATGTGAAAGTTGTATCTGGTACTCAGGAAGGTTCAACTGGTATGGTTGTTAAGGTTGAGCAGCACGTGCTCATCATTTTATCTGATATAACGAAGGAACATGTGAGTGATTTTAATTCTCTACTCTATTAAAAAAAAAAAAATCTCTCTACTTCATAGGGTCATGGTGGATTTCAGGAATAGTTTTCTACTAAATAGAATGTGAACATTTTATAATTATTTTTTGTTTGCAGATCCGTGTGTTTGCTGATGATGTTGTGGAGAGTTCTGAGGTGACATCTGGTATTACCAGAATTGGTGCATATGAGCTTCATGATCTTGTTCTACTGGCGTGAGTTGCTATTCCATGGCCTCCAGTCATCTGTTCTTTTTCATGTTTAATTATTTAACTTTATTTTGTGCCTGATGTGGTGCAGTAATAATAGTTTCGGTGTAATCATTCGCGTGGAAAGGGAAGCATTTCAGGTGTGTAATCATAATTTACAATTGCCTCATCCTCCCTTTCTGTGTTTTCTTATTTTCAACTGTTTCCAGGTTCTTAAGGGAGTTCCTGACAGACCTGAGGTTGCCCTTGTCAAGTTAGGAGAGATCAAGTGCAAGATTGAGAAAAGTTTTCCTGTTGAAGTGAAGTATAAACACAAAGTATCTGTGAAAGATGTTGTGAGGGTCATTGATGGCCCCTGCGAGGTGAGATGAGATCTATATTTCCTGCTTGGTTTTCCTCATTGCAGTATTTCATAAATCTCATGCTATTATTTTTTCATTGCTTTTCGTATGATAGGGGAAACAAGGTCCCGTGGAACACATATACAGGGGAGTCTTGTTCATTTATGATCGCCATCACCTAGAGCATGCAGGCTTTATCTGTGTTAAGTCCCATGCTTGTGCTCTTGTGGGAGGATCACGTGCGAATGGTGATAGAAATGTAAACCCTTTGTGCTCTTATTGTGTGGATCTGAACTCTTTATCTCTCATGGGTTTCATTTTGTTATTAGTTCTGATTGTTGATGCTTTTGTCCCACTCCTCTATCTAACCTACAGGGTGATACCCAGTCAAGATATGACCATCTCAGAACTCCTCCTCGTATTCCCCAGTCGCCAAAGAGGTTTTCTAGAGGAGGCCCTCCAAATAACTGTATGTTCCACATTTTTCAGTGCTCTCTTTTTATTCATATTGTGACCAAATTCTCCTTCTTTCTCTTCTTCTATCATCTTTATTATTTTATTGAACAAGTTTATAAATAGTTCCTATTTCTATGGTTCAGATGGAGGAAGGAATAGAGGTGGACGAGGGCATGATGGCTTGGTTGGGACTACAGTAAAGGTTCGCCAGGGTGCCTATAAGGGCTATCGTGGACGTGTTGTTGAGGTTAAGGGACCAAATGTACGGGTTGAATTGGAGTCCCAAATGAAGGTTGTTACAGGCAAGTCTACATGTTGGGTTTCTTGTCCCCTTGGTTATTTATGCATATTATGGGCCATAACACCTCTGTCATGCTTGCAGTTGATCGTAATTGTATTTCTGATAATGTGGCTATTACAACACCATATCGGTAATTATAAATTTCACTTCGGTTCTTTTTCCTCTTGGTTTTTAGCTTAGCTTATGCTTATTTCCAATTCTTATCTAAATGTGTTCCAGTGATACATCTCGCTACGGTATGGGAAGTGAGACCCCAATGCATCCTTCTCGAACTCCGCTCCATCCATATATGACTCCTATGAGGGATGCTGGAGGTTTGTTTCATTTTTTTTGCCTTTTAAGAAAACGTAGTGTTTTGTATGAGTTCTAGTACTTAATTATTATTTTGGACTGTATCTTCTGGCAGTAACATTGGAAAAATAATATTTTTGTTGACCAACCCCAGGGTCTATAATTTCCTCCAAAGGTCCAATATACATTATTGGACCTTTTGGATAACAGTCAAGAAGATATTATAAAAATGAAACTTTTTTGCATATGTTAGATGACTGATATATTTATTCATCTTTGGAACTCCTTGCAGCAACGCCTATTCATGACGGCATGAGGACTCCTATGCGTGACCGAGCATGGAATCCGTATGCACCTATGAGTCCAGCAAGGTTAGTGTTTCAATGGCATTAAAGTTATTTATTTATTTCAAAAGTGAGTGGTGGAAGAAATAATTCCTATCAAACGTAGTTCATTAAATCAAGTAGAAGATTGTTTCAGCGTCAATAAAATGGAAACTCTTTCTTTATTCAGGGATGAATCGTATATCCAGTTTTCATGGCTTGCATGATTAACTGCTCTGAGCTATTTTGCTTGTGCTATGCCAGTTCTCATGGCTTGCACCATTTCAGATAATCATTGTATCATCTACAATATTTGCAGGGATGTGTGTTATTATTGTATTATGAAACAACTTAGGTATGTGATTAAAAACCGGGAAAAAAAAATTAGATCTGTAACAAAAGTTTGGAAAATGGAAGATACGAAAAGTCAAATCAGACCTGTAAGAAAAGGATTTCTAGATTGCACTCTTATTATAGAGAATGCTGGTGTGGAATGCAATGAATTAAGGGATCTTTTATATTCCAAAAGCTAATCAGTAGGATTATATCTTTTCTTGGTCTGACCTAGTCCATCGGATTTGTTATGAAAAGTTCAGTAACATCCTTATAGACTTCAAAATGAAAGTCAAGCTAGATCCCAATTAAACACTGATAAAGTGCAAATACATAACAAAAAATGGAAGTTACTCCCATCATTTCTTTTTCAAATTCTTTCCAACTTTGGAATATGATAAATTTCATTCTATACGAAGGGTACGAATTGAGTAAAAAAAAAGAATGTCTAGCAAATACATTACCTGATGTAAAAGTATTCATTTTTCACATCATGATACCTTTACACAGATACATTGTCTTTTGCGACATAATGCATTTTGTCGCAACACTTTTATCTGTGTTCCAGATAGCATTATGATTATGCAACATAATTCACCTTTTTCATATCAGTATAAGTCTTGACCAGAACAAGTATAATACTTCTGTGAGCAAAATGGGGTGATGTAGGCATTTTGGGTAAAACCTGGGTGCTTTAATTCCGTAACCAATAGAAATGGCTTGGGGTAGCAAATAGGCACAACTAGTATGTTGGTGCAGATGTGATCAGAGTAGTGTGAATGTTAACAAGAAAAACAGAGAGGAGAATAAAGAAACCGTTGGCACTCAGTTTCATTAGCCCTCACAGGAGGAAAAGAGGAGCCATAATTATGGTCATTACCCTGCTGCTGAATTTCATTAATTAAACTTTAATACTCCATAGGGCTTTTCTATTCCTCAATAGGAAACAGATTTATTTTAGGACTCTAAAGGGATGCTACTTTACTACTCAACCACGCCCCGTTGCATAAGGGGCTCTCAAATTGTGGTTTTACTGTTATATCTTTAACCACTCAAAGATTTTATAATTTAGTCAGATAACTGCTGCATAAAAAGCTAAGTCTGCTTGTTTTCACTGATGTTTCTTGGAACCTTGATTGTAAAAAAATCAGGGATAACTGGGAGGATGGGAACCCTGCTTCTTGGAGTGCGAGTCCACAGTATCAGGTGAGTAACTAATGCATAAATGCCCTCATAGATGTAGCTTTAGTCTTTTTTCTGTATTAAGTAGCTGTAATGTTATGGTTTTCAGCCAGGAAGTCCTCCATCGCGAGCGTATGAAGCACCAACTCCTGGTTCTGGTTGGGCTAACACTCCTGGTGGAAATTATAGTGAAGCTGGCACACCAAGGGACAGTAGTTCTGCTTATGGTACAATTTTAGTTTTCATTCTTTTAAAAATTTGTGTGCTGACTTCTTTTTTTCATTTTTACGATCCCCTTGAGTTCCTCTCATTTTGTATCCCTGTTGCAGCAAATGCTCCTAGCCCTTACTTGCCATCAACTCCAGGTGGGCAGCCTATGACACCAAACTCGGCATCCTATCTTCCTGGAACTCCTGGGGGGCAACCAATGACACCAGGCACTGGTGGTCTGGATATGATGTCTCCTGTTATAGGTATGAGACTCAGGTTTTCTATTTTAAACCAGTATGAAGTCACTGTGCTGATTAGAACTCTTATTTCCCCTGTTGTGACCTGGTTTAGAACTCTTATTTCCCCTGCTGTTTAGTTTTCCAATAATACCCTTTTATTTAATAGACAAAGCGGTATTTTTGACTTATAAGGGAGGTAATTTATTCATACAAAACACAATAATGCTTTTTCAAGGCCAAAGAATTGCATATCCAAGCAGTGCCCAATGGTTTTAGATTCTCCCTTCATGGGATAACTATGTAACAGGTATCACGTACCTAAGAATGCCCATTCCAAAGCCTCTGCAAACCAAACAGGGCCTAATAGTAAAAAATCTTGACATTTACATAAAACGTTAAGTTCAAATTTGATATGAATCAACTCTAATAAAGTGTCTGCATATAATCTTTAAATCATTTACTGTATTATGTGGTGCTTATGGAAGCAGGGGAAATGAATTACGCTTAAGGATTAAGAAATTACAGGCCAGCAGTTGTAGTCTGTTGCCCTCTTTCGCATTTGGCTTCCTATTATTTGCTCCTGTTTGTGTACTGGGGCACTTGTTTTTGGTTCATAGAATTGTTTACTTATCCAACAGGAGAAAATATATTTTGATGGGTCATGAGAGGAATATACTGTTACTTGAAATCTGATTTATTTATGTGATATAATATCCCTGGTCATTGCTTTGCTAGAGCTCTATACCCCTGTTTGAGTTCTAATCTTAACATCTTGTATCAGGTGGGGACAGTGAGGGACCATGGTTCATGCCGGATATATTGGTCAATGTACGCAATTCTGGAGAGGAAACTACTGGAGTTGTCAGAGAAGTGCTCCCGGTATGTCCTTAAATCATGCTCCTTTTAAATTTCTCTATCGATATTTACCAAGTACAATGATGTGCCGTTGAAATTTCTTTACGTGTGCATGTGCTGCTATATGCATTGTATTGTAGTTGATGTTGCTGATTCTAGAATGATCTCGTTGCAATGTTTATCTCTCATCAAATTAGATACTAACAAATATTGTCTGAGGTACCTACCTGTGTGATTATTATTTGAGATACTAAGTATGTACTGTTTGGTGGTTCAGGATGGCTCCTGTAGGGTAGTTATAGGGTCAAGTGGCAATGGGGAAACTATAACGGCGCTGCCTAATGAAATGGAGGCAGTCGTACCAAGGAAAAATGATAAGATCAAGATCATGGGTGGCTCGTTACGCGGTGTCACTGGTAAGCTGATTGGTGTGGATGGCACGGATGGAATTGTCAAGGTGGATGACACCCTTGATGTTAAGATATTAGACTTGGCTATTTTGTCAAAACTAGGCCAATAGTAATTTGTTGGGAACAAATAAAATTTCAAAATGTAAATTATTATTGATTTTTCTAATTTTTCTAATTTTTGGAAGCAAAGATCCAATTGAGTGCTCTCTCTCTCTCTCTCTCTCTCTCTCTCTCTCTCTCTCTCTCCATGTGAAACTGATTAAAAGATCCACCCCAGGTCTATTGAGTGTGACAACTGTTCTCTTTCAATGCAATGCTAAGCGCCCTTTTAATGAGCCTTTTGTTTAACTTCTAGCCTATTCATCAATCAAGAAGGAAATATGAGAAGGGAGACAAATGGAAGGAGAAACAAAATGAAAACTAAAGACACACAACCCCCCCCAAAAAAAACCTAAAAACCAATTTTAAATATGTTCTATATTCATCCTTCATCTTTCTTCCTACCTGTCTCCATCCTTTCATTTTTCCCATATGTTCCCATTATCCCTCTTAAAACAACAAAAATGGATTGATTAGCAGATAACAATTCTGGTTTTACCTGTACTTGGAAGTTGGAAGTACCTTTCTTGGTTTTAGTTGTTTCACTGGTTTTAGCTAGACTTGATAGAGATTCTTTCTCCTACACATTGATCAACATGGCTGCTCAAAATTGTCAACAGATACTGTAAATTAAGTGCATGTTCAAGGCTGTACACATCAAGGGGCAAGGAGGTTGAATAAATTTATTTATTTATTTATTCATTGAATATATACACAGCAACTGTCCAACAGAAGCTCAGACATAAACAGTATGAACCAAAAAAAAAAAAAAAAAAAAAAACAGACTCGCACTTTCTTACATTACATGCAGACCAAATTTGAAAATTTATTAAAAAGAAGAGACTAGAAACAAAAATTGAAAATTAGAATGTGCGGACACAAACATCAAGGATGAAGCTTTCATTCCTCCATGTGGATTATGCATCGAAGACCTTCCCCTTTGAGCATGTAATCAAATGCCTTGTTGATTTCTGAGAATGGGACTTTGTGAGTGATGAACTTTTCCAGCTCAAGTTCCTGCAACATTGTGGGACTTTCCAATTCAATTGATGTGTGCATAAATAAAACTAGTGTAGCACTTACACAGCAACTCATAACATAAAATTGGAAAAAGGGCATCAATGAAAATTTGCTTCAGCTTTAGCTAGCTTACATTATTCATGTACTTCTCCACAACAGAGGGAATGTCGGTTCGAGGCTTGTAATTTCCGAAGAAGGTACCCTTGAGAGTCCTCTCGTTCAGAAAGTTCACGGGATGCGTCTTGAAGACAGCCGCTTTGTGTGGTACTCCCACAAGAACAGCAACACCCCAACCCTGGAATAGAATTTTTGTGTTCATCATAACAAGATCACATTGAAACTTAAAAGAGAGAAACATGGAGCCAAAGGATTAGGAACATACATCATGGACACATTCAAATGCAGATATCATGGCTTCAACATTTCCAGTACATTCAATGCTTCTGTCCACTCCTCCATTGGTCAGCTCAGCAAGCACCTAATAAGCAATCCATAAGAAGAGCTCTTTAGAAACATGTTTAAGGAGGTACAAGGGAAACAATATACAAAAAGAAATCCATGCCAGTAACAAACAAACCTCTTGGACTGGCTTTTTGTGGTCCTTTGGGTTCACAAATTCGGTTACGCCAAACTTTTTTGCTGCAAACAATCAAGTTAAAATTCAGAGACATATGAAGAACATTTGCAAACATGAAAGTCAAAAAATAGAAGCAGAAAACACATCTACTTCTTATGCATTGTTCTCTTTTCTGATAAAAGGAGGCTTATTGCAAGTCAAGTATATATCCTGAAATGCCAGATACTTTCCCAGAAATAAACAATTTACTTTTAGGAATCATATATCTCACCCTCTTCAAATCTGCTGGAATTCAAATCAACACCAATAATTCTTGAAGCCCCAGAAATCCTGGCTCCTTCAGCAGCCTGAATCAGAAAACCATTTATACATTTATTTTCCGTTATACACATAAACATACACCTAAACAAGCAGTGAAAGTGTCACAGATATAAATATATGGCAGATAGCAAGAAATAGGAGAGACTCACTGCAAGGCCTACAGCTCCCAATCCAAAAACAGCAACTGTTGATCCCTTTTTCGGTTTTGCAACATTAAGAGTAGCTCCCAGACCTGAACATATATCCAGATAATTAAAAAATAAATTCCAATTAAACATTAAGCAAAATTCCAATCATACTTGTATATATGGATACCTGTGGAGATACCACAACTGAGGACACAGACTTTGTCCAGAGGAGCCAAGGGATTGATCTTGGCAAGGCAGCCAACATGAACAACAGTGTACTCACTGAAGGTGGAAGTCCCAACAAAGTGGTATATTGGCTTGCCTTTAATTGAAAATCTTGATTTCCCATCACTCAGCATCACTCCCCTGTCAGTGTTTATCCTGAGGAGATCACACATGTTGCTCTCTTCTGATTTACAGTGAGCACAGTCCTTGCATTCCCCTGTGAACACAGGCAGGACATGATCGCCGGCTTTAAGATCCGTCACGCCTTCCCCAACACTCTCCACAATCCTAATTTGTAAACACCAACAAATCCACATAAGTTAATGCTACACTATACTATATGGTTTCCTAGCTTCTGCTAAATTGAAAACAATTTTGATAGAAATTTACATACCCTCCTGCCTCATGACCATAAATTCTAGGAAACAAAGGGTTTTGTCCCTGCAATATAGAAAACCCAATTCAGATTTTGTGTGCTATATTTGGTTCTTGGCTTTCATGATCATAAAGAAATCTTGCTTAGGAGGAAAAAGAATTATATAAAAATATAAAAAAAGCACCTTGGCTTCCCAGAAGTAGACATCAGTATGGCACAAAGAGGTATAAAGGATTTTCAAACGAACTTCATTTGTCTGTGGTGGTGCTACCTCAACTTCTTCAATCACCAGTGGCTTCCCTGCTTCCCATGCTACAGCAGCTACATAAACAAAACCAAAACCAAAAACCCTTTACTCAATAAATCTCAGAAACATTAAAAAAAAACAGCAAGCAAGATGATTCTATAAAATAGACAAGCCATCAATTTCTATACACATGGTTGGTTAGAGTATGATACCTCTGCAGCGTATGACCTGTCCAACAGTATTGGAATTAGACATTCTTCCTCCTCTTGGTTACTGAGAATCCAATGAATGCAGCTAAGAACTTGAAATTGAAACTCTGAGAAAGCTTTGTAGTAGTATGTAACAGACTTGTAACTTTTAAGAACAGTGTTAAGTTTCTGGTGTGGTTTGAAATAAAGGCAGCATGTGTAGGTATTTATACATCGTCCCATAAAGAAAAGAGGAGGCTGAATTAGAATAATTTAATAGATTAAGGATATTGCTGCGTGATGTTGTCCTAGAACATTAGACTTTTAACAATTGTTAGTTCCAATGGCAAAACCAAAACCATTCCTTGATTTCAGTTGTTAGGAATTTAGTCCCTGGTTTTACAGGCTGGTTTAGCGAGTCTCCAATCAGATTAATTTTCATTGATGATTATACATAACTAAATAAAAATAGAAAGTTGCTCGATTATAATAGAATTGGAGGACTAGGGGTTTTGTCATCTTTCGTTTTTTTTTTCGGTTCATAAAGTTTTGTCATCTTTCTGGTTACTATAATAAAAATAACTGCCAATGACAGAAATACGAGGATTAGTGGTGGTTTTGGTATTGGACCACAGTCCCCTGTTTGGTCGATTCATTAGTCATAAGAAAGAAGTATTAAAATAAATATTAAGCAACTTGTACCAAGAAAAAATTAAATATTAAGCAACCAATTACAGTAAGCGTGGGCTGCGTGGCTACACTGTTTATGTCATCCTTTTAATATGCGAGACTAAAGTTAAAAATGCTGTCGCCCATGAATGATGCAACAGAACTTGTTGGATTGACATTGAACCATGCAAAGTAGGACAAATGAACCAAGAGGCACGAGGCGATGGAGTCTAGTCTAATGAAAAAAGGAATGGATTTGCAGACTAGTGGTCTTATGTTCGAATTCTTATGACACATTGGTAACCCAGAGGCATGAGGAAGAGTTACTCATAAAACGAGTTTGTTGTCATGATTGAGAAATGTCAATAATCCAACTCACGGTTTTTACAGTTGTCATTTGACTTGGAAAGAAAGAAACAAGAGGCACAGTAGTCATATTGATAAGTCCCTGTTTCAATTTTCAAACCCTGTTTTGATAAGAATAATTCTCGTAGCATAAAGTCTTTCGCTAGTGGCTTAAAAGAATACTGGTTTTATACATTTTTTATGATGGATTCTGATTCTTACGTAAGCACATTAAACTTGGAAAGAAAACAAGCAAACTTGGATTGTTAATGGTTTTACTTTAATGTCACAAGACCCTTGCATTTGGTTTCAGAACGGAAATGCTATAATGAGGGGGGTTTTTGGTGAGAGAGCCAACACACATCAAAGGCCATAACAAGCACAAAAATCATAACATGTCCCAAGTTCATGGCACACCTAGAATTTGATCCAACTCAAACCTAGAAAAAGGTCTAGAGATGTGCCGTCGCGGACGTGAGGATTGAAAGGCAGCCAGGACAACACCACCATAGCCAGAGTTGAGGGAGAAATCCGCCAACCACAATTGACTACACATATTTTGAAAAGACAATTAAAATCGTGATAATTCAGAAATTTTAATTTGGCCATAGTGAGAAGGTCTTTTAAGTAAAACAAGAGACTATTGAGATTTTTTTGTTTTGTTTGGATCGGGAGAGACTATTGAGACTTGAACAAGATAAATGTTGGTTGAAATTGACATTAATCTTGAACTGATGCATAAGTGAAGACTTTTAATCAGCATTGTTTGTTGCCAACCCTGATACTAGTCTACAATGGCTACACATGTGTCTATTTGGGATTCCAAACCTCTACATTTAGTATCGATGCATTTACACGTACTTAAAAAAATCTAAACCATTTAATTGATTCAATGGAATTTAATTATTCCACATCATCATAATTGTATTAGATTAAAACTCCTCCTTTTGCACCTTATCATTCACTCATCTCTTCCTCTCCCAAAAGGCTACGCGGTAAATCATTTTTATAATTGTCAAAACATTGAATTTGATTCAAAAACTAATATCCAATTCGACATGTCTCCTACCAATAAATTATCTCTTTTAATGTATTAATTTTGTAAATTATAGACACTGTTGCTTCTTGAATTGCATTTCGCTCTCGTCACTTTGTCTTATGAATAAGACAATACGGTGTATATCAGAATTCCTTCTCTTTATTTTGCCCATTTTTCATTTATGATTTTGCAGGATTATTTTTGCTGTTGAAACAGTATAGTATTAAAGATTAGAATTTGATAATATCATTTCCTATGCCTTGTTGAGAGCCACTCATCTCAAATGGAGAGAGAGAGAGAGAGAGAGAGAGAGAGAGAGAGAGAGGTGGCAACCATGGCTGGCAGTGTATATGTGACCCTAGTGTCAGAAAAGCTAAAGAGAAGTACCAGAAGGAGGCATCGAAGGTGATAAGGGGTCAACCTCTACCAATGCCATGGAGTCGGGGGAGCCTGGGCAGCTGTTGCACTGCAAGTTTCCTGAACGTGTTTTCTTTCTTTTCTTTTCTTTTTGAAAACTAATATATTGTGTTGTAAACGAAAATATATTCAATTAGGATTTTAATATATTGTTTTGAAGCTTAAAAATCCAATGGTATTCAATTAGAATTTTTAAGTAATTAATAAAAGTATGATGGTATTCAGGCTCAGTTTGGGATTGCTGTCACTTTTAAAAAAAATTGCTTCTGCTGTGCTTTGAAAATAATTAGCTGTAAAGTAAAGCAGCTCCATATTTGGTAAACAATATTTTTAAAGTGCTGTTAGTACAAAAAGCAGTGTAAAAAACGTTTGGTAAATTTTAATATAAAATTGTTGTAACTGTGAATAATTACTAAAATAGACATGATGTTAAAAGTGTTATGGTCGTGGTGGTGGTGGAGTTGGTGGATGAGGTGGTGGTGGCAGAGGATGAGGAGGAGGAGGATGTGGTGGTGGTGGTGGATTTGGAGGTTTTGGAGGAGGTGGTGGTTGTGATGGTGGTGGTGGTGGAGTTGGTGGATGAGGTGGTGGTGGCAGAGGATGAGGAGGAGGAGGATGTGGTGGTGGTGGTGGTGATGTTGGTTGTGGAGGTGGTGGTGGATTTGGAGGTTTTGGAGGAGGTGGTGGTTGTGATGGTGGTGGTGGTGGAGTTGGTGGATGAGGTGGTGGTGGCAGAGGATGAGGAGGAGGAGGATGTGGTGGTGGTGGTGGTGGTGGTGATGTTGGTTGTGGAGGTGGTGGTGGATTTGGAGGTTTTGGAGGAGGTGGTGGTTGTGATGGTGGTGGTGGTGGAGGTGGTGGAGGAGGTGGAGGAGGTGGAAGTGGTGGTGGCGGTGGTTGTGGAGGTAGTGAATGTTGTGGTGCAAGTGGTGGAGTTGGATGTGGAAGTGGAGGTGGTGTCATTTTTGAAAATGAATGATGATATTTTTGGAATTAAACAAATTCATTAAATGTTCATATCTGCTTCTTTTGAAAGCAGCTTTGAAAAGCAACACAGAGCCTGCTTTTAAAAGCTGCTGTCAAAAGGCCATTGCTTTTAAAATAATCGGGATATTTTTTTTTTACCAAACACCTTAAACTGCTTAACTTTAAAGTGAAGTAAGTTTTTGGCGAAAAAAAGCAATCCCAAACGGGGCCTCAATCAGGACTTTTGAAAGATAAAAAAAAGAAAGTCCCAAATTTTAATGATGTGTAGTTACCTGGATACTCTTGAGCAAATAAAGTATGCTTAAATCTTCTTTTAATGATGCACCCAATCTAAGCAAACAAAAGTAAAAATTAAACTTTTATTTAGTATGTAATAAAACCATTGCATATATAACTTGATAAACTTCAGCCAAAAGAAAATATACAACTTGATAAATTTATATAGATCATTTCATGCAAGTCAAATTACAGGGGCATCACAAGCCCAAAAAAAAAATACATATAGGCTTGTAATTAAGCATTATTCAATGTCTGTTCATACAGGATTGAGGGTAGGATTGTCAGTCAGTACGTCGACTAATTTTACTGTTTCGTCAGCTCTCTCTCTCTCTCTCTCTCTCTCTCTGTGTACGTTGATATTTCTTCTTCTTCTTCTATAATGATCGGAGCTCAATATGATACGATATGACAGCATGACCGTCGATGGCCATTAAAAATATGCAGTTTTGTACCCGACTAATATTACTTTACTGATATTGTCGACTAATATCCATCTTATGTTATCTATAGATAATTTGATTCAAAGTAAGCCTTTGTAATTTGATTATACCGACGCCCCCCCTCTCCAATTATATCATCAGAGTAGAGAACAATCTAGAGTACTATAACAACAAATTAGTAAAGAAAAAAAAAAGTATGCAACCCCTTTACTTATTAGTTGATTATTTTAAAATCCTAATTAAATACCATCATATTTTTATTGATTACTTAAAAATTCTAATTGAATACAACTAGAATTTTAAGTTTGAAAACAATCTATTAAAATCCTAATTGAATACACCTCCTAAACTATAAAGGGAGAGGAGGTTTCTGACACTCATACTAACAAGGTGTCATGGGGTCCGAACTTGAGACCACTAATCTATAAGGGACTCATCAGATTTCACAAGTGAAAGGAAGGAATTTGTTGTTTAAAAAAAATAAATAAAAAGGTGTGGGTCAAACAGAGTTATGGTGTCCTCCACACGTTTGCTCCAGCTGTGTCCTGACCTGAGATCTCAACCACCAACCACTGCTCCTTGACTCCATTGATGAGGATGCTTCAAATGTGCTCTTTGCACTTGCTTCTAGGATTATGGTAGCTCTTTTTGCATGGGTGGTTTGTCCACCACCATTCTCCGTTCTAAGCATTGGTCTATTTCGTTAATGGTAGCAGTTGTGGATCTGCGACGGCGACACAACAAGTGGGAAGTAGCGGTTGTAGCATCTCCGATTTAGAGTTCTTCCTTTGTGTTTGTATTGGGCTCGATGTTAGTTTTAGGTTTTTTCCTTTATGTAGTTTCTATTTTTCTTTCTATTCGGCTAAGGCCTTGTACTTATTAGTGTTGGGCTGGTTTTTATTTTTGCATTTTTTGACTTTGTAATCCTTTCATTTTATAGAAATTTAGTTATATACCCAATCTTAGACATAATCTTATAAAGAAACCCTATACCATTTAAAAACTATAAACACACCCAAAAAAAACCCCAAAAATCGACAGCTGTCAATTTTTTCAATTTAATAGCTGTTTTTTAGTTTATTTGTGTGTGTTAAATACCTATATTGCCCTTGAACTAAGGATTTGAGAGAGAAAAATCAGATCTGCCCAGATCTGTCAAAAAACAAAAAAACAAAATCTGCCAAAAAACCAGATCTGCAAAAAAATCAAATCTGCCAAAAAACCAAATCAGATTTATTTTCTCCTTTCTCGCTGGTGCTTTCTCTTGTGTTGGAGCAAGAGGAGCTTCCATTGAAGCTCAATCTCAGGTCCAACTATATTCTTCATCTTTAATCTACAATTTCAATATTTCACCTTCAATTTCTTGTTCTAAAATCGTGCTTCTATTGATATTTTTTTTTTGGGATTGTTCAAGACCTCGAACGAACCTAGATCAGATGCTCTTAGCTCTACTCCTCATCTTCAAGCTCTACTCCTCTTTCGCCACGTCGTCGTCATCATTGTCGTCATCATCATCATCATCTTCGTCGTCGTCATTTGGTTTGGACTTAAGATTTTTGATCTTTTGCTTCAATTATGTGTTTCTCTTCAGATTTTAGTTGATTTTCGAAATGAATTTTAAGTTTTGATGATCGATTTATCTTTTGTTACTATTTCAGTTATGGATCTCATTTTTGTTTAACGATGTACTTCTATGACAGAATATTAACAATGCACTTCTATAACAGAGTATTAACAATGTACTTCTATGACATAATAGTATTAAAAATCTGAGTTCGGCTTGTTTTGAGTTGGTCTGGTTTGTTCTTTCTTCATCTTTTCTTTGGTGGACATGCATTAGAAATAGCAACATGACAAGCATTAATCAACATGACAGTAAACTAGCATTGTTATTACCATAGACTAGAACATTACAAGGGTAGATATGCATTAGAAATAGGATGTCATAGGAAACTAGCAGTGTTATTACCCTATACTGGAACATTAGATGGGTAGATATGCATTAAAAATAGGATGTCATAGGAAACTAGCAGTGTTATTACCCTATACTAGAACATTACAGGGGTAGACATGCATTAGAAATAGAATGTCATAGGAAACTTATATTGTTATTACCCTAGACTAGAACATTACAGCCATTAATCAACATTACAGTAAACTAGCAGTGTTATACCATAGACTAGAACATTACAACCATTAATCAACATGACAGTAAACTAGCAATGTTATTACCCTAGACTGGAACATTACATGGGTAGACATGCATTAGAAATAGGATGTCATAGGAAACTAGCAGTGTTATTACCATATACTGGAACATTACAGGGGTAGACATGCATTAGAAATAGGATGTCATAAGAAACTAGCAGTGTTATTACCCTATACTGGAACATTACAGCCATTAATCAACATGACAGTAAACTAGCAGTGTTATTACAATAGACTGGAACATCACAGCCATTAATCATGTGTGGAACATTATAGTCATTAATCAACATGACACGTAACGTAAATGAAGCTATTGTTTTCAAGACGTTTTGTTTGTAATGAATTGTTTGGTTTTTTTATAAAATTGGGTTGGGCTTGTTTTGGGTGCTATTTAAGTTTTTTTTGTTGGGCTTCTTTTTTAAGTTGATCAATGGTAGTAATGTAATTTATAGGAACTTAAACACCAATTTCTTATATAGTAAATGAGTTTTGGGTGTGTTTCTAAAGTGCATTTCATGTGGAGTTTTTTTATAATTTCAACCTCTATTTTGGGTATATTAGTAAAGCTTCCTTTATTTTAATGGAACGAATTACCTTGATTTTTAAAAAAAAATTTTTAAAAAAACAGAGTTAGAGTGGGTCCCACAGAGCAGAGTGAAAAAAACAGATGGGCCGGTGCAGACGGGACACGGGTGGCTGTAAATTCAGGTGGGTGGTTGGGCTTTGGGAGCCCACATAAGGCCACATGTCATTTCATTGTCAAGTCTGCAACAAACAAATGCGACAAGCTTTGACGCTTAGTTACAGACACTGCCTCCGCTCCCATCCCATGTACGAGAGACAGTACCCCTACCCGTTTCCCCACTACATTTTGTTTCATATGTTTTAGCAAACTCTCCATACTTTTGTGTTACTTCTTCAAATACTTCTTTTAACGGTTCTTTCGAGGTTTTTGTTCTCTTAAAACAATCTTTTTCTTGTTCATCTTTTTTTTTCTCTTCTTTTATAAGATGATTTCTCAGATCACTAGTTGTATATATCCTCGAGTCTTTCCCTCTCATCACGAGACTTAATCAAATTATTGATGAAACTTAGGAATGTCTTCTTTGTTTTGGGTACAGTAACTCTCCTCTCTATATTTCTCATCACGTGAAAAAGTGTCTGTTGTTGACAAATGTGTTATTAGCAAAATTCCCACTAAAAAATGCATGTCCTCGTAAAGTCTTTGAGATAGGGTACAAAACTGCCTCTCATTAACTGCGCTAGGTAATTGAGCTTCTCTCGCTTTTTTGACCGAGTGGAATAACATTTCTGTTTGAAATTAATGGCATTCTGCACTTGGAAACTTTGCAGACACTTCATTTTCTTTTCCCCAGTTTTAAATTAATACTTAATTAGAAAGCCTGGAAACTTTTTTTCTTTTGTTACAAAAAGCTTGGAAACTTTCTGAGAAGAGAATAACTGGGCGTAGCTTTATGCTTGATGAGAATTGCAAAGGCGGATATGCTTTTTACTTTTTACTTTTTACTTTACTACTACAACAGTGAGGGTAAGGTTCATGGTTTGATTCGTCGATTTCACACAAAAGCCCACCACTGTTTAGAAGTAAACATATCATTGGCTTTGTAGATTCTCCATGATATCTTGAGCCTCCTGAATCCTGATAACGAGTCATCTTCCCATGGGTTGGGGTTCGAGTCTCTGTCATAAAGATGAAGTGCGCATAATGATAAGGCCACAACAAGGCTCAGGATTCATCAGCTTTCATTTTATTTGCCCCACATTTTTAAGGACGACAGAGGGCGAGTTTCTCCATATCTAGATGCTTTAAATTTCTGTTTTGCTTTTATCAAGCATGCATTTGGACCATTTTAACATCATCCAACACCAAAAAGAATGCAGAAATGCAGATGAGGGACATCAGCTTAGCTAGAGTTCGAGTATCGTACGTTAAAATGGTTTGGCTACATTTTATAGTACAAACTTTTTAAGACCTATATATATGCACAGATCAAAACCCTAACTAGCTAGCACATATGTTTATGTTTATATGTATACAGTTAAACTGTGCATATGAATTACACATTCATGTAAGAATCAATTTTATCAATAGTCTAGATGATATATCGACTACTCAACCAGCTTATTATGGATTGATTTGATCGAGTAGTACTATTCAATACATGACACAACCAAATTCATTTTTACAGTGAACCTAAATTTTCTAAAGATTATTTTTCCGTTCGGTTCATAGCCTAATCAATTTAATTAATAGTAAATTGAGCTTAAATCCATAAAATTCATTTTTTTAATCACCTACAACTCTTTTCTTTATTTTTCTATTTAAAATACCCAATTTTTCCAAATAAAACCCGATGACTAGAATCCAAGTAAGCAAGTTAACTAATCTAGCTTAAAATCTGATTTATTCTATTTTTCAGATTCCAAAACTATCCCTAATTACAAGTTAACGTGTTATATGGGGGTGTAACTAATGACACATGTTAAATTTGGAAAGATCTTTAAATAGTTGTAATGGATGTATGAATTAATTTAGAAACTTATTTGAAATTAAATATTAAATTCAACATTAACATATTAGTAACGTTTTGGTTTATTTAATAAATTTTTGTTGTTGTTTCCTTTTATGAATCATACTACTAGTAATCTATTTTATTATAGTTTTATGAATAATAGTGTACATTCTAATTATGTTGAAAAATATTTTGATAATCTATTTATTATTTGTTTTATGATTTTTTTTTTATAAAAATGAACCTATTTTTTCTCTGAATAAAGTACCTATTATTTGTTTTGTGAAAAACAATTTTTTTTTTAAATGAACCTATTTTCTCTCTCCAAATAATGTACCTATTTTTTTTTCCTCTAATAATGACCTAGTAAAAAAATGTACTTATTTTTTTAAATGAACCTATTTTTCCTATCCAAATAATGTACCTATACACATTTATAGGTACATTGTAAAATAATTTACCTATGGGTAATGTACCTATATTTTCTATAAATTATTGTGTACCTATTTTTAATTTATGAAAAATGTACAGAAATTTCAATTACTACGTCAGTTATTTTGGTTTACATATATTTTTTGGTTTGCAATTTTAGGGGGCGATATGTGAGAGGGAATGACAACCAAAAGAAATGAGTTGATTGATATGCTATTAATAGGGAGTATTAATTACAATTCTGGCAGTTAATGAAATGCTTGAAATAAATTATAAATAAAATATGAAGTTTGGTGGCAACGATGTAAAAATATAGGAATACTACGACCTCTTATATCATACTGATCATTTAAATTTGAAATTGGATTTTACACATAGATTTATAGAATGATGGGTATATATGTCTAGGAAATAGAAAATTTAGAGATCTATATTAAGCCCTTTAATTTACCACCAATCTAAAGATGATCTTTTAAATTAAATTTATTTCCATATAAAAATTAAAGATGATTTTTCCTTTTGGCAACGCAACATTTAAAATTCAAAATTCAAAACTAAATTAAGGATTTTTAATTTATTTCCGTTCTTTACCTCAAAGGGTAAAATGGTCATAAGAAAATAATTAATAAACCATTTGTTCTTAAATTAAAAAGTCAATGTTAACCAAGGTGGTTGGTGTGAGTGGTTCGGCACTCTCATTCCTTAAGAGAGGTCAGGGGTTCGATCCTTGCTCTCGTATGGAGTCACCACTTTGGCCAGCACTTTACCCCTTACGGGCCAACTCGGTGTGAGCGGGAATTAGTCTGGGTTGTGGTTAAGGCTTAAAGGTGCCACCCATGGTTGGGGCCCATTCAGGACCACCTCGTGGTTCAGACCGAAAAAAAAAAGTCAATGTTCTTAAATAATTTTTTTATAAAAAGAGTTAGGTTAAATCTAATTATTGCTTAAGAATTTGAGTCCATTTCAAATTGTTTTTTGGACTTTTTAGTAGCAGCAGCAACAGCGACCACAAGGATGAAGATAACGAAAAAGAGGGGTTGGCTTAGCATGTACAGGTGGACCGACCCTTGTTCTTGTGTTGGAGGGCAAACGTCCAAACATAGCTAGCAAGAATTGCAACCCATTGGGAGACCATACAGTGACTAGTACTAGTTGCCTTTTATGATCGGTGTGCTGAGAAATTGAAGGGAGGGTGGGTGGGAGCCGTGGGGTATGAGGGCAGGGACGATGGAGAAGGGATGAAGGGATGGTGGGTTCTTCCAAATGGTTCTGAATATTGTGTAAAGGGTGTGGGACAGTGGGTTGTGCTAATGCTGGTTAGGTGTTTGGTGGGTTGGGTATGAAGATGGGTGTGGATTTTTTTTCTTTTTAAACATGGGTGTGGTTGCGTGTGAGAGGGATAGAGAGAGTTGTAAATTTATTCTCGGAAGTTATTTTACATATGGGAAAATTTGTCATTAAAATTTTGATGATAAGATGAGTGGGGAAATAAGACAGGTGAATGAAAATAACTGCGCTCAAAATCATACGTAACTAATTTATTAATGTGTGAGAACTAGACAACTAATTACTACAAAAATAAAAAGTAAAATAGGAAAGTCATTGACTATCCATCAAATGTCAAGAAAATTCACTTTGAAAAGGTGACCATTGCCTCAAACATAAATAGATACACCTAGACAGGAGGGACATAATGAGTCTTATCCTCAAATGCATCTTTATCCATAAATAAAAGTTCAACAAATACAAAAGTTAAAACTAAAATCAAAAGTAAATGCAATGCAATACAAAACAACACCATTTAAATCTAAATTTAACCCTACGAGGCTTGAAACTCTTAGATTCCTCAATTATTGATGCATTATTGATATTATTAGCAAACTCTCTTTCAATGTGAAGGATTATACAGTCAGCAAGAAATTCATTAGCTATGATGCTTCGAAGTCGATTCTTAATACTTTTCATACATGAGAAAGCTCGTTCTGTTGTTGCTGTAGAAACAGGAATAGTCAACACCAACCAAGTCAACCTATTAAGGAAAATGTAGTTTACTGCCAAAGTTGTTTCCACTAATTGTTGACATAACTAAGGAAGAGTATTGATTTTCTTAAAGCAAGGAAGACGATATATATGATTTTGAAAATACCTGAGCTCTTTTTTTAAAAACTTTCAACTTATGTGGAAGGAAATCAACATGATAGAATTTCTCAGCAAGTTTACATATATGCTCAATATTGAATAACAATGCTTGTAATCCAATCCATATACCAAGCATATTACTAGCATCATCATACCCTTGACTACGCATATTCTATACTAGAATGTCGTTATTACCAAGAACTTTGCATATCTCATTTTTAAGAATCAAGGCATTAGTGTTTGCAATACTCACAATATTGAAAAACCGCTCCCGAATAAATCCATCACAACTAACAAATCTTAGAATTATAACCATTTTTTCTTTACCGGATTCATCAAGTAATTCATCAACAAAAATACAAAATTTGTTCTTCCCAAGTTCTCTACAAATTGTCTTCCTCACCTTAAATATGCAAGATTTGTTTTTGTATGTCATTGGAAATGTACTGAGCATTTTGAGGAGCCTTATCTAGGACAACTTTCTCAACTTCTATATTCATTCTTGCAAAAGACTTTACTATTTCAATGGAATTGCCCCGATTAAATGAGTCAACGAATTCATCATGGCCTCAAAAAGCCAATGCTTGATTTGCTAGATACCTAATGCTCTCTATTGTGGTCGTAAGTCGCAACTGATTGTCCATCACTTGTTGTTTTGATTGCTTATCTACTACCTTTTCAATATGAAGAGATGGGTTTTTAAAGCTAATCCGCTTTTGCATAGCAAGATGATGCGGTGAATTTAGCTTGCCTACATGATGTTGAAATGCACATTGATTCCCACCAATTCTCTTCCATTTTTGATTCCTATCAACAATAAAGGTTGGGTGTGACTGATTCATGTAAAAAAGAAAGCAAGAAAAATAAAATACCTTATTCTTAGGAACTGAATACTCAAGCCAAGTGAATTGGCCAAACTATTTTTTATTAAATCGACGAAACTCCCGCCATTCTAAGTGGCTTGAATAATCTTCTAACTCGAGTTGACATGGTCCTAAAAAAATATATGCTCTTCACATATTATCTTGTTCATTCACTGGATATTTGCATATTAGACGACGTAATCTTGGATCACGCTCAAGATAATTGATATTAAAATCATGATCATCATCGGCTCTTTGAGATTCAACTCTTTCAACTGGAGGCTTGACAATGGGAGACTCGGGAAGATTTTGGTAATCGCATATTGGAGTAGATAAAGAAGTGCTAGAAGACAATGTTCTAGATGATGAACCATCATTCTTTTTCTTAAAAAAAGACAACAAATTCTTTGTTCTCTTGGGATTCCGATTGTGATCCAACATAATAAAAGATAGCCTATGAATAATATGTAGAAAGAATTTTAATCAAACATATCAACAAAAAATCAAACAAATTCTCAAAATAGCATCTCAACAATACCAAACCAAAAATTATAATTCATCCATAATTAAACCCTAGAATACTCAATTTTAATAAAATCCCAAATCAAAACCCTAATTACTTTCAACAAAATCCCAAAATTATAATTCATCCCTAATTAATCCCTAGAATACTCAATTTAAATTAGAACTATAATTAAAGATATATAGCAAATGAAAAAATGAGAATAATACTTGTTGTTGACAAACGGAGAGGAGAAGGTGTTGTTGCCAAGTTGCCCACTCAAGATAATAGAATATGTAGCCAATAGAGGGAGAATTTGACCCAAAAAAAACAAAGGGAGGAGAAGCTTGCTGCTGTCGAGTAGCAAAGAGAGAGAGAGAGAGAAACAAGAAGTTTAATACTCAAAAGAGAAGGAGAGAGAAGATATGGGACCAAATGAATGGGCAACATGTGTAGGGCTTGCTTTTAATTTTTTAAAATTTTGGGCTGGTCTTGTAACCCATATTGACTTTTTTAAAAAATAAAATAAAATTTGGGTTGGGCAGGCCCTATGCATAGCACCACCCATGAGTCTAACTCAATTGAAAAAATCCATTACTTCAAATGATTTTAGATTCGAACTCCATATAGTATATATGTGAGAAACTATCTTCTCCATATAATTTAAATTATTGCTTGTAGTAAAAAAAAATCGTCAATCTTCGTCAACATATACTGCACAACCGTGCCTCCCGCTAAAAACCTCAGTACTACTAACACAAAAATAAAAATAAAAATAAAACCTCAAGTACAATACACACCACAAGTAAATATATAAAACCACAGTACAATACTGTATACCACCACAAGTAAATTAGTAACTCTTTGAGGGACATTCTCGTCCATAACCTCCTATATAAACTCTCAAGTGTTCACTCTCATCTCTCATGTAAGTGCAACTCTACCTTGAACTGAGAGCTAAACAAAGAAAAAAGGTAGAGAAAAGCACTTAATAAGAAGATGATAACAGCACAAGATTTCTACAAAGTCACCTGTGCAATTGTCCCGCTATACTTTGCAATGCTGGTGGCCTATGCCTCTGTCAAATGGTGCAAAATATTCACACCGGAGCAGTGCTCCGGCATCAACCGCTTCGTCGCGGTTTTCGCGGTTCCGGTGCTGTCTTTCCACTTCATATCCCAAAACAACCCTTATCAGATGGACACCAAGTTCATATTGGCTGACACTTTCTCTAAGCTCTTGGTCCTTGCTTTGCTCTCACTTTGGGCAATTTTCTTCAAGGCAGGAGGGCTTGACTGGCTTATCACTCTCTTCTCATTGGCCACTCTGCCCAATACACTGGTCATGGGAATCCCTTTGCTCAAGGCCATGTATGGTGATTTCACTCAATCCCTCATGGTTCAAGTGGTTGTGCTTCAATGCATCATATGGTACTTTTTTTTTTTTTTTTTATGGCAAGTTTATTTCTTGTTTAATTTGTGAATAAATAAATAAATATTGAACCAGAGTCTCTCACTCGATCTCTGGCAGGTACACACTTTTGCTCTTCCTCTTTGAATACAGAGCAGCCACACTACTCATCCAAACCCAGTTCCCGGGGCCCACCGCCGCAGCCATAACAAAGTTCGAAATCGATGACGACGTTATCTCCTTAGACGGCCGCAACGCGCTTTGTACCGAGTCGGAAACCGACGATAACGGCCGTATCCGGGTCCGCATCCGACGCTCCACGTCATCAGTCCCTGGCTCCTCAGCTCTATCATCCTCCATGGGTCTTACTCCCAGACCATCAAACCTTTCCAACGCCGAAATTTTCTCAATCAACACACCTCACCATGCAAACCATGACTTCACGTTGGGGCATGGTGACGTGGCGTTTGGGTATCGATCCGCAAGCCCTCAATTTTCCACCGGCTACGCGTCCTCTGACGCGTACTCGCTACAGCCGACGCCGCGTGCGTCGACTTTTAATGAAATGGACACCACGACTGTCGCCACCACGGCCAACACTCCGGTTTGGGGGAGGTCTCCTGTGGCCGGAAAGTTTTCCCAGCAGCCTTCGCCGGCGTTTAGCGGCGTGAGGATGGTGTGGGAGTCGCCGGTGAAATGTGAAAGTGGGGATCAGAATCAGATACAACACGGTCGCAAAGAGGTTGGAGGTACGCATGTGCATGTGTAGATGTAGACTTGTCGTGTGGTATGTCTTTTTACGCTTTATGTTGTGAAGGGGACAAACGGTGTCGTTTTGTGTGATGAAGAAGAACATCAACGAGACATGCAGCTTTTTCAGGGAGGATATGTACGCTTTGTCCTCTTGTAGAGTAAACAAAAACAGCTAATGCACAGTGTACAAATATAATCAATTAATCCCTACGTGAAAAGATAAATAATTACACAAATTTTACAAATACTTGGGTATATATTGTTAATAAAAAGACTAGAAACTAATTAAGGGGGTCTACCCAGTGTTAAAAGGGCCTTGACTTGCAGACCAAACGTTTCAGGTTAGCTTCATAGTTGTGTGTGTGTGAGAAATCCCTCTCCCCTGTTATTTAGATTATCGCTTGTTCAAAAAAAAAAACAAAGACTAGAAACTAAAATACCATTTTTTCTATGGAGATAATTATAATATCACAAATCCAAAATATAATTGCACCTAGAGGGTAGAGAAATAAGTTAGAATCAAGCAAGATTAAAGGTTCGATTTTGCAGAGTTCCAATGTGTTCGAATCTCTCTGCTCTAAATATAGCTTATATTAAATAAAATACATGTCAATTATATGATTATGTATGATGATATTTCCCTGTGAAAAAAGTCTTCAACCTCAAAGGAGACATGTGGTGTCTCCACTCAAAGCCTAATTCAAGAGGAAAGTATTCAAAATTTTCCTAAACCAATTAACACAAAGTCATGTCAAAATTTCTACTTATATTTTGCTTAGTCATCAGAACTTTCATTGATAGGTGCCATCATTTGCTTGAGAGCACGTGTGTAATGATAAAGGGGAGCTATTTGATTACTTAATCTTGGTAGTCATGGTAAAGAATCCTATAAATGATAACGCCCAAATCATGCTCACCCAAAATTTTCAGTTTCTAATTATGTTGTCTAATTGTGCTTCGTAAAAGGAGGAGCATTAATTTCTAATATAGTAATACAGAAATATGTATCACTAAGTGGTATAATCTTATGTCGTGATACTATTAATCTGAATAGTTTAATTCTTTAAGTAAATATGGGCTTAGCCACTCTGCACCCAAGTTCAAATTCTGTTCCCTGTAATTTAGATTATATTAAAATAGAATATCGTTTGTTTAAAAAAAAAAAAAGTTTATTTCATTATTAATTATTTTCTCAAACTATTCATTTGAATCCTATCCACTCAAAAAAAAAATAAATAAATGAAGTTTGTCAACCTAACAATTGAATCAAATAAATAAAAATATTTGTGAATTAAACTCATGTGAATCATCATTGATTGTTTTTCACTCTCTTTGTTTCAGAGAAAGAAATCAGCTTCAGAGACTGCACCAAAATCCCAATGCCAGAGGAGGCAGATACGAAGGCCGCAGAAACTAATCAAGAAATGCCAAGTGCCCTAGTCATGCTAAGGCTTATACTAATCATGGTTGGAAGAAAGCTTTCCCGCAACCCAAACACATACTCAAGTGTCTTAGGCCTTGTCTGGTCTCTCATCTCATTCAAGTGAGTTACATAAATATATATCATAAAGTCTTAATCATTCTCGTTAACAGCTCTTTTATTATAACTTTCATCCTAAGCTAAGCTATGCCATTCATGATCGTTTTATTCTCTTTTATTTTTCAGGTGGGATGTGGGGATGCCGAATTTGGTGAAATATTCCATAAAAATAATATCCGATGCAGGTCTGGGGATGGCTATGTTCAGTTTAGGTATTTCATCTCTGCATTGCTAATTAGTACGTCATATAATGTGACAGTTGACGTATACTTAATATATATATGAATTATTACAATTAACTGTTAACGCATCAATTGTCACATCATCGTTTAATTATAGAGCATGAAACAAATTTTTAGTTTTATTTTTAAAATTCTATATCACAGGATTGGATTCCATTGCACTTTCATATGATGAAACATTGATGTTTTGGGTTTGACTTTTGAAAATGGCAATAAATCGTTATGAATGAATGTTGTAGGGTTGTTCATGGCCCTTCAGCCTCGGATTATTGCGTGTGGCACAAAAAGGGCAACAATGGGGATGGGGATCCGTTTTATTTGTGGGCCTCTTCTAATGTCTGCTGCCTCTGTCGCCACTGGTCTAAGAGGAGTAAAACTACATGCTGCCATAGTTCAGGTACTGTCGTAATACATGGATGAATAATTGGAGAAAATTACATGCAAACCATTGAGCTATAGGTCGCTAGGTTTTATGACAATTTCCCTCCATAATATAAAATCAGAAAATGAAAATTAAAAACCATTGAACCACATTTGTTGTCACCTCAATTAAAGCTTTGTTACTACTTACGGCTAACTCCGTTCACTTTTTAAGTCGAGTCTATTGTCCAAGTGACATTAATGTCACCTTAATCTTTCATGATGATATATGAAATGTTGAATAATTGATGATTTGATCAGGCAGCGCTTCCACAAGGAATAGTACCATTTGTCTTTGCTAGGGAATACGGGCTGCATCCTGACATTTTGAGTACAGGGTAAGTTCATTTTGTTCTTATTTCTACTTTATCTTCATACATTGATTCATAAATTTTATCGTATAGAATTGTAAAATTATTAGCAGTGTAAAATATTTTGTGAAAAAGTCTTATAGGATTCTGCTTAGCCAAAAAGAGAGAAAGGGGGAAAAAAATCTTCGGGTGCTATGAAAAATCTTGAACCAATTATTATGGTTTTCCCTTTATTAAGGTGGTGAAATGTGAGTAGGCTTTTGCTAGCTTTCATTGTGTAGCCCAACCTTCAAACCAGACATTAAAGAAAAAGGAAGTTGAAAGGATTTAAAGGACAAGAACTATAAACTAGTTTATTAAGTGAAAAATCAACAATCTTCTAGTTTTCATCACTTTCCCCCCTCCCAATTTCATTCATCAACGGGTCATGTGGGGGCAATGGTACTATATACCAAAAGTAGCTAATTGATTGTTGTTTCACCTAGTCAAATGTTAATGTTGGTTCGATGCATCATCTGTGAGTAAGAGCAATGTTATGGGCAGTCGTCTAAGGAGAGTGGTCCACCTCTGTGGTCAGTGTCCTAAACACTACCATGATGAGTAGTTGTTAGCCGTTAGTTGATGTGAACCCATCATGATTAACTTTAAACATATTGTTTGATGTGAACTATTCTATAATGGGCTTCACATCAATCATTGACTAAGAATGTCTCTCACGCGTGCATGGATACCAATTATAAGAAGTCTACCGGAAATTAATGTTAGTGGCATTGTATTTCTCTCACACACTCAACCACTTAACTTTAATGGAAAACAAAAAGTAGGAGATACTACTAAGGCAAGACTTAATCCAAAAAGTACTTATAAACATAATCGAAAACTAAATTAAACAAAAACTTGTCTGCCTCCAACTTCTGAAAAACTATCTTTGATAAAATTAGACACACACTTAGTTTATGAAAATACATAATTATTCATTCAATATGCTAATTGCAAGAAATATTTATAAGTTCTGCCCTTGTTATGCAGGGTTATTTTTGGGATGCTAGTGTCCTTGCCAGTAACGCTCCTCTACTACATACTTCTAGGTTTGTATTAATGGAAAAACCAGAAGATGATAATAAAAAAGAAAAAGTTTGCATTTTCAGCTAAAGCATATGAACTGAATCGTCTAAAGGCAAGAATGCTCTCTGAGGTTTGGTGTCATAGTAGTACATAGACTAGTGGTGGCCGAAAGGAAGATGGAAATCATGGCTTATGATTAAGGTAGGAGACTTATTTTTCTTCTTGGGGTTGGGTAAAGTTGCCCCGACCAAACCATGTATTTTGACTCAAGAAAAAAGAAAAGGAGAAGAAAAAGGCTAAATCATGTTGTTCCTACTATTTCTTCTTTTTTTTCCTTTAATATTTAAAGCAATTATCATGCAATAGTTCTTGCTTTTTTGGTAACAAATTTTATTTGTGAAGTCAATTAGACAGATTTGGCTTACAATTGAAGCTTGTCTCGGAGATATATATATAGCATGATCATGGCCATGATTATATCTCTTGTTGGCCAAAATGCAAGTGCCAAGAAGATTACATGGCAAAAGCCTATGACTCTATGAGTTATGACCCAAATCTGTATCATAAGTGTATGTGGTAGTGTTAAAGCTAGCCTTGTTGCATTCTTGAGTCAGAAGTCTTGAAACATAATTATTGGTCGGTTTTCAATCTACTTAGTAGTCATATATACTGCACCTGAAAAATATGTTCTGCTCATCTCTCACGCCTTCATGTTTGACTTGTATTTTGATAAGATCCGACATTGGCAAAAGAAAATGTCAAACGGCCCTCAATAATCAATTAGATATTTATTTGGTCATGGGGTAAAATTCAGTATGGGTACGGGAATGAGGATTGTTATGAATCGAAGAACTTAAGAATTTGGGAGTAAGAAATTGGAATCAGATCAACTACTCCTCCTAGTTGATCTGATTCCTAGTTTTGAGGGTATTTGAGTGGAGATTTTACTATGGAACTCCCATAATTTTTTATTTCATATGTGTATGTAAATGAAGGAGAAGTAAGGAATTGGAATCATCCCAATACCTATGTGTTAGTAAACACAAGGAAAGAAGGAATTGAAATGATTTTGATACCCATTACTAATAAATAAACATGATAGTGAGAGGGACGTCTTAATTTTGCTTTGAAATAGTGTTTTATGAATTTTCAAATAAACTATCTACACTTTTAATTATTATGTTATTGAATATCTTTATTTAATAGATATTTTTCTTAATTTGAAATTATTACTTTGATTAATGGAATGAGAACCCAATCTTCGATGGGGAAATCATACTCGATTGAAATTGATAAGTTTTAGGGGATAGGGGTGGGGAAGGGGAGGGAAAATTTGATCCCAAGTTGTCTCATTGAAGAAAAACTTGTATGAAATGGGGATAGTACTGTTTTGCTATCCCCGATCAATCATGCTATGTTAAGTGAAAAAGTTATCACATGCGGCATAATGTGATTAATTAAGAATAGCAAAACAATGTTATCCCCGTTATACATAAGTGTTTCTCATTCTGTACCCTATCTATCTCTGTGTACCTTCCTATAGCCTAGTCCAGTGAGGACCAATGGACCCCTTTGCATAAAATTACAGGCTAGGGTTCCATATTCTCAATTGGGCCTAAATCCCTAAGGTCCAATTTTTTTTACACTTTCAATGGAGATAGACCAGGCTTGGATGGGCTTTTATATGCACAGAAAAGCTCTTTTGCTGAAAGCTGGATGTGGAAGAATGTTTGAGGTAATTTTCAGGCAATGGATCACGTTTACCACTCAGACTACTTGACCACTGACCCACTCAGACTATATGCACTACTAGTTATTTGTGGTGTAATGATATTTCTCTTTACTACGTGGAGGGAGATCCTAATTTCGATTTCCTCTTTCGTTATATATTTTTTTTATTGAATAACCAAGGAAAAAAGATTAGTTTTATTTACTGAAAATAAGGGGTGTGTAAGTATGTCGTCATTATGAGTAATGTTGTACAAATAAAATGCAAGGAAACTGGCCAAACTGCAAGAGAAGGGAAAAAAGACAAGGGGAAGGAGCAGAAAATTACAAGGAGGAAGAGAAACAAAGCTCAGAAGATGGAGATTTTCTTTGAAGAGAAGATAATTTATGTGGGAGCTTGAAGAAGAGCATAGTTAAACAAAGGAGAACAAAACTGCTGCATCTGCATAGTCAGGAGTTTGATTTCTTTTATCTTCTTTGCTATTAATTCTCTGGTTAAATTGTTTTTCTTATGAATTTTATGAGCTCTCTTGGCTAAAACCAAGATGGTATGTCAAAACTTGAGTAGTTATCATGGTAGATATATTGTTTGAGCTGAATTTTTAGTGTTCGAACGGCTTGTTTATCTGATTTTTAGGAATATATTTCATCATATAAATTTTTTAAAACGGCTTCTTTCTCTTCCAATTTAAAGAAAATATCACTAGACTAAGAGTTATTTGGTAAAAAAAAAACTATTTTTTTGTTAATAAATTCTGCTAGATTGACATTTTAATATATTTTTGAGAAAGCAAGTGATGATTTTTCATCTTTATTGCTACCTTCAATTTTAGAAGAAAACTTTAGGTTTCGACCATGTTTTTGGTGGTGGATTCAAGTCGTATCTTCAATTGAATCTTTATTTTGATTTAATTAATTAATTATTTAAGTTAAATTTCAAGTTTACCAAAAATATATCCAATTTTTGTTGTTGAATTATGTAATTAAGCTATAAGTTTAGAGCTACCTCTCTATATTTCACATTCTTAAGCATGTTAATTTAATTTAATTTAATGATGTACCAATGGCTGAATTTGAAAAAGAATAAAAATAGAAATTAGTTCTAACAAATTTGTTTGTATCTTCAATTTTTGGGTATGCAATCTATTAGGCCTTTTATGTGTATATATATTTTAAAGAATATGTATTTTATATTTTTAAGCCCAAGATACAAGCCACCACATTCTCTTAGTTTTCATATAGGAAGAATAATTCCTATCATTGTTTTGTTAATGTAAAAAAAAGATTGCTTGGAAAAAAAATGCTATAAAAATTTTGTTTGAACAAAAATGATAAAAAGAATTGTTTCGTTAATGTGAAAGTTCTTTTGTTTACAATTATCATTAAGCCAAACATTCCGAAATGAATCATATTTGCAAATAAATAAGAAGCCATTCCTACAAATCACAGTCACACATATGTGTAGAAACTTTTCTTTTGGGAGATTTTAATGAGTTATTTTTGCATGTGTCATGATGATGCCTAAATTTGATTCAACAGTGGGATGACCTCTTCTACATCTAGGTCATGCAATTCTTCCAGACCAAGTCAGGAGGGTGACACTGGTATGGTGTCGATTAAAGACCCTCCGATGCTTAAGTTGATCAAGTGTTTGAGAGCAAAGTATACGATCGTTTTGGTGCTTAGAATTGCATAACTTTGAGAAAAGGTCGTAAAACCTTTATGATCATAGTGGGACGATCTATTCCTCCTTGGACTCTGACTCCCTATAGGTAGATGTGTCTTGGCAAACCTAAAACATCCTAGTTCCTTTAGGATTAGAAGTCCTTTAGGTTAACACCTGTAGGGACTTTTTCGTTCCGGCAGCTACTGCGGGCCTAGGCTGCCGTAAAGAGAAAACTGAAGAAAATATCTCCTGTGTCTGAGTTCAAAGATCTGACCCCAAAATGTTTCGAAAAGATAGCAAAGCCTTAGGAAACACCTTGGTTACCTTCACCAACAAAAAATAATGGCTGCTTACAGATAAATTCTTAGTGCTTATAGGTAGAATCTTAGCTTGGCATGAGAAGCTTATGGAATGGGAGCAAAATTGTCATGAGTTTAGCATTTAAAGAGAAAATTAAGTGTTCTTGGGGAAATATGGGTAAGAGAGGAAGCTTGCTCTCTGGTTGTAGATGATTTTCGTTGGGTGGAAGAGGCCCTATTTATAGCTTTTGGAAGCCATCTGTTTCCAAGAAACCCTAATGACTTCCATCCTATTTTTCCAAGTTCTTCCCTTCCTTTATCTCCTCATCCTTTCAATCATCTTCTTTTGGTGAAATGTACTCTACTCATTTGCATAAAATTAGGGATTTTGGGAGCTCAAGGCCCCCTTTATCGCGACTGCCTATGTGAAGAAATCCTATTTACAGATATTCCTCTTCCTCTTTCCCCCTCCCTTTTTCATGGTCAGATCTGAAGTGGGAAATAAATGGGCATACATGCTCGTTCGAAGGGTAGCCCCTTGCGTGCCAATATCTTTTGGTCTCTTGGATGCTTTGCTTGAAAACTAGTTCCTTCCCTCCCAGCAGCCCATGTGGTCTCCCAAGCTCCTATGTGGCTTTGTCTTTCAGCCAAATGCTGGAGCCTTTACTACTGCCTACTTCTAATTGTATGGGCTTTCTAAGATGGCAAGTCAACCTATCAAACAAATGGGCTAATCTCCCCAAATTTTGGCCTATATTGGTTAATTTTAGTGGACCATTTTGGTTGGGCCTTTTTAGTTAGGATATGTTGGTTGAGATATTTTCTCTCTTGTGCTTACTCACATTTTTGGGCCTAAGAAATGGGCATGAGTTCCAAGGCTCCCAAGCAACCCGGAACCTCCATTTCTAGGTCCATCAATGGGCCACATGACAACTTATTACCATCAATACCACAACCCACTCTAGCAAGTCCCGGGCATTCGAGTGGCTTGGGCCTACTTAGGCTTATAGCGTGGTTGAGTGTGCAATAATGATTTCCTGCTTGGCATAGCATGTCGCTTGGCATGCTTTTAATCATTATGTTTGATGGGATAATTAGCATGAATTTGCAGAGCTAATGCACTTTATAATCTTAATCTTGATTCCTAGCATGACAGATTATTTATTTGGCATGGCACGTGGAGTGTAACTCGTGGATGGCAGACTTTTGTGTGCTCCAAGTCGGGTTTTTTCTCAATAAGGTATTACGTTGGGCCGGGAATTCATTTGGGCCAAGCCGTGAATTTTTTGGGCCTCAACAACACCACGTACCTCGGAGCTTACTCCACATTCACTTAAGCTCCTATCTATTTAGGTAGGAATTCTAATTAAATGTAAATCGAGATAGGTAAGCCTCATCCACACTGGTCCTAAATTGATGGACCAATTCACTTACGAGCCCACCTGATATAAGGTGGGAAACATATGTGGCAATTAGGTTTGAGCTCAGCTCAACCACTTAATCTTGAGCTTAACTTAGCCTAGCCACTCAGCCTCGAGCTTAGCTCGACAACCTGGGCTCGAGTTGAGCTCGATCATTTGGGTTTTAACTAAACTCAACCTAGAGGTATTTTATTCAACAACATGTCAGACTATCATTTGTTTGTAAGAAATTATAAGTAAAAAGTCAAGTTGTGTTCTTTGCAGATTGCTTGCTACCCGAATATGACTACGTTGTATAATTCATTTACATAAGATAATATATAAATAAACAACATAATTGATATTTTCCACTTTTAAAATATAATATTAATAAATATCTACGTGTTAAAAAACACTAATTATCTCCCTGCTATATCCTAGAATATTATTCAGACACCACACTATAATTATTGTTCGTCGACACGACACCTCTAGAATATGATGAGGATAAGAGACTTTGACGACACGTACAGTAGAAATCGCTAATTACGGCCCCGCTAAAATCGAGGTCAGCATGCCACGTTACTTTCCAAAGAAGAATTAACCACAAAACCGAAGGCCACGTTGGTCTTCCTACAGAAACAAAAGGCGCCGCTGGAAATAAGCCAAAAACAGAAGCGGTCATATACCACTAGAGAGCGGTGGTTTTTTTTATTTATAAAAAACTAGAGTTGCGCAAGTTCAAATATTTTTCCATTTTGTCCAATACAAGAATGGTTTTCTCCCCACGCACCCACAGACACACAGAGTTATGACGGAATGTTTGGGCTCCAATCCAATCCAATCCAAGTAATAACCCTTGGATGGAAAATGGTTTTTCCGGACATTGAATTTCGACTTTCTTGTTCATCACAAATAAAAAACAATTATTCTCCACTTTCTTTAGCGGTTGTCAAGATCACACTATAAATAGTGCCTTCACATTCTTACTTTCCCACATCCAAAAACACAAGACTTTTAATCGTAAAATAACAGATAAACATCACAAAGTTCTGATACAATGTCTACAGCTGGTCAGGTTATCAAGTGCAGAGGTAAACCCAGACCTCTTGCTCTCCTTTGTTAGATAGTTCTGCTCATTTCATTCATTTTTACAGAATCCCATTTATGTTTTTAGTTTTTTTTTGTTGTTCTTTTTCATTTTTCTGATCAAGTTTTATTTTTGGGTTATTCTCTGTTTCTGATAATTTTTTTACTGATTCCAATAATTGGGTCAGGTTTGCTCTTACAGTCAGTCCCCTTCATTCTGTTGTTAATAGTGTTGGTGATGAGTCTTAGCTGCTTCTTACCTGTGTTTCTGGTTACATATCTTGTGTTCTTTTGTGCTTTTACATCATCCTGGTGATCCTGGTGTTTTTTTTAACATGCAGATGCTTGATCTTTTCCTTTTTTCTTTTCTCTTTTTGTTGAAGTGTTTTATAAATCAATTAATGATGATGATTTACTTTTGATCTGGGTTTTCTTGGATTGGATTTGATGGGGGATGCCAATTTCAGTTTGGAAAATTTCTAAACTTGACTGAACAGAAGAAAGAAACCATATTTTTTTTTGGTCAATTCTCTTGGCAGGGGACTGATCTTCTAGTTGGTTAATAATATTGATTAAATGGATGTATTTGTTACTAATTGCATTGGCATTTGTGGATTGTAGCTGCGGTGGCATGGGAAGCAGGGAAGCCACTATCAATTGAGGAAGTGGAGGTGGCACCACCACAGAAAGAAGAAGTCCGCTTGAAGATCCTCTTCACCTCTCTCTGCCATACTGATGTCTACTTCTGGGAAGCCAAAGTAAATTTTTATTATACTTTTACTGGCATTCTGTTGAACTATATCTATATCATGATGGCAAAAGAGAACTATATCTATATCATTGAGCATCTGTTTATTATTTTGGTAACACATGTTTCCCCTCACATGAAACAACAAGGGGCCTCTCCTGTACGTGGCATTTTCTTTTGGAACTGAATCATCTCTTTTATGTCACAGGGACAACACCCATTGTTCCCTCGCATTTACGGTCATGAAGCTGGAGGGTATGTTTGCTAAATTTTGAGTTTCCCTTGTAGACAGTATTTTTAGTTTCCTAAATTTTGCTTGCTTGGCAATTTTTTGTTTAGAATTGTGGAAAGCGTAGGTGAGGGTGTGACTGATCTCCAACCAGGAGACCATGTCCTCCCGGTGTTCACAGGGGAGTGCAAGGAGTGCAGGCACTGTAAGTCAGAGGAAAGTAACATGTGTGATCTCCTGAGGATCAATACTGACAGGGGTACTATGCTCAGTGATGGCAAGTCCAGGTTCTCCAAGGATGGAAAGCCAATATATCACTTTCTTGGTACCTCTACCTTCAGTGAATACACTGTATGTCACGTTGGTTCCGTCGCCAAGATCAACCCTGCAGCCCCTCTTGACAAAGTTTGTGTTCTTAGTTGTGGAATATGCACAGGTTTGAAAGACTTCTCACATTTTAATGGTTACAATGTTAAATAAGATTAGTGGTTTCTTTGTTTTTGTTTTCCCTAATCAATTTCTGTTTTGTGCATTTAAAGGTTTTGGTGCCACTGTGAATGTTGCAAAACCCAAAAAGGGCTCATCTGTTGCCATTTTTGGACTGGGTGCTGTTGGTCTTGCCGTAAGTCATTCTTATGCATTGATCCTCTGTTATGTTGCTTCCTGCTAGTTTGGATTATCATGGTGATTTTTTTTTTTGTTCATTTCCTTGTTACTTTTTAGGCTGCTGAAGGTGCAAGGGTTTCTGGGGCTGCCAGAATCATTGGAGTTGATTTGAATTCCAACCGATTTGAGGAAGGTCAGTCTAGTTTAAATATCTGTCCAAGGACTTACTGTGCTTCATGCCCGGTTCAGATTAAGTTGTTATTGACTGATTTATCATGCTTTTTTGTACTTGCTGGCAGCCAAGAAGTTTGGCGTGAATGAATTCGTGAATCCCAAAGATCATAACAAACCTGTGCAAGAGGTTCGTAATATGTTTACAATACTGATCTTCTCCCTCGTATACTTGATAAGCTTGTGATTATTGGTTAACAGAGACTATTGGACTTTTATGTTGGTGATTATTGGTTAGCAAAGACTTAACATTTGAATTTTGACAAAAAGGTGATTGCTGAAATGACCGATGGGGGAGTGGATAGGAGTGTTGAATGCACTGGAAGCATCCAGGCGATGATTTCTGCATTTGAATGTGTTCATGATGTAAGCAATTATAAAAGTTGTAGGTTGTAGGTTGTTTAATTTGATATGATATTAGAATATGCAACCACATTGCTTTTGAGGTTTAAAATTGAACTCTCCTTCCTCTCTGAATTTAGGGTTGGGGCGTTGCTGTACTCGTTGGTGTGCCTAGTAAAGACGATGCATTCAAAACCCATCCAGTGAATTTCTTGAATGAGAGGACTCTTAAGGGCACCTTCTATGGTAACTACAAACCCAGATCCGATCTGCCCGGCGTTGTGGAGATGTACATGAATAAGGTAAGTTCGTATTTCCTTTCAAGCATGTTTGCTTATTTAAGTAATGTGTTCTTAGATGGACAATATTTAAGGTTGTGTTCTTTGACTGTTCTAGTTGTTTGAGGACAGTTTTAATTTTCAATATGATGTTGTAAAACTCACCTTGTGTACTGATCTTGCAGGAGCTGGAAGTGGATAAATTTATCACTCACTCGGTCCCTTTCTCTGAGATCAACAAAGCATTTGATTTGATGCTTTCAGGACAGTCCATCCGGTGCATTATTCGCATGGAGGATTAGAGCAACTAGGGACTTTTTATGTGATAATGGAAAGAATTTATAACTCTGTCTGATGTCTTTAAGAATAATTGTGTTGGTCTGGATTTTACAAATTTTTTGAGGTGCAACTTAAGATGGTAGGAGGTTCATGACTTTTGTCTTTGATATAATGGTTTTTATGATAAGTAAAAGTTTCTGCATATTTTCTTTAGAATTTTTTCTCTTTTATAAGTATATATGTAGACATGTTTTTTCTCTCTCTACCAATCTATGGAGGAATCGGAATTCGGACTTTTGTGCTCTTGGTTATATTAGCATTAGGTGTCTGGAAGCATGCCGATGTGCAAATTCTATCTCTATTTTGGAAGAATCCTGGTTGTGCATGTTTTGAAGTGAAGTCAAGAGATCCGGCCTTGAATCCAAGTTCCAAGTTGAATGGATGTATCCAAGTTCGAATTCTCCTTTCGTAGATTAGATTCGTAGATTAGATTCATTTTAGAGTAAGAGTAAGAATTCTCCTTTCCTTTCGTAGATTAGATTCATTTTAGAGTAATTTAGAATAAGTTGGACGCAAGTTATTCAAGTTGGAATTTCCTTTTCATAGATTAGATTCATTTGAGAGTAATTTAGAATAAGTTGGATGCAAGTTCGTGGATGCAAGTTCGAGTCCCCCTTTCATAGAATAGATGTTGACCCTGCAACAAAATGATTAGAGAACCATGGTTTGTTGCTTTCCAATCGTCCTGAGCACCGAAGCGACTGTACCAGCTATGGTCACAATATTGATACATAACATTTGTGTTTTTTGGGCAAATTGTTTTAGGTAGGTGATAATTTCTTATCCTTTCACTTGTGCCCTTCAAAATGTCAACTTCACTCTCTATGTAGGCTTCTTGTGCTTGCGCATAAGAGATAACTTACTATGAAAAACTGAAGAGAGAGCTAGCGATTCAAAAGAGAGATTGGCTATTTCTGGTGGTGTTGTGTATAATTAGAACGACTGCATGTAAAACAGGAGATCTTTCTGGTGATATTATTACGCATGGAATTTCTTGTGATGTTACTCAAAGTTGCATGTTTTAAGCACATCCGATGCAATATATAGAACAATCTGTTGGCATGGGTTAGAAAATATAGTTGTATGGTCGACATGTGTGGGCACGGTATCATGTTATCATGTTTGGAGAATATTGTTTTATGGCAGACAGTTGACATGTGTTAGGAATGATTTAGGCCACTAGTTCATCTTTATCTCCATATTTTTGTGGAGCACTTTTGCTTTGTAATGTGTATATATTAACCTCCCCATTTGGAGGAATAATACATTAGAAAACTACACTACATATGACACAATCCAATTCAATCCCTTAACAACATTCTCTACTCCAATCTTGCACACCAGACGATACCTATAGATTAGGGAGTATTAACTTTACTTTCCAATATGGATATAGGCATAAATCCTGAAGAAACAGATTCTTTTCATATCTCAAATAAGCATGGTTACATGGGTTTTATACAGTCTGTTAGTGGTGTAGGAGTTACAAACGTTTACAGCATTATTGTAACAGATAATTATGCAATTATAGGCATTAACAACTATAACGGAAAACTGCATTGATTGGCCTTTACTGTCAAGAACGTTGGGGCTGCCTAACACTCCCCCGCAAAACTTGGCAGCCGAGGAGAGACAAGTTTGGATACCAAGCGGTCAAAGCGATCCGTAGGAAGACCTTTGGTAAAGACATCAGCGAGTTGATCAGCAGAGGGGTTGAATGAAACTTTGTGGCTGCCGGAGGCAATGCGTTCCCGAACAAAGTGATAATCAAGAGCAACGTGTTTCGTGCGAGCATGGAAAACATGATTGGCAGCCATGTAAGTCGCAGAGAGATTGTCACAATTGAGGAGAACCGGCTGGGAGAGTGGGAAGTGTAATTCGCGAAGGAGACCTTGGATCTAAATGGTGTCAGCACATGCATAGGCGAGGGCACGGTATTCCGCTTTGGCACTAGAGCGTGAAACCGTACACTGTTTCTTGGCGCTCCATGAGATTAAATTTTCCCCTAAGGACACGCAATAGCCAGTGGTCGAGCGTTGTGTATCTGGACAACCCACCCAATCAGTATCTGAATAAGCAACAAGAACGAAGGAATTGGTGGACCGACGAAGTGGCAAGCCATGACCAAGAGTGCCTTTTAGGTATTGAAGGATGCGTTTTATTGCCTCCATGTGAAGATTAGTAGGGGAGCCCATGAACTGGGACACAGACTGAAACGCATATGCAATGTCAGGGCGAGTGAGAGTCAAGTATTTAAGAGTGCCAACCAGTTGCCGATAGATGGAGGGATCAGAGAGAGGAACACCGGTGGTATGGGATAGGGATCCTTTGGAGGCCATAGGGGTGGAGCATGGCTTGCATTCCAAGAGGTTACTGGGTGTAAGTAAATCAAGCGTGTATTTGTTTTGGGTGAGATGAACACAGTCAGACGAATAAGTCACCTCCATGCCAAGAAAGTAATTGAGTTGCCCAAGATCTGTGAGGTCAAATTCAATACCCAAGATACGGATGAAATCCAAAAGAGAGGAAGTACTACTGCCGGTGAGAATAATGTCATCGACATAAAGAAGTAATATCATCATGTGAAGGTTGCTCCGAAAAATAAACATAGAAGAGTCGGCCCGGCTTTGAAGGAACCCATAACAAAGGAGAAAAGAACTGAGGCGCTAAAACCATGCGCGAGGAGCTTGTTTGAGCCCATAGAGGGCTTTGTGGAGTTTGCAGACATGCTGAGGGCAAGTGGGATCAGTGAAGCCAGGTGGTTGCTACATATAGACCGCTTCAGAAAGTGTGCCATGAAGAAATGCATTTTTGACGTCTAACTGGCAAAGAGGCCAACCAGAGGAGATTGCAATACTGAGGACAGTGCGAATGGTGGTTGGCTTCACAACAGGGCTGTAGGTGTCAAAATAGTCAATTTCGAGTTGTTAATGATAACCCTTAGCCACCAAACGTGCCTTGTAACGTTCAATGCTACCATCAGAGTGACGTTTGATTTTGAAAACCCACTTGCAACCGACAACATGAGCAGATGGAGGCAATGGAACCAAGGACCAAGTACCCTGCTTAAGAAGGGCATTAAACTCATTATGCATAGCCTGTCGCCAATGAGAAAATCGAGATGCCTGAGAGTAGCATGTAGGCTCAAGGTCAGAGTCAACCAAAGAAATATATGCAGAAAGAATGGGGTAGCGAAGCTAGAAATTGGAGCGATATTTAGGTTTGAAGATGCTGGATTTTGACAGTGTGTGAATGGGGCTGGTGCGTGTGAAGGGGTGAATCGGGGGCTGTACTGGAGGAGGCCGGGTGGCAGCAGCCGTTGTTGGGGCCAGAGCAGGCGCTGGTGGCTATGGTTGAATGGGAAGGGGTTGGTGTGTGGCGATTGAAGCTGGTGCCATCTCACCCAAAATAGGCGCTGAGGCCGGTGCTGGTGCGGGTGCCAGAGCTTGGGCAGATTGGGGAGGTGATGGAATGTCGTCTGCTAAAGAAAATGGAGAGGCATGAGACGACGGGGTGAGGATGGCAACAGTAGCTGGAGACTCCACATGGGCATGATGTGTAAGAGGAGAATTAGGGTCCGTATAGGGCATGGGCCCAATGTCTGGAAGAGAGGGAAGAGGCCCAGTGAGCATATCTGAACTTGTGAGAACAGGAACACAAACCAAATCAGAGGCAGGGGTTGGCATGAGTGCAAGGGCAGAGTAGAGAAAGTCATGCTCGTGAAAGACAACATGCCGTGGGGTATAGACACGCCCGGTGGGAGGGTGATAGTAGCAATATCCATGATAATTAGCACTGTAACCAAGAAAAACACAAGCAAGCGAACGGGGTTGTAACTTGTTAGAAACATAAGCACCAAGATAAGGATAACATGTGCACCCAAATGTGTGAAGAAGAGAATAATCCGGGTCTGTACGAAACAACCGCCGATAAGGTGTTTCCCATTTGAGAAGTGGGGTAGGAAGATGATTGATTAAGTAGACAGCGGTGCAAAAGGCTTCAACCCAGAAGGAGTGAGGAAGATGGGCAGTAAGAAGCAAAGTACACTCCATGTCAGCAATATGGCGATGTTTGCGCTCTGCGAGACCATTTTGTCGGGGGGGTATGTGGACAGGAAAAGCGGTGAAGGATGCCTTTGGAAGCACAAAATTGTTTAAAAAGGCCATTATCAAATTCTTTGCCCCCATCACTTTGAAATTGTTTAACGGGCAATGAAAACTGAGTTTCAACATAGGAGACAAAAGTAGAAAAATGATGAAACACTTCCGATTTAAGTCTCATGGGAAAAATCCACAAGAAAAGAGTAAAATCATAAGTAAAAAGAACATAATAACGGAAACCTGAAATTGAAGCAACATGAGACATCCAAACATCAGAATGTATTAATTGAAGGGGTCCACAAGAACAATGGTCATGAGACGAAAAGGAAAGACGAACTGATTTTGCTAAGGCACAATGGCTACATGAATTATGAGATAATTTAAAATGAGAACGTAACAAGGACTTAGAAATTAAGGTGCTGAGCACTTTATTGGATGGATGACCCAACCGGCGATGCCAAAGAGACGACTAGACGGTGGAGGAAAAGGCTGACTTCGAAGGAGACACGAACTTGGAAGCAAGAGAGGGTAAGACTGCATAAAGGCCATCACTACAGCGGCCCTGAAAGAGAATAACACCTGTGTGTAAGTGACGAATAATATATCCCCAAGAAACGAAAGTAATGCTAACAGGATAATCGTGGGTGAATTGAGCAATAGAAAGAAGATTTTTGTGAAGGGAGGGAACAAGAAGAACATCAGATAAATGAAAGCCGAAAGAGCCAGAGGAAAATTTGACATTACCAGAATGAGTAATGGGAAGGGAGGCACCGTTACCAATGAGAACCTTATCAGAAGTGGTGGAGACATTTGTAAGGGTGTGAGCATCATTAGTCATGTGATTGGTGGCACCAGAGTCTAAGTACCAAGTAGGATCAGAGGGTTGAGAGATGTGCATGCCAGCAAAAGGAGGCGAGAAGGCAGCATCATGGGTAGACATGGGGCACTGAGCGGCAATATGGCCAAATTGTTGGCAAGACCAACATTGAAGAGGATGCGAGGTTGGAGGAGGCCCCAAGACTCTAGAGCCGGGCTGGGAGGGACGGTATGGTCGGTGTTGGGAGTGACTGGAGTCGGAAAAAGGAGTGCGAGGGGACCCACCAGAGGAGGAACAGAAGCGAGGAGACTGGGAGCTATGGCGGGTGCCACGAGAGCCACGTGGATGGCTAGAACGAGGAGACTGGGGGTGAGCAGAGTAAAATGCTTGCGGCATTGGTTAAGGAGCCATAAGAGCGGTGAGAGATTGTTGGGCTTCAAAGGCGAGGAGACGAGCACGGAGATCAGCAAAGGTGGGTAGTTGGGGGAATTGCATGATATCGGTGATGAGCATGGAATAGTCGGGGCCCAGGCCACGAATCACATAGCTGACCAAATCATTAGAGGAAACGGGGGCACGAATGGCTGCCAGTTGATCAGATAAGCTCTTGGCAAGAGCAAGATATTCAGAAATTGTCTTAGTCCCTGTGGTGATGGAGAGAAGCTGAAACTTGAGATGGGTGGCATTAGCAAGAGATTGTTGAGAAAAGTTTTGACGAAGACAGTCCCAGACTGCCTGTGAAGTGGTGAGACCAACAACTTGAGCAAGGATCGGCTCAATGAGAGTGGAGCGAAGAATACTGATAAGAGATTGATCAGTTTGATACTAGGTAAGATAGTCGGGGTTAGGAACGGGGACCACGGGGTCCAGAGAATCATCAACACCGTTGTCTTTGGTGGGGGTGAGAACTGCAGGGGGGCATGGGTGAGAACCATCGATGAATCGCCAAAATTTTTGGCCAATGAGATAAGGTTGGACTTGACTTTCCCAAAGAAGATAATTGGTTTCCGAGAGTTTGGTGGAGATAAGAGTAGAGAAATTGGGGAAGGAGAGAACAGCAGCCAAAGAGGAGGAGGCGGAGGAGGCCATTGAAGGGAAGGGAAGCAGAAAATTTTCAAAGAAAAATGGTGGAGTAGCCCAGAGACTCCATCAGGCCAAAGTGTTAGGATGTGGGATACGTGGACGCGCCTTGGACATGGGTCAACGGTCAAGACACGTTTGGACACAGTCAAGACACTTTTGGATAAGGTCAAATAAAGTCAAGACATGACAGGACCATTTTGAAAATTATAAAACAAAAACTGGGGTCAAAACATAAATATTGAAAACTATGTGGACATATTTGAAATTGTTTGTAAAAGTGGGTTAAAAATGTAAACAATATTTTTTTAAAATTTGTTTTTATTTTCTTCGTGCCTTCACAGCAGAGATGATATTTTTGGTTGACTAAGGATATTGATAGCAATTCCCTTTCTATGAAAGTGTGTTTCGATCAAAAAAAAAAAAAAAAGGATATTGATAGCAATTTGGTTGTGAGAGAAGCATCTTTTTTAGTGGGTAATTCATTCACTTTGTTCTTTTGTTTCTTTTAATTTTTTTTAGGCAAATTCGATTCTTATTTTATGAAGTGGGAAATCGTTTTTCTTATTTTGGAGATGATAGATTATATACGAAAAATGTGTGAAATTTAGTTTATGATGAATCATGAATATGTGTGAATAAATATGTGTATATTTTGTTGGGAAAGATGAATAATGCTAAGTTAACTCAAATGAATATGAATTTGCTTTATAGTATTATGACATTGAAGGATTGAGTATAAATTTTTTAAAAATATATATATAAAAATATATGCTATCATAATCTTATTAGAATTTATTATTATATTAATTGTTGTGTTTTAGCCGTGTCTGTGTTCTAGTTTTTTGAGATTTTTCATGTCGCCGTATCGTGTTTCCGTGTCCGTACAACATAGCATAAATCTACTATTTCTATGTAAAAGATGTTTGCATCTTAAAAGGCACTTTAATAACAAAAAATTATTGAGTGGGACGATAACACCTTGTTTCTAATACCACCTATAACTTATTGTATAAGCAATTTGTGAAAATTGTATGATTCAACATTTCAAAAAATATGATAATCCTGAGACAAAGAATTCATTGTTAATGGAGAGAGAGATCTAACTATAATTAATCAAAATCGGTGAATAAATTAAAAATAATAATAATTAGGAATTAGTTCTCTTCAACAAGGATGAGCCGCAAATTGGCAATCTGGAATTTGCCCAAAATTAAGGCAATATATGGTCATATTTGGTCGGTAGGACTGGATTGAACTATTTCGGCCATATACCACTAGAGAGCAGTGGTTTTTATTTATTTATAAAACTACAGTCCTGCAAATACAAGTATTTTTCGAATCCAAAAGTGGTTTTCTCTCCACGCACCCACGGACACACAGAATTAATGACGGAATGTTTGGGCTCCAATCCAAGTAATAACCTCACAATTGGGATTTTAAAAGATTGTTTAGGGATAAAAAAAGAAGTCCAAAAGATTTAAGCAGAATGTAATGATTTATAGGATTTTATTTATGAATTTCTATAATCAAGATTTTTTACTTTTGGATTTTAAAGATTTATATCATAGGATTTATTAGATTTCAAAAGATCATATGGATTTGACTTTTTATCTTCTTCCCTAATTTGCATAGTGTAATAAATTAGTCATTCACATTAATCTTTTTGCATATGCCTTCTACGTCCCCTGCTTTGTCGTCTATATGTTTTCTCCTTCTATTTGATGAACCCCTCAAATTTAAACCAATGTCTTAAAAATTGAAATTATCGCCGAAATATCGGCGATAATTTTGTTTTTTTGGGATGGCGATAATCTGGGAACAAACCAAGCTTATTTCGTGCAAATATCGATATTGTTGCCGAAAATATCGCCGATATATCGATCCGGATATTATCGAGCAACGTCAAACAAAACGGTGATAATATCCGGAGAAAAACCAGCCCAAAACCAAGCTGTTTCCAGTGGCTGGAGCTGTCGACGGAGGTGGCGCAGGTCGGGGGTGCGACGGCGAGGTCCGGCTGGCGTGTTGGGTCTGGTCTGGTGGGCTGGGGTGGTCGGTGCCAGTGGTTATGGGGGTTTGGGGTGTTGGCTGGAGCAAAAAGAAAAACAGGGGAGGGGGAAGTTTCGCGAAGAAGAAGAGGAAGTGAGGAGAGAGAGAGAATCAGATTTTAAAATCAGATTTTCAAAATTTACAATTTTGCCCTTCTTGTGTATTTTGCTCGTAATTCCTTCGTTATACGTCCGATTCGAGTCCACCACGTGTCTACGGACTCGTTTCGTCGCGCTCTACGCAACAGTACAGGTGGATTTCCAAAATTCCTTCCCGATCAAAACGTCAACTTAAAACCAAATAGAATATCTCAAGGGCATTTTTGTCTTTTTTCTCTAATAATTTATAATTAAATAATAATTGAGGTTTGGGTTGTTACATTATCCAACTCAACTGCGTACATGTTTAGGATTATATTCGTACATGTTTATGATTATATTTTCGACGTGTAATATTTATAACGTCTTTAAAATGTCTGTAAGCTAATATTTATTATATAGGATAAATTTCTAAATTAAAAAAGACACCAAGGGGATTCGAACCCCTCCCATTTTACTCATTCAACACCTTAACCACCATATCACTTATGTTTTTGTGAAAATATGCTAAAATATTTATATATATACATGGTTTTGTTGTGAATTTCTTTTGCAAGAAACAAATCACCATGTATTTTACCATGCAATGTATAAAGTGTAAAATATTGTAGTAATTCATTATATATAAATGATTATGGTGTGTTTAATCTTTTTTCATTAATTACTATATATTTTCTACACTCACAGTGTTTGCCAGCTCGCTATATAATCAACTTAAATCAGTTAAATCCATTATGTAATGCATTTCCTTCCAATTTTTTTTATGATAAACTAATAGATAATTGCCTAAATAAACATCCTATAAAGTTTCAATAAAAATTTCCAAGTTTTTCTTACAATTTCCGTGATTTTTATTCAATTTTTATCGATATCGATAATACCCCGATATTTCCATCGAAATTTCCGTGTTTTTGACCAACCGATATTTCCGATACAACCGATATTTAAGACCTTGATTTAAACACATGCCTTGTTCAGATTATTTACACATGCCATAGACAATATAATTCAAACACAATATATCATATAGAACACAGGCCATAGACTATGCTATACCTCGGCCAAATTATGGCGACACCACAAGACCCAACAGGTCCAAAGCGCCAAACTCAAATGGATTCTTCTCTGTTAAAGCTTGCTTGGATAATCCAAACTCCATCTCCAGCTTTGCCAGCAAGTTCATTGGCTCTCTGCCAGTTGTTGAATTATTAATAAAACCCTCAACTGGAGATGAGAGACCATGACACTTTTAAGTACTCAAACGCAGGCCATATATTCGAACATAGACCGACTCGAAAAATCTTTGGCTATATAATTAGCTGGGCCTTTTAATCAAACGTGAATATCATGCATGTTCGTTTTTGGATATATATATCATACCTTTGGTATAAACAAGAAGAAGATTAGTATGAGCTCACTATAATTATGTTCATCTTCTCCAAAAGGTAGAGAGAGGAAAAAAAATCCCGCGTGAAAAATCCGATGGGTTAGGGTGGAATTTGAGATAGGGCTTGGTATTTATAATTTATACATTCCACTTAAAAATTGCCCACAATCTCGCATTTAAAAAAATCCTTCAAAATTGGCAAGTTTTTGAATACCATGTGGTATTCAATTAAGACTTTAAATAAATCTTGTGGTATTCCATTAACACTATTATGATTTTTAAAAAAGAGTGGCAAAATTTAGTGGTATTCAATCAAGACTTTAAACAAGTAACAAAAAGTGGTTTTCTCTCCAAGCACCCACAGACACAGAATTAATGACGGAATGTTTGGGCTCCAATCCAAGTAATAACCTTAGATTTTTTTTTTGCCAAAAAAACCTTAGATGGAAAATGGTTTTTTCGTACATTGAATTTCGACTTTCTTGTTCATCACAACAAAAAAAAAAAAAAAAATCTCCATTCTTGAGCGGTACAATGACACTATAAATAGTGCCTTCACATTCTCACTTTCCCACATCCAAAAACACAAGACTTTTGATCGTAAGATAAACATCACAAAGTTCTGATACAATGTCTACAGCTGGTCAGGTTATCAAGTGCAAAGGTATACCCAGCACTCTTGCTCTCCTTTGTTAGATAGTTCTATTCATTTCATTTTTCTGATCAAGTTTTATTTTTTCGTTATACCATTGTTGGATTCTCTGTTTCTGATAATTTTTTTAGTGATTCCAATAATTGAGTCTGGTTTGTTCTAACAATCAGTTCCCTTCATTCTGTTGTTTAATAGTGTTGGTGATGAGTCTTAGCTGATTTATACCTTTGTTTCTGGTTACATATCTTGTTTTCTTTTGTGCTTTTACATGACCCTGGTGGGTTTTTTTTAACATGCAGATGCTTGGTCTTTTCGTTTTTTCTTTTCTCTTTTTGTTAAAAGTGTTTTATAAATCAATTAATGATGATGATTTATTTTTGATCTGGGTTTTCTTGGATTGGATTTGATGGGGGATGCCAATTTCAGTTTGGAAAATTTCTAAACTTCACTGAAAAGAAGAAAGAAACCATAATTTTTTTTTGTCAATTATCTTGGCAGGGGACTGATCTTCTAGTTAGTTAATAATATTGATTAAATGGATGTATTGTTTACTAATTGCATTGGCATTTGTGGATTGTAGCTGCGGTGGCATGGGAAGCGGGGAAGCCACTATCAATTGAGGAAGTGGAGGTGGCGCCACCACAGAAAGAAGAAGTCCGCTTGAAGATCCTCTTCACCTCTCTTTGCCACACTGATGTCTACTTCTGGGAAGCCAAAGTAAATTTTTATTATACTTTTACTGCATTGTGTTGAACTATATCTATATCATGATAGAAAAGGAGAACGATTTGGTTATAATCTGCCTAATTGCTCGCTACATTATTAAGCATTATTGAGCATCTGTTTATAATTTTTGTAACACATGTTTCCCCTCAAATGGAACAACAAGGGGCCTCTCCTGTACATGGCATTTTTTTTGGGAACTGAATCATCTCTTTTGTGTCACAGGGGCAACACCCATTGTTCCCTCGCATTTACGGTCATGAAGCTGGAGGGTATGTTTGCTAAATTTTGAGTTTCCCCTGTAGACAGAATATTTTTAGTTTCTTAAATTTTTGCTTGCTTGGCAATTTTTTGTTTAGAATTGTGGAAAGCGTAGGTGAGGGTGTGACTGAGCTCCAACCAGGAGACCATGTCCTCCCCGTGTTCACAGGGGAGTGCAAGGAGTGCAGGCACTGTAAGTCAGAGGAAAGCAACATGTGTGATCTCCTGAGGATCAATACTGATAGGGGTACTATGCTCAGTGATGGCAAGTCCAGGTTCTCCAAGGATGGAAAGCCAATATATCACTTTCTTGGTACCTCTACCTTCAGTGAGTACACTGTATGTCATGTTGGTTCGGTCGCCAAGATCAACCCTGCAGCCCCTCTTGACAAAGTTTGTGTTCTTAGTTGTGGAATATGCACAGGTTTGACATTGTAATGGTTACAATGTTAAATAAGATTAGTGGTTTCTTTGTTTTTGTTTTCCCTAATCAATTTCTGTTTTATGCATTTAAAGGTTTTGGTGCCACTGTGAATGTTGCAAAACCCAAAAAGGGCTCATCTGTTGCCATTTTTGGACTGGGTGCTGTTGGTCTTGCTGTAAGTCATTCTTCTTTATTGATCCTCTGTTATGTTGCTTCCTGCTAGTTTGGATTATCATGATGAATTTTTTTTTTGTTCATTTCCTTGTTACTTTTTAGGCTGCTGAAGGTGCAAGGGTTTCTGGGGCTGCTAGAATCATTGGAGTTGATTTGAATTCCAACCGATTTGAGGAAGGTCAGTCTAGTTTAAATATCCGTCCAAGGACTTACTGTGCTTCATGTCCGGTTCAGATTAAGTTGTCATTGACTGATTTATCATGCTTTTTTGTACTTGCTGGCAGCCAAGAAGTTTGGCGTGAATGAATTCGTGAATCCAAAAGATCATAACAAACCTGTGCAAGAGGTTAGTTACAGACCTTTTTTTTATCCCTTCACCTGTTGAGGAATTGACCTAAAGATTGCTCCTTGCCTTCGTAATATGTTTACAATACTGATCTTATTGAAGCCAAATAATGCAAAGGACTTCTCCCTAGTATACTTGATAAGCTTGTGATTATTGGTTAACAGAGACTATTGGACTTTTATGTTGGTGATTATGGTTAGCAAAGACTAACATTTGAATTTTGATAAAAAGGTGATTGCTGAAATGACTGATGGGGGAGTGGATAGGAGTGTTGAATGCACTGGAAGCATCCAGGCGATGATTTCTGCATTTGAATGTGTTCATGATGTAAGCAATTATAAAAGTTGTAGGTTGTTTCATTCGATAAGATACTAGAATATGCAACCACATTGCTTTTGAGGTTTAAAATTGAACTCTCCCTTTTCCTTTCTGAATTTAGGGTTGGGGCGTTGCTGTACTCGTTGGTGTGCCTAATAAAGATGATGCATTCAAAACCCATCCAGTGAATTTCTTGAATGAGAGGACTCTTAAGGGCACCTTCTATGGTAACTACAAACCCAGATCCGATCTGCCCGGTGTTGTGGAGATGTACATGAATAAGGTAAGTTCGTATTTCCTTTCAAGCATGTTTGTGAATAATTTTCAAACCTACCAAGAACTTTGCTTATATATCTAATGTGTTCTTAGATGGACAATATTTAAGGTTGTGTTCTTTGACTGTTCTAGTTGTTTGAGGACAGTTTGAATTTCCAATATGATGTTATAAAACTCACCTTGTGTACTGATCTTGCAGGAGCTGGAAGTGGATAAATTTATCACTCACTCGGTCCCTTTCTCTGAGATCAACAAAGCATTTGACTTGATGCTTTCAGGACAGTCCATCAGGTGCATCATTCGCATGGAGAATTAGAGCAAGTAGGGACTTATCATGTGTTAATGGAGAGAAATTATATATCTATCTGATGTCTTTAAGAATAATTGTCTTGGTCTGGATTTTTCAAATTTTGAGTGTAGCAACTTAAGATAGTAGGAGGTTCATGACTTTTGTATTTGACATTATGGTTTTTATGATAATAAAATTTTCTGCATATTTTCTTTAAATTTTCTCTTTATAATTATATATGTCGTCATGTTTTTTCTCTCTCTACCAATCTATGGAGGAATCCGAATTTGGAGCTTTGTGCTCTGGTTATATTAGCATTAGGTGTCTGGAAGCGTGCTGATGTGCAAATTCTGTCTGTTTTGGAAGAATTCTGGTTGTGCATCTTTTGCAGTATTAAAGTGAAGGCAGAGATCCGGCCTCCTTGCATCCAAGTTCCAAGTTCGTAGATTAGATTCATTTTAGAGGAATTTAGAATAAGTTGGATGCAAGTTCGAATCCACCTTTCGTAGAATAGATGTTGACCTGCAACTTAATGATTAGAGAACCATGGTTTGCTGCTTTCCAATAATCCTGAGCACCGAAGCGACTGTACCAGCTGTGGTCACAATATTGATACATAACATTGTTTGTTTTTTTGGGGCAAATTGTTTTAGGTAGGTGATAATTTATTATCCTTTCACTTGTTCCCTTCAAAATGTCTACTTCACTCTCTATGTAGGCTTCTTGTGCTTACGCATAAGAGATAACTTACTATGAAAAACTGAAGAGAAATGCAGGATTTGCTTACAAATAGAGCGAGCTAGCAATTCAAAAGAGAGATTGGCTATTTCTGGTGGTATTGTGCATTAATTAGAACTACTGCAAGTAAAACAGGGTTTCTGGTGATATTACGCATGGAATTTCTTGTGATGTTGCTCAAAGTTGCATGTTTTCAAGCATATCCAATGCAATATATAGTACAATCCAATTCATTCCCTTAAAAACATTCTCTACTCCAGTCTGGCACACCAGACGATACCTATAGATTCAATTTTCAGTTGGAAATAGGGGTTATTAACTTTCCAATAGGGATGTAGGCATAAATCTACTATTTCTATGTGAAAAGATGTTCGCATCTTGAAAGGCACTTTAATAACGAAAATTATTGAGCGCGACGATAACACCTCATTTCTAATACCACATATAAACTATTGTATAAGCAATTTGCGAAAATTGTATGACTCAACATTTCAAAAATATGATAATCCTGAGACAAAAAATTCATTGTTAATGGAGAGAGAGATCTGACGCTAATTAATCAAAATCGGTGAATAAATTAAAAAATAATAATTAGGAGTTCTCTTCAAGAACGAAGAGCTACAAACTAGCAATCTGGAAGTTGCCAAAAATTAAGGCTATATACGGTCATGTTTGGTGGGTAGGACTGAATTGAACTATTTTGGTTAAAATGGACAAATCTTAGCCATTGTTTGTTGTTTGGGGCTAAACTTATTGTATCTTACAGATCCTACCTAGAGAGTGAAACTCATAAAGACTGACTTGGACTCAACTACAGTACAATCCAAGGCCACCAAAGAGTGACCAATAGGTTTTGTTAAGTACTTAAATTGTCAGTATATATATAGAGTGACCAATAGGTTTTTGTGAGTACTAAATCAATGATTTCTGTTCATAAATGTCAACAGTTGGTAGCTGGGGCAATTTTCATATTTTAAGAAGGGAGCTATTCACCAAACCGATGGTGCTCAAACTCAAAATGTGGAAACGTAGGACCAGTACGTTTGAAATTAGATACAGAATGTTCAGTGCTTGCTTACACGAAAACGTTAGGTGCCTCTAGTGGCTAGGTTTAGTTGTCCTACTCTTCAAATGAATTGTTTAGAAGTCAGTTGTCCTTGATGTGAAGACAAAGATGATTACTATAATTTTCAGGATTACAGAAAATATTATATAATTAAGTGTTCGTCGCATAACCATTTTATGTTTAGTTTTTAGTTTTGATATTTTTAGTTGCTAGAGATAGAGGAATAGCATATATATGAGAAAAATGAGGGATGCTGAAGGATGGTGATATGGAAGACAAAGCTCGCTCTTATTTTTCTTACCATAACATTTGTTATTATCTTTTTTTTTTCGGATGTGGAAAAGAAAAGACTAACAGAACTTATTGTCACAACCGAGAGAGGAAGACCACAGACTGAAAGTTTAGACGGGATCAAAGAGTGACCTACGAATGCTAAAGAAAAAGTTTTCCGTTTTTGGTATCATGAAAATTACTTTAAAATATGAGTTATGCCATTCTGGGTTCGCAGAAAACAATCGATGGGGAATCGATATCAACCAGGTGTTTTCCCAAGAAATATTATTTTATTTCATTTTCATATTTGGTTTAAGCAATTGGTGGAAATTCATTTATAAAAATAATTAAGAGTTGATCAAGTTGCTTCATCCAATGATAAGGTTGAGGTTGCATCTCCTAGAAAGAAACGTGATCGATTGGATGGATTAGTTATTGTTTACATCACAGGAGAAGTCATCGTACTCAATTAATTGAAATGGTGTTGAATACTTCAATTCAAATTGCTTCTTGAATTGACATGCATTCCAATTTCCTATGTTTATATATGTCTTTGGAAAATGTTTGAATCATACAACTCTCTGTGCCACTAGGTGCAATTGCTTAGGCCTATATGCATACTTCATACATCAGTTAAGAAGTCAATGTCACTTAATTCACATCGGTGGTGATTAATTGCCTAGTCAAAGTGTACTTAATTAACAAGTTGGTTGGTTTTTTGCATCAGTGATGTCAGATGAAGAAGCTCTTGTCAAATACTTCACCAATATATTTCCATTTCCGAGGCCAGGCCCCAAGGGAGTTGTATATATATAAGTAAATTGGTTGGTTTTGATTCAACTACAATCAATGGGGGAATGCAGATAGTTGAATAAACCCAATTCTCACATGCAGTTGCCACCATGAAGGTAATACCAAAACACATGCAGTTGCTTCTTTTGGTCACAACTTCAAGTTTGTTTCCCTTCATAAAATTGTATTTATGTTTGTGTTTGTGCAAATAATCTCACGGGAGAATATTCTGTGTTTTGATGATGTTTCTGTGAATATGTATATACCACAGAAAACTGTGATAAAAGTCACCATTAATTGTCAGCTTTGCAAAACAGATGTACTAAAAGCAGTCACCAAACTTCCAGGTAATTCCATTCACAAGTCCTTTCTCTTTACCCCTTCTTCTTTTTTATTTTTTATAAATATAAGGTTGTCTGGCATGGACTATGTTTAGGGACTGTCTTGGCTTGGCTTGGCTTCGTCTAAGTTGAATAACACTTATCCTGCATTTGGTGTATGCTTGGACTATGACTAGATTTTTTTATTTTTTCAAAACTATCTATATATATATGTATAAATACATATATTATGCATGTGTATATATGTATTTTATAATATATATAATATATATGTATATATACATACATATATAATATATATGACATATATGTGTATATTCATGTATATATGTATATTATAAATAATACATATATACATGTATTATTATTATAACATACCCATATATATATATATGTATATATATATATATATATATATATATATTATGTATTATAATATATATATATATATATATGTATATGTATTATACCCATGTATATTATAACATACATATATACACCTATACACACACACACACACAGTGGCGGACCTAGACTTTCGTTCATATGGGGGCTTAAAAAAATTCAACCAATATATAATCAAACAAAAAAATTTCAAACTTTGAATATTAATAGCATTGTCTAATAAGTAAATTTGCAATTGTCCTCGATGACTTTTCATATATATATAATAAAATCAATCATCTGTACAAATTGAATGCATATAAATAAAAATCAATTGAAGTAGCGAGTTTGATTTGTTGGGCTGCAGACTTTTGTCAAATAACGAGTTTGGCGGCTGAGTTCTCCACAAAATTACAGAATGAGTGAACTTGGTGAGATCTCTATTCTTCTTTTTTAACATAGGGTTTAGGGTTTTTCTTTTTTAATATAAGTTTTGGGCTTAAAGTGTATGTATTGAATGGACTATGTGGGGGCTTTACTTGAGAAGGACCTAAAAATAATTAAAAATAATGAATTTAAATGGGATTATATGGCTGAAGCTTTTTTGGTAAGTGTGGGCAGCTGCCCACAGTTGGCTTTAATTGGGTCCGCCAGTGCGCGCACACACACACACACACACACACACACACATATATATATATATATATATATATATATATATATATATATATATATATATATATATAGGGGGCGGATCCGTAGCACTATATTTTTGACACAAGTTTTCAACCGTTAGATTGAAATGGATTGAATGGCTAAGATTAACTAAATTAATTATATATTTTTGAAAGAAAAATATTTATTAAAAATAATTATAAATTGACTTTCTCTTTCTTATTTCTCTATCCTCAATCAATGTTTTATAAAATCTTCCTATTTCGTCGTTCTCTATCCTCTAGAATTTTTCAGCTAATGACTTTCCCCATCCTCCTCCTCTTTCTTCTAAAGCTTTACAGGTTTCTGATTCTTTTTCTTCTCTTTCCCTAACTTTGTTTTTGCTTTTTTTTACTGCTTAATTTTTGGGTTGTTTCAGTTATACATAGATTATGACTCTCGAAGTAAAGCCTTGGGGATAACACCCCACCCACCCACACACACAATGAACTGCACAGCAAACTGTCTTTTGCCATATATTTTTTAATTTTATTATTAATCATAATGAATAAAAGCTTGTAAGCCATTAAGATGTTAGACAAAAAAAACAAAGAGATAAAGAGAGAAACACAGAGTTAGATCAACCAAACTGTAGAGAAGAAATATTGTAAAAAATCTGGGCTTTTCTTTTGTGGTTAAATATTAATATCTTATTTTCTCTTTAATATTGGTAGCTTGAGACAGATTTTCTATGTCGTGGAGGAATGCTCGGTTGGTGTAGTTGACAATGGCAAGGGGAAGGTAATGGTGAGGTTTTGCAGGTTATTAATTGAGAAGAGAGAAAATGATAAGAAAACAAAAGGGGGAAAGATAATTGAGAGATTTTTGGGATTATCATAACTAATAAATAAAAATGAAATTTACTTGGCATTAGAGATTTAATTTCATTAAGTAATTAATGAAACATAATCTCAACCATTCAATCCACTCTAATCTAATGGTTGAAAATTTGTGTCAAAACTTGTGTCAAAAACGTAGTGCCACGGATCCGCCCCCTATATATACTAGCCTCTCTGCATGCACTTCCGCGCTTGCAAGAGGCTTTTTTTTAAAAAAAATTTAAAATTTATGAATTAAAAAAAGATAATGGGTAGTTGTATTCCATAAAAATAGGATCCATTATCATATTTTTCTATAATTTTAATTTTTTTAAATATGAAAAGATGTGAATTTACCATATTATCCTCATTTAATTAATAATTTCAATTCTTAATGTTTGCATTAACCAAGGGCATTTTCTGGTATTTTGAATGTTTCACCATTCTCTTCCTTTTGCTTTATATATATAGATATATATATATGTGTGTGTGTGTGTATAGGTGTATATATGTATCAGTCCTGATCTCTTGGACTACAGGGGTCCAAGAGATTTGTGGTCACTCACCGTTGGATATAAATTCAACGGTTCACTCACTCTAGCACTCCTTTTAAGAAACTTTTTTGAACCATTGGATTAATATCTAACGGTGGGTGACCACAGTCTCTTGGACTCCTATGGTCCAAGAGATCGGGACTGATATATGTATATTATAATATACATGGGTATATTACATATACATATACATATATAGGAGCCTGATCTCTTGGACCACAGGAGTCCAAGAAATTGTGGTCACTTACCGTTGGATATTAATCCAAGGGTTCAAAAAAGTTCCTTAAAAGGAGTGCAAGAGTGAGTGAACCGTTGAATTTACATCCAACGGTGAGTGACCACAAATCTCTTGGACCCTTGTGGTCCAAGAGATCGGGACTATACATATATATATATATATGTATATTATAATACATAATATATATATATGGGTATGTTATAATAATAATGCATGTATATATGTATATTATAATATAAAATATATATATACATATATTATACATATATAATATATGTGTATACAGGTGTATATATGTATATTATAATAATATATATATACATATATATATATATATATGTATGGGTATGTTATAATAATAATATACATGTATATATGTGTATGTATGTATATTATAATATATAAAATATAATATATATTATACAAATATATGTGTATATACGTGTATATATGTATATTATAATACATACATGGGTATAATATATATATATATATATATATATATATATATATAGTCCCCTTCTATTGAGGGATCCCTCAAATAATTTTATTTGAGGGACGCCCTTTAGGGTACCCTACAATTTTTTTTCTCAATAATCTAAACCATCTATTTTTTAGGTCTTTATTCATAGATCATCCTTACAAAAAATTAAACAAATCGGAAACCGTTTCGATATCCAATTGTGTCCTACAAAATCAACGAACAACAGTGCATCAAGAAAGTACTCAAATTTCAATAACACAATTGAGTGGTCAAATGATATCGGATTCAAGTGATTTTTTGTAGAGATGATCTTTGAATGAGTATCTACAAAATAGACGGTTTGGATTAGTGAAATACAATCCGGAGTGGGGCCTACAAGGGGTGTCCCTCAAATAAGCTTATTTGAGGGATCCCTCAATGGAAGCTCTCTGTACCCTATATATATATATATATATATATATACAAATACAGTCCCGATCTCTTGGACTATAGGGGTCCAAGAGATTTGTGGTCACTCACCACTGGATGTAAATTCAACGGTTCACTCACTCTTGCACTCCTTTTAAGAAACTTTTTTGAACCATTGGATTAATATCCAACGGTGGGTGACCACAATCTCTTGGACTCCTGTGGTCCAAGAGATCGGGACTGTATATAAATATTACATATATACACGTATGCTATTATTATAATATTAATATGTATATGTGTATATGGGTATATTATAATAACAATATATGTGTATATATGTTCAGAAATTCTCTTATGCGGACATCCGCACGATAATAACGTGCGGACATCCAAATAAGAGAATAATTGTATATATGTATATGTATATTATATATATATATATATATATATATATATATATATATATATATATATATATATATATGTGTGTGTGTGTGTGTGTGTGTGTGTGTGTGTGTGTGTATACGTGTATATATGTACATTATAGTATATGTGTAAGTAAGTATAATATAATAATAATATATGCATTTTATACATTGGTGAGCATGGGACTAGTTAATTCACCCTTTCCACATGGGTTTAGTAGTCCCCTCCTAAGGAGATGTTTTTGGTGGGCCCGGTATTAGCAATCTCATCTAAGACTAGGATTAGATGAAACAAACATGGTACTAAATTTAGTCCAAGCCAGGTCAAGCCAAGCCTGGGTAACAAACGACCCCCTACTGTTTTAATACAAAATTTTAGTGTAGCATATTTTTATTCAATGACTTGGAATTTTAATTTGCTAATTAATGTAAGGGGAACTTCTCGAATAAGAATTTGTGTGAATGACAGGTTCAGAAATTCTAATTTCAGCCGTTCAATGTTATATATTAGGTTAAATATTTTTATTATTATGTGTCGTACGTGCAATTCAATGATTGAGATTTGAAGTTTTTTAACATAAAATCCTTAGTGGAGACTTTCCCTTAATATTGCACACACATATATATTATGCTGTATTATGTTATATTATAAATTGGACATGTTCTTATAGATGTAGTTGATGAACAGGTATAGATACAGTGGCTGTGGATGGACAGAAGGGAACGTTAACTGTTGTGGGGGATGTTGACCCAGTGTTGGTGGTCAAACGACTGAGGAAGATCGGAAAGACTGCACAAATTATCAGCGTCGGACCGCCAAAGCCTCCTGAACCTAAGCCTTCCATACTCCTCCTCCCTCCATGTTGTAATCAATGTGAGCTTGTTGGTTTCAGATATGATCCTTATGATGGCGGATTGTGCAACATTCTTTGAGGGGATCTTCAAAGTTTGTATACAATATTCATGTATGAAGTCAATCATTTTCATCAACCCTACTCAACATTTTATATACATTTTCTTTAATATGAAAATAAATAGACAAACATAAAATCCGTATAAATCCACTACCAGCGCCGATATTGTCTCTTAAGTCTAATTCTATGGATAAGGTCATGCCCAACAAACCCTTATATTATAGGTGCGGGATTTTATCTTTAATATTTATGAATATGTGTTTCACAGCCCAATTAGATTGAAACGCAGGAGGTGGCTCATTAGGCTTATTAAGATAAAATCCCACACCTAGAGGTGTCTATTGGACTTGGGGAGCTTCTATAATGAGGAGGTTGAGTGAAGAGCTTATTTGAGGAGGCCCATCTCACCATCAAAAGGGGTGTGGACCCCTCAATGCGCCCCCCCCCCCCCCCCCCCCCCCAAATGTACTTTGTTTTTGGTTGTTGATGGTGAGATTTCACCTCATCAAATAAGCTCCTCATTCTAGCCTCTCCGATTGGACTTGACCTTACCTATAAAAATGGACTTGGATGGTTAAATTAGGGATAATAGGTGCTGGTAGTGGGCCTATGCGTTTCAAGAATGATCACGATCTTTTTTTTTCTCCTTCTAATTAATAGGGATCCTAATTAAATGACTAAAATAATTTGGATCGTATAAGCACATTACATGCTTGACTTCAACAATATAATATTTTCAAGATGGGCTAGATCTTAAGGTGGGTTTTAGAGCATCTACAATGGGCTCCCTAAATTTTTCAAATACGTGTACTCCTACAGCTTAAACTGTTGTTACAAGATTTAGGTCTTGCATTGAGTCAACCAATAAAGTTATTCTATGTTAATCAAGCTGTGCTTGATACTGTTCATAATATGGTGCAACACGATTGGATGAAACATGTTGAAGTTGATAGTTTCTTTATTAAGGAGAAATTGGAGGATAAAATTGTTGAAGTGCCTGCAATCAGGACAAAAGACCAGTTAGCTAATATACTTACTAAGGCAGTATCGAGTCATGTTTTTTCGAAGGTCTTGGACAAGTTGGGTGTGTGATATCCATGCACCAACTTAAGGGGGAATGTTGACTTTTGTATTTTGGGTAATTACTTACAATATTAGGATACCTAGTATAGCCTTGTTATTATTCTATGTGATAGGGGGATTAGGGTTGTAACCCTATGTATATATATTCCTGCCGAAATAGCCGAAATAATATAACGAAATTAGCCGTAATAGTATTCTTCATCTAATCCTGCCCTGTGGAACTTCATTGATCAACTCCAATCTTACATTCATTTTGTGTGGTTGTTGATTTGTTTCCTGACAAGGCTGAAATTTATGATCCCCGTCGATCCTAATTTGGATGATCTAATTAGGATTCTAAATAGACAGGAAGCCATTTATGAGTGCTGATTGTCCACCCTAATGCTCAGAGAGCCGAGAAAATGGTACAGAAGGAGCTACATGTAGAAAGACGAAGAAAGTTGGATGAGGAGATATTGAGAGTTTTGGGTAGCGTGCGATTGGTAATTAATAATAACTAGCTTCCTTGCATGCGCTTCCGCGCTTAAAAGAGGCTTTTTTTTAATCACGCGCACTGCGCGTGACTTACAAAGTTTCATAAATATTTTTTCGCAATTGTATTTATATAGATGTCTGTTTCAACAGTTTCATATTTTAATCGTGCCTGTGTGATAAATCGTCGTCTTAAAAGTTTTCCTTTATCGCTCGTATTTTTCTAGACGTCCATCTTAGCAGTTTCGTTTTTCTCTTTTAATCTCAACCATTAATATTGCATCAATCCAATGGTTTAAACTGGTGTCAAATGTTGTGTAAAAAATAGAAGAGCTGGTCCTAAAATCTCCCATTTTTGCAGATGACCTTATCCTCTCTCTGCTGAGGCATTTGTTCAACAAGCTATTGTTATGTTTTTTTTTAAATTTTTTTTAATGAAATCCAAAACTGAAATCTAACACATAGAGGCAATAGTGTGACAGAGAGGGTGCGAGAAGAGTGGAAGGAAAGAATCAATATTCAAAACTGAAATCCAAAATGGGGTTTTTTTTTTCTTTCTAAGAGCGAAAGTATTTTATGAATAAGAGGAACATAAACAATGGTCCAAAAATGAATAAAGTTTCTCTAGTGACCAAACACAACAATAAATTGAATTAATATGAAGAGAATCATGCACAATCCACAAACATATTAAAGTCAATGTTTAGCAACCAAAAGCATGCCCACTCAAACCTATACAAATCTGCCACGCAGAGGCAGAAATGGAGAATTCGTATTGAAAGTTGAAAACGATAAAAAAATAAAACTAATAAACAATAGAAAATTCCTAAAGAATTCTTGAAAACTATTAGACAAACAAGAAACATGACTCCATATAACTTCTAATTTGGCTAGCTAGAACATTATTGTTTTAATTTGGGTCATCTATAAATGGCATATTTATGCTCCATTTCTAATCATAAAAGAGGATGAACTTCAAATCTTACATAACCCAAAATATGCAGAACCACCTCTCCTTCCATTGCCTTCATTTATAAGTTCACTAATTCACTACTACATTTTTTAGTTTGCGCGATGAAGACATTTTCGTCGCACTATGATGTTTTGCGCAACGGAAAAATTCGTACGTCGCACAAACTTCAATGGATAATAATTTTATAATGTTTAGCGGTCGCGACCAAAATATTTGTCGTGCAAAGTATAGTTTGCGCGACAAATTATATTACGGTAGCGCAAAGATGGGGAAAAAAAATCGGGAAAGTCGCATTTGGAGGCAAAACTTGCGCGACAAAAAATTATCCTCGTCGCGCAAAAAAATCGTGGGAAAAGATACAGTGATCAGCGGTTTGGCACCACAATTTTGCACGACGAAAGAGTGTATTAGTCGCGCAAGGTAAATATCGGCTTTGCGTGCGTGTCTAACTAGGGATTTGCGCGACGATTTAGGACGTTTGCGCGACGAAAGTTTGCGGTACGGATATTGGCTGCGCGTCGCGCAAAGAGGTGCCGACATCACACCTTTGCGCATCAATCAATTGGATTTTGCGCGACAGAAAGTTTATTCGCATGATGAAGTTTTTGGTGCGACGAAATGATATGTTCGTCGCGCAAAGATGTGATGACGGCATGTCTTTGCGCGTCCCTCAATTTTTTTTGTGCGATGGAATTTGTCTGTTGCGCGACTAGTTATTTGTGCGACGAAAACACATCTTCAGCGCGCAAATTCGTCGTCTTTAACAGATTCATTTCAGCCATTGCAGAGGCAAACTGAAAAAACAGTTTTGCCTCTGCTTCTACCCCTCTCTCTCTCTCCGTCTTCTCAGCCTGCAAATTTCATCCAAAGATATTGGATTTCATTTCCCGCCTCTGCTACGTGTTTTGAGTAAGTTTTTTTGGTCGTTAGTGTAAAAGTATTATTGTAAATTCGTATTAACATCGTTAATTTTGTTGTGTACAGGATATTATATGTGAATAACGCTTGGAACTTGACATATTGAAGAAGGTATTTTATTTGTTTTATATTTATTTAAAATATCAATTTTAATTCTTTATATATTGTTTTTGTGAAATTATATTTTTATTCTGTTCTTAAATTATGCACGGTGATGTACGAAGTTAATTGAAATTAACTTCGTACATTTTTTTTTTGTAAAGCTTAGTTCCCGTTCGAGTTTAGTTAGACCACGCATGGGTGGGTAAACCACAACTACGGTCCAATTAATTCTTGAATTGTCCCATATTTTGGACAGTTTGAAATGCATAGTCGTGTCACGTAGTTTACAGCTACAGGATTAGGTTTCGATTGTGGAGATTTCGGTGTCATCTCGGTACGTTCTTCGGGTGGTACTTAGGCATTTTATATCTACGGTACACCTCAAGAACTGTACCGAAATGCTGCTGAAATTCATCCATGTCGAAATCTAATCTCATGTAGCTGTAAATTACATGACATGAATATGCATTTTTGAATGGGATAGGGCCCTTACCAGAGGCATAAGGTGACGTTATGATTTTGTAATAATACAACATGATTGTTGTATTGTGATTGTGGTTCTAGGAATTATGAGCAGAAGGTGGATACAGAACCCTAACAGGTGCGCAGACGAATACTTGAATAGAATCGAGGACTTTATTCACTTTGCACGGTCACACAACCCGGTTGCAACTAGAATCCGGTGTCCTTGTTGGAGGTGTAACAACATGTTGTGGGAGACAATTGAAACTATTCGATTTCATTTAGTAAGGAATGGAATGATTGAGACATACAACACTTGGAACCATCACGGGGAACAATTAGAAATTGGTTCGTCTTCAAGGGCCACAACAGTGGACAATGTTGAACCTATTGTGGATCATAATGAACAAGTCATGGATATTATACATGATGCTTTTCCATTTTCATCGACTAGCAGCAATCAGGAAGGGGAAGATGACGTGCCTACAACAATGGATAGTGCAGAGTTCGAATAGTATGAAGAACTGTTAAGAAATGCCAACCAAGAGTTATATCCGGGGTGCGAGAGCTTTTCCGTTCTGACGGCGATTGTAGAGCTAATGCACGGAAAAATAAATTATCGTATGTCGAACCTGTGTTTCGATTACTTTTTGGGAGTTTTCAAGAGAATGCTTCCGACGGACAATTGTTTGCCGAAAGACCACAGATAGGCGCAGAAGATGTTGAGTGGTCTTGGATTGGGTTATGAAAAAATCCACGCTTGCAAAAACAATTGCATTTTATTCTACAAACAGTATGAAACATTGGATACATGCCTTATATGCAATGAGTCGAGGTTCAAACAGACGTCTCAGAATAGAATGACTAAAGTTCCACAAAAAGTCATGCGTTATCTGCCCCTGAAACTAAGATTGCAGCGATTGTATATGTCGACGCATACTGCCACAAACATGAGATAGCATAAGGAAAAACGGGTAGACGACGATGTGATGCGGCATCCTGCAGATGGGGAGGCATGGAAAGAGTTCGATCGAACGTTCCCCGAGTTTGCTGCTGATCCCCGAAATGTTAGGTTGGGACTTGCCACTGACGGATTCAATCCGTACGGGATTCTAAACCAACATCACAGCACTTGACCGATTTTCGTATTCCCATATAATTTGCCGCCTTGGAAATGCATGAAAAAAGAGTACATGATGATGACTGTTTTGATAAACGAGGATCCTGGCAGGTCAATCGATGTGTACTTAAGGCCGTTGGTTGATGAGCTCAAGAATTTATGAACAAACGGTGTGCGCACGTACGACAAATCCACTGGGAAGATGTTTACTTTGCGGGCGGCAGTTATGTGGACTGTGATTGATTTTCCCGCATATGCAATGGTGTAGGGGTGGAGCAGAAAGGGTTATATGGCATGCCCTGTATGCAAGGAAGATGTAACTTCTGGTTGGCACGCTGAAAAAGTGTGTTACCTTGGGCATCGAAGATGGTTGCCATGGGACCACGAGTGGCGGGAAAAGGATAAAGAGTTCGATGGGAACAAAGAGCGTCGCGCAAGACCTAGAGAATCGTCTGGTGATCAGATCTTGGAACAGCTTAACCATTTGAATTTTGCTCCGTTCGGGAAAACAGTTAGTCGGACCAGACCTGCTACACATATGAACTGGACGCACAAGTCTATGTTTTTTGAGCTCCCATATTAGTCGAAACTAAAATTGAGGCACAATCTCGACGTTATGCATGTTGAGAAAAATGTGTTTGACACATTGATGGGAACAATTCTAGATATCAAGGAGAAGACAAAGGACACGATAAAAGCTCGTCTTGATTTGGAAAGAATGGGCATACGAAATGGTTTATGGCTTAAAAGGGGCAGTGATAAAGCTATAAGAGATCTTGCATTTTTTTCCCATGAAACCAAATGACAGAAAAGAGTTTCTACAGTTTGCATCGTCTGTAAAGTTTCCTGACGGATATGCTTCTAATATCGCACGTTGCGTGAATGTTAACGGGGGTAAATTTACTAGACTCAAGAGCCATGACTGCATTGTGTTTATGCAACGCCTACTTCCTGTGGGGATTCGACACCTATTGCCGGAAGATGTAGTGAAGCCAATCATATTGTTGTCCAGATTTTTTTCCCAACTGACGGCAAAAACGTTGCGAAAGACAGACATTGATCAGTTGCGCCATGACATTATCCAAGTTTGAGATTATATTCCCTCCAGCTTTCTTCACAAGTATGATTCATGTGATGGTTCACTTGCCAGAAGAGGCATTGCTTGCGGGTCCCGTCAACTATCGCTGGATGTATCCAATAGAAAAGTATATAATCCTCATCATTTATGTTGTTGCTTCTTTATCCCATGCTTGCTACTTGCTAATTTGCATCTTTTCATTTTAATTTGGCAGGCTTCTCGGAGAGCTTAAAAAAAGTGTACGCAACAGAGCGAAGCCCGAACGATCAATTGTAGAGGCTTGGGTTCAATATGAGGCGCTTACTTTCTGTGGAATGTATTTAAAGGATGTGGACATGGCTTTCAATCGACCTCTGCGCAATAATGACGGTGGTGTGAGAAATGAGCAACTTTCTGTTTTTGCCAAAAGCGCACGACCCTTTGGAGATCCTGTAAGAGGAGAGTCGTTTTCCAGAAATGACATGTAGGTAGCTCATTGGTTCGTATTGAACAATTGTGATGAGATAATGACATACTTAGATGAGCATGAAGAGATGATGAAGCGAGAATATCCATCGCATTTGTATTCCAAGAAACACCGTGAATTGTTTCCAAAATGGTTTTTGGAATATGTAAGTTATAAGTGTTTTGTAATTCACATATATATTGTAGCATTTAATTTTTATAACCTGACACGTGAATGTTTTTGTATAATATTAGGTGAATAAGTTGAAATCAGAGAATTCCCCCACGTACAGTGAAAAGTTATATAACTTGGCATTCGACCTACTTCAGGTTGAATTGTTCTCGGGTTGCCATGTTAACAGCGTCAAGTTTTTGGGGACTGAACGAGATGACAAGTTGTGTACGCAAAACAGCGGTGTCCATGTTCCAGGTGGAGGCGAAAGTACGGACATTGATTTCTATGGCAAACTCACAACTGTCTTGCAATTGCTATACATAGACCGATACCAAGTGATCATGTTTAAGTGTTGATGGTTTGATACGAACCCGAATAGGCAAGGAAGTGTTAAAATCGATCAAGGGTTACTATCTGTGAACATGAACAGAACTTGGTATGATGACGACCCATACATTTTGGCAAACATGGCAAAACAAATTGTCTATCTAGATGACCCTAAAGCAGGGAGTGGGTGGAAAGTTGTTCAGCAGATGGATCACAGGAACGTGTATGCTATACCAGAACTAGACCCATCTGACGTCCACGTCGCTGACCAACTGTCAGAATCTTGCACGGAAAATGATGCAGTAACGCTTCGCGACACAAATCTTGTTCAGGTTCCGTTTCAACTTGAAGGAGTGTCTTCAAGAGAAATACCGATTCAGTCAATTACAATTGACCTCGGTGATCTTCCTAGATACGATGCTGCAGTGGGCCCGAACAACGATGATGATGTAGTTATGGAGGAGGAGGAGGAGGAGGTGGATGATTGGGAGACTGAAAGTGATGATAGCGATAATAACGAAGGTTATTATGGTTCAGATGATGCATAATGCAATTTATTTGTGACTTACTATGTTTTAGTAAATGTAATTTTTTGTAATGTAATTATGTTAGTGTAAATATATTGGCAACTCTGCTTTTTTTGAATATATGTACTTGTTATATCCAAGGTCTTAAATATCGGTTGTATCGGAAATATCGGTAGGCCAAAAACACGGAAATTTCGATGGAAATATCGGGATATTATCGATATCGATAAAAATTGAATAAAAACCACGGAAATTGTAAGAAAAACTTGGAAATTTTTATTGAAACTTTGTAGGATGTTTATTTAGGCAATTATCTATTAGTTTATCATAAAAAATTGGAAGGAAATGCATTACATGATGGATTTAACTGATTTAAGTTGATTATATAGCGAGCTGGCAAACACTGTGAGTGTAGAAAATATATAGTAATTAATGAAAAAAGATTAAACACACCATAATCAAAAGAAATTCACAACAAAAGGAATGGTGATTTGTTTCTGTACACCCCACATCTAGGCCCTAAACAAAAGAAATTCACAACAAAAGGAATGGTTATTTGTGATTATAAACTACATATCAATTGTGACTGGACACATTTTATTTTCTTCTCAAGATTCCTTTATCTACTATACTACTATTTCCCTTAAAATGTTCATAATTTTTTTTTAAAGATGAAATCAGATTTAATAAATAAAAGTTACATAAAAAAAATCATAAACTACTATTTATATAACATTTCTAACAAAAACAGAAAAACAAAAGGCTTAATATGCCAGCAGCCCAAATGCCAAATAACCTAATTAATAACCCAAATCCAATTAATAATAATAACCCTACTTTCTTTTTCTTTTTTTTATGAGAGAAGGGGGTTAAAGAACCCCAAAAGAAAAACCTAACCCTACTTTCTTAACTCAGCCGCCACTCCCATCTTTCCTTTACCTCTCTTTTTTTCTTTTTTTTTCTTCTTGCCTCTCTTCTTTGTGCCAACACTCTCTTATCCTTTTTTTTCTTCTTCTTCTTTCCTCTCTAACCCATCCTTGCTTCTTTATTCAAGCCTTCTTTCTCCAAATCAGATCAGATCCACTCTACTGCCCAAATCTGCCGACTCCATCTCCTTTCATCTTTTTTGTTTTTGTTTTTTTGGATAGCTCTCTATCTCCATATACTTGAAGTGGAAAGTGCAAATCAGACCCTTGATGTCAAGCTTTGGTGGGTATGGGTTCTCAGCGACACAAAGGCTAGTAGCAAGTCTCCGATCGAATTGCTCGCCGCAAGATCTCGATATTATCGATAATTTCGATAATATCGAGATATTATCACCGTTTGTGTATTGAAGTTGTTCGACAATATCGAGCTCGATATTTTGCCGATAATTTCGGCAACAATATCGATATTCGGACGAAATCTGTTTGGTTTGTTCCCGGTTTATTGGCATGTGAAAAAAACGAAATTATCGCCGATATTTCGGCGATAATTTCGATTTTTTAGACACTGGTTATATCTAATTTCCAATTATATATGTACGTGGAGAAATGCAATGAAATCAAGTTATTCATACTTTTTAAATTAAATTCTTTTACATTTAATTATGGCGTAAATGCAAATTTTTTAAAAAGTACAAATAATGGCGTCACGAGAGGAATATTGGCGGGACGGAAGTCTTCGTCGCGCAGGGTAAAAAATATGCAAAAAATTGAAGTCACAGAAATGACCCTTGCGCGACAAATAATTATATGACATCGCGTATATTTTGCGCAACGAGTATAACATTCGTCTCGCAAGAAACTTTCGATAAATTTAGATAAGCTCATCATAAGCTCCATTTATTCCCACGCCTTGATTTCCATTTATTCCCATGCCTTAATTTGAATTTTGCCATGTAAATCATAAGCTTTTCTACAAATTTAGATAAGCTCATCATTCATACCTTTATGCAGGGTTATCAACTTCCCTACGAAGAGAAGTCATGGTTCAAGACTTGAAGATCAAAACCTTAAACTTGTAGTTTACTTCATTTGCAACTTTTAAACACAGCTCCAACCTGTGAAAGACGTCATGTCGCTTGCTAGAATGTAGATTTCAGTCAATTACATTTGAAAATGCATTTTGTTATAATTATTTCCATTATTTTAGAAAATTAGGAGATTATGTGGGAAAAGTTAAGATTGCGCGACGAATTCAATACCCTGGTCGCGCAAAAAATCTTCAGTATCTTACGCGACGAAGAAGCTAGCCTCGTCGCGGATAAGATTTTGTATGAAAAATTCCGCAATTATTGCGAAATAATAAGAATCATCCTTGCGCGACGAAAAATATAGTGTCGTCGCTCAAGGATTTTTCCCCAAAAAATTTGCAATTTTTGCGAAATAATATAAACCCTCTGTACGCGACGAAGACACATTATGTCATCGCGATAATAGTCTTTGCGCGACGAATAAGACGGCCTCGTCGCACAACGTCGTTTAAAAATTAGTCAATATAAATTCTTTATTATTTTCTGTTTCACTTTGCGCGACGTACTCTTCATTGTTCGTCGCGCAAAGACCTCAAAAAAAAAATTTGTCGAAATTAAATGATAAATATTTTTAAATGAACATCAAATTCAGTTATTGTATTCATATGGGGTCAAGGTGTGTAGAGCTCAAAGAATCATCAAATTTGGAGTTAAATTAACCGTTAAATTGTGATTTTTCGTTTATAACCGTCGAAAATTTTGGTCCCGTTACAACATGTATGATTGTATATTTTTTCCAATTTTTGGCATGTACGATCTCTAAGTATTCCTGAACAAGTCTGCTGGTTGGATCGTTGACACTACTTTTGTAGAATGCCACACCACATCAAAACAATATATTCAAAAAAATGAATAATTTTTGTATATGTTTGTTAAATAGAACATACGAGTTTGTTGTATGCACTAGTGTAAATATTTTTAAATGACGATCCAATTCAATCATTATATTCATATACAGTAAAGGAGTGCACCCGTAAAAAATTATCAAAATCAGAGTTAAAAAAAACCGTTAAATCGTGATTTTTAGTTTATAACTGTCGAAAATTTTGGTCCCGTAACATCATCTATGAATGTATATTTTCTTCAATTTTTGGTGTGTACTATCTCTAAGTATAAACAAACAAGTTTGACGGCTGGATCGGTGAAACTAGTATCGTACAATGCGTAGCCCCATTAAAACAATATATTCACTAACATTTATATGCTTTGATATTGTTAACATTTTGAAACTTTAAACACAACTTGCGCAACGAATATGTCTATTTCGTCGCGCATTCAACTATAGCGCGACGAAAGGAAAATTTCTGTCGCGCAATGTAAGTCTCAGGATTTAGGGTTTAGGGTTTAGGGTTCACGGTTTATTTTGCGCGAGGATGTATTCATTTCGTCGCGCAAGTCCTCAAATTTTTGGCAGTTCCCATCCCGCGAATTTAAAATTCCTCGCACGACGCCGTTTATTTCCTGCGTCGCGCAAAGTACAAAATTTTAACATTGCGCGACCGATTTCCTATTCGTCGCGCAAGATCACAAACATTTTGTGCAAAAAAATGCGCAGTTTTGTTCTGTCTTCAACCTCTCTCTGTCTCCAACCCTAACTCGCAGCCCCTTCTCTCTCCAATTCGAACCCTAACTTGCAGCCGCTCTCTCTCCTTCATCCCCTCTATCTCATCCCTCTCTCCTCCATCCCCACTCATCCCTCTCAGTCCCTCTCTCGTCAGACCCCTCTCATCCCTCGCAGTCCCTGGCTCCTCCGTGCCGCTGTCTCTCCTCCGTCCCCACTCATCCCTCTCAGTCTCCTCCGTCCCGACTCATCCCTCTGAGTCCCTCTGAGTCCCTCTCAACAAAACTCGCCTCACATCCCTCTCAGTCACTCTCTCCTCCATCCCCTCTCAGTTTGTCGCCTCCTCCATCTTCGTTCATCCCTATCAGACGACGGCCCCCCACTCTCTCTCTCGCTCGCCACCGCCGGACTTGCGTGCTCTCCGATCTCCCTCGAAACCCACTCGGTAAAATTCTCAACTCTATCCCCGATTAATATTTTCAATTGTGAATTTTTGTTTCTGAAATTTGTGGATTAAGTTTGGAATTGTATATTTGTTTTACTGTTTCAATTTCTATATTTATTTTTTAACTGTTTAAATTGCTGCTTAGTCTCATGGTTGGTTAGGAATCCTATGTTTCAATTTTGTTTTTGTGTTGGATATGTATTTTTTATTTCAGATTTGAGTAGAGGTGTTGAAATTGCATTGTGGTGTTGGATTTGTGAATTTTTAGGTGTATTGTTGTTAGATTTCAAATTTGATTGGAGCATCTGCTGCTGTTTTTTGTATTTTGATTACTTTTTGGGGGCTTTAAATTATGTGCTACTAACCAAATTTTGTATTTTGCTTTGTATTTTGATCACATACCGACTCTTTCAAAATTGGGCAGCAATTTGATTTTTCTTTATTATGTGCTTCTATTTTTTGTAATATCATACATGTTTCTGTTTTGTTTGCTTTAAAAAATGTGCTTATGTTTTTTTGCCATATTTAGAATACATCGTTCTATTTGTTTTTTAAATATTGAATTTGTTGTTGATTAGGTTTTGAGGTTGTTTTTTTTTAAAAAAAAAAAAATTTTAGCCAAGGATGTTTTTAATTGTAAGACCTTATCAGTTGTGTAGATGTCAGACCTTATCAGACGTCGTAAGACGGTGATGACTCCACATAGTTCAGCTCCCCCGAGTACGGTGTCAGCTCCCACTGCTCCAGCACAGTTGCACGACATGCCAGTTTCTCCCCACGTCTCCCGTGCGCCGGTGTCATCAGAGTCATCAATGGCGCAACCAGTTAGTGCCAGGCGGCGTCACCACCCTCCCAGCACGACCGACACCACGTCGCCATCTGCTGCTAGTGCGTCGGGGTCACAACCAGGTAAAGATTTTCCTTCAACTCCAGCTGTTTCGGACCAAGAATTTAGTAGGATTTGTTATTTAACGTTAATTTTATATTTCTTTGCAGCCAAGAAGAACACCCGAGGACCCTGTCGCCAGTTGAGGACGGCCAAAGTCACCTGGGTGACCAACAGTCGTATAAACATTGCATACGATGCGTGGCATCGGGCTGCACCAACGGCTGACCAGCACAGCTCGTTGGCCCATGACATTGGATCCGTTGTTCGGACTTATTGCCCGATCAAATGGAAGTCCTGGAAGGTCATGCCTGATCAGGTGCGGATGGAGGTGTTCGGACAGCTGTCGGTATGTATTCTATACCTTTTAATTGTTTTTCCCTTGAAATTTTATTTCTAATACTTAATGTATGTAATGAATTTATTTTAGACAAACTACAATTTAGAGAACGTCGGCGATGAGTTGTTGGCGTACATCAACAGACTCTTTGCTGACAGGTACAAGCAGTGGAAGAGCGACCTGCATCACCATTTTCAGGCATATGATGATCCGCAGGTTGCTCTACAAGAGGGTTGCCCGAAGGAGCTTGAGGGCCGGGAGGATAGTTGGCAGTGGCTTTGCGGTCATTTTCAAGAGGCCGATTATGTGGTATTTTTTTATATTAAATTGAAACTTATTACATGTTTCTTACTAATGTGTATTTAATTTTTTATATTTCATTTCACTTTCAACTAATACGTTTTTTTTTTTTTTTTTATAACAGAAGAAGGCCAAAGCAAATAAGGGCAATAGGCAGAGGAAGACTCTTCTCCACCATTCAGGTTCCAGGCCCTTCTCCTGTAGGATGGAGGCACGGCGCCAGGTAATAATAAAGTCGTTTTTATTTATTTTTTAATATGTCATTAATATTAATTTGTTTTTTCGTACTAACATTTTTCTTCTCTTGCTCAATTTAAGGGGGGGGGGGGGGGGGGGTCCAAATTCCCAGAGATTGACGTCTTTGGCGACGTTTATGTTCGACCTGGGAATGAGTTGGCGGAGTCCCTTCATGTGAGTAGCCTTTAATTTAAATTATTATGTAAGCGTTCAAGGTTTTATGGTTATTATATGAATGTTTTAATTCATATTTTATGTTATGTTCAACAGACGACAATGATTGAGATGAGCCAGTTGGTTCTTCAGGAGTCCGCCTCCCAGCTTCCTCCCGATACGCCGCTCGAGTCCGTGGTTCCTCCATCAGATGCAGGGTTTCAAATCCTGACTGAAACCTTAAATCAGACTCTCGGGAGGCGCCCAGGGACATATTGTCGAGGGATGGGGAATGCCAGGCAGTGGCCACCTAGACTGCGTGAATCATTGGAGTCAAACGAAGAGGTGACTGCTTTGAAGACAGAGGTGGCTGAGCTCAAGGGTCATTTGTCACATATTCTACAGTCCCTCGCTCACTCCAGCGTTTCAATCCCGCCTCCCCCCGTCGACCTCCGAGCATGGCCACCACACCTCTCCCCCTGTCAACAATGTCCAGACCTCCGAGCTGCATTTGCCTGACGACAATGTAGATCTTGAAGGGTTGTTTGATTAGATTTTAACATTCTTAATTACATTTTAAATATTTCTATTGTACTAAATATATTCTATTATAACAGTTTACATATTTCTCTTCATTACCTTTTTTTTATTGCAATTTCATTTTATTATTTAAAAAAAAAACCAAATTTATTTTTGTTACCAAAATAATTGAATTAAATTTTAAATTAATTATAATATATTTATTTTTGCGCAACGATATTTTTCGTTGCGCAAATTTCTTTTTTGAAAATACGAAACCGTAAAAGTACATTTTAAAGAATTTATTCTATTTTGCGTGACGAAACTTTTGTCTCGCGAAGTAACTGCGACAAATATATTTCGTCACACAAATATTCGAGTCACGAATGCTCTCGTCCTGCCATACCTGCGCAACGAAGGACAGTCCTCGCGCCGTGTTCTTACAACGACTGTATTTCATCGCGCAAGTATTTTAGACACGAATATTTTCTCGTCCCGCTATATCTGAGCGACAAAGGTTATTCCTCGTGCTGTGTTTGTGCAACGAACATATTTTTGTCGCGCAAAAATTTGACCGACGAAAAATCTCACCGTCCCGCAACTGTTGGTGCAACGAAGGTTTACCATCGCTCCATTTGCGCGACTAATTGAATATGTTCGTCGCGCAAAAATTTGACCGACGAAAAATCTCACCGTCCCGCGACTGTTGGTGCAACGAAGGTTACCGTCGCTCCATTTGCGCGACTAATTGAATATGTTCGTTGCGCAAAGTCATTCTTGACGATCTTTACGCGACAAATTTTGCGCGACGAACCATCTGTCGCAGTACTATTTGTGCGACACAAATGTGCTTTGCGCAACCAAAATGTCTTCGTCGCGCAAATACCAAAATCTAGTAGTGATTGCTACATCTTATATTCCGTATGTGAAAGGTCGATAGTGCATTGAGTCGCACCATAAATTATGTAACCACCAAAAAGTTCAGCGTGCCCTTGAGCAAACATACGTGCAGTACGAGAAGCTTCCAAACATAATCTCATTAACAAATGTTGAACATTCGTATTAAACAACAAGGGATTATCATCCAATTTAGTACTCAGTGAATAAATCCCGTTAACAGTGTCGCTTTTACCTAAGAAATCTTTTTCTGAGTATTTTAAGAAACAAAAATTGTACCAAATTATAGCTCCTGACTGTTGAGGGCGACGCTTTCTAACCTCTAGGCTTTCTCTACTGATGCATCTTCTACAAGATACGCGGTCGAATTCTGAGACGATTGATCCCCAGCACTTAGCGAGCCCATATACACTTTTATTCGATTCTTGTCTGTCAATGTTTACAATTACATTTCCTATAGCTCAGCTGTTTCTCTATTAAATCTTGCCGGTATTGTCGCCAGGATTTCCTCATATGCCTCATTGTCTGGAAAATCTGTGTGACCAAAACAATTATGACCAAGACAAGTTTGAGCATGAACAAAAGGAGAGAAAGATAAGAGACTTACAAGGATTAATAATTTTGAGAAAAACATTTTAGTTAATAACATAGAACTTAAATTCAATTTTTTCAAAACTGCATAAAACAAACTTGAAATTATAACAGAGTGCAACTTCTATTTATATAATATGTATAATATATTTAATATTAGTACTATAGATGTCTATTATAACACATTATAAGCTTTTGTACTTTAAAAAAAAACCAAGAGCTCTCATCTATTTATATAATCTGTGTGATAGATTTTATATTAGTACTATAGATGTTTCTTGTAAGCTTTCGTACTATAAACTAAAATAAAATAACCCAACCCTTCCACCAAATTTAGAGTCGATGGCTTCTCCCCGCCTAAATGGGTGTTTTTTCCATGAGCTTCGTCTCAGTTCTAGAGCTTGTGTCTACTCTTTGTTTCCTCTCCATTTCTATGCGAGTGTTTAGAAAGGAAGAGACAAACATGCCTTAGTACAAGTAAAGTATCAAATTGAAATTAATTACACTTAAAATGGTTGTTTTTTTGTTGCTAAATTTAGAAAGGGGGAGGGGGAACTCACACACATAGTTACCACCGATGACCACATTGGAGCACACCAAAGACCTGGACCAATCCAATACACCCCCCATTGGTCCTAAATTTAAAATGGTTGAGTTGAAACACTTAATTAAACTTAAAAAAATAGCTAGTGTAGTGAACCCGTATCTATGCACCCAAGTTCGAATCCCCTCCTTGTAGATTAGATTAAATTCAAATATATTTTTTTGGGCCAAAGTTAGGAAGGGGAAGGAGAGTTTTTTCACACACACTACAAAGTGCCATGGGGGACCACTAGTCTGCCAATTAAGGTCATTTTCCACTGGGATAGATCTCATTCACAATTCAAAAGACCAAAGAAACCTAAAAAAACCGTTAATAAAACCTAAATTCGAAAATGGTTGTGCTTATCACAACTGAAATCCTATACATACTTCCTATTTTTATACGGAAATTCTCTTGACAATATTTATTAGTGGAAAGGAAATTTAAGCAACGAAAGATAAGCCACAACCTTTACCTAAGTCTTCAAATTTCCCATTTTGCTAGTGTTCGCACCACTTGCAAAACCCAAGGGAGGTGTCGTATAGCAGTGTAGCTCGGAAGTCCGAGTGTCGTATCCACAGAGAGCAGTGTAAAGAAAATAACAGAGATGAAAAAGAACAAGTATGATTGAGAGGTAGATTTATGCAAGATTTGATTTAGAGAAAATTTAATTGATTAAAACACTAAGGCATTGGGGTTCCACTTTTAACATAAGCATGCAACTCTTATTAATTTGATCCACAAAATATTTTCCATTGTAGTTGTTCAAAATAATTAAAGCTCTTTTTAATTTCCTTTAGAAGTATTCTAAGCATAACTTGTACCATTGGCAACAAACTATCAAAAAATAATCTTCATCAAAATTCTATTAATCTTTAGCAATTCTCTTCTCTTTTAAAAGCATGAAAGTTTTTACTACACAATGGGAAAAACATGATTGAACCCATGAAATAGATTATCAAACATTCATCAATTAATTAAAAAGAAAACTACAAATTCCATTTGAACAAAACTACAAATTCACATTAAAGCTTAAGTTTGGATCAAACTAATAAAAATTACACACTTATATTAAAAGCTTTCTCCCTAGCCTTAGCTAGGGAGTTAGTTCCCCATAATAAAATAAAACTAAAAACAGAAATTAAAACTTAGAAAGATGGAGGGAAGAGAGAAAGCTCAAGAGTTGTGGAGCTTGGGTGATGTTTACAAGCTTGGGAAACCTCACTATTTATAGGCCTAAGGAAGTTGAAAATCTGAATTAAGTATGGTTAATGCATACAACACTTGTATTATAAAATCTGAATTGGTTGCTGCACTTCACCAATAAATCCCACCAGCAGCCCTAGCTCATCTTCATGTCACCATGACCAAGCTTCCAACCAGCTCATCCTGAGGTCAGCATGACCAGCAACTTCAAGGGCTTACGAATTGGGCTTCTCTTAAGCAAATTATGACTTTAAGCACTCCAAATTGAAGTTCAGAATTTCTTCTTTCCAGCCATATGTCATTTGGGCCAATCCAAGGTCGGAGGAAGAAGTTAAGGCCAAAACAAATTGCTAACTCGTTTTGCTCGCTGACAAAATCCATCCTGAGCATGGTTCTGTGTTTGCTAGGTAACGGACTCCAGATTTATCCAATGGGGCTGAATTTTGGATATGTTATAGTATACACCCATTGGAACAACTTTCATGAAGAATGCTGCCTCATCCGAGCTGTGTAGGTTGCTGAAACAAAGCTTGCAATATGACCTACGAAACTGGACTGGCAGGGGGCTGTAGCAAAAAATGAGTTTGTCTTTAAGCTCTTCTTCCCTTCATCCAAATCAGGCCTTAACATGCTTGAATTGCATGAATTATGTTCTCTTGCTCTTTTGGCCTACAAAACACACAAAGGGAGGCAAATAACTCAGAATTATAGGAAACTAAGCAAAATAAGTAAGTAAATTGGGCATGTATATGTATGAAATTATAAGCTTAACACACCCCCAAACTTAGATTTTGCTAGTCCTCGAGCAAAACAAAAGAAAAACAAAGATAAAAACAAGAAGTTAACTAAGCCACTTTCGTAGGGATCTCGATTGCATTTAGCGTATGCAATAAGCCTTTAAACCCCTAGGTTGCCCTAGTGGACGAGTTATAGTCTCGTGAGGCTTTTCAAAGATGATACCCACAAACATTTGAAATTTTAAGTAACTCTCCTGCCAAATCATCATCAAGAATGTTAAAGCTCAAAAACCAAAATTCTCAATTCATGAACAAATTTAAAAGAGCGAACACAAATCCAAAACTTTAAGTTCTCCCAGTCTAAAGTCAAAGTCATTTATCACCATTAATAAACTTTTCATTTGCTTTCTTTGGTGTAAAGTGAACTAACACAATTGAGAAGACAAAAATTCAATCATAATCACACCATCCTTGCTATCTTAGATTTTTATTTTTTATTTTTAAATAAAAAATAAATATAAATATATACATGCTATTATGTGGACTGTGCAATGTTTAGCTCCCTTAAGCTTTCTAATTAACCCATGTAGCGAGTGTTAGGCCAATGACTCTCAAACACAAAGGCTTTAAGGCATTAGGTGTTGAAACACCCCGATGAGCTTAATAACTCGAGTTAAAAAGGCTAAAAGCTAAACAAGTCACACATGCAAATATTTTTTTTTTAAAATTTTTAAGAACTTCACGGTTTGACGCGAACACTCACTACTGATTAGGCAAGAGGCCCGGTTACTAAGTGAAAGTTCTCCCTTTTTTTTTATTTTTTTATTTTTTCCCTCATTTTATTTTTAAAGACAACAAAGATAAATACAATTAATCTCAAACTCTATCTACTCAAGCGTATTAGTGTGAGTGTGAATTTTTCAAAGCCTAGCTCATAAATCATTCATTAAGTAGAAATAAATGAAAAGGACTATAGACTGGATTAGTTATCGTATCGCTCAAGTGTTCTCAATTTTAAACTCATGCATGAATATCAAATCTCAATTTAGTGCAAGTATGTTTTGATGACAACAAGCATGAAGGGTTTCTTTTTTTTCTTTTTTCTTTTTTTTTTAAATTTTAATAAAATTTACAAACTAACAAATTGCCAAAAATAATTCCACTTCCCCCCAACTCGAATGAAACATTGTCCTCAATGTGTTATAAAAGAAAAATATGAGAGACATGTTGGAACGAAATTATAACGAGTGGGATAGAAGTCACCTAAATGCTGAAAAGTCTTTGAATAATTTTCTCCCTGAAAATAATTAGGTTTAGAAATGGATACCACAGGAGAAGTGTCAACTTTAGTGTTCGACAAAGACTTAGGGAACAATTTCAATTTCACTTTAGGAGCCTCATTTACACTTGACATCATAGGCTCATCATATAAAGGTGGAAGTTTGTCAATTTTGGGTTTCCAGCCAATCCCTTCATGTACCTGTAAAACACCAAATAATGAACCAATTTCAGTAATTTGTGAATTTCTTGTTAAATCAGAACCATTAGAATTAATTTGAAATTTTTCTGAACAAGAAACAACACTACTTTTCGCAAATTGATCATGCGATAAAGTTGAGATAGAATTCACAGATTCAGGTTCATCTTCCTCCCCAGATGACTGTTTATAAACATTAAAAACATTAACTTCCATAGTCATATTTCCAAAACAAAGTTTCATGACTCCACTTCTGCAATTAATGTTAGCATCACAAGTAGCCAAGAAAGGACGTCCTAAAATCACAGGAATTTGATTATCAGAATTTGAAACATGTGCAGTGTCCAAAACAATAAAATCAACAGGATAATAAAATTTGTCCACTTGGACCAACACATCTTCAATAATCCCTCGTGGTGTCCTTACTGATTGATCAGCCAATTGCAAATTTACCTTTGTAGGTTTAAGCTCACCAAGACCTAGCTGCAAGTACACTGAATAAGGCAATAAATTTACACTGGAGCCCAAATCAAGTAATGCACGATCAATAAAATTATTTCCAATTACACACGAAAGAGTAGGACTTCCAGGGTCTTTATATTTTGGAGGAATTTTATATTGTAACAATGCACTCACATGTTCAGTTAAAAAGGCCTTTTTCTTCACTTGATGCTTTCTTTTGATTGTGCACAAATCTTTCAAAAATTTAGCATAGGATGGAATCTGTTTAATAGCAGATAACAAAGGAATATTCACTTTGACCTCTTTAAAGACATCTAAAATTTCAGAATTTTGACTCAATTTCTTTGGAGGATTTAAAGCTTGAGGAAAAGGAGCAGGAAAATGATATTCAGTTGATTCATTCAAGTTGGACATGTTAAGTTCATCATTATTCTTAGGTTTTTCAACTTCCTTACGTGAAGGTGTGCTGTTAATTATTTTACCACTTCTAAGAGTAATGACAGACTTTACATGCTCAAGTGAAGATTCACAAGAATTGGCCCCTTTTGGATTTGGTTGAGTGTTGGCAGGAAATTTTCCTTTTTCATTAACAGCCAAAAAGTTAGTCAACTTGGAAATTTGACTCTTAATTTCTTTATTTTCTTCAACCAATTGACCAAGCAAAGTATCATACCTTTGATTTTGCTTCTGTTGTTCATGCATAAATGTGTGAAGAGTATCGCTCAAAGATGGCCTAGCATTAAATGTATTAGTTGCAGGAAACTGATGATTGAAAGAATTTCTATCACTTACCTGAGGTTGTGACTCATTGCTCCAACGAAAGTTTGGATGGTTTCTTGTTGCTGGATTGTAAGTGTTGGAAAAAGGAGAATACTGTTGTTTGAAGTTTCCAACAGCAGCACAACGCTCCTCATAAGCTCCTTTCATTTCCTGAAAAATTGGGCAATTTTTAACAGTATGACCAATCTCATAACAAGAATCACATACTTGATTAACATCAGCTTGAAAAACAGGTTGAGGCAAATTTGATTTTTCCGTTTTCAAAGCAGCTATCTCTTTAGTCAAAACCTCAAATTTTAATTTCCAATCATCTTCTTCTTTTAATTGATAAATTCCTTTATTAGTAGAAGATGTGGCAATTCTTGAACGATCAGTGGTTTCAACTAGACTGGGGACAGTCCATTGATGAGCTTTTTCAGCAATTTCATCCAAAAATTCTAGGGCATCATCAGGGTCTTTTTGCATAAAATTTCCATTACACATAGACTCAACAAATTGGCGATCACGGGGGAGAAGTCCCTCATAGATATAACTAGCAAGACGCCAGTTTTCAAAGCCATGGTGTGGGCACAAATTCAAAAGCTCTTTAAATTTTTCCCAAGTTTGATATAAAGTTTCATTTTCCTTTTGAGAGAAATTTGAGATTCTTTTCTTAAGAGCAATTGTCTTGTGATTAGGAAAATATTTGTTAAAAAATGCTTGAGTCATTTCCCCCCAAGAACCTATGGATCTAGCCCTTAATGAATACAACCAACTTTTAGCCTTTTCTTTTAAGGAAAAAGGAAAAAATTTCAACCTTATGAAATTAATCCTATCAAGTTGAACATTGTAAAAAGTGCCAATTGCTTCTTCAAATTCTCTAACATGCACATAAGGATTTTCACTTTCCATGCCATGAAAAATAGGTAGTAATTGAATCATTCCAGGTTTGAAATCATAATTTGGCATGTTAGGTGGAAACATGATGCAAGATGGATTTGGTGCACGAATAGGATGCAAAAATGTCTCTAAAGTTCTAGGTGCAACTACTTCTTCCCTCATTTCATCATTCACAATCTGAGCATTAATCACATGTTCATTATTCAAAATTTCTTGTTCATCATTCACAATTGCTGCCATGCTTTCAGATTTGTTGGATATTTCAGTTGAAGAAGTTGAAGCAAAATGTTCTAAATTAACAGTTTCAAGCTTTTTAATAAATCTTCCTAGATGATCTCTAGGTCGCATAAAGAAAATAAATAAATAAATAAACAAAAACAAAACAAAACAAAACAAAACAAAAATAAAATAAAAATTATTAACAATAAGATGAAAGTTGGAAAGAGTGTACCATATGTGAAGAATTTCACATAACCAGCAAACCTCTGACCAAGGGGATCTCTGTACTCTTTGACAAGCCGCTCCCCGGCAACGGCGCCAATTTTGTTCGCACCACTTGCAAAACCCAAGGGAGGTGTCGTATAGCAGTGTAGCTCGGAAGTCCGAGTGTCGTATCCACAGAGAGCAGTGTAAAGAAAATAACAGAGATGAAAAAGAACAAGTATGATTGAGAGGTAGATTTATGCAAGATTTGATTTAGAGAAAATTTAATTGATTAAAACACTAAGGCATTGGGGTTCCACTTTTAACATAAGCATGCAACTCTTATTAATTTGATCCACAAAATATTTTCCATTGTAGTTGTTCAAAATAATTAAAGCTCTTTTTAATTTCCTTTAGAAGTATTCTAAGCATAACTTGTACCATTGGCAACAAACTATCAAAAAATAATCTTCATCAAAATTCTATTAATCTTTAGCAATTCTCTTCTCTTTTAAAAGCATGAAAGTTTTTACTACACAATGGGAAAAACATGATTGAACCCATGAAATAGATTATCAAACATTCATCAATTAATTAAAAAGAAAACTACAAATTCCATTTGAACAAAACTACAAATTCACATTAAAGCTTAAGTTTGGATCAAACTAATAAAAATTACACACTTATATTAAAAGCTTTCTCCCTAGCCTTAGCTAGGGAGTTAGTTCCCCATAATAAAATAAAACTAAAAACAGAAATTAAAACTTAGAAAGATGGAGGGAAGAGAGAAAGCTCAAGAGTTGTGGAGCTTGGGTGATGTTTACAAGCTTGGGAAACCTCACTATTTATAGGCCTAAGGAAGTTGAAAATCTGAATTAAGTATGGTTAATGCATACAACACTTGTATTATAAAATCTGAATTGGTTGCTGCACTTCACCAATAAATCCCACCAGCAGCCCTAGCTCATCTTCATGTCACCATGACCAAGCTTCCAACCAGCTCATCCTGAGGTCAGCATGACCAGCAACTTCAAGGGCTTACGAATTGGGCTTCTCTTAAGCAAATTATGACTTTAAGCACTCCAAATTGAAGTTCAGAATTTCTTCTTTCCAGCCATATGTCATTTGGGCCAATCCAAGGTCGGAGGAAGAAGTTAAGGCCAAAACAAATTGCTAACTCGTTTTGCTCGCTGACAAAATCCATCCTGAGCATGGTTCTGTGTTTGCTAGGTAACGGACTCCAGATTTATCCAATGGGGCTGAATTTTGGATATGTTATAGTATACACCCATTGGAACAACTTTCATGAAGAATGCTGCCTCATCCGAGCTGTGTAGGTTGCTGAAACAAAGCTTGCAATATGACCTACGAAACTGGACTGGCAGGGGGCTGTAGCAAAAAATGAGTTTGTCTTTAAGCTCTTCTTCCCTTCATCCAAATCAGGCCTTAACATGCTTGAATTGCATGAATTATGTTCTCTTGCTCTTTTGGCCTACAAAACACACAAAGGGAGGCAAATAACTCAGAATTATAGGAAACTAAGCAAAATAAGTAAGTAAATTGGGCATGTATATGTATGAAATTATGAGCTTAACAGCTAGCTGCAACAAAACTTTTTTTATATTTCGGGTACATTTAAATGACATGATATGACATAATTGTTTCTGGTCTCATGCACTTTTATAATTGGTGCTTGCTTAATTTCCTAGGGGTTACCAACCGAGCAAAATCTTGAAATCTAGGAATGACAAACCACCATTTTGGACTTGGTTACTTTTAGTAGATTGGCAACGAAGCATTCCAAGGGAAATGTATTTTAAAAAAAATCTTACATGCCAACTCAAATAATAGAAAGCATAAAGTCATTTTGTCCTTATAGTTTTCAAATTTATCAATTCTATTCATGTAGTTTTCAATTCGAAGCAATTCAAGTACACGTTTCAACTTCTATCAAAATTTATTCCAATTTCGTTAAGTTTTGATGATGCAAAATGACTTTCAAGAACTCATGAAGTATAAATGAAGAGTGAAAGGCATAGAATGAAAGGGAAGAAGCGAGAGATGGAGAGGCTGTGGGAGAGAGTGGGAGGAAAAAGGACAAGAAAGCTAAGAGAATTAGATTATTATAGCTTGACAAAAATATCTGTCATCATGTGCAGTGTGTGATAAAAATGAAACAAAATTAATGGGGGTGTATCCAATTCTAACTTTTAAAGACTTTTTTTAAGTAAGTGACTTTCCTAGAGTTGACAGATTATTAATGACTTTTACATACTTTACAAAGTAAGTGACAAACTTTCATATACTTTTGTCATAGAGTTTTATGGACTTTTAAATACTTATTTTTAAATTTTTATTTATCAAAAGAAATAAATAGTACTCAATCATCAATAATATTTCATAAACACTCACAAATCAACAAAACTGGTTAGATTACAAGAGTCTATATTCCAGTAATTCTCCTAGCCCAATACGTGATCAAATTGAGAATATTATATGAAAAATTATCCACCTAACGAATTATGGATAAAGAAACAGTACCTAAATAATAAATTAATAGGTTTAGGGGCAAAAAATAATATAATAATATATTGTATGCAAACATAGCATATGAGAAAATCAATATAATAAAATATTTATATGCAAACATATTGATAAGCTTTATGATGCAAGTATGAGGAAAAGAATAGAAGAAATATTCATCAACAGAGGGAAAGTAACGTGTGGATGAGAAGAGAAGAAAAATATTCAAGATTTTTTACTAACTTGGAGGAAGTGGAGACAAGATGGGATACCAGCAGAGCCCTTTAGTTGAAGAAAATAGATCTGTCTGCTTGCTGGTTTGATATAATGAGGGAGGAAAGAATTGGAGATGTTTTGTTTCTATCTTCTCAGCTTCCCAATACGATATAAAGTCTGGTGTAAATTACCAAGACTTTTGGTAGTAAGAATTAGCTTTAAAAATATTGAAAAGTCATTTATTTAACAAAGTCTTTAAAAGTCATTAACATTTTGGATACCTCAAAACTTTTAAATACTCTTTAAAACTCCCAATTGAATACAACTAAACTTTTAAAGACTATTTAAAAGTCACAATTGAATACCTTCAGACTTTTAAACTCATTAAAAGTCATTAAAAGTTAGAATTGGATACACCCCCTAAGGTTAGGGACCATATTTATGTGTAGTACATGTTGAAGGATAAGAGTCCCATATCAGAAACTTGACAAAGTAAAGTACAACAAATAATGAGTGATTCTACTACTAATAACATTGAAGCTTTTTGTGATAAAACCCCACATCTACTCTACTGGGCTTTGTAAGTAGTTAAGTTGGGAACAATAACGGTATTTCTAATAGTGGATCGTTCAACCAAAAAATAATAATAGTGGGTCGTGGGTTCGTCTTTTTGAAATCTTAACATGATATCAGACATATATGTGTGTGTGTTTGATATAGTCAATATTGACAGTGACAAACCTACTGAGGTGCAAGGTGGTGCCCACCTACTGTTCGATTAAATGACTGAGCGAGCTATTCCTTTGTTGCAGGCAGCATGCATCCTCTTTTTGTTTTTTTTTTTCTAATTATTTTATAAATCCTAACCAAAATGACGTCCAAAACCAGGACCAAAAAAAAAAATGAAGAAGAAGAAAAAAGACGTAACCTGCCTATGACTTATAGCTTGAATTGAAGACAAACAATCACCCTTGCATTGTAGAAGCTAGCCCAAGCCTTGCGTTGAAGTGATGATAACTTGATTATTATTGATATGATATTAATCAAGGCCTGGTACTCGAGACTTAAGGCCTCGTTTGGTAGGCTAGACTGGACTGGTTAGGATATGATCGGATTTTAAACAGTTGTTTGGTGTAATAAACACCAAGTTGAGCTTGTAAGACTGGAACAAAAATAGCAAAATTATAAAAAAAAAAATACGAAAAAATTAAAAATAATGAATTCAATTCTCAAAAATGCAATTTGACTAATCTACCAGCAAGAATCGCAAGTCCCCATAAGATCTCAATAACAAATCATACCAGCAAGAATCACAAGGTCTCAAGAACAAATCAGATCAGATCAGCAAGAATCACAAGGCTCCTCCTTCAAATCAGATCTCAAGCTTGGCCGAATCCATCGGAAGATGCAACAATCCGCGACACCAATGAGATAAGAGTGCTGTGAAATGGCATAGTCGGGTTGACTCGGAGAGAGAGAGAGAGAGAGAGCAAGTTCTCACTAATCATAGGAGGCATGCTCGCAAGATGACTCGGTTGGCTTCGAAACCCATGGCTACCGATGGGTTCTAGAGCCCTTGCTATTATGGACTGGTGTCCAATAACTACATCCAATCCATGATACATTATAAGCCCACCAAACAATGGCTAGGACCCATGTCCATTTTAATTGAAAAAGTCTCATCCAGTCCAGCTCACCAAATAGGGCCTAAGAGCTTTGACTTAAGGTCTGGTTTTTTGTTTTCTTCTTCAGCAACCACCCATCATTTCTTCTTTCTTTTTTTTAGTGGTTATTTCTTCATATTATTATTATTATTATTGATTTAGTTATATCTGTATTCGTATGATTGACAAACTTGAATAGGAAGAAGTGCGGCACAAGACTTGAGTATGATCAATTATTATTTGTTTGTTTGATTGATAATTTGATATTTATTTTGTTAGATTAATTGATGATTTGATATTGATTTTCATATTAATTGATATACTATATAAATTATAGCTCACTCCTTTTTTTTTTTTTTTTTTATAAAGCTTTTAGTCTTTAAAAATTGCATATCCGCTGAAAAATTCCTAAGAGCATCTCCAACAGACTTTCTATCCTGTCATCTCTAGCTACTTTGGCCAAAAAGAAGGAAAATCCTCCTTCAGATTCCCTATTGCCTCTCTATTTTGGAGAACCAACTTTTGGCTCTCTACATCTAGAGAGGAGGAGAGAGAAAAAGGGAGAGAGAGACATAGAGACATTTGGGAGGTTGGTGGGGTTAGATTTCTACTTTTTTATTATATATATTTGATTTGCAAGAGAAAGAGAGAATAATAATAAAATATTTCAGATTAGCCAAAATAGAGAAAATTGCTAGAGGAAACACCTTTTAAGTGGTTTGCTATAATAGTTTTCTAGCTATTTTAGCTAAAATTTGGAGACTCTCTTGGAGATACTCTACGTCACCCAATGAATATTGATTTTTTTTTTTTTTTTTGGTGTACAAGCAAATTGGCGTTGAAACTTGCGAAACAATTCTTATAAATAATAAAACCTATAGGCTATAGCTGCTGGGCGAAAGAAACCTTCAAAATATATGTTATATTATTATATTATGTGTATGCAAAATTAAAGGAATGTTGTAGATTTTATTTTTTGTTTAGAGGGTTATTCGTTTTATTAGTCCCTGAACATAGATTTGATTTTCATTTGAGTCCCTCAATTTCCAAAATCGTTTCCGTAGTCCTTCAACTTCAGTTTTGTTAGGACAAATGGTCATGCCGTCAATTTTGCTAACTTTTCTGTTAAATGCAGGGGTAAAATGGTATTTTTATATTTTTAAAAATTTTAAATTGATTAAAATATGAATAAGATATTAAAAACAAAAAAATAAGAAAAAAAAATTCAAGTTTTTAAGAATAAGAACTAATTTTTAATTTTTAATTTGACGGAGGATAGGAATAACATTTTTTAATTTTTAGTTTCTAATTTTTAATTTTATTTTTTGGGTGAAAGAAATATTCAGAAATTGGAAATTAAAAATAATACAAAAATACCATTTTACCCCTGCATTTAATAGAAAAAGTTAACAAAATTAACGGTAGAACCATTTGTTCTAACGAAACTAAAATTGAAGGACTACGGGAATAATTTTGAAAATTAAGGAACTCAAATGCAAATTGGGTCAAAATATAGGGGTTAACAAAATGAATAACCCTTTGTTTGGAGGTGCAAAGTTAAAACAAATATTAATAATATAATGTACAAAGTCATTAAATGGGGCCCCTTGCTGTGTAAAAGGCACACATTGAGAACGCCCCAAAGCCACCCGTCTGTGATATGACTAGCATTTTTCCATCTCAAATTGCATGCTTATCCATAATCGGAAAAAAAAAAACTGTATAGAATTTATGTGTTTTGAATTTCTCAAAGGGTAATATAGGGAAATTTATCACCAAGGTCACTAATTTAGGAAATATCCAGCTTTTTCACGACAATCTTTGAAATAATTGTCAAAACTTTTCCCAAAGTCTTCTATTTTTTTTTCTCGTGGATAATTGTACTTCCTCCACTGTGGTGACCATGAATAATTACACATACGTCGAAAGCTTGCTTGTAACATTAAACATGAATCTTTTTCCTTCGTCTATTTTGGTGAAGAACATTATTATTTTTTCTCATAACACTATTTTTTATGCTGGAAAGATTATCTTCAGCAATTGAGGTGGGTGGAAGAACATGGGAAGGAAGTGAAGGATTAGAAAGAGATGGTAAACGAGCATGTTCTGCTTGGACGGCACCTTGAATTTGCCATCCATCCTAATATTATTATTAACACCATATGAACTTTCAATTGATTTTCCTTCATTGCTATTAAACTTTTCAAATGATGGTTGTTTTAATGGCTAATTGATATACCACTAGAGAGCAGTGGTTTTTATTTATTTATTATTATTTATAAAACTACAGTTGCGTAAGTGCAATTATTTTTCCATTTTTTCAATCCAAAAGTGGTTTTCTCTCCACGCACCCACAGGCACACAAAATTAATGACGGAATGTTTGGGCTCCAATCCAAGTAATAACCCTTAGATGGAAAATGGTTTTTCCATACATTGAATTTCGACTTTCTTGTTCATCACACACAAAAAAAAATATGGGAGTTTCACTAAAATACCCAAAATGGGGGTTGAAATTATAAAAATACCCAACACCCAAAACACTTTATAACCATACCCAAAACCCATCATTACACACACTCAAAACCCATTTATAAACACACCTAAAAAATATACAATTGTTGATTGTGGGGTTGATTTTGGGAATGTTTCTATGTTTAAATAGTGTTTGGGTATTTTTATAAATACATGTCTAGGATTGGGTATTTTTATAAATATCTAAAAAAATATTCTCCACTTTCTATAGCGGTTGTCAGGATCACACTATAAATAGTGCCTTCACATTCTAACTTTCCCACGTCCAAAAATACAAGACTTTTGATCGTAAATTAACAGATAAACATCACAAAGTTCTGATACCATGTCTACAGCTGGTCAGGTTATCAAGTGCAGAGGTAAACCCAGACCTCTTGCTCTCCTTTGTTAGACAGTTCTCTTCATTTCATTCATTTTTACAGAATCCCATTTATATTTTTAGTGTTTTTCAGTTTTTTTTTTTTTTTTTCGTTTTTCTGATCAAGTTTTTTTTTTTTTTGGTTATACTCTGTTTCTGATAATTTATTTAGTGATTCCAATTATTGGGTCTGGTTTGTTCTAACAATCAGTTCCCTTCATTCTGTTGTTTAATAGCGTTGATGATGAGTCTTAGCTGCTTTTTATCTTTGTTTCTGGTTACATATCTTGTTTTCTTTTGTGCTTTTACATGATCCTGGTGGTTTTTTTAACATGCAGATGCTTGATCTTTTCCTTTTTCCTTTTCTCTTTTTGTTAAAGTGTTTTATAAATCAATTAATGATGATGATTTACTTTTGATCTGGGTTTTCTTGGATTGGATTTGATGGGGATGCCAATTTCAGTTTGGAAAATTTCTAAACTTGACTGAACAGAAAAAAGAAACCATAATTTTTTTGGTCAATTGTCTTGGCAGGGGACTGATTCTAGTTGGTTAATAATATTGATTAAATGGATGTATTTGTTACTAATTGCATCGGCATTTGTGGATTGTAGCTGCGGTGGCATGGGAAGCGGGGAAGCCACTATCAATTGAGGAAGTGGAGGTGGCGCCACCACAGAAACAAGAAGTCCGCTTGAAGATCCTCTTCACCTCTCTTTGCCACACTGATGTCTACTTCTGGGAAGCCAAAGTAAATTTTTATTATACTTTTACTGGCATTGTGTTGAACTATATCTATATCATGATGGCATTTTCTTTTGGAACTGAATCATCTCTTTTATGTCACAGGGACAACACCCATTGTTCCCTCGCATTTACGGTCATGAAGCTGGAGGGTATGTTTGCTAAATTTTGAGTTTCCCTTGTAGACGGTATTTTTAGTTTCCTAAATTTTGCTTGCTTGGCAATGTTTTGTTTAGAATTGTGGAAAGCGTAGGTGAGGGTGTGACTGATCTCCAACCAGGAGACCATGTCCTTCCAGTGTTCACGGGGGAGTGCAAGGAGTGCAGGCACTGTAAGTCAGAGGAAAGTAACATGTGTGATCTCCTGAGGATCAATACTGACAGGGGTACTATGCTCAGTGATGGCAAGTCCAGGTTCTCCAAGGATGGAAAGCCAATATATCACTTTCTTGGTACCTCTACCTTCAGTGAATACACTGTATGTCATGTTGGTTCCGTCGTCAAGATCAACCCTGCAGCCCCTCTTGAAAAAGTTTGTGTTCTTAGTTGTGGAATATGCACAGGTTTGAAAGACTTCTCACATTTTAATGGTTACAATGTTAAATAAGATTAGCGGTTTCTTTGTTTTTGTTTTCCCTAATCAATTTCTGTTTTGTGCATTTAAAGGTTTTGGTGCCACTGTGAATGTTGCAAAACCCAAAAAGGGCTCATCTGTTGCCATTTTTGGACTGGGTGCTGTTGGTCTTGCTGTAAGTCATTCTTATGCATTGATCCTCTGTTATGTTGCTTCCTGCTAGTTTGGATTATCATGATGAATTTTTTTTTTGTTCATTTCCTTGTTACTTTTTAGGCTGCTGAAGGTGCAAGGGTTTCTGGGGCTGCTAGAATCATTGGAGTTGATTTGAATTCCAACCGATTTGAGGAAGGTCAGTCTAGTTTAAATATCCGTCCAAGGACTTACTGTGCTTCATGTCCGGTTCAGATTAAGTTGTCATTGACTGATTTATCATGCTTTTTTGTACTTTCTGGCAGCCAAGAAGTTTGGCGTGAATGAATTCGTGAATCCAAAAGATCATAACAAACCTGTGCAAGAGGTTAGTTACAGACCTATTTTTTATCCCTTCACCTGTTGAGGAATTGACCTAAAGATTGCCCCTTGCCTTCGTAATATGTTTACAATACTGATCTTATTGAAGCCAAATAATGCAAAGGACTTCTCCCTAGTATACTTGATAAGCTTGTGATTATTGGTTAACAGAGACTATTGGACTTTTATGTTGGTGATTATGGTTAGCAAAGACTAACATTTGAATTTTGATAAAAGGTGATTGCTGAAATGACCGATGGGGGAGTGGATAGGAGTGTTGAATGCACTGGAAGCATCCAGGCGATGATTTCTGCATTTGAATGTGTTCATGATGTAAGCAATTATAAAAGTTGTAGGTTGTTTCATTTGATTAGATACTAGAATATGCAACCACATTGCTTTTGAGGTTTAAAATTGAACTCTCCTTTTTCCTTTCTGAATTTAGGGTTGGGGCGTTGCTGTACTCGTTGGTGTGCCTAATAAAGATGATGCATTCATAACCCATCCAGTGAATTTCTTGAATGAGAGGACTCTTAAGGGCACCTTCTATGGTAACTACTAACCCCGATCCGATCTGCCTGGTGTTGTGGAGATGTACATGAATAAGGTAAGTTCGTATTTCCTTTCAAGCATGTTTGTGAATAATTTTCAAACCTACCAAGAATTTTGCTTATATATCTAATGTGTTCTTAGATGGACAATATTTAAGGTTGTGTTCTTTGACTGTTCTAGTTGTTTGAGGACAGTTTGAATTCCCAATATGATGTTGTAAAACTCACCTTGTGTACTGATCTTGCAGGAGCTGGAAGTGGATAAATTTATCACTCATTCGGTCCCATTCTCTGAGATCAACGAAGCATTTGATTTGATGCTTTCAGGACAGTCCATCCGGTGCATCATTCGCATGGAGGATTAGAGCAACTAGGGAATTTTTTTGTGATAATGGGGAGAATTTATATATCTATATGATGTCTTTAAGAATAATTGTGTTGGTGTGGATTTTACAAATTTTGAGAGGAGCAACTTAAGATAGTAGGAGGTTCATGACTTTTGTCTTTGATATTATGAATTTTATGATAATAAAATTTTCTGCATATTTTCTTTAGATTTTCTCTTTTATAAGTATATATTTTGACATGTTTTTTTCTCTCTCTACCAATCTATGGAGGAATCCGAATTTGGAGCTTTGTGCTCGGGTTATATTAGCATTAGGTGTCTGGAAGCATGTCGATGTGCAAATTCTATCTCTGTTTTGGAAGAATCCTGGTTGTGCATCTTTTGAAGGATTAAAGTGAAGGCAGAGCTCCGACCTCCTTGCATCCAAGTTCCAAGTTTCAAGTTCGAATCCCCCTTTCGTAGATTAGATTCATTCAAAGGTTCATTCTAGGGTAATTTAGAATAAGTTGGATGCAAGTTGGCTAGGGATGGCTATGGGTCGAATCGGGGGTGCGTATGGCATTCCCATCCCCATCCCCGGCTTCATACTCGCAATATTCATATCGGGGATTCCCTATCCCCACCTTCGTTGGGGAATGGGTTCCCGGACCCGCCCCATTACGGAAGAAGAAACCAACATATAACTATTTTGTTGAAAAAAAAAAAAACTAATTCAAGATAATGAAAATATATAATATATACTTATAAGACAATATAAGAATGTTTATATATGTATTGGACGTTAATTAAATAAATAAGTAGTGTGGTTTAAGATTTGTATAAGTTATATAAGTATATAATATAATAATATAAAATATAAAACTTAGTAGGTACAATCACTTTAATAGTATATTTATATATACTATAATATATATATATATATACTATAATATATATATATATATATATATATATATATACCTCATCAAAAATCTAATATATATATTCTAAACGGGGAGGGTTCAGGTTGGGGATTAAAATACCATCTCCGCCTCTACCCGAACACCATACCCAAAAAATTCCCCATACCCATCCTCGTACCCGTTTTTCATCCTTCATACCCGACCCATTAGGGTCGAATCCACACAAAGACCCTTAACCACGGGGAAAATTGCCATCCCTAAAGTTGGCCAAGTTCCAAGTTCGAATCCTCCCAATCACAAGGAATAATTATCGGGCTATACTAGGAAACCTAATATTACAAGTAATTACCCAAATACAATAGTCAACATTTACCCTCAAATTGGTGCATAGATGATAGATATCACACATGCTCAACTTGTCCAAGACCTTTGAAAATACATTCTTCGAAAAAACATGACTCAATACTGCCTCAGTAAGTATATTAGCTAACACGTACTATGTCCTGATTGTGAGCACTTCAACAATTTTATCCTCCAACTTCTCCTTAATAAAGAACCTATCAACTTCAACATGTTTCGTCCCATCGTGCTGCACAGGATTATGAGCAGTATCAAGCGCAGCTTGATTTAACACAAAATAACTTTATTGGTTGACTCGATGCAAAACCCAAATCTTGTAACAACAGTTTAAGCAGCAAGATCTCACAAATTCTTAGTGTCATACCTTTATATTCAGCTTCTGCACTCAAACGAGCAACCACATTCTGCTTCTTACTCCTCCATGTAACAAAGTTGCCTCCCATAAAAGTGAAGTAACCCGATGTAGAGTGTCTATCATCAAATGATCTTGCCCAATTTGCATCGGTATACCCTTCAACTCTGAGATGACCATTATTTGTAATATTAAAAATATAAAAAAATCCTTGTCATGGACTCCCCTTCAAATATCGCAATATCCTCATAACTGCCTTCATATGTTGCTCGCAAGGATCATGCATGTACTAGCTAACCACACTCAAGGCGGAGTGAGGGTCGGGCTTAGTATGAGCTAGATACATCAGTCTTTCAACAAGTCTCTGATATCGACCTTTATCAATTGATACCTGGTTCGAATCAATCTCAAGCAGACATGCTAGTTTCATGCAACAAATCTATTGTATACTTTCTTTGTGATAGGAAAATTCCTTATTTAGACAGTGACACTTCGATTTCGAGAAAGTATTTCAGAGAACCAAGGTCTTTCATCTCAAATTCTTTGGACAAATAGTCTTGTAACGCTTTTCCTTCTTCTAGATCATTTCTTGTCACAACCTTATCATCAAAATACACAATTAGAGCTGGAAGCTTACCCTACATCTGCTTAAGAAACAAGGTGTGATTTGAATTACCTTGCTTGTAATTGAACTCTCTCATAGACTTCGAAAACTTGTCAAACCATGCTCGTGGAGACTGCTTCAACCCATATAGGCACTTCTTCAATCTGCACACTTTTCAACTGTATTTTCTGGAACGTCACACCAATGTTAGTTATTTATGCCAAAAATGCATTCTTCACATCAAATTGTTGTAAGAGCCAATCCAAATTTACAACTAAAGACAACAATACTCGAACCGTGTTGATTTCAGCTACTGGCACAAAAGTCCAAGTATAATCAATTCCATATGTTTGAGTGTATCCCTTTGCTACCAATCTCACTTTGAGTCGATCAACTGTACCATCGGTCTTGTACTTCACTTTATAAACTCATGTACATCCCACATGTTTCTTGCCAGCTTGCAAATCAACTATCTCATAGGTAGTCTTCTTCAGGGACTTCACATTTCATCGTTCATCGTTTGTTTGCCAATGAGGGTAAGCTAACGCTTCTTGCACACAGTTAAAAATAGATACAGTAGATAATTGATATGCAAATGACTTATTTGATTGAAACAAATGATGGGTAGACACATAATTATTCATAAGGTATCTTACATTGCATTTTGGTTTAGCCTCATAAGTGGGTTTCAAGATACCCTTATTAATAGGGTTCGGGAGGCGACTTCGGGGTAGTTTAGTGTTGCAAGCATCAGTGATTAAGGACAAATGATTATGGGTATCAAAATCAGACGGATGTGATAGCAAGGAGGATGACAGCTCTGCAACAGTTGGCGATGGCAAAGATGAAGTAATGGTGATTGGTGACTACGCAGGCTACATCAGACTGTCATTCCCGTCTACATTTTCACGTGAATAAGAATCACCACTTTTGTCCAAGTTAATAGCATTTAAAACCAAGTCATTCATGTCTACATTCTCATGTGAATGAGAATCACCACTTATGTCCAAGTTACTACCACTTAAATCCAAGTCATTCACTATTCTTATATTGAGGAAGCTATAATAAAGAGTCTGAACTTCCTTCTAGTGCTTCCCCCGAAGTGAGGACTTTGATGAGAGAAGAAGCATATCATTCTCATACATTTTCTAAGTAGGTGGGTGATAGCAACGATAAGCTTTTTGATCGGATGCATAACCCACACAAAAACACACTTCAAAGCACTGGGATCAAGCTTACTACGTTGATGCTTGTAAAGGTGTAAAAAAGCAACATAACAAAATACCCGAGAGGGAAGATTCGGAACGAGAGGGCATGCGGTGAGAGTGGTCAATGTATGGAATTGTGTTTGGAAGTTGACTGCTCAGGCCAGAACACAATTGATTAAATAAGCTGCAAATGAAAGAGCTTCTCCCTAATATGATGATGGTAAATGAGCTTCAAGGATGGATGCATAGACAACCTCAGGGAGGAGCAAATTTTTCCTTTCAGCTATGCCATTCTGTTGTGGGGTGTAAGGACTTGTAATTTGATGGATGATGCCATGGTGATCCAAGTATTTACGCAATTCAGAGGTCACATATTCACCTCTATTGCCATTGCGGAGCACCTGTATTTGTGTATTAAACTGAACATCAACCATTTTATGAAAATTTTTAAACAAAACTCACTTCCATTATCAGTGTGAACCATTTTTATTTTTATTTTTATAGAATTGAGTTTTCACATAGGCAAAAAAAGGATTTTAACAATGGTTGAGTTTCTGATTTGTGTTGCATGAGATAAAGCCAAGTAGTACGAAAAAAATCATCAACAATTGTCAGAAAGTAACGTGCTCCAATATAGGATGGAATTTTATGCGGACCCCAAATATCACAATGAATGATCTCAAAAACATGTTTATTGGAAATATGACTCAATTGAAAAGGTAATCTAGTTTGTTTTGCCAATGGACAAATGTCACATGATTTATTCAAATGAAGAGAAATATCTCAAGAGTTCTTAGCTAACAACTAAAGTCTTTGTGGAGATGAATGACCAAGATGACGGTGCCAGATGACGGAATGGACACCAAGGTGTGAAGATGGTAAGGAACGGTCATGAGATTTGGTGAGATAGTAAAGGCCATCACGTTGTCTACCCCAACTAATCATCGCTCTCGTCTCCAGGTCCTGCAATATACAAAAATTAGGGAAGAAGGTTATGGAACAATGAAGTGATTTTGTCAATCGGCTAATAGAAATGAGATTGACCAAGAAAGAAGCAATCCGCAAAACATTGGTCAAAGAAATTTTTGGAGCAAAATCAAAATTGCCAATACTACTAATCGAACCACATTCACTAGTGGGCAAAGTCACTAGTGGCAAAGATTTATTGCAAACTGATTTAGACAATGAAAGGGCAATGATGTGGTCTGTCGCGCCACTATCAATAATCCATTCTTGTGAATGGTGTGAAGGCACACCTACTACTGCATTAATCTGAGTTTCGGATGCATGGACCTTGCCAGCATCGGCTGCAGAAGCTTTGCTGGACATGAACGCCAGGAGCTGCTAGTATTGTTCATTAGACAAGGTCAGCTAAGCTGCCCCCTGAGAAGCATGGACATTGTTGGCTACGGCACTTCCAATGTGGGACATTTTCCACCTGCTAGATTTGTCAACTTTCCAATATGGGACATTTTCCACTTCACATCCCATACCCCTTATTTATTTTTCATTTTTAATGTCAGAAGAAGGATCAAATGAGATGAACTCGAGATTCCCATGTGTTGAAAGTATTGATGAATGACCCTTACAATGATTGGAGATGTTGGTATGCACAATGTTTGAAAATTACGCACAAAAAAAAAACCCTCAAATCGAGAAGAACATGAAGAATTGAACCATTTGATTATTATTATTTAACTCAATTAATTCCAGAACAAATGATGTCGTCGAACTCGATGTCCATAAGAGCACTTCCACCCATTTGCCATGGCAAAGGGTAAGGGGAGGCAAGGGCAAAAACTATTCACGTGAATAGTGGCAGCCCTTGCAAAAAGCAAGGTGTGTTTCCATCCATTGCCATGGCAAAGGGCAAATACTATTCACTTTTCAAAAAAAAATTTTACCTAAACAATTAATTTAGAGAATATTTTCAGATAAGATTTTGGGTTCATACGTGTCAATATTTATTATAATATTCATATCTCATAGTTTGAATGAATTTTTCGGATAAAATTTTCAAATAAGATTTTCGATTTCAAATAAATTTCAAATTTCAAATTTCAGATAAGATTTTCACCCTCTAAAATCACGCCATGTGTCATATCTATCTTCTAAATATCTCTATAAAACCAGAGGCTCAACTCATACCTCTCACCTCAAATCTTCTCTATCTTTTCATTTCTCAGATTTTAGATTTCACACTCCACTTTCAATGTCAGACATGAGGAGATGCTTGGAGAGGCAAGAGCGATAAATTAAAGAAAGAAGGCGTAGACGAGCTAAAGAAAAAAGAGTGCAACAAGAAGAAGATGAACAAGTTGCCATTGCAGTGGGTTTGCTCAATCTACCAAGCCAAGGCTGCCGCCGTGGTTCACAATATGGCCATGGCCCGAATGTGGACAGACATAGGCATTCTCGGGGTAAGAATCTTTTTGGAAGATTACTTTATCCCAAATTATGTGTACTCTAATGTTGATTTTCGAGGGCGATATAGAATGCAACCTCATTTGTTTAATAAAGTCATGCATGATGTTTGCAATTACAATGCATACTTCCTTCAGAAGTGTGATGCCGCTAGGGTTTTGGGGCTTCTTTCGGAGCAAAAGCTTACAGCTGTTATACGAATGCTGGCGTATGGTTCATCTACTGATCAGGTAGATGAGATTTCTAGGTTGGGGAAGCCCACTACTCTAGAGAGCTTGGTTAGATTCTGTGATGCAATTGAAACTCTCTACACCAGGGACTACCTCCGCAAACCTACGCCTAGGGACCTCCAAAGGCTTCTACAGAAAGCCGAAGCTCGAGGTTTTCCAAGCATGATTGGAAGCATCGACTGTATGCACTAGCAATGGAAGAATTGCCCAACTGCCTGGCAAGGAGATTATGGAAACATGAAAGGGAAAAAAAGTATCATCCTCGAAGCCGTTGCTGGATTCGATACATGGGTTTGGGATGCCTTCTTCAGAGTTGCCGGATCTCAAAACAACTTGAACGTGCTGGGTCAATCCCCGGTATTCAGCGGCAGACCCAGGAATTTTTCAGCGGAGGTGCAATTTTTAAAAGCTAAAAGTTCAAAAAAAAAAAACAAAAAAAAAACTTCCTTATCATTTAAACAATACTAATTAATGTTATTCATAATTAATAAAAAAAAAATAACATTACAATTAACCTACAATTGTTGCCGACGAGGTTTCATATCATGAAAACGTCGCATTATATTTTCATTACTAATACAAGAAAAAATATTTTTCTCAATGTAAACAACCAAGCTATCACTGAACCATTGATTCCCCATTTTGTTACGCAATGGTGTTTTCACAATATTCATAGCTGAGAAAGCTCTCTCAACCGAAGCTGTTGCAACGGGTAAAACTAAAGCCAATGTAACAAGTAAATACACATAGTTGTATATTCTACTCCTTCCTGTATTCACCAATTTTTCGGCTAGTTCAGTAATTCCGTTCAATGATGAAAACTCTGTGCTGCTCATAGTTGTATATTCTCCCCCATAAGTGTTTGAGGCATGTCATTTTGGCTTTTAGGCTGACAAGGACCCCTTTGTAGATAGGCTCTTCGGATTTGTTCTCGAAAATTGGGATTATAATAAGTCATTGGAGGTCTAAGTCCAGGGTCTGCAGGAAGATTAACCAATATTTCATCCAACTCAATGACCTCTGATAGTTTTGGACTACCCGAATTATTCAAGGGAGGATGTGAACTAGGCGGATTATTTGAACAAGCCGGATTATTTGAAGGAGGGTTGGAACTAGCCGGATTATGTTAAGACAAAGTGAGGTTTTGATGAATTTGGGTGATGTTAAGTTGGTCTTTTATAAAGAGAATTCCCAATCCCATTTAAATAAGGAATTTCCAAAACCCAATTAAAACTTAATTATAATAGGAATTATAGAACCCAATTAAAACCCAATTATAAAGAGAACTCCCAATTAAAATAGGAATTATAGAAGCCCAATTAAAACCTAATTAACTTAGGAATTATAGAACCAATTTGAAAAGCCCACGAAATGGCCCAGCAACTTCCCTGTTTTTAACCTTTTTTTAAAAAAAAAAACCCTGGTCCAAAACGACGTCGTTTTGGCCAGGCTTCGTTGAAAAAAAAGAAAGCTCGCGCGCGCTGCGCACAGCGCACACAGCAGCAGCGCAGCGCCAGTTCATTTGAGCATTTCGTCGAACAGCTTGCGCGCGTCCATGGTCTGCAGCAGAGGTGCAACTCCAGCAGTTGTAATGGCTTTTTTAGGCGACCGGAGGTGCAGGTGCACCTCCTTGCGCCTGCACAGGTCCGCCACTACCAGTATTCAATGATGTCTTGAGATGTGAAGGCCCGAATATCACCTATGAAATCAACAATACCGTCTACTGGAATGGGTATTATCTAGCAAACAGCATCTACCCGAGGTGGACCACATTTGTCAAATCAATTCCGCATCCCCGATCGGATAAGGAAAAATTATTTTCTGCCTATCAAGAAGGTTACAGGAAAGATGTTGAAAGGTGTTTCGATATCCTTTAAGCTCGGTGGACAATTATTAGGGGTGTTGCATGTATGTTTGATGAGGAGGTGTTGAGGAGCATTATGATGACTTGCATCATCCTCCATAACATGATTGTGGAGGATGAGTATGATTATGATGCTCCAGACGTGTATGAACCGGATTCCATGAGCACGGCCTTGACAATAATTTATGAAAAGCCCATGGGCCCAAATAGACAACCAGTGGAGCATGAACCTTTGGTTAAGGACGGTCGTTTCATTCATCGTATGATTGATCGATATATGGAGATGCAATCGTCTTATATTCATGAACGACATCAAGTTGACTTGATGGACAATTTATGGGCGGTGAGAGGCAATGACGGTGAATGAAGTGAAGTGAAGATGCTTTGTTTTAACATTGCTTCGTGTTGATGTTTTATTTTTAATTATGCTTTGGTTGTAGTTTATTTTTAATTATGCTTTGGTTATGATTTTTTTTTATAATTATGTTTTGGTTGTGGTTTAAAAAAAAATGATGTTTGGTTTGATGTATGCAATGTGTTGAATAAAAATGTATTTTATTGAATGATTTCTTTATTCACTCAAAGAAAAGCAATACAACTAATTAAGAATTACTACTAATTAAATAAAAGACAAGAATTAGAACTACTTTAATACAAAACATTAAAATACAATGAAATAAAAGCCAAGCAAACTAACTTAATGGTTTTGATCATTTAAGCAATTAGTGTTGCTAGGTCCATCGTCACCGAAAAGTCTTTTTCTCATAACATCCCTTCATTCTAGATTCCAAAATGGTTTTGTTTCAGGGGACATATGGCTTGTATCCATGGTCATGGTTTCCCGATCCTTCTTCTCAATGTCTTGTTTGCATACATACTCCCTTTCTCTTGCATATTCTTCATTCATTGCCTTCTCGTCCGCATCTTTTTTCATGTCTAATTCAATTCTCATGGAGCCGTTCCTTGCAATTTGCTCCAAATATTTTGCATTATCATTGTTGGAAGTACTCCCTCTCTTCGCCTTTGCTGCCTTTCTACCAATAGGCCTCGGCTCCTTTTGGATTGGTGAGTCTTGACTCATTGGGGAATCCAAAGATGAATCCGATGCCGTTAAATCATGGAATGGTGTCTCATTCAACATAGCGGTTGGACCCGTGTGAATAATTTTGAATCGTTTGCAATTTCTCTCCACCTCTCAACAATGTTGATGGTTGAAAGATTTTTTGCCTTGCCTAATGGCACCGAACCGCATTTGTGCTTGCACAATCTATTTTTAAAAAAATTGAAAATGCAAGTAACATTACAAAGAATATTGGAAATGCAAGAAACAAATAAAAATATATTGGAAATGCAAGAAACATGAAAAAAAATCCTTAAATTTAATAAAAGGGAAATTACAAATAATTTACCTCATTGCTAAGATTTTCACCGCTTCGATGGTTGTCCCTCGCTTTTGCCAACGCATCTCTCCATTTCCCCAACTCTTTATTCAAAATTTTCTACCTACTAGCAAAGGTCATTTCCATACAAGTCGAATTCGATCTTTCACAAAATACAGCATAAATTTTTTTTCCACATATGACAGAATTTCATCTCATTGACCGTGACCGGACAATGACTAATTTGGACCCAAGACTCACACAATAGAACATCTTCTATGGTTGTCCACGTCCCTTCGGCTTCGAAGGAAGATGCCATAAGATGGTGAATAAAAATGAAAATTGAAAGTGAAGAAAATTATGTAGAAAGTGAAAAATAATAGAAGGAGAAGAAAATGTATGAGGATTTAGTGTTAAAAGTGATCAACATTGGTAGGTATTTATAGAAAAAAAATTCAAGAATTTTTTGGTAATTTTTTATAAATTTTTTTGATTTTTTTTTAATAGATTTTTTAAGCCTAAAAATATGGCTGCCGTTAGATTTTAAGGAAAAATCAATCGGAGCGACCAGAACATGCCACGTGGTGTCTTACCGTTGGTGGACATCAGGGATAACGCTAGCGGTAAAAAAAAATTTGAATTCACGTGGCTGACGTCACCTCCCCTAGGGCTCGAGCTCGGGCTGCTTTCGTCTGCAGGCTTGTGAGAACCCGAAAATATATATATATATAAAATTATTATTTATCAATATGATTTTTTCTTATTTAAATATTTATTGTGAAGATTTATATGTTATTAAATCTTGAGTCTAGTATGAGATTATCCCTTAAGTTGACAGATGACACCATTCTTGTTATCCTTGTGTAGAGACTTAGAATTGGTTTTAATCAAACTATCATCCTCCCATTCTTCCCCCTTTCCCTCTTTCTTTCTCTTCAAAAAATATGATTTTTATCCCAAGTTGGGATGAGTTGTTCATCTATTGGAGGTGAGTCACCTAGTCTAAAGTTGGTGAGTCACCTAGCCTAAGCTTCTTTCTTATTCTCTTCTTCCCATTCATTGTATCAACACTCTGTTCTAACTTGATGACTCACCTTATTCCCTAATCTTTCTATCTTATCTTTTGGTGGTGTGTGTTGTGATTTCATTGGCCAAAGGGGATGAGTCACATTATTCCCTTAATTTTATATCTTATCTTTTGGTGATTTAAAATATTGTTTATGTTTGTACCATATCTGACCCTCCACTCATACAACGACACGTGGATCATAGAAGCTCACCCAAGTACCCAAGGCCTTGAACAATCGGTATCGGCTACCGATGGCATTGTCTCAAAGCCGCAAACAGTCGCTATAGGCTCATCATTATCTAGAATCGGTATGCCTTACCGATTCTACAGAATCAACCTCGAAGCACCCGCCCGAAATATCTAAAGACTCGTGTCAACCTTGTAGGGCACTCCCACGAGTCCCACATCAAAAGTGAGTACTAAGAGCATACAAAATACCCTTTATAAATAGGCCAATTCACTACAATACAGGGGTAAGACTTTTCAGCTTGAGTTTTATACTAATATCTTGTCAACGGCAAAAGTTCTTAGAACACAATCTTACTTTGGCATCGGAGGGTCTTAGGCTGGTTCCACACCGGTTCCATAGACCTTACGAGTCTCAGCTTCCTTCCATTCAGGATCAGCCTCTGAGGACAGGAAGAATCTGCATCTAAACACTCAATCGATCTCTCGATCGTCTATCTCACTTGTAAGTTGCACTCATCTCTATCTGTTCAGTTTTAGTGCAAACAGATTGGCTCCGTCTGTGGGAATCGCTTATCGATCAACCCATATCTCAAAAGAAAACTCTGAGACCAAAAAATGAATCCATCTTCGGCCCTCCCTACCGATGGCCCCATCCTCTGCCTCGGCAGTGAGCCAAGTCTAGCTCCCTAGCTTCAGACACCGCGGACAGAGACACCTGCTCGACCGATCGCATGGAGACTCTACAACGGGAAATGGCGAGAATGCAGGAACACAACAATATCCTCGCTTCCAAACTCGATGACACCCAGAGCCAATTGCATGATCAGCAAACCCAACTGCAGAACAGTCTGGAACGAACCATACAGCTTCGGCAGGAGAAGTCAATCAAGAGCGTACGGAAGCCTAGCGCTCAAGATAGGGGGAAACAACAAGGCGCAGACAAACCAACTGCCTCCCGAAGACTGTTCGTACCCTCCCCAAGGGAGCGCCATCCAGGATATCAAGTTTACTCCGATTGTCGTGATAGGATCAACGATTGGCGCAAGGAACGGCAGCCCTCACCCATCCCGATCCGAGCAAAACTCAACGATCGGCGGTTAGACGCGCTGGGACCAAAATCCCGCTTGCGCCAACGGTATGGCGCAGTTGGCCTGGAGGAAACAAATAAATCAGATTATGTCACAACTTCACTAGGAACCACTGTCTCTTACCGATCTCCGGGACCCTCGAAGGAGCACCGCAGCCATCGATCGAATAGAGAAAACGATCAGCATGCCGAAGGCTATGAGAGAAGCCCAAGCCGAACGGCAGGACAGAATGTTCAGGGCCACCACACTGGCCGGAGCACGGAGAAAGAAACAAGAGAGCCTTTCGGTGACGATCTTCCCTCTACCGATCCTACCATCCGTCTCCTCCTCCAGAAGATGAACCAGATTGAGGAAGAACAGAATCAGGCTCTGACGCCAACTTGGGGAACGGTACAGCCAGGGCCGTTCACCAATCGCATCCGAACTTTTAGACACGAAAAGGAGGTCCAGGCACTCCGAATATCGTTCTACTCAGGGTTGGAAGACCCTGTTACCCACATTCATACCTTCCAATCGGCCTTGGGTTGCAGAGGGCTAACGGATGAAGGACAATGCTTACTATTCCCCTCCACCCTGACCGGAGCTGCTCTGAATTGGTTCTACCGAATGGAGCCAGGTACGGTCGACTCATTTGATCAGTTGAAGCAAACCTTCCTCAACCATTTTATGATTCAGACCGATTGCCTGTATTCGGCCGATGACCTCTATACCGTTCGGCAGCAATACGACGAGCCATTGAGGGAATATGTGGTTAGGTTCAGCCATGAGTACTCCAGATGTCCAGAAACTGATGATAGAACAGCCTTCGGTGCCTTCAAGAGCGGCCTTCGGTCGTCTCAGTTTCGCAACCTAGTCCACAGCAGCAACTGGAGCACTTACTCCGAATTAATGAAGCAGGCAGCCATCCACGCCAAGGTCGAACATTTCAACTCCAAGGGATCGGCTTCGGCGCTGACAAGCAAAGCGGCGACGGCCGATCGACCTTCGACGCAAAGCTATAACCGATTCCCGGCGAATCAGACGGCAAACCAGGCTCCCTACCGAATGGCACCCCCTGCCTCTGCTTTTTCCGGGACACGAAACAAACGGAAGGATCACTTCCGGGATCGGCAGGACAGCAACAAAAGGGGCAAGGACTCCGGAGACCCGAAGACGAATCGGCCAGCGGAGATCTTCACCTTACTCAACACCACCTACGAGCATGTCCTCCTGACCGAGAGTGAAATGATACCGAAGCCGAACAACCGGAAGCTTCCTCGACAGAGCGAGAAAGACACCGGCGTATTTTGCCGATACCACCAGTACAACGGCCACGACACAGAATCTTGTATCGCCCTTCGCAAAATCGTCGAACGCCTCATCAGCGAGGGCAAGCTGGATCAGTATTTGGGCACTAAACCAACATCGGACAAATCATTAAATCGGCAGATCAATATGATCAGTGGAGGGGCACCCATTGCTGACACCAGCAATCGATCCGTTAAGAACTACGTTCGTGCCGTTCGGCATCCCCAGATCCTCAGTGTAGCGGGGGGGCGCAACGACAAGTCCCGGCGAATCGGTTGGGAGCCTATTACCTTCTCTAAAGAAGAAGAACGAGGCATCATCTTCCCCCACTCCGATCCCATGATCATCCGGGCCGATATTTCAGATTTTGATGTAGGCCGAATCCTCATAGACACCGGCAGTTCAGTCAATGTGCTCTTTGTCGGTGCCTTCAATGCCCTTGGTATAGACCCTCAGCATCTGAACAAAGACATCACCCCCCTCCTCAGCTTCTCGGGCGACGTGGTCGAACCAATCGGCAGTGTCCAACTCCCGTTTGCCGTCAGCACTATTCCTCTACGAACCATCATCTACACTCATTTCCTTGTCGTCGATTGCCTAACGGCGTATAACACCATCATCGGTAGGACGGCGCTCACAAGGATGAAGGCCATGCTGTAACCACACATGCTCCTCCTCAAGTTCCCAACGTACGCTGGAGTCGACCAAGTACGAGGGGATTAGTTAAGTGCACGGACATGTTACGTTTCAACAACGAAGGAATCGGCAAGGGCTGCGATTCGCGAAGCATAGTCTGTTTCGACCAGGATGACTGTGCCGAACGGCAGGGGCGCGGACAAACCGGACGATCCTAGGGATGAGGCCGTCACCCCACGGGCACAACCCGTTGAAGATTTGGAATCGGTCATCCTCTCTGAAGCAGAGCCCGACCGACAAGTTCGAATCGGCACCACCCTGAGTTCAGCACTGCGTGCCGATTTCATTACCTTCTTGCGCGCCAATACAGAAGTCTTCGCTTGGTCGTACGATGACATGCCTGGCATCGCCCCAAACGTCATCAGTCACAAGCTTAGCATTTATCCCACTTTCAAACCCATCAGGCAGAAACGGCGAGCCTATGATGCCGAACGATATGAAGCGATGAAAATCGAGGTGGAGAAACTACGAACAATCGGCTTCATCCAGGAGGTCACTTACCCAATTTGGCTGGCCAATTGGGTCCTGGTCAAAAAATCGAGCGGCGCCTAGAGAATGTGTTAGGACTACACCGATTTAAACAAGGCTTGCCCAAAAGACAGTTTCCCTCTGCCAAGGATCGATCAGATGGTGGACGCCACAGCAGGCCATGAACTTCAGCTTCATGGATGCATACTCAGGTTACAACCAGATATTCATGAACCCTACCGATCGTGAACATACGGCATTCATCACCGACAAAGGACTTTACTGTTACAATGTCATGTCGTTCGGCCTGAAGAACGCTGGGGCAACCTACCAGCGCTTGGTCAACAAAATCTTCTCTGAACTCATCGGCACCTCGATGGAGGTTTATGTGGACGACATGCTGGTCAAAAGCAAAACGGCCGATTCTCATCTCCATAACCTCTCCCTCATGTTCAGTGTTTTAAAGAAGTACAACATGCATCTCAAACCAAGTGTGTGTGCCTTCAGCGTCTCCTCGGGCAAATTTCTTGGCTTCATGATCAGCCAACGGGGCATTGAGGCCAACCCTGAGAAAATCAAGGCATTGCTCGACATGCAGATACCGAAGACACATAAGGATTTCCAGAGCCTCACGGGACGTGTCGCCGCCCTTGCCCGATTCATATCCAAGGCCACCGATCGGTGCGCTCCTTTCTTTAAAGCCCTCAAAGGAAGCAAACGGCAGATTGTCTGCACTGCCGAATGCGATCGAGCCTTGCAGGACCTCAAGGCCTACATGAGTAGAGCGCCCCTACTATCCACCCCTCTTCCCGGTGAAGAACTCATCTTATACCTCTCGGTTTCGGCAACAGCACTTAGTTCTGTGCTCATTCGCAAGCCGAACGGCATAGAACTCCCAATTTTCTATGCTAGCCATGCCTTGCAGGATGCTGAGATTTGGTACCCTGAGCTCGAGAAGCTAGCCTACGCTTTAGTCCTCTCAGCACGGAAGCTTCGGCCGTATTTTCAGGCTCACAGTATCACCGTTCTCACCAATCAGTCTCTGCGCCAAATCCTACAGCGGCTTGAGACATCCGGTCGGCTGGTCAAATGGGCCATCGAACTCGGCTAATTTGACATCCACTTTCACCCTTGGCCTGCTGAGAAGGGCCAGGCTATAGCCGATTTCATCTCTGAAATGACTACGTCCGAACAGGAACGTCCGGAAGACATCGCCCAAGAACCGGCTTCGGCATCAACAGTTGCTCATCCGACCGAAAGGACCTTTAATCCGTCGATTCCTGTCTGGACTCTCTACGTGGATGGCTCGTCTAACCGACAAGGCAGCGGAGCCGGCTTAATACTAAAAGCCCCTGATCAGACAACCATCGAATATGCCATCCGGTTCCAGTTCCAGGCTTCCAACAATGAAGCCGAATATGAAGCTTTGTTGGCGGGCCTTCGGCTGGCTAGGGAAATGGGAGCTCAACAGCTTAAGATATGCAGCGACTCGCAACTTGTCGTTAATCAGGTACTTACTGAATTCGAAGCCAAAGACACTTCGATGGCTGCCTACTTGACACACGCCCGTCGATTGCTCCACCACTTTACTGCGTATCAGGTGCAACGGATCCCCAGATCTGAGAACAGCCATGCCGATGCCCTGTCACGCCTGGCATCGGCAATCGACGACAACGTAGGCCGCCACGTGCCGATCGAAATCCTCACACGGCGCAACACTATTGAAACAGAGGTACATGCCGTTCGGCAGGACCCAAGTTGGATGGATCCCATCCACGCCTACCTCGCAAACGGAACGTTGCCAGACAACAAGTCCGAAGCTAAGACTCTCCGCCGCCGATCGGCACGTTACCTCCTTTTGAATCGGACTCTCTATCGGCATGGTCATTCCTTACCATTGCTTCGATGCATGACCCCACAACAAGGAAACTACGTCCTGCGAGAGATTCACGAAGGAGCCTGTGGGGACCATTCTGGCGCCCGATCGTTGGCTTTCAAGACTATACGGTAAGGGTATTACTGGCCGACTCTCCATGCCGATGCCACCAACCTTGTCCAGTGGTGCGATCACTGCCAGCGTTTCGGCTCCGTCCCAAAACTGCCTGCCGAACCACTCACTCCGATTGTCAGCCCATGGCCCTTTGCTCAATGGGGTTTAGATCTTATCGGCCCCATGCCCCAAGGGAAAGGACAGCTTAAATTCGCCATCGTGGTCGTCGACTATTTTACAAAATGGACCGAAGCTGAAGCCTTGGCAACTATCACCGCAGCCAGAGTTGAGCATTTCGTTTGGAAGAACATCATTTGTCGGTTCGGCCTCCCGAACGCAATCATCACCGACAACGGTAAATAGTTCGACTCCTCTCAGTTCCGGCACCTATGCCACCGATTCAACATCAACTTGTTCTTCACATCTCCCGCTCACCCACAATCTAACGGCCAGGTAGAGGCCATTAACAAGATCATCAAGAAGACACTGAAGAAAAAGCTTGGGGCAGCTGAGGGAGCCTGGCCCGATTTACTCCCAGAGGCGTTATGGGCCATCAACACCTCCTACCGACTGTCGACTGGCGAAACGCCGTTTTCCCTTGCTTTCGGTACCGAAGCCGTTGTTCCAGTCGAAATCAACGCACCCACATGCCGAACGGCATCTTACACACCGGAGCAAAACGAGAAGCTACTTGCACTCAACCTTGACCTCGTCGACGAACACCGTTCCCAGGCTCAGCTTCGGAACGCTGCCTACAAACAGAGGACCTCTCGCTACTACGACTCGCACATCAAACGTCGATCGTTCAAAGTGGGGGACTGGGTTTTACGCAAAGTCTCTCTCGCCACCAAGGACTTCAACGACAGCACCCTTGGCCCTTCGTGGGAAGGTCCTTATGAGGTCGTCACCATCTGCCGACCAGGAACGTACCGATTGCGCGGTACTGATGGCCAAACCCTCGGCCACCCGTGGAACGTAGAACTTTTGAAATACTACTACAAGTGACTACACCTTCGGTCATCACTTTTTGTACAAGTGCTCGTACCTTCGGTCACCACCTTTGTATTCGGTTTATTTTAACTCCTTATTCTATACATACGGCATTACCATACACAAACGGTACTATATTCTAAATATGCTACCTACAGCATGCACATACAGGAACACGAAAAATAACACTTCAAACCAAATCAAAATGAACATGAGATAAAATAGCCACAAAAGGGCAAACCGTTAAACCAAAATGCCATTCGGCCTGTTCCAAAAATATTACATTTTCAAAATTAGAAAATAAACATCTACAGCCTAAGGGGCAGGAGGATCGGCAGCTTCATCATTGGCAGACGCGGGCTCGGCAGTGATCGAAGCTTCGGCATTTGGAGCGCTGCTCATGTTCGGCGCGGGGTGGCTCTCTTCCTCTTCACCACTGGAGTCAGTCTCATCAGCCTCTTCGGGTTCGGCATCCTCGCCCTTGTAAGCCTCCACCATCTCCTCGGTTACGCCCTCTGGCAGCGATGGCGGATCCCGAAGGAAGTTGAGATTCAGCTTCTTGTCCGCATTATACCTTTTGAATCGGTAGACAAAGTCGTCACATTGTTCCATAACTTCCTTGTCCACCAGAAGCGTGAACTCCTCCGATGATCGGTAGTCAGCAATGGCTTTCGCCTTCGCCTCTTCCACCTCCTTAGCGTGCGACCGTTCGGCCGCATCCATCGCCACCTGCACGGTCGCCTTGGCCTTTTGAGCACCCACCACCTCCAATTCGGTCACCGTGAGCTTAGACGCCAGCTCTGCAATCTTAGCAGCGTTCTCCTCGGCATGCCGATCACCCTCCTGGAGCATCTTCCCAGCATCGGCAATCTTCGAACGGCCCTTCTCGAATTTCTTCTGGTACCGTTCGGCAGCATTTATGGCTCGCTTTACGCAAAGCCACATCTCCATGTCAACCTGCACAAATGAAAAGGTCAGTAGCAGCCGATCCCACAAATACTTGCAAGCAAAATTTCTATCACACTTACGGCAGCCTGAAGCCGGAAAGCTTGTCCGGTCTGCTCCCGCAACGTCTTCATCGACAATTGCTCTATCTCGGACAGCTCCTTTTGGGCGCCATCAATCATGGAGTTGATGAACGGCACCGCCTTCCGAGGGCACGCTATGTTGACCGGCCCTTCCTCCCCCTCCCCTTTATCGTTGGGAATTAGCACGGAGGTCCCCTCGTTTGGCAACCTAGGTTTCTTCGGCATCGGCGTCACGTCGAGGGGACCCTCGATCTGCCTCTTGCCTGTCACCTGGAGGTGAACCTCCCGGACGGCCTCAGCTTCGGCTGCCCTCTTCACCCGGCGCCGATCGGCCACCATCGTCTCATCAGCCGAAGCCCCTCCAGACGCCTGGGCTGCTTTCTTTTTCTTCGGCCTAGGGGACTCCCCCTTCTTCTGCTTCGGCACCCCTTGGCCCTCCAAGCGCCTCCTGGTCGCCTCACTCATTGGCCTTCCACCTGCCACTGCAAAACACACTAGTCAGATAAGAAACGGCAGCTTCACAATACAGACAAGAAAAGACCTGCCGAACGGGATCCGTCGGCTTCGCCATCGGGATCCGCTGCCTGCCACTGACTACTCTCAGCACCCCCTCTCCTGGTGCAGCAACGGACATGCCACCCGCATCGGCCTCACGACCCGAAGTCGACGGCTCACTACCTTAGGGCAATCCACGCGAAGTGCCACCAGCTTCGGTGCGCACTCATGCCCCCCCTACTATTTCACAGCTCAAAGAGCTAGCAGATTCGGCACTCCCCCTCTCTTCGGCAAAACTCCCCGAGGACGAATCGTCCTCGAACGCCCTTGGACTACGACTACGCTCGGATTCGGTATCTGACATCTACAAACAACACACGAAGGGAAACTAAGGGCCATGCTAGCATCAACAGTCCTATTCTACCTCCTACACACTTATGTTCATGCTTGTTCATGCTTGTTCATACTCGTTCATACTTTGTTCATACAAAAATTCATCGAATTCAACACTTTGATTCATAAAAATTCAAAAACACGGCAACATACCTTGTTTACATGGTGGTTCAAGTTCGCCGAAAATCACCTCCGCCTTGTTCAAACTCGCCGGAAATCGCCTGCTCAGCCTTCGCACGGTTGCCGAAAATCGCCTTTCACACGCTGTGGTTGCTCTCAAAAATTCCAAGTATTCGAACTCTCGTCCCTTCCTCACATATATAGGACGAACCTAGCATCGGGAAGCGAAGCGCCGCATCGGGATACGAAACGACGCGACCCTTCACAGCCATGCCGACACGTGTCGCACATGCATGGGGGAGCCCAAACGTTGTCAGTAGAAACGCTTCCAATCCTCAGGGACGCTTCAACTTCCTGAACGTTGCAGCTCTAGGGCCCTTCGAGCAGAACTCCATTAGCGAACGACAGGCGCACATTGGATGAGTTCCCACTCACCTCTCGTGCCGAACGGCAGGCGCACATTGGATGAGTTCCCACTCACCTCTTGTGCCGAACGGCAGGCGCACATTGGATGGACGGCAGGCATTCCTCAACCCTGACCGACACTAGCCTCTTGGACCATTCGATACCTCATGCCGTCTCTCTCTTCCAACGTCACTCGCTCGGGTACTTGGGGGACTACATACCACCATCGGCAATAATGAGACCATCTAGTCCGGATCAGAATGCCGAAGACAGATTCAAGTCCCCAACCGAGAAGCTTCTCAATCGGTAACTTGGGAGACTACTATTTGTACCATATTTGACCCTCCACTCATACAACGACACGTGGATCATAGAAGCTCACCCAAGTACCCAAGGCCTTGAACAATCGGTATCGGCTACCGATGGCATTGTCTCAAAGCCGCAAACAGTCGCTATAGGCTCATCATTATCTAGAATCGGTATGCCTTACCGATTCTACAAAATCAACCTCGAAGCACCCGCCCGAAATATCTAAAGACTCGTGTCAACCTCATAGGGCACTCCCACGAGTCCCACATTGAAAGTGAGTACTAAGAGCATACAAAATACCCTTTATAAATAGGCCCCTTCACTACAATACAGGGGTAAGACTTTTCAACTTGACTTTTATACTAATATCTTGTCAACAGCAAAAGCTCTTAGAAAATAATCTTACTTTGGCATCGGAGGGTCTTAGGCTGGTTCCACACCGGTTCCATAGACCTTACGAGTCTCAGCTTCCTTCCATTCAGGATCAGCATCTGAGGACAGGAAGAATCTGCATCTGAACACTCAATCGATCTCTCGATCGTCTATCTCACTTGTAAGTTGCACTCATCTCTATCTGTTCAGTTTTAGTGCCAACAGTTTATATAAATATTGTTTGGGTGCATGCATAGCCTCTACTATAAATATCATGCTTCCTTACTTCATTTATTCATTTCAATCCTTTAACATGGAACATGAGAACTTCAGTGATAGGGTATCCGAAGGATAAATGTGTACCAGACGGGGACATAGGGCAGTGAGGCCAATAGGGGTCACGTGCTGGGTACAATTTGTGAAGGGTAACCAAGATTTGAAGGAATGATGTGATATGATTTGGATTGTGTATATTTATATTATATTTTCTAGAGTGTGTAAAATGACATTGCTTGACTGGCATATTACATAATCTACTCACTGAGCGGTGGTTTGCTCATCCCTCACCTACTTTGTTTTTCAGATCAATTAGTGGGCAAGACAAAGCCGAAACCGGAGAAGTTGGACTAGTTTAGAGTGTTAAACTTTTATTTATATCTTGTAACTTTGTAAGATTATTATTTTATTTTATTTATATAAATATAATGGTAATGTATTTTAATCAATTTTTCAGTCCTTTTATTTATTCCTTTCAATTCACGCACCCTGATTCGGGAGTATTCTTTATTCTCAAATCAGGTCATGACAAGGCTAGCCCGATCACGTGGGACCTGCACCTTGCTCGGACTACCTTGTCCCGCTAGAATGACTCACCTGGGCTTGGGCCCTATCCTGCCCAGGCTGCAGTCCACCGCTGGAACTGCTCTAAGGGAGGAGATGGTGGGTGTGCTAGGGTTTGGGGAATAAGATGAGGATGAGTCTTTATTTTTTAATTTTTAATTTTTCATACTATTTTTAAGCAACTATTTAATACTATTATTTGATATTGTAATAAGGTATAATTTTAATTTTCTGTAAAATTATGAATTTGCCCTTAATCTAACGGAAAAGTGGATGGCCTCCTTAAGAATCTTATGGTAGGCCCTCAATTAGCAATTTTTAAACTATTGGAGTCCTTAATTCACTAAAAATTTTATTATAGTGAACTAAATTAACACTATGCAAATAATTCAGCAAACTAAACCCTAAAAAGAATTTATAAGATTAACATACATCGCATCACCACACCTCATATATAACTTATAAGTTGTGTAGTATACCCATCTTGCTTCTGTAGGGGCTTTTTTCTTCCGGCAGCTACAAATGGGTTGGGCTGCTGTAAAGAGCAAAATGGCTGAAATTTCCCCATTGTGTCTGAGTTCAAAGATTAGACCCCAAAATGTTTCGAAAGGGTTGTAAAGCCTTAGGAAACACCTTGGTTACCTTCACCAACGAAAATAATGGCTGCTTACAGATAAATTCTTGGCTTAGCATGAAAAGCTTGTGGCATGAGAGCAAAATCGACATGAGTTTAGCACCGAAGAGAAAATTATGCATAGTTGGGGGAAAAGGGGAGTGTTAAGGTAAGAAAGGGAAGGTTTGCAAGAAGATTTGGCTGAGAAAGGAGGGAGAGAAAGGGATGGTGGCTTGAGTGCTATTTCTGGCAGCTTGACAGTGACTCTGTCAAATGTCAGAATAGCATAGTAAGAGGGAAAACTGAGGAAGGAGATGAACTAAGCACGAAAATTGCTGGCTTTAAAAGTAAGAGAGGAAGCTTGCTCTCTGGTTGTGGATGATTTTCGTTGGGTGGAAGAGGCCCTATTTATAGCCGCTGGAAGCTATCTGTTTCCAAGAAACCCTAATGACTTCCATCCTATTTTGCCAAGTTTTTCCCTTCCTTTCTCTCCTCGTCCTTTCAATTATTTTCTTTTGGTGAAATCTACTCTACTCCTTTGCATAAAATCAGGGATTTTGGGAGCTCAAGGCCCCCTTTCCCGTGGCTGCCTCTATGAAGAGTTCTTATTTCCAGCCATCCTTCTTCCTTCTTTTTTCCCCTCTTCTATGGCTAGATCTGATGGGGGGAAAGAAATGGGTATGTATACTGGTTTGAAGGGTGTTTTGCTCAAGTATCCCTTGATTTTTTGGATGTTTTTGCTTGAAACTTGTTCCCCTTATGTGCTGGAGCCTCCCAGCAACTCTGCATAGTGGACCTCCAGACTTCCCTTCGTGGCTTCTGTTTTTTCAGTAAGGGGCTGAGGCTTTTGCTACTTCTCATTTCTAATTGTATGGGCCTTCTAAGATAATGGGTTGGTTTGTCAAAATAAATGGGCTAACCTCAACAAGTGTTGGCCTATTTTTTGTTGAAGTGTTAGGCTAATTTGGTTAAGCTAATGGGCTATTTCGGTTGGGATATTTTCTCTTTGTGCTCACCCACATGTTTGGGCCTAAGAAATGGGCCTGAGTTCAGAGGCTCCCAAGCAACTCTGGGACTTCCATTTCTTGGCCCATCAATGGGCCTCATGTCAACTTATTACCATCCATACCACAACCCACTCAAACAAGCCCCAGGCATCTTGCGTGGCTTGGGCCCACTTAAACTTGTAGCGTGGCATGTTGCTTATTTGCTTGGCGTGACATGTGTGCAAGCGCATATGACAAACTTTCGCGTGCCCAAATTGGGTTTCTTCTCGGTAAGGTATTGCATTGGATTGAGAATTTATTTGGACCGAACTGTGGATTTTTTGGGCCTCAACAGCTTCTAATTCCAAACCCTATTAAATCTAAAATTCTAAATTAATTTTGAGCAATAATAATACCACTTATACAAAATAAAAAAATTTCGTTAATGTTTGCCCCCCTCCCCCTTTACCAAAAAAGAAAAACGTTAATGTTTCCTTTATATGTGCAAAAGAAAAGAAAAAAAAAACTATACGAGATTGCATGCAAGTTGCAACATAGTACGGACCACGTGGGCTGACTTTGTTTAACCCAAAAAAAAAAAAACATTAGTGAATGCTTTTGCCTTAATAAAAATCTGCTGAGCGACCAACGACAATATGCCAGGTAAAGTGAGATCTGGAAATTAATTTGGAATAATTAGGCAACTAGAATTTAAATTTCCCTGCTACCAAAGACCAGTAATGCGCCAGCTGTCAATTACCCTTTCAAACACGCCCCCCAAACCAAACCACGTAACTCTTTGTTGGCTTTGAACAGACCCACAGAAAAACCTGTCATCCTTTTCTGCCCTTTCTGAAAACCACTGCTCCCTTGGTTTTACAAAACCCCACACATTTTCCTTAAGTTCTGTACAATGACATTTTTATCCTTTGCCTGATTTATTTCCACTTTTTAAAAATAGATTTCTTTTCACAATTAGAAAAATAAAAAACAATTTCATTTAACATTTCGGTTCGATGAGTGAGACGCATTTTTCTTTCTTTTCAACATTTTTTCCCGTTTTAAAAATGTGTGGCATTACAGTAATTATATCCAAGATTGAGGTCAGCTACCTGATCCCAATTCTTATAAATGTAAGCCGCTGCTCCCTGAGTGACGAAGAGCGAGCACTGGAGTGACGAAGAGCGAGCACCTCCCTGCACACTAGACACAACCCAAAAGAACAATCTCTCGAGACATGCAGGGCTCCCTCTTCCTTGACACCAAAACTCTTGCATGGCCTTCACGTGGCCACACCCAAACCTCCTCCCACCACCTTCACCGCCTCACTCCACCAAATCCCACCATCAAATTCCGACAACCACCTCCAATCTCCGCCGTCGCCACCTCCCCACCACCACCTCTAACTAGGCAAAAGACCCACTCTCTGCCCCCTGAAAAAGTCGAGATCTTCAAGTCGCTCGAGGGCTGGGCCTCCCAACACGTGCTCCCGTTTTTAAAGCCGGTGGACCAGTGTTGGCAGCCCAGCGCATTCCTGCCCGACCCAGCACTGCATAAAGGGGAATTTCTGGATCGGGTTCAGGAACTCCGTGATCGGACCAATGGGCTTCCCGACGAGTACTTTGTGGTGCTTGTCGGGGACATGATCACTGAAGACGCATTGCCCACTTACCAGAGCATGATAAATGGGCTGGACGGAGTTAGGGACGAGACTGGAGCCAGCTCGAGTCCGTGGGCCCGATGGACTCGGGCCTGGACTGCTGAGGAGAATAGGCACGGGGATCTGCTCCGTACGTTTCTTTACTTGTCGGGTCGGGTGGATATGCTCATGATCGAGAAAACGGTACAGTATCTTATTGGAGCTGGCATGGTGAGTCCAATACATAAATATTTTTTTTTCCTTATTTCGAATTAATTAGCTGCATAAGCTGTTTTTTATTTGATTGGGAAAAAAAAAGCCCATTATTTTTCTTAAATAAAAAAGCACTTTTTGGATTAAAATAAGCGTTTTTGGCTTATTTCCCATATATTTGTTTTTCTTTTGGTTCTATTGTTTGATTTTAAATATTTTTCAATTATTTAAAATTAAAACATGCACTTTTTGCTGTTAAATGAGCCAATTTCGTGTTTTTAGAAAAAATAATTTTTTTGTGTGGCTTCATTAAGAAAAGCACGTTTTGGCTTTTTAAGAAAGTGCTTTTTTTGCTTTTAATTTACTGCAGGAGCCAGGGACAGAGAACAATCCTTACTTGGGGTTCGTGTACACGTCGTTCCAAGAGCGAGCCACGTTCATATCACACGGCAACACGGCTCGGCTGGCTAAAGACGCCGGTGATCCAGTGCTCGCGCGCATATGTGGAACCATTGCATCCGACGAGAGGCGCCACGAGATGGCATACTCTAAGATTGTTGAAAAGCTCCTCGAAGTGGACCCCACTGGAGCAATGGTGGCGATTGCTGATATGATGAGGAAAAAAATCACGATGCCGGCGCACCTTATGTACGATGGGGAAGAACCCAAGCTATTCGAGCACTTCGCCGCAGTGGCTCAGCGGCTGGGCGTGTACACGGCTGATGATTACGCGGACATCTTGGAGTTTCTGATCGGACGGTGGAGGTTGGAGAAGTTGGAGGGATTGACGGCGGAGGGTGCGCGTGCACAGGAGTTCGTGTGTGGGTTAGCGCCGAGAATAAGGAGGCTTCAGGAGCGAGCGGATGAAAGAGCACGGAAAATGGGCCCGCATGCGGTCAAGTTTAGCTGGATCTTTAATAAAGAAGTCGTGCTGTAATTAAGTAATTAAGAAGTTAATCAAGACCTTTTTGGTATGTAATTACAGTACTTAATCTATACTATTTTGGTGCTGCAGAACTTTCCTTTTAATTTTTTTGTGTGGTAGTTGTAGATTACCTTTTTTAAAAGCCAAAAAATCTCAAAGCATCAATTTTCTGTCATAAAAAAGAATGTGTCATTTTTTTACCAACCTGAGAGACAACAATTAATCACTTCGTGAGTCAATCTCTACGTTCTCCAAAGAAAAAAATTGTGAGAAATGAGAGTAATAGTAGCATATTGTGATTGAGCGGGATAGTAATAGTAGTATCATCCACGTTTCAACATTCCACATAAGTGGGATAGTAATAGTAGTATCATCCAGTCTCTGTTGTCTTTTTTCAATTTTTTACTTTTCTATGGTTATTATCCGTATAAAGAATTTAGCAATTTCATGTTTAATACTATATTATACACGTACTTCAATAATACATTTGGGTTTTGTACACGTCTTAAAGACTCGGTAAAATTCATGTTTTTTAAAAAGAAAATGCACAATACTCATATTGAACATGTATGTATTTATTCGTATAACTGCGTGCCTATACCAAATTAATATTTATAAAGTATAAACTAATGCAACTAGGAGGGTCCTTTTTTCATAATTTTTTTTATTAAATAGTATAGCCGCGCGGCAATACTTGTTTTTTTTTTTTAAAGAAATAGTATAGCCTCCCAGCTATACTCGGTTTTTAGTGTTCAGATTCACAGCATCACCCAATTTCCATATCTAGTGTTGAGATTCATGACACCCAAACTTCTAAGTAGGTTAGCGTACGTAGTGGATATGTCCAATCACTTCAACGGCATGGCTCAATTCTCAAACTCCTGGCCCAATTGATCTGGTGGAGAAGATGACGATTTAAGTGGTCCTTTCTTCTGAAGCTGGAACAACAATCATCCACCGAACAAACGTATGGCCACTGTAAAGAATAAGGTAAATGAATTTAGGAACCAATAACCATAGTTTCAAAATACAAGTGAAGAAGCATTCAATTCTAACTGAACAGTACGTGATTGAGGCTTGCTTGATGGAGCTTCCCAGGAGGTCTCCCACCTAGTACTAGTGGGCTGGGCTGCTGTAAAGAGCAAAATGGCTGAAATTTACCCCTTGTGTCTGAGTTCAAAGATCAGACCCCAAAATGTTTCGAAAGGGTTGTAAAACCTTAGGAAACACCTTGGTTACCTTCACCAACGAAAATAATGGCTGCTTACAGATAAATTCTTGGCTTTGCATGAGAAGTTGTGGCATGGGAGCAAAATCGACATGATTTTAGCACAGAAAAGAAAATTATGCTTACTTGGGGGAAAAGGGGAGTGTTAAGGTAAGAAATGGAAGGTTTGCAAGAAGATTTGACTGAGAAAGGAGGGAGAGAAAGGGATGGGTGGCTTGATTGTTTCTTCCGGCAGGTTGACAGAGACTCTGTCAAGTGTTGGAACAATCTACCATAAGAAGAAAAATGAGGGAGATGGGCAAGCAAAGCACGAAATTACTGAGTTTTGCAGGTGAGAGAGGAAGCTTGCTCTCCAGATGTGTGTTGTTTTTGGTTGGGTAGAAGAGGCCTTTTATATTCGAGAACTTCTATTTCCACCCATCCTTCTTCCTTTTTTTCTCCCCTCTTCTATGGCTAGATCTGATGGGGGGAAAGAAATGGGTATGTACACTAGTTTGAAGGGTGTTTTGCTCAAGTATCCCTTGATTTTTTGGATTTTTTGGATTTTTTGCTTGAAACTTGTTCCCCCCATGTGCTGGAGCCTCCCAGCAGCTCTGCATAGTGGACCTCCAGACTTCCCTTCGTGGCTTCTATTTTTTCAGTAAGGGGCTGAGGCTTTTGCTACTTCTCATTTCTAATTGTATAGGCCTTCTAAGATAATGGGTTGGTTTGTCAAAAGAAATGGGCTAACCTCAACAAGTGTTGGCCTATTTTTTGTTGAGGTGTTGGGCTAATTTGGTTAAGCTAATGGGCTATTTCAGTTGGGCTTTTTGGTTGGGATATTTTCTCTTTGTGCTCACCCACATGTTTGGGCCTAAGAAATGGGCATGAGTTCCGAGGCTCCCAAGCAACCCCGGGACTTCCATTTCTTGGCCCATCAATGGGCCTCATGTCAACTTATTACCATCCATAGCACAACCCACTCAAGTAAGCCCTAGGCATCTTGCGTGGCTTGGGCCCACTTCAGCTTGTAGCGTGGCGTGTTGCTTATTTGCTTGGCGTGACATGTGTGTAAGCGCATATGACGAACTTTCGCGTGCCCAAATCGGGTTTCTTCTCGGTAAGGTATTGCATTGGGCCGAACCGTGACTTTTTTCGCCCTCAACAGCAAGTATTGGATTTTTTCCTCTCTCCTTCCCCATCCCCATCAGCCTTTTTGGCCATTTCCATCTCCTCCTGTAACAAAAGTAACCAAATTATAAATAAAAATTAACATAATCAATCTAAAGACAACCCAGCTTCAGATTTTGTTTTAAATACAAAAACCAAATGAACCCACAGAGTAAATCCCTCAAATTCGAAAACCCAATTCATAAAAATTCATAATTGGACCATAGAAAACCAAAATTAAAAAGGACTGAAATCATGTGGTGAGTGAGTATGTGAGAAGCAATCAAGTTCTAATTTTATCCGATTGAGGATGTGAGAACCCTAAAAGAACCGTTACGAAAATAAAATGAACCATTTGGCCACAGCGAATAAAGACTTTAAAACTTAGGTTTTCTTTAAAGTCAGGAAAAAAAAAGAATTATTAAAATGAAAATAAAAAAAGACCCCGCCTAGGCCGATTTTTTGAATTCTTAATTTTTTTCGAACCTGCTCTCATGGGCTGCAACAGCGGCATTCCTCAGCTCTCACAGACTCGTCGACTCTCTGGCCTTCCATTTACCGCCAAAGCTTTTCGCGCTTTCCCCAAGGCACTTAGGACATCGTTTCCAGTTCGTTCCAACCAGCAAGCAATTTTCACAAAGTTTTCACTTGTTGTACTGCATCAGTCTCAGCCTTTGATGATGTCTTCACTTGGGATGACGTTGTTAGGATATCCAAACCGGTTCATATCTCAGGGGCTACTCGGTTTTTTTCTAATTTTTTTTAAAAATCGAATAGCCGTGCGGCTTTACACTGATTTTTTTGAAAGTTTTATAAATAAATAGTATTGCCGGGCGGCTAGACTCCTTTTTTAATTTTTCAAAATAGAAATAGTATGGCCGCTCGGCGATTCTCAGTTTTACATTTTTTTTAATTAGAGATAGTATTGCCGCTCGGCTATATTCTTTTTTTAATTTTTCTAAGAAATAGTATAGCCGCGCGGTTATACCCGGTATTTTCAAGGGTTTAGGGTATTTTCAAATTGTTTTATAGAAATAGTGTAGCCGAACGGCTATACTCTGTTTTTTCATTTTTCTAAAAGAAATAGTATGGCCACCCGGCGATACTCGGTTTTTAAATTTTTTTAATTAGAGATAGTATAGCCGCGCGGCTATACATTTTTTTAATTTTTCTAAAAAATCGTGTAGCCGGGCGGTTATACCCGGTATTTTCAAGGGTATTTTCAAATTGTTTTATAAAAATAGTATAGCCGCACGGCTATACTTGGTTTTTTCAATTTTCTAAAAGAAATAGTATAGCCGCACGGCGATACTTGGTTTTTTCAATTTTCTAAAAGAAATAGTATAGCCGCGCAAATATACTCAGTTTTTTCCAAATTTTTTTAATAGAAATAGTATACTTGACCCAAGATTAGACAGCTCTTGTGCAGTTTAATGTCAATGTAATTGGTGAAACTACTTGACTCAAGAACTGGCTGGATTTTATGGTTGTAATCTGAGGCAACTGGAAGAGCAAGGGGTCCTTCCTTGCCTGATATTTAGTGGTCTACGTTAAGCATAACAAATGCAATTGGCAGGGATGGTTTGTTTTGCTATGATTTAAAACTTCCTGAGCCTAAGAATCAAGGTATGACCCTTGGAGCTTGGCTTTTACCTATATTAGTTGTGAACTTTGCCTTCAGCTTGGTCATTTTTCACCTTTCATTTCATCCTAAACCATCTGCAATTTTCCCCTTATTGAACAGATGGAGAGGTGGAGAGCTTCAAGTTGATCGCTGTGACGCATGTTGCAAACATCATACGTTCAAGCCAAATTGCTCTCTTGTCATCATTGATTTCCTGAAACTACATTCTTCTGCCAATTTACGGGAAGGAGTCTTGAGCATATTAACGAACCTGATCCTTGTCCACCAAAACAGCCCGCACACCTTCGGGAAAATCATTCCATAAAGACGATCTTAGGGTGATGCAATATTCAATTTTCATCACACCAGTTAACTGGATGTGGACAAGTACAGAATGATTACAAATGTTATTTTCAGAACGGGGGAGCTACTAGAAAACAAAACCTATCAAAAGGAATGCAAGCACATGATGAAAGAAACGAAAAGGTAGAAACTCCAGACTCTCTGTGGATAATTGATTGTCATTTTTCCCAAGTGCAGATGCAACTCTGGAGAAATACTTTTGTGTCAAGTAGAGTGAAAAGGGAGCACCCTTTCCAATGGCAACACTCTTGGTCAAGTTGATGATATCTCTGATCCTTCCAATACAAATCATGTGGTTCCAAATCTTATTCCTTGTGGTTTACGATGTGCGAGAAAATGCATGTTGAGCCTAATATGCCTTTGCATATGCATGATTAAATGCAAGTTAACTCCTTCGGATGTTGTGTATAATTGTACACAAAATTGTGCCAACTCCATTGCTATCACAAGGATTATTGATGTACCTTTTTCTCTCTCTAGCTTTATCATGTTGTTTTGAATTGTATTTCAAAAAAAGGATTTTAACAATGGTTGAGTTTCTGATTTGTGTTGCATGAGATAAAGCCAAGTAGTACGAGAAAAATTATCAACAATTGTAAGAAAGTAGCGTGCTCCAATATAGGATGGAATTTTATGCGAACCCCAAATATCATAATGAATGAGCTTGAAAACATGTTTACTGGAAATATAACTCAATTGAAAAAGTAATATAGTTTGTTTTGCCAATGGATAAATGTCACATGATTTATTCGAATGAAGAGAAATATCTAAAGAGTTCTTAGCTAATAACTGAAGTCTTTGTGGAGATGGATGACCAAGACGACAGAATGGACGCCAGGGTGTGAAGATGTTAGGGAACGGCCATGAGGTTTGGTGAGATAGTAAAGGCCATCGCGTTGTCTACCCCAACCAATCATCTCTCTCTTCTTCAAGTCCTGCAATATACAAAAATCAGGGAAGACAGAAATGAGATTGACCAAGAAAGAAGCAATCCGCAAAACATTGGTCAAATAAATTTTTGGAGCAAAATTAAAATTGCCAATACTACTAATCGAAACCCATTCACCAGTGGGCAAAGTCACTGGTGGCAAAGATTTATTGCAAACTGATTTAGATAATGGAAGGGCAGTGATGTGGTCTATCATGCCACTATCAATAATCCATTCTTGTGAATGGTATGAAAGCATACCTGCTGCTGCATTAATTTGAGTTTCAGATGCATGGACCTTGTCGGCGTCACCAAGAGCTGTTGGTATTGTTCATTAGACAAGGTTAGCGAACCTTGTTGTGAAGTAAGACTAACTCACTCCCCTTAAGATCTTGTTGTTGATGGACTTTAGACAAACTCAATGATGGATGAGTCTCACACACATACACAGAAAATATAACCAAGCACAAATGACACAAGTGTTTATAGAGGTTCAGCAATTTGCCTACATCCTCTTTGGTGATCCCCTTGAGAAATTTCACTAATGAAGATAGATTACAACTTTGGTTTACAAAAGGGAACTCCCTTAGAACACTACCCTCACAATCTGTTTCTCTCACACCCTTTGCTCAACACCTTGATACACTAGAGAACTCTCTCTCTTTCCCTTGGTATTTTCTGGACTCACTAGTTTCCAGCTACTTAACCTCTTGCAATCTGTTGTCTTGCTTCCTCTTCCTTTTAATACACAAGCCTTTGGACCTAGGAGAAGACTTTATCTTTCCTCCCACGTTATGCCCTTAATTACCTGACATGGACCACAGGTTAGGCCAACCAAAGGCTAGACATTAATGGCTACATGTTCAGCCACCCTATCTAGAACCATAGAGTAGGTACTCTTTGAAACAAATCAACAATTGTGTATTAAAGGGAAGAGGAAGCAAGACAGCAAATCATTTATTGTATCTTTATGTGAGCCAACTTTTTCAACAAAGCTGCCCCCTGAGAAGCATGGAGACACTTCCAAAGTGGGGCATTTTCCACGTAGCTCTTCGTCAGCTGTCAATTATCCTTTTCTGTCAAAAGCATCAATTTTCTGTCATAAAAAATAATGTGTCATTTTTTTCCCCACCTGAGAGACAACAATTAATTACCTCTGAAAACCATTGCTCCCTTGGTTTTACAAAACCCCACACATTTTCCTTCAGTTCTTTACAATGACATTATTATCCTTTGCCTAATTTATTTCCAATTTTTTAAAATAGATTTCTTTTAACAATTAGAAAAATATAAAACAATTTCATTTAACATTTCGGTCCGATGAGTGAGACGCATTTTTCTTTCTTTTCAACATTTTTCCCCGTTTTTAAAATTTGTGGCATTACAGTAATTCTATCCAAGATTGAGGTCAGATACCTGATCCCAATTCTTATAAATATAAGCCGCTGCTCCCTGAGTGACGAAGAGTGAGCACTGGAGTGACGAAGAGCGAGCACCTCCCTACACACTAGACACAACCCAAAAGAACAATCTCTCGAGACATGCAGGGCTCCCTCTTCCCTGACACCAAAACTCTTGCATGGCCTTCACGTGGCCACACCCAAACCTCCTCCCACCACCTCCACCGCCTCACTCCACCAAATCCCACTATCAAATTCCGACAACCACCGCCAATCTCCGCCGTCGCCACCTCCCCACCGCCACCTCTAACTAGACAAAAGACCCACTCTCTGCCCCCTGAAAAAGTCGAGATCTTCAAGTCGCTCGAGGGCTGGGCCTCCCAACACATCCTCCCGTTTCTAAAGCCAGTGGACCAGTGTTGGCAGCCCAGTGCATTCCTGCCCGACCCAGCACTCCATAAAGGGGAGTTTCTGGATCGGGTTCAGGAACTCCGTGATCGGACCAATGGGCTTGCAGACGAGTACTTTGCGGAAAGGCTAGAATGAGGAGGTTGAGTGAGGAGGTTATTTGAGGAGGTGAAATCTCACCATTAACAACTAAAAACAAAGTACATGGGGGGGTGCATTGGGGGGTCCACACCCCTTTTGATGATGAGATAGACCTCCTCAAATAACCTCCTCACATAGTCTCCTCATTATAGAAGCTCCCGAGTACTTTGTGGTGCTTGTCGGGGACATGATCATGGAGGACGCATTGCCCACTTATCAGAGCATGATAAATGGGCTGGACGGAGTTAGGGACGAGACTGGAGCTAGCTCGAGTCCGTGGGCCCGATGGACTCGGGCCTGGACTGCTGAGGAGAATAGGCACGGGGATCTGCTCCGTACGTTTCTTTACTTGTCGGGTCGGGTGGATATGCTCATGATCGAGAAAACGGTACAGTATCTTATTGGAGCTGGCATGGTGAGTCCAATACATAAATATATTTTTTTTCCTTATTTCGAATTAATTAGCTGCATAAGCCGTTTTTTATTTGATTGGGAAAAAAAAAAGCCCATTTTTTTTCTTAAATAAAAAAGCACTTTTGGGAGTAAAATAAGCGTTTTTGGCTTATTTCCCATATATTTGTTTTTCTTTTGGTTCTATTGTTTGATTTTAAATATTTTTCAATTATTTAAAATTAAAACATATGCACTTTTTGCTGTTAAACGAGCCAATTTCGTGTTGTTAGAAAAAATAATTTTTTTGTGTGGCATTATATTATAAAAATAACTACTTTTGGGTTTCATTAAGAAAAGCACGTTTTGGCTTTTTAAGAAATTGCTTTTTTTGCTTTTAATTTACTGCAGGAGCCAGGGATAGAGAACAATCCTTACTTGGGGTTCCAAGAGCGAGCCACGTTCATATCCCACGGCAACACGGCTCGGCTGGCTAAAGACGCCGGTGATCCAGTGCTCGCGCGCATATGCGGAACCATTGCATCCGACGAGAGGCGCCACGAGATGGCATACTCTAAGATTGTTGAAAAGCTCCTCGAAGTGGACCCCACTGGAGCAATGGTGGCAATTGCTGATATGATGAGGAAAAAAATCACGATGCCGGCGCACCTTATGTACGATGGGGAAGAACCCAAGCTATTCGAGCACTTTGCCGCAGTGGCTCAGCGGCTGGGCGTATATACGGCTGATGATTACGCGGACATCCTGGAGTTTCTGATAGGACGGTGGAGCTTGGAGAAGTTGGAGGGATTGACAGCAGAGGGTGCGCGTGCACAGGAGTTCGTGTGTGGGTTAGCGCCGAGGATAAGGAGGCTTCAGGAGCGAGCGGATGAAAGAGCACGGAAGATGGGCCCGCATGCGGTCAAGTTTAGCTGGATCTTTAATAAAGAAGTCGTGCTGTAATTAAGTAATTAAGAAGTTAATCAAGACCTTTTTGGTATGTAATTACAGTACTTAATCTACAATCCTGATCTCTTGGACCACAGGAGTCCAAGAAATTGTGGTCACCCACCATTGAATGTTAATCTAATGGTTCAATAAAGTTTCTTAAAAGGGGTGCAAGTAGACCCGGCAATATTGTACACGACCCGTTAACACGACACGAATTCGCAAAAAAATTTCAGTATTCGGGTTTAAGTTATCGGGTCGTGTTGATATCGTGTTGACCCGTTAGCCACCCGTTAAGCTAACGGGTCGTTTCGGTGTTCATTCGCGAATACACGAATTCACCCGTTAAGGGGGGTAATTTTGTAATTTACTATTCTAAAATCCCTACCTACCCAGCGCTTTGTCTCTTCATTTCGCATCTCCAGCGCTTCACCTTCTCTCTCTCAACCTCATCTGCTATTCTTCTTGCAATCTCTGTGTCGAATGTTCTCTTCCCTTCTCAAAACCTCTCTCAAGGTACGATTGCTCTCACTCTTCTTCTTGCTTTCAAGTTGATGTCTTTCCTGATTTTCAGTTTAAATTGATATATTTTGGATTTTTGTTGTCCTGTGTATTCGTGGCCTTTGCTTGGTTTGTCTTTAAATATAGATGGTGGGTTATCTTGGGTTGTGATTGAAAGGGCAAGGGAGGTGGCTGTGGAGTCTGCCTCAAGAGTGCAAAACAGAAATTAATGGCAAACCTTTTGTGGAAGAAGATGGAGGGCTAGGGCTCCCAAGCAATGAATGAAATCGAGCACAAGCCTTGGAATCTATATCACTTTTTCATCATAACCCATTTTCTCATTTTCAATGTTTGATTTTTGTGTATGCATAATCTATTATTGTTGTTCTGAACCTTGGATCTAACTGATAATCCATTAATGGTGGTTGATTGAGGAGAGTTCGGCTGCGCAGTGGTTTTGGTTTCCTTTTTTTATTAAGTTTTTTTTTCTTAACGGGTGAAACGGGTCGTGTCGTGTAATTCGCGAATTGTAACGGGTCGTGTTCGTGTTTGATATTTTCCACCCGTTTTCTTAACGGGTCGTGTCGTGTCAACCCGTTAAGAAAAGCGGGTTGACACGAACACGACACGAACACTGCAAACACGACACGAATGCCAGGTCTAGGTGCAAGAGTGAGTGAACCGTTGAATTTACATCCAACGGTGAGTGACCACAAATCTCTTGGACCCCTGTAGTCCAAGAGATCGGGACTGACTTAATCTATACTATTTTGGTGCTGCAGAACTTTCCTTTTATTTTTTTTGGTAGTTGTAGATGCATACGCACCGAAAAAGAACAAGAAAGTACGTGCGTTACCTTTTTTAAAAGCATCCGACCGACAAAAAAAAAACCTTTTTTAAAAGCAAAAAAATTCTCAAAGCATCAATTAGTCATTTTTTTCCCCACCTGAGAGACAACAATTAATCACTCCATGAGTATCATACACGTTTCAACGTTCCACATAAGTGGGATAGTAATAGTAGTATCATCCACGTTTCTACGTTCCACATAAGTGTTTATCCTACGCAAGGAATTAAATTTCGATATTGTCGCCGATATTTCGGTGATAATATCGTTTTTTTTTGGGTCCCGATATTTTCGCAACATTCCATTTATATTTCGTCAATTTATCGAAAATATCCTCAATAATATCGCCGAAATATCGGGACCGATATTTTCGTTCAAATTCAATCTGAAATGGTCAAAATATCGCGATATTATCGAAATTATCGATAATATCGCGACAATCCCTACAACAAGGGGCAGCTTTGGAAGCAATAAGAATCTTCCTAACTCAGCAATTGCATGAAGAGTATCTGAAAATGGAGATCCAAATAGAGGATTTCTCCATATCCAAAGTCAGATCTAAATGAGATTTGATATGGTTACCTGCAGAGCACGGGAGGAACACCTTCGGAAAGAGCTTCCCATAAAAAATTCTTTAGTCACTCCTCCAAATAACAAAGCTGATAAATTGATTTTCCAATTTCAATGCTCGGTGAATTCTCATGTGAATGAGGGAGGGAGAAAAGAACTGTGATTTTGGGGAAAGGGCTAAAGCTTGGGTTTTTACAATCCAAAATTTGATGGAAAGGGTGGTACACTGGTACTGAAGAGAAAGGGATTTATTTTGATGGAGGAGAGTGAGAGAGACTCACTGAAAGAGAAAAGAATATTATAATGGGTTTGCAGCGCGAGAGTTGGGAAGAGGAAAACACAAGTTTCAAACCATAATAAATAAATAAAAAGAAGAGTTGCAGTGTGAGAGAGAGACTCTCTAAGTCGTGGAAGTTGTTGATAATTAATATTCAATTCAATTTTGGTTTTGGTTTTGGGGCCTTGCATGTGGCGTTGTGGGGTGATATTTAATATTTCAATTTTATTTTCATGTTTTAATTAATTGAATGAAAAATTTGGGGGCAATGTGATGGGGCAATTATGGATTTGTGTTCAACCCCATTTCAAACTTTAAAACTCCTTTATTTATTTTTCTTTCTTTTTTGTTCCTGATCAACCAGGTGTTGCAATCTAAGCCACTGATTGCATTAAGAATAATGAGTATCAACAAGTCATAGCTCTCCATTCGTGTGTGGTGCCACATGGAAGCATGTGCTCTCAAGAAAGAAGTAGCAAATCAAGTTGATTTACATCTTAAATTATTTTTAAATTATTTATAAACAATAAATATAAGAACGTGTACCATGTCCAGTGAATAACGTAAAATAAATTTACTCATGTATCTTACCGTGCAATTTATAAAGTATAAAATATTGTAGTAAAAATGATAAATAAATTACTAGAGGGTGTTTAATTTTCTTTCATTAATTACTCCAGATTTTCTAAGTCACATCATTTATCCGCTCGCAATAATCAACTTAAATCACTCAAACCCATTATGCAATGCATTTCCTTCCAATCTTTTGTGTCAAAATAACAGATGATTGACTAAATAAACTTTTTATAAAGTTTCATTAAAAATTTCCATGTATTTATCACAATTTCCGTGGTTTTTGTCTAATTTTTATCGATATCGATATTTTCCCGATATTTCCATCGATATTTCCGTGTTTTTTAACCACCAATATTTCCGAAACCTTCTATATTTAAGACCTTGGGTTTTGGAGATATATGCCGCCTAAGAACTTGAGTTTTGAGAGAGAGGGTGAGATTTTACCTGATAAGAAGATGTTGGGTTGGTCGGGTTGACCCCCGAGAGAGAGGCTTGTGACCCGGTTGTTTAAGCAATTTATGCCTGCCCACGCGCAGCAGTCCGTACCCGGTTTCCATGAGCTGAGCTTGTTGGATGGGTCAGCTGTGATGCCCGATTTGAAGGCAAGTAGACCTTCTTCGTCGTCCACGTGGCAGGCTGCTGAGATGGGCTTGAGGCACCGGAGGGTGAGGATAGCAAGCAAGAGGAAGGGGAGCTTCTTCATGTTCATGTTTTTGGATTTCTGAGAAAGAAGTTCCAAATTTGGCAAAATGGGTTTGGAGAAACTGGGAGTCAAGTAAAAGGCAATGGGCATTTTTATAGGACATGTAAGATAGGTTTGAGTTTGACTTGCTTAAATTTGACCAAACTTGAAGCCAAAAAGCAGTGGAAGAAGCACTTTCCCAAAAGTTGAATCTTATCTACAATTGAGTAAAGTAAGAGCAAGGGAGTCAGAGAAGGTTGAGACAAAATGGCCGTCTGAATGAACGTGGTCAAGCCTGTCGGCTGAACTTTGGATCCAGATCCATGTGTAGCTTGTACTACTTTTCTACATCACCCAACTAATGAATGAGGATTACGACCAAATAACTAATGGATGAGGAAAATCTACTAAAAGACGTTGGCTTTGAAGAACTTGGTATGAAATAGGTCCATTTGGACAGAGTGAGTCTAAATTTAAAATTCTGGATGACATTGTAAGTGTTTTGGCTTCCTATTAATAAAACTTACCGATTTTGAACCAAAAAAAAATAGTCTAAATCAGTTATGCGCGCAATTGACTTAACACTATTATTAATAGAAATTATCAGAAAATTAATTGTTAGTATGTATGTGAACCACCAATTTTATGTACGTGACTACAATTTCTCAAAACTTGTTATAGGCCTCGATTCACTTGTGTGGTATTCTTGGCCAACTTGTTCATAGCCTCCTCAAGCAACTCGGGTGCAGCTCATATTTAAGAAGACATGGCATGTCATGTTTGCTGTGCTGGACATAAATTAATGCATGGTTGACATTTAGTTTTTAACATTTTGGACTGGGATGAAATTTTGAAATCTTTTTTTTTTTTTTTTTAAATTGTGGGATTGCATTCATAATTCAAGCAAAAAAGCCACTAGCCACAAAGGGCAATACAAACTAGCTACGAAGGGTCATTACAATAACGGAGCGATCTAACATCAAAATGAAGACAATACGGGGCTCCTCCACTAATAATCACGCAGAATCGAAGAAACTTTGGCATAAACATCCCAACTAAGAGTGCAAACTCAGAACAACCAAAAATAGATAAAGCTTGAAAAAACCAAGCCCACAAAGGAAGGTGAAAAACTCTCACAAAAAGAGAGGTGGAAACTACATAGAAAACTCAAAGAGTCTTTGACTTATTCCAAACATAAAGAAATTGCAAAAAAAAAAAAAAAAGGTGATGGAGATCTGACGCTGAGACGAAATCATTACAAAACAAAGACAAATAGAGAAAACTTTTTGTCTCTGAAAATGGGGAAAATGGGAGAAGGTAGAAAGGGAGAAAGGGAGAGGGGAGGAAGAACAATGGCTTCCTCCCCTCTCAAAGTGAAAATGTTTGTAGAGTGTTTTCTCGGAGAGAGGGGGCTAGGGTTTTCATCTTCTATGTCTTGATGAAATTTAGATATCTTGTCTTCAATAATTTCCATGTGAAGTTAGGATAAAAAGAAATTATAGAAAAAAGAGACTTGTACTTTAAATTGTTAAAAATATTTACTATGCACATTAAGAGCAAGTCCAGCCATCCCTCAAAATCGAGCAAAAGGTCCCCTGGGCAAGCACAATGCGACTCCAGCGGAAGAGATCAAGCCCGGGCAAGGCATGGGACCCACCAGCCTGGGCAAGCCCACGGGCAAATCCTGCCTGGGCTCAAGCCCGAAGGCGCTGACGTCAGCGAGCAAAAAACTTCAAAAAAATCCAAAAAAAATTCAAGTTTGATTCCCACTTCCTTTGCCTTTGCCTTGCCTTAGCCTTCATGGGTGGACTTGCTCTAAATCCTAAGTTTGATTCCCACTTTTCAATATCACTTATATAAAAAAATATATATACACTATAACCAGTCAAACTCAGTAATAACACCCCACCGACATTTTAAGGCACCTTCTATAGTGCACCAGGTGCACCCATGCACCATTTGTCCTTTATGATGCATTCAAATTTTTTAAACAATTGGTTACCGGTTATACAAGTTGTCAAGTTTCCACTTTTTGTTAATATTTAAGGAAAATGCAATTACGTAAGGGTCATGCAATTACGTAAGGGTCATGCAATTACGTCCTTACTGTTTGGCAATTGGCATATGATTTGACATGTTATTTTTCAATTGGTCACAACACTTGCAGATTTTTTCATGATTCATGAGTTAGGGGTTGCTTTATATAACTTGTAACCAAAAACAATAAAACTTGGGTAACTTTATATAAATCCAATTAGCCAGATTAAAATTTTTTTTTTACTTGTAACCAAAAACAATTTTTGAACATCTAAACTATTCTTTTTGTTTTGTTATCTCTTAAATGTGAATAAATTATTATAAGAAACTAAAATACGACTACATAGTATAACTCGTTTACGTGTTTAATATCAATCAATGATAAGATATTCAACTTTTAAGACATAATATCAATAAATATCCACTTATATTATAATAAATATTATATGACCACACTCTGAAGCCACACTATAATTACTTCTTAAGATAACATATTATTATATAAAAATATATATGTATTCGTGCTTATTCTAAAAATAACTTTAAACAAATGTCTTATAACAAAAGATGACTCAGAGCATCTTCCAACAAAAATTTCCCTTATGATCCTTCTCTGTTTTTTGGTTCATATCTTCGTAAGATAATTGGTTCATGTTCCGATTAATAAAAAAATGTTAAATAATAATATATATATAATAATATAATACTTAAATAATATATATTGCACTTTATCCTTAATGTTGTAAATCCTTATTTTACAAGGATATGGATCCACATTACAAAGAATTGGTAAGTCTAAACCATGAGAATGTAAATTGGGATCCTAGTAAAATAAGGGTTTACAAGATTAAGGGCCGATTTTACAATTTTGGGATACGAGAGTACCAAAACGTTGTAAAACGGATCCATAAACTTGTAAGTTATACAATTTAGGTAGTGATTTACAGGTTTTTGCACCACGTTTACAACATTAGGGTTCTCATAATCCTTAACGTTGTAAATCCTTATTTAATAAGGATATGAATCCAAATTACCAAGAATAGGAAAGTCCGGACCATGAGGATGTAAATTGGGGTCCTTATTGTAGTAAAATGAGGGTTTACAAGATTAAGGGCCGATTTTACAATGGTTGGGATACGAGGGTACCATAACGTTGTAAAAAGATCCATAAACTTGTAGTTACACAATTTAGGTAGTGATTTACAAGTTTTTGCACCACGTTTACAACATTAGGGTTCTCATAATCCTTAACGTTGTAAATCCTTATTTTACAAGGACATGGATCCAGATTACAAAGAGTAGGCAAGTCCGGACCATGAGGATGTAAATTGGGGTCCTTATTGTACTAAAATGAGGGTTTACAAGATTAAGGGCCAATTTTACAATGGTTGGGATATAAGGGTACCATAACGTTGTAAAAAGGGTCTATAAACATGTAAGTTACACGATTTAAGAAGTGATTTACAGGTTTTTGCACCACGATTACGACATTAGGATTCTCATAATCCTTAATGTTTGTAAATGTTTATTTTACAAGGATATAGATCCACATTACAAAGAATTGATAAGGTTGGACCTTTGTGATATAAAAAGTGGCCCTTATTCTAGTAAACACAAAAGTTTACAAGAGTCAGGACCGATGTTACAATGTTTTGGATATAATAATACCATAAAGTTGTAAATAGGATCCCTAAAAACTTGTAAGTTATAAGATTGTACTTAAAATGCAATTGCATATTGGTATGCAATTGGATGCTCCTTGGTTGTCAATTACTCAAATCGCCTAGAATATTGGTAATACTAACTAGAAGTAGTTACTTAAAATACAAGTACGTAAATAATTAAACATAAATATATTTTGCTCATTCATGGGTTGGTGTGTGGTAATACATGCAAGATTCTGAATTGGACAATGAAAGTGACAAACAGACAATGTGTAATTGCCATTTCATGTTGCGAATTCATACCGCCTGTTTGGCAATTGCCAAACTACCTCCCCCATTTGATTATTCTCATTTTCCATGTATCTTCATAAATTGAAATGACAATTATGTGGTGCATGTTCGTCGATTACAAACTTGACGTGGCTGAGCAAAAGCAAAATATGCAACTTGATGTGACTCATGATGGCATGCTTATTAAATTTGCAATGACATAGTACTTAACATGTGAAAATATAATGCTTCGTAACTTTATTTATGTCAATCCGTATTTTCATTCAAATATTTGTCAATATAAAGCATGAATTATTATTTTTTATTTTTTGGTCATGATAACAACAATATAAAGCAAAACTTTGTAAAACTCATGTGTATGTTATTGATCAACACATTAATTGTATTTACAAACATGTCTAAAAATACAACTAAGTTTGAATGATTTGATACTATTTATTGATTATGAATTTTGGTATTCTCATACTAACAACGCAAAAGTACAAAATTTGTTTCGTAAATTGGCAATTGCATATTGGGATTCCAAACGTTGCCTCGCTGTTCGAAGAAGTAGTATGATATGACAACATTCACAAGGAAAATATAATTTCGACCAAAAATCCAAGGAAAATATAATTGCATCCATGTTTAATAGTGTTTAGGACTTAACCGTTCCATAGCATTATTGTAAAGTTTATCTCTAATCTTGTAATAGAGATCATTTCTATTGTAATTTATGATATGACAAGTTTATGGATACATTTTACAAGTTTGTGGAATACTAAGATCCATAATATTGTAAAAAAAGGTTATCAATTTTGTATTTTCAAGATAAACATATAAAAATGGGTCATTATTCTAGTAATGGTGGACCTTAGCAATGTAAAATGGGTCATTATTCTAGTAAAAAATGTTTTACAAGATTAATGAATGAGGGTAAAATTTATTAGAGTGTTGGGCACATCACTGTTCCATAACATTGTAAAATTTATCCCTAATCTTGTAGATTACAAGATTTAGGTTAAAATTTACGAGCTTTGACATCGTTATTACAACATTAAAGTTCACTTTCATCGATAATATTGTAATAGTGTAATTTACAATAAAAAGGATCTCCATTACAATATTCATTAATTGTTGGGCTTTGAACGAGTAAAATTGCTCCTTATTCTTGTAAAAACAAGGATTTACAAAATCAAGGACTTATTTTATCATAGTTGGGACATGCGAGGTCCGAAACCTTGTAAAGTTTATGCAAAATCTTATAAAACCATGAGTTTCATAATTGCCAATCCATCACTCGGTTTTCGCAAATTGGAATGGTTATTACGTGTTGTTTATTTATCGATTGTCAACTTGATGTGGCTGAGTGAAAGCAAAATAGACAATTGATGGGTATCGATTTGGCATCGATTCGGTAATATATGGTAAAGCAGACTTTTTTTAATTTATTTTTATATCAAAGGCCAAACATGAGACAAATTTCCCATCATTATTTAAAAGTGAGACCTGATTTAACCAAAAAATAATAATTCTTAACAATAAAAGTTAATATGTGAAATTCCAATGCTTTGTAACTTAATTTATGTCAATCCGTATGACCTAATACTTTTCATTTGTTATAACTTATATTTATTTTACCCTTAATCAATTCAAATGTTTTTTTTCCGGAAATAAGCTTATCCTTAATATAAAGGATTTTGCACATAGATTACAACCTTTTGAACATACAATTAATTATAAAGGATTTATCATTAGTGAGAAATTCTACGTTTCATAATTGTGCACAGATAATGACAATTGAGCGACTGGAATGCAAATGAGACTACTTTGATTGTCAATTGCTTGACTAGAATGCAAATTACACTACATGTTTGTCAATTGCATAGAAAAATCACATTGTATTTACATTTTCTATTAATTGAGCATACATTTTCAATTAATTGAGCACATATAATGGCAATTGCTCAACTGGATTGCAAATGAGACTACTTTCTTTGTCAATTGCACGACTGGAATGCAAATGACACTACCTGTTTGCCAATTGCATTGACAAATCACATTATATTTACATTCTCAATGTCGGATTCTATTCTCAACATTAGCTAAAATACAGCTAGGTTACACACCTGTTTCTCTAATTCTTCAGCAACATCCTCAAACAATTCTTTTGGTGTTGAACCAGAGGTATTAGATGCAACAGCTTCATACGAAGACAGGTCTTTAACCTACAATCCAAAGACAACACTTATCAAAAGTGCTTCAGATGCAGAAGCAATCAAACATTTGTCTTTTGATTTACTATGCAGCTCTTCTTCATATATTATCTCCACAACAACTAGAGTTGAGCACCTTCATGCAGTAATCGCGCCAGGGAGTTTTAGCTGTAAGAGTACCGTCGGCAACATGTTCTTCCATCAACTTTTGAAACTCATCGCGGTTTTTCCTCTCAACCCGCCACAGTTGTTCCTTAAATTTAGCGAAACACAAAGATAAGAACATTGAACTAGAAGAAAGATAAATTATCATTTATATGAATTATACCTTCTGTACCTTCTTTTGCTCCTCTTCTTGCTTCTCAAGGTCGCAAATATAGTCCTACAACAAAAAAAACACATCATATAGTTCTGGTACATGAACACAACCAATCTTCTCACACACATGATTGAACATAGATTATGTGATCTACCTGGAAAATGAGCAACCTGTCAAGTTTTTCAAGATGCAAGCATCTCTCATCATCCTCTAAGAAATCTTGAACTTTCCGCCACTGGCTATTCACCTGCAAATGAATGATGATCATGACAAAAGGTAATAGATAAAATCAGTCACAATAAAATACACGTATACGTTCCTTTTACAAGGCTTACCTTGATAAAGTCACAAGATTCCAGGAATTTTCTATACTATATTTTGCTTATGCTCTTCAGCCGCCTTTTCTTTTTCCTGCATATAAGAATCGAAACCTAGGTAGTAAGAAAAGGCATCCTCTGTGACATATGAGACCACTAATTTTAATCTTCCCACTCCAAATGAGAATGACAAAGGAATACTAATACATGGCAATCAATTCACTCTAAAAGATAAATGTATCTCAGTAGTTTTTTATTGCTTTTGTTTGAGAAAAGAACTCAAAATTGTATTCTTTTCTGTCAGTTTATATTCCTTACAATCTAGGAAGTGTCAACATCTATATTAAGTAACATGAGCACCCCATGGAGATTTGTACACCTAAAGGGCAATGAAAATGAGGATACCATTTAAGGCGGTTTTACGAAAGCAAATTCAACAGTTGGAAAATGCAAATTTAAACAAATCCACAAATTGAAGGGAGTTAGAACAAGTGGAGAACTGGACAATAAGTGAGACAGCAAGCCAATAAGCCAATACCACCAGTCCAATTGGTGGTTCTTCAACATAATTCATGCTTAAAGCATGTAGAGCCAATTCTCAATCCTATCTACTCGATACCAAAAATCTTTTCTAATAACATCTGGAGTCAAATATAAGGCCCTAATTTACAATACGATATCTACAAATAGTGCATAGCATAAGTCAGAAAATGAAAAATGAAAGGCAAATTGTTACCTTACTCTCCAATTCTACAATGTAGCTCTCATAAAGATCTTCCCGGTCCCTCGCTCATTCTACAACCTTGAATCGTTCATCATTTTCAAACATACTCACAGCTTTGCTGATCAGGCCAATACATCAGTCAGAACATCTAAAACATTTTGCATGCTTCCCAGTTATAAAATACATAAAAAAGACTAAACTCAAAATCACACTATTCATAGAACAGAGAGGAGTAAACCTCCATCTGGTTGCTGACGTAAGTTCCTTGGACTCCTTCAGAAAAATATCAAAATACAAACTTTTTTGTTAAGATCAAGGCATGATGTATTATAAAATTATTAAAGAAAAATGCAGTAACCATTTATGACTAGAAAGCAACATACTTGAAACATTTTTGAAAATTCTTCCCGAGCTTTTTTCTGCCTCATGCGCCTCTCTTCATTCTCCAGTTTTTTCCTTTGACCCAAGTACTAAATTAATAAATCTCATTAGTTTTAGGTCAGAAAATGATGCGAAATATTCTTGGTAAAAATCATGAATATTAATCAAGGGGGGAGTCATTGAGCAGTGCACAATTCTAATGAAATAAAAGTAGTCTTGAATATGTGCAAATAAACAAAAGAACGACCAAGACTCTAAAGCAGTTAAGAAATCATTAATAATATTACCTCATTAAATGCTTGCTTCCACTCACCTAGAGTTTTTAACGCACTATTGTCTGATATAACATTTCAAAAACTGTTAGAAGACTCTTCAACAACAAAAGATGGTGATAATACGAATGGAATAGCCAAGCTACCTGCTTCCAAGTCCAATCGGAGTGAACATTTGTAGATTCCAGAAGTGCTTTAAATGCATTTTTTGCCTCCTAAAAGAGAACATAATTATACACATATTATTCTTTGAACAGGCACGACAATGAAAAATTGGACAAAGACATAAAATCAAATATGCGTACCTGCTTATTGGCATACACCAATGGTTCTTCATCAACTGTTTTCTCCTTTGACGGAGTCACATTAACTTCAATGCCATTAACAATCGCTTTAGGAGTCTTGGAGTGAGTATCACAAACTATATGCCTCTCGTGGTAATCCTTTGAGGAGCTAAGATCCATGTTACAACCAAGGACTTGCCATGTGGGAGTGTGAGAGTATGAACCCTTAATGCAAGCTCTTTTAGAGCTCTATTTAGAATGTTGACCATTCTGCCCATTTTTGCTATCAGCCAACCTCCATAGCTTCAAAGCAATGAGTGATGAATCCTGGATATTAGATTCAGTGACCGGGCTCGAAAACTTTGACCCAGATTCTCCTTCACCCAAAGTTGAACTTGAAGAAATCAAACAAATAGGAGAAGCTACAGTATTATAACTAGAATCATTACCAACCACACCACTCAAGATCTGCAACACCAGCACCCACCAACTTGTTAAATACAAAATCAATTATAATAATCCATATTAAGGGAAAATTAAAGAGAGTAATCTTGATGGAAGAGAAAAACATAAAATTGACCTGCCAAATGGTCCAATGGAACAAACTCTTTGGGGTTGCGATGGTGAGGAAGCCTTCGGTCTGCATAGCTCTCATTCATGACCAGCGTCATTTTGGCCAGATCCTTGACGCCCTACATGAGAGAAGGAGGCTGAGATGAGAGAAAGAGAGAGGAGTTCAGGCGTTAAGTCTGAAAACGAAGAGGAAAAGGGATTTAGATGAGAGAGAGAGTGAGGGTTTGGGATCAGAGAGAGCGAGAGATAGAAAGATGAAGTGAGTGAAGATGGGGCTTAGGTTTTGACGGGTTGGGAATTTTCTTTCAACCTGCTGAGCAGGTTTTTAGGTTATCCCATTCAATGGTGTAGATTTACCCAGGAAATTTTAACAAAATCTAACGGTGAACAGGACTTGGCACATGGATGCGCCAGGTCCATTGTAGAATTTTCCTACAAGGATATGGATCCACATTACAAGGAATTGGTAATGGTGGAACTTAGAGATGTAAAATGGGTTATTATTCTAGTAAAAAATGATTTACAAGATTAAGGACTTAGGGTACCATAACGTTGTAAAGAGAATCCCTAAAATCGTAACTTACAAGTTTTTGCTCCTGGATTACAACGTTAGGGTTCATCAAATCCATAATGTTGTAAATCACCATTTTACAAGGTTATGGATCCACATTACAAGGAATTGGTAATGGTGGACCTTAGTAATGTAAAATGGGTCATTATTCTAGTAAAAAAAATTATTTACAAGATTAAGGACTGAGGGTACCATAAAGATGATCCATAAACATGTAAGTTACACGATTTGGGAAGCGAATTACAGGTTTTTGCACTAGGGTTGTCACATTAGGGTTCGCATAATCTATAATATTGTAAATCCTTATTTTACAACTATATGGATCCACATTTCAAGGAATTGATATGTGTGGACCTTGGGGTTGTAAAATGTGGTCTTTATTCTAATAAACACAAGGGTTTACGAGATTAAGGACCGGTGTTACAATATTTTGGATACGAGAGTACCATAACATTATAAGGGGATCCCAAAACTTATAAGTTACAAGATTTGGATAGTGATTTACAAGTTTTTGCATCAAGATTACAACATTAGGGTTCACCAAATCCATAAAGTTATAAATACAAGGATATATATGAATCCACATTACAAAGAATTGATAATGTTAGACCTTTGTAATGTAAAAAGTGGCCCTTATTCTAGTAAACACAAAAGTTTACAAGAGTGAGGACCGATGTTACAATGTTTTTGGTTATAATAATACTATAACGTCGTAAAGAGAATCCCTAAACTTGTAAGTTATAAGATTGTACTTAAAATGCAATTGCATGTTTCTATGCAATTGGATGCTCCCTGGTTGTCAATTACACAAAACTAAGCAGCAGTCCTTACAACCATCACAGGAGAAACCCATAAACTCCAAACCAATTTCAGACTAACCCCTAAACCAATTTCAGAGAAACCCCTAAATTGTAAACCAATTTCAGAGAATCCTAAACCAATTTCGAATAAACATCTAAACCAATTTCATAGAAACCCATAAACCCTAAACCAACTTCAGACTAAGAAAATGACGATGAACAGTACCTTTTTAAGGTGAATGATGGAGTTGAGCTTCGATGAACACACACCGCTGAGGGAGAAAGAGCACTACATCAGAGAGAGAGAGAGAGAGAGAGAGAGAGAGAGAGAGCTACGTAAGAGAGATTGAGAGCAGCGTGCGATAGAGAAAGAGCGAAGAGAGAGAGAGAGAGAGACCTGAGCGACAGAGAGAGCTGAGAGATAAGTCAATTTCAGAAAAAGTGATATTTGGGCAATAAGTAGATAATAAATATATATTTATAGGTGGTATTTGCAAAAAAATTGGGGAGGGCTGGTATTTCCACTTAAAACTAAAAAATTGGTGGTATTTTACGCTATTTCCCAAATTTTATCAAGGCCCATACTTATGATAAATGCCTATTAATTTGGATCTGAGAGTGTACTTTTGGATTTCGTTACGTGTCATTACATTCTTAATTCGTTAAGTGAGTATCATTAAATCTTTTCCGTTAAATAAAAATGCTTTAGAAAAGCCAATTATTCCACGATCATGGTAAATATTTTTTTACTTAAAAATATAGGGAGTTGATTTTCTCACTCCTCTTTTGTCCATTTACACTCCCTTTTATTGTATAGAAAAAAATATTAAAAAATAAAAATGAGTGTAAGTTGATAGAAAGGGAGTGTGAAAATCATCTCCCACTAATACGAGGAACTCCAACCATTCTATTGTGTTGAATATATAACATTGAGAAAAGTGAATTACATACTGATCTTGTAGGTATTGGTAATAGGGCAGACAAAGCATAGTATTTCATAGGAGTTAGGATGAGTTTAACTGGTATAGGATCCATCATTGTTTGGGCCTTGGTAAAGTATCTCAATAGCAAATGACAGGCTCACAATATGAGGAAATCCAAATGGAAAAGGAGCAATTTGGAACTTACCATATAGTTACAATGAACCACGCTGCCTATAAAGTTTTTAACACAACTTCTAAGTAATCTGATTGCATGGTTGAATCATCTTCTTCGTCCTCAACCGTTCTGGAATGTTTTAAGTTTAACCTAATATAAAGGAATAAAGTTCGAATATGAGATAACAACTACCATAATATGCACTGCCACATCAAGACATGTCTTATAATGTATGCCGTGATCACATTAAGCTGCATCATAAATCGTATTCGAGATCGACAACCCAAGCCGTAACCTGTAATTGGCATACAAATCTTGTTTTGCAGAAGCTTTGCCACATACTTTCGTCAACAAATAATGGACTTTATTATATAACAAATTAGGATCCCCATGAATGAAGTTTGTATTCATCGATAACGTGTCATTTTTTTGCAAGAAATTTCTATTTGAGTATTTTAAACTCATACCAAATTATAGCTCCTTTCTTATTTGGGCACAACAGTATATATGTACTAGAAATTAAAATTTAAAATAATCTTTGATCACTATCTTTTAAATGCAACAAACAATTAAAATGTTATATAATATCAAGGCCATTCTACTAAGGGATTCCACGTTTTTACTAAACTGAGCAAGACATTCTTAGCCCATTCCATTATGCATTGTTACTCAATGACATTGCATATTGTTTTAGGTAGAGTTATTGTGGGGGTGGTTGGGTCGTGGCTATAGGATAGGGAGTGGGTTGAGTTAGGAGGAGGAGGAGGAGGAGGTTGGGTGGGGAGGGGGAGGAGGGATGAGAGAAGGTGGTTGGGTTGGGTAGGTGCTGCTAGGTTTTTGTGGGGGTGGTTGTGGAGGGGCTATAAGTTGGACCAAAATGCCCCTCCATATTAGAGTAATTTGACAAAAAATTTGAATTGCTCATAATTGAAACTACAGGGACAAAATTGATCAAATTGAAACTACAGGGATCGAAAATGACTTTTTGCCAAAAAGTATTGCATTTGCATCGCTTTTTGCGAAAATTTTCTTTTCACGGGCTAAATTGAAATTTAGTGTAAAACCCAATAACTAAAAAGTTGTAAACTTTTGAATAATACAATAACCAATTTGGCTAAATTTGTTTCTCACTAATTAAATTGAAATTTTGTGTACAAACTAGTGATAAAAAGGCAAGGTATTTAACCCATATAAGAATTTTCAAAGGGAAATTTGTTGTGCACGCCAAGTAGAAAAGAATTTGGAAAGAAAAAAAATACTGCATCACAAGGATGGTCGACTAATGCCTAGGTCAAGGGATCCCGAGCCTTTAAAATACTGCCGCTGGCCGGCCACCCGCCGCCACAATCTATTGCGTCCTTGACTCATCCTAAAAAAATAGCAAATTTTGCGTACTTAAAAGGACTTATCAAACCTTCACCCTCTAAGGTGAAGCTCCTATATAGTGTACACGAGCATGATAACTGTTGTATATAGTAGTATGTTTGAGTTAAAATTTCGTCCCGCATTAGAAGATTATAAAATATTTCGAATCCCTTTTGACCATAGGTATGGCTTGGCTTCAGAACTACAAGAACGGTGCTTTCCTTCTCTTTGCACATGCATTCGATACCCCTCCTCTCCTACTAAACTATTGCATTGTAAGACCGAAAAAAAGAAAGTTAACCATGGTATTATTATTATTTGCCAAATTAAGCATGAGATTCATAGGCTACAAATAACAACGGGAATAAAATGAAGGCAATTTTGGGCCCCCCCTTCATTTTCGTTTTGGAATAATTACTAATATTAGATTCCTTGAATATTTCAATTTATTTGTTGAATTGCTAATAATATATGGTGGTAACGATGAGTTCCCAGTTTGGGGATGTGTATTAAGGAAGTAATTTGATATTGGATTTTTTGATGTGTATTAAGGACCTAATTCAATTCTGCCAAACCAGCAAGTCATTCAATTTTGGATTCAACACGTGCATTAAGGAGGTAATTTAGTATTGGATTTCTTTTTCCTAAATAGCTCAAGAAAATTTGATCTTTTTTTTAATTTTTTATTTATAGAGAAAATAAAATTTGAACTTGAGATCTCTTATGCTCCGTTTGGATAAAGGAATTGCCAATTACATAGAATTCTAAAATGATGGAATTTAGATTTCCGTCATTTCAATTTCTGGCAATTGAAGATTTCAGTGTTTGGATTTATGTATGTCAGATTTTGTAAATGACAGAAATTGAAAATTTCAATGTTTGGATATCTCATGTAAATTATAAATGACAGAAATTAAATATTTCGAAAGAAAAAAAAAACTGATAACTGATATAGAAGGTATTCCTCGAAGTATAAAATAACATATCATTTGATAAACTAAATAACTCAACTTAAACAAACAGAGCATATTAGCAAACCAAATCACTCCCCACGTGCAATAAACATCAGCAACATAATCTTTTTTTTCTCAATTGGGAGTGCCTTCAGCATATGAAATTGTTTGTCATTTTCTATCAGCCAAGCACATGCTTTGAGTTGTTCATTTTCACTAAGACCTGGTACTGCTTGTACTTCAGCATATACCTCTGCTGGATCAAGGTTCTTAGTATCAACACGGACTTTAAATGATAAAGCCATTCTAGCAATCGAATCAGCAATGACATCTTTGACAGCAGCTCTTTTCTTTGTAGGAAGAATATCAGAAGAATTTGATGCACGATTTCTTCTCTTTTGACCATTTGTTGATGTTGGTGAAATATCATCAATAACATGAATATCTTCTAAATCTTGTGTATCACCATCCAAATCAACATAATCAACTTCATCAGTAGAATTTGATACACAAGGTATTGCTGAATTAATATCATCAATCAGCTTTAATTCAATATTTTCATGTGCAGACACTTCTCTGGTACCTATGTAATTAGAACTAGAAGCAGTCAAGACCCCGATACTTCTTTTTCACTTGCCAAAAGACCAATGACCAGAGAAACTAAAAGGGCTTCGATTAAAAATTTGCAGACAAAAGTATAGGAATAAACGATTAAGATTATGAGGGTAATAATGACTTGTTTTAGATGAAGCTAACAATTACAGAGCAAGGTGATAACACAAAGTGATAAAGTTAGCAAACAACTACAGAGTGATTAATGACTTTTTTTAAATGAAAAGTTTGGCCTTTATTTATTTATTTAAGTTTTGGCTCCATGGAAAATATGAATTCCCGCACTATGAAAATTGTGAAATGACGTCTATTTTGGTGGAAATTAAACTCGTGAATTTGATGCCTCAATTTCCATGATTTTTTCCACGCGTCATTTAATAAATTCCGTGCTTAAGTTGCCAAACAAGGGAATTGTCAATTTTTTCTCTTAAATTCCCGACTTTTAGCTAAATTCCGAGTTATTTTCCCGCATCCAAACGGAGGGTTATAGTTTTGGGACGACAAATACAATAAATAAATTTATCTATGAGTACAAGGGATTGAAGAGGGATGTTTACACAAATATTCCTTGGATGCCTAGCAGTTTCGAATCTCTACCCACATAGATGGTACAATTTGTTAGACAAAGCTTATCCACACGTTCAAATTCAAAATCTGTAGCTGGTGTGGAGAAGAAGTCCTAGTCTGTGTGGACTTCCTTAGTTGTAATCTGATATGCTTTTCTGTTTGTACTAGCCTCTCCGCACGCGCTTCTGCACCTGCGAGAGGCTTTTTAAAAAAATAAATAAATTAAATTTTAGAATTAAAAAAGATAATGGGTAGTTGTTTTCCATAAAAATAGGATTCATTATCCGATTTTTCTTTTAATTTTAATTTTTTAAAATATGAAAAAGTGTGAATTTACCATATTATCCTCATTTAATTAATAATTTCAATTCTTAATGTTTGTATTAACTAAGGGCATTTTCTAGTATTTTGAATGTTTCACCATTCTCTGTCTTTTGCTTTATATATATAGATTTCAAAAGATAGGTTTGGCTCCCACTTATTTTGGGATAAGATGTAATCTCTGTAACTGATATGCTTTAGTTGTAATCTCTTTGTATTGGAATCCTTTAATATTTCAATTTGGGGATTTGGTCATGATGAATTCTCAATTTGGGGATTAAGAAAGCAATTCAAATAATTAGTTAATTGTTTAATTTGCTTAAATCATGGATATAGAATAATATATGGTCAGGATGAGTTCCCTATTTGGGGTTATTTTGAATATTTGGAGAGAAGTAATTTAAGATTAAGATTGGATTTTTATTTCATTTATATATTATATAATCTATATATATAAAGCAAAAAGAACAGAATGGAGAAACATTCAAAATACCAGAAAATGCCATTAGTTAATGCAAATATTAAGAATTGAAATTATTAATTAAATGAGGATAATATGGTAAATTCACACTTTTTCATATTAAAAAAAATTAAAATGAAAAGAAAAATCAGATAATTGATCCAATTTTTATGGAACACAACTACCCATTCTCTTTTTAAATTCTAAAATAAATTTAAAAAATTCTAAAAAAAACCTCTCGCAGGCACGGAAGCGAGTGCGGAGAGGCTAGTAATAGTTAAGGAAAATTGGAACTTGAGACCCTTCATATTTGGAGAGAAGAATACAAGTGGAATAATTTTGGTTTATTCCAATCTTACACGCGTGGGCGTGAGTGAAATGAGGGAGTAATTTAACATTGAATTATTTTTGTTTTGTTATAAAGGGGAAAAGAATGTGTGAATAATAATAATATTCAGTTTCCCAGTTTGGGGGTCGCTTTTATTTGTACTTACTATTTAGTATTTACATGCGCGGAATAATTACTGTTTCTATTATAGTGTTAGGCGCGCGGTGAATTCGGCTTTCTATTCACTGACTGACTGGCACGGATGTATTTGGCTTTTAAATGAACCGTAGATTTAGGGGTCCGTCAATTTTCAACGGCGCCAGAAGTGGAGATAAATGGTTGTGATCCTCCAGAGCCGTTGGATGGTGTTTTATATCAACGGTTAGGATACTTGGTTTGGAGAATCATTTCGATTGAAGTTAGGTTTGTACTCTCTGTCCCACCTGTATAAATAGGATTGGTAGACATCATCAGCCACTTTTAAACCACAACCAAAGCGCATAGAATTAGAGGCATTTCCTCCTCCCTTACCCCTTATAGAAATTTCTGCAGAGGACCTCAAAACTCTAAACCATCATCCTTATAGAAATTTCTACACAAGACCTCAAAACTATAAACCATCATCCTTATAGAAATTTCTACACAAGACCGCAAAACTCTAAACCATCATGCCTTGCAAGAGAAGAGCAACAACAACAACAACAAGTCCAGATCTGAATATGCACCCTTCAGATCTGTTCTCGACAATTATGCTGCTGCTGACGATTTCGATCCACAGAGGTACGTCTTTGCTGCTTCCTAATTCTAATAACATGTATAAATTTATGTGAATTGAGTCAAGAAATGCTCAAATTATATATATACTAAAACTGAATAAAAGTGACTGTTCCTAGACTGTAGCTTAGAACTAGTGAAATGACCTTTGTGCCCCTGCTTGACTAGTTATGTTCACTGATGGACAGTGCAATGGCATTTTTGCCCTGATCTCTTTCTCAGTTCGATTCTTTTCAAAACTAAAGCCCCCCGCGTTCGCTTCTCAAACCAGACGGAAGAAAGTGCGAAAGAGAGAGGCCTGCCGCGTTCGCTTCTCTAATTGTCGGACAAGGTAAGCCTGCATAGTTCTCAGTGGGTTGGGTTTTAAATTTCCCGTTCAAATCATTTAGGATTAGGGTTATTTCTTACCCTCCGTCCATCCCTCAATCTGGCATAAGTTTCTGCAATTTTTTTGCCTGCATAGTTCTCAGTGGGTTGGGGTTTAAATTTCCCGTCAAATCATTTACGATTAGGGTTCTCAGTGTGTTGTTGTTTTTGTTTCTGATGATCTCAATGCTATAGATTCTTGAAGCTTGATGTAGAATGCGCTGATTTCTTTTCAATTTTTGTTTTTGTTTTTGAAAAGGTGGTTTTTACTTTTCAGTTCAAGAATTCGAAACAAGTCTGACAGTTTATGTTTAGTGTTTTAGGTTTTAGGTTTTAGATTATGATGTGAACACGATTTCCTTATGCCAATGCTTGATTTTGTTACTGAAGCTTGGGTTTCCTAATTTGTTTCTGCTAAGTTTTGCAATCCAAGAATTAGTTTAGTTTCTATCAAGAACCAAATGAGATCCTTGAAATTTTTATTGTTACTGAAATCAGAGTGTTCTGCACACTGATAACTTACATTGCACAGTAAATGAATTACTTTGATGGGGAAGTCCTGTGCTTAGAGCTATCCACTAAGATATAAAATGTTTGGTATTGTAGAGTGGAGGCTCTGTTTTGGTAAGCAGAATATGCTGCTTTTACTACGGGGTTTTAATTCAAATTCATTCTTATACTTGTTTATGGGACTGGGGATTTGAATTTGATAATTTTTGTTTTGTTTTGGTTTATGGGACTGGTTTATGTGGTTTGGCATGCAACACTCTAAATGGGACAATCCCAAGTGGTTTGTTTATGTTGAAGGATTTGAGTATAATCTATCTCTTCTACAACAGCCTGTCTGGGGATGTACCTCAAGTGGTTGAAGCATTGAACTTGAGTATTATTGATATTTCTAACAACGATTTAACAGGGCCAATACCAGAAGACTATGGAAACCTTACCAAGTTAACAGAGTTAGCTTTGTTATTTAATGGTTTTTCTGGTGCGGTTCCTAGGAACTGATTGCAATGTTTTAGCATAGTTAATAGGGCCAATCCCAATCCCAAAACTGAAACTTTTTGGAATAAATCCTTTTATTAAGCTGAAATGCTGGAATTCTAATCATTGATTACATTTGGAAGCTAAATAAATGTAAAACCACAGATTACAGTTCATATTGTTTATTATACATTTAGCTTCTATTATTTACTCTCTCTGATCTTCTTCATCTGGCCTTTACTCATGGCTGGCCTTGCACTGCAATCATCTTGAACACACAGTAGAGCAACTTTCATCAATGTTTCTAGCTTTTTCTTATCGAGTTCACCAAGTAGTCTAGGATCAAGTACTTCCTCAAGCCCTTCTTCTCTGATCTTTTCAGTCACACATTGTGCCAATTGGTTGCATTCATTGGGCTCTTTGGCAAGAGCCGAAATGAGAATAGAAGCACTTTTTCCACTCAGTATTTCCAATGATGTTGGTTTAAGATTGGACTATACCAGATAGGGTCTAATTACATTTCACATTAGTATTTATGAATTCACTTTTATAAAGATTGATGATTAAGACATAATCTTCATTAGTTTATCAATACCAGGCAGATTAACCAACTGAAAATTTACTCAGCAATATAAACAAAACCAACACCATGTTGCCTTTGTACCTCTTCAGGTGACATCTGTTCTAAATTTTATTGTTGTTTTTTTAAATTTTTTTTGTAAGTTTGATCAAATGGGTTTTGTGGACTTGCATAGTTTTTCGAGTGTAGTAGTTGTGTAGGTTGTGTAAAATATTGCTTCAATCATACCTTTGTTCCTTTTTAAGTATTTGGTTTTCCTTGAACTTATATAGAATTTGACCAAACTATATCAATTATTGAGCTTTTTGGTATTTATATGCCTATTGTGATGAACTGTTGAGTCCCAAGAAGCAACAAAGAATTAACTGTTCTAACTCCCAACTCTGAGATCTTGCGAGATTAGACTGATATACATTTCTAAGATTTTATTTTATCTGTTTGAATCTTATGAGGCGGTTTGAATGCATAGAAGCATGGGTCCTTGATTCCCGATATATAGCTGTTTAATAATTATGGGTTTAAGCCAGTTGTGATTATCTGTAGCTGCAAAGTTTCCCACTTATTGAAAATGGACACACACCCTCTAAACATTATGCTGTTAATTCATTTCCTAATTTATAAGTTTATGTATTTCTATGTCTATATTCCTTTGATTTCTTGATTTCTTGAATTGAGAATATAAAATAATTATTGACCCGCATCTTATTACAATACTGTGAATGGCAACAAACCAAACACTTAATTATGATTCAATATGTATAATATTATTATAGTAGCTGTCAAATTAAAGTATGACAGGACAAGTATAGGATCTTCTTTTTTGTGATTTGAAAAAAAAAAACAGCGTGATTCAGTGGACTGAAACTATCAAGTCCATCTGGTTTAAGATTTAGAAGTTTATGAATAGATATGAAATTGCATTTACATGTTTGGGCTGCAATTAACGTTGTCGTTTTTGTGTTGCAGTTTACACCAGTACCAGGTTGTTTGGAGGAAGCTCCCTACGGCATTTGATGAGCTCCCTAAGATTTACGGAATGAAGCTCTGGGCATAATCCTTCAGCTCAGCTTTTGTGATCCCAATTACCAAGACAACAAAACTCGAAGACTTTTAATCCAATAATATACTTACAAAGGTTAGAACTAAAGAATCACTTTATAATACTTCAATTGATCTACTCCTTTTATTGGGGTATTTTTTCTTCTTCTTTTTTTATCTTTCATACCATATTAGTACATTTTTTCTGATTAATTAAGGATCGAGATTGTGAATGAGGACTTTGTGATGAGTTTTTGAAGTTCTCCATTTTTTACTTTACAGGAAAAAATGGAAAATTGTTATTGATTATATTAGTATAATTTGTTTAGGCACCGTCTTTCTGGGATTTTGTTGCTTGCTGAATTTATTTTCTATGTTTTTCGTTTTGGATCATTACAACTGAGATATTCTAGTTATCTCAGCCTTTGATTGTTGCTTTTGATTGAACTGGTTGATGATTTTGCTTTAGATTTAGATTGTTTGGAGGCATTTTGTCATATTTTATTTTAAATTTAAAACTTTTGCAGTTTGGGGCACTATTTATACACGCCCGTCTGCAATCGCTAGCAGCACTTGATTGAATGCTTGAAATATTTGTTCTTTTTTGTTATTGATTTTGTGTTTCTTATTGTTGTTATACGATTTTTTTTTCCTTCAGTTTTTATCGAAAAGTTGTATTTCCTACAAAGAAATCTAATATGAGTTTACAACTTTATTGAACTGCAGTCCGATTTGGTTCTTTTTACAGGCAGGTTTCATTCTGCTTGATAATTCATCTACCTAATGTTTTTCAGTGCTTCTCTCGCTTTCGATTTTCAGTGCCTTCACTTTCTTGTGTTTCCCCATTGGTGACTAAGTTACTTTGGCATATATGAAAGACATCTCTGTTCATGATTGACATCTTGCACACACCACATTTGTCATTTGCATGTTTGATAAATTAATGACATGCCCCTAAACCCTAATTTATTTGTTAGTTTACTTGGTTCTCTAGTTTTCGAAAATCTAGTTGGATTTCTTTTCCAAATTTCTTAGTTTATGCGTTTTCTTAATTTCATGTGGTTTATGTGTTTTCATATAAATATGATTGATTGGATGCCCAATACCATGCTATTAGTTTTTTATATATTGTTTGTAACTTTGTTGTAGATGGAAATCCAACAGAGTTTTTTTGAGTACATCAGAGGTCAACACGATAGTAATAATTCTATTATTGAGGTTGTTGGTGCTCGAGTATGCTTCTATAAGTTTAACTTCGTAGTGGGGAACAATAGTAGAGACAAGGCGTACAAGGGTGGTTTATTTTATGAGATAGATGGTGAAATAACGCATGTTAAATTTGTTAAAGTGGTTAATGAGGAGACTGCGAGAAGTGCTTTTAAGCATTCTTCAAGGATATCTGATGAGGGAATTTTGCGCCCATGGTTTTATGTGTTCTGTAAGCAAAAGTGTTTTAAGAGTTTACCTTGTAATGAAGAGCTGTTGAAGGGTGTCTGGACCATTTGTTATGATCACTATGAAGAGTCCTTGTATGATTGGGTAAGAAGAGTGGTGCGTGATACGAGTTCTTCCTATACTGAGAGTAGCAAACTCCCCATTAAGAATGCAAGAGACTGTCTTCATCCTTATTGGATAGAAACGATAAGGTAATTTTTTGAACTTTGTCAAGGGTTTTTATTTTGTTATGTTTATATTATCTAATTTATGATTTTTTGTTTATATTGTAGGCAATTGGTTAATACTGTGACTCGCATTCATGACAAAGGATTTTTTCATGGGAGCTTGACAAAGAGGGAAAATTATGTAATGAGTGAGAAGTGTTTGAAGATAATAAACTTTGGTGGTTCGCTGGAGGGAAAAAATCAATCAGATCAAGACAAGTTGAAAAGGGATGATTTTATTGACATCAAAGTCATGTTGGAATATTTGTTTGAGTCATTGCTAGCCCCCAAAACTCCATCGTCGAAGAAAAAAGCGACGAAGTTTGACCTCAGCAAAGAATGGATCGAGGCTGATAGGTTTTTGAAGTTTTTTGACTATATTAATATTTGGAAGTAAGTTTGCTGTTTTATTCTGATAAATGCATAAGTTTTTTGTTATGACTTATTGGTAATTATGCTATATGATGGATTTTGATGGATTGTTTTCATGTTTTTAGGTATGAAAAATTTGTTTCCAAATTGCTTGGCCATCCGTTTTTTAAGAGTCCTGAGGAAAGGTTGGAGTGGATTGACACGGTCAACAATGATAGGAAAGATCCTACTCTTTCATTGAAAGTGCGGTCTGTCTTGGGAAAAGCTGATTTTGCTGTATTTTCTTCTTGGAAAAGTGGTGGATTTAAAGAAGCTTTTATGAAGGAAGTTTTTGAATATAATCCTTCATCGTACAACAATGATGCTGTTAGTCTGCTGCGATACCTGAGGAACTTGAATCAGCACTTCAGGGATGTCAAAACATGCAACCGTCCTACAGTTGAAGAGGCTGATCATGCGATCCGAAAATGTTTTGATAATTTCCTCGAAGTACTTTATGTTCGTTGGAGTTGTCGTGGATAAGCAATTCTAAAGAATGTTTTGTATGCATACACTTTAAAATTGCTGTATGTAGTTTAATAAATTGTAAGAATGGTTTTGGATTTTAGGCACTTGACAAAAGGAAAGAGGGGGTTGAAATTGATGGTTTACTTGTGTTGTTGTACCAGTGCTGGCTGTAATTTTCAGATTCCAATTAAGGACCCTGAAATTGTTAATTAGTGTTTAAGATTTACTTATTTTTCTTCTTGGAATTTGTTAATTGTGCTTGGAATTTGTTGGGCTCTAGTAGGTAAGATTGCAATTTATTCAAATTCGATATAAGCTTTTCAGGTCTTCATGGGATTTACTTTTGATTGTATGTATTGTCATGTGGAATTGTTGCTTATCTCATTGTCATTGTAGTTTGGGAAAATTCTACTACTTCGAGGCAGACTGCATAGAGGAGTTACCTCCATCAATTGATCGTTTGACTGGTCTGACTTTGAAATCAGTTCAAAGTCGAAGAATCAAGATATGTGATTGTCATCCTTTGAAGAAACTATGCCGATTCATCATGGTGCTTTGATGATCTTGCTAAAGCTGTTGAGTGCATGAACATGCTGGGAGAAACAATACTACCAGTTTTATATCATGTGGATCCATCCGAGGTACGAAAACAGAACAGGGATTTTGGGAAAGCCTTCTCTAAGCATGTAAAAGAAGCCAATATATAGAATGTGCAAAAATGGAGAGCTGCACTTACTGAAGTAGCCAATATCTCTTTATGCCATTTACAAGATGGGTAAAGTGGCTCTTATTCTGTTCTCTTTTATTACTGACAGCCATTCTTTTTCCTTGTTTGCAAAATTTAAAAAATGAAAAAGAAACAGAAAGGAAACCCAAAAGAATCTTCCACATGTGCGTGCACATATTATTTTTAGTAATTTTCTTTTGATGAAAATTAGCTGTTCAATTGTTCGTTTCATGGTTATATTATTTTTAGTAAATATTTTTTTGCTGGAGGCTGACAACATCAATTCCTTGGGAAGATTTCTCTCTTATGACGACTGCATTGATCTAAATGGTGCTGATAAAGCTACATATCACTCTGGATGGTTAAATCTAGTGGATAATACCTTGAGATGCTAGAACTTAATTATCTGAGAACTATATGTTGTTATATTCTTGCTAATCACTTCTTATAAAAACTTCCTAACATATTCTTCATTGATCATGTGATCACTGTGATCCTGTATTAAGTCCTTTAGTTGTGATTTTTGGTTTCTTGTGTTATTGCAGGGAGGAACCAATTCAGATTAGTGTCAAATCAGGCTCCATAATTCTACCCGAGAAGAAACATTGACTCACTTCTTCGTAGATACTTTGAGGTCCCCTTCTTCATCTACTTATATAAATGCACCTTGACGGAAATGGATTTGATGATGCCACGCTTCTTAGCGTCCATTCTTCCTTGTGCAGAAGCAGTGGCCTTGATGATAATGGGGTTACTAAGTTTTTATTTCAATTGCACTGTCTCACCATCAAAACTGGGTTTACATTAAAAATTGAAGTGGCCACTGCATTAGTTAAGCTTATTCAAATCTTGGAGGTGATATTGCCGACCGTTACAGGCTCCTCTTGGAGACCAGTTGTCATCGTGTTATTGTTACAGGCTCTTCAATAGCCTGCCAATGTTCATAAGCCCAATACCCAGCTCTTCTATTAAGAAAACAATGTTGCACAAGTTGATGCCATATTGTGTTCGAGTGCTGCAGCAGTTGCAAAAACAAATGGTGCCTTTTGCCAATTTCAAATCACGTGTAACTGTGTAGATTGCAAGTTTATCCATGTATATCCAAAATGCTTTGCTTTTCTAGATTATCTCCTGACATTATTTAGGTAAGAGCGCATGCCTTAAAACCTGCGCATGCCTTAAAACGTGCACTTAATTTGTTTTTCCTGACATTATTTACCCATTTCAGGTGGCTGGTAGCGTTGCTTTTCTCATTGCTAGATATTTTGCTCGTGCCCGCATTCGTAAAGTGGTTGAGGGAAACAAAAAGTCTCTTGCAATGGATAAGGCTATTGGAGAAAACAGATTTGGAGTTGTCACTCTCCTTCGCTGGAGCCCTTTGCTTCCTTTTTCTTTGGGGAACTATTTATATAGATTCACATACGTGTTGGGAAGGTTTGCTGCCCTGCTTCTTGTTCTCTTAGTTAAAGTTCTTACTTCACAAGTTGGTGGTTCTTAGACAAATGTTCTAATTGGCTGCTCTTGAGATTGAGAGTTAGGTCTATCAGATGGGTTGAGCCGGATTTAGGACCTTTTTGAGCTCAGGTCAATTTGTTAGGCTCTTGGGTTTATTAATGAGACAAATGTTCTAATTGGCTGCTCTTGAGATTGAGAGTCAGGCTATCAGATGGGTTGAGCCGGATTTAGGACCTGTTTGAGCTCAGGTCAATTTGTTAGGCTCTTGGGTTTATTAATGAGACAAGTATTTTAACCCAAGCTTTAACCCTGTTGTTAAGTATGTGATTAGAGCCAATATATGAGCTAGTTCAAGGTCTTCATTTTTGCAACTGCTTTTTATCCTTTTTAGATTGAATAGTCCCAACGTATGACAATACAATATTGTCAGTTTGAAGTAATAGAACTGAAAGTTATAGGGAAATTAATTGTTTTCTTACTATTTTCGGTTGCAGTTTCCACTAATTCTCATGATATAAATACTTTTGCTCCATTTCAATTATGTAAAGATTATTAAGTGTGCCCTTTGGTGTCTCATATAAAAGATGTTGGGCTAAAATATCAAGTAAAAGTTAGTTGATAAGTTGAGCATGATTGCACTGGTCCATGGGAAAACAAATTAAAACAAAGGGCTGATGGTATGATGGTCATGACTCATGTCTGGTAGTTTATCTTCAGAAGTAATTGATTTTAATATTATGAACTAATTTAAACATGCGTAATATTTTTGTAACATGTTTCACTCTCTGGTTCTAAGTCAATCTATAATTTCCTTGCAGTTGGTTGGGGATGCTTCCTGGAACATGGGCTTACGTGAGTGCTGGTGCATTTGGGCAAGCCATAATTGTGAGTTTCTCTCTGTTTTTCCTGTTCTGTTGTGGTGGTTCTATGTATATATATTTTATATACAGCTTAGATACTTAACGTCTTTGTTCCTTGTGAGATATGTTTCCTGTCTGTGAGGTCTATGACTTGGGGGCTTTGTTTGTCAGCTTAACATGTTGCAATGAGTTAATATAAAGTAGCACAGTGAGGAATATATTGTGGAATTATGTTCTCAATAAAATAACTGGTAAAACTTAATGACAGCCAAGCAGTAGGAGCAATGCATGTGACTTGGACCATCAGTAATAAGTTCTATCAGGGAAGGTGACTAGTGTAATACAAATTTAGACAAATCTAGTCCTACATATGCAGAGACAGATTTTATTATAGGACATGGCTGGTTAATTTTTATTGGATGACTAATGAACCTTCATTCTTTATGCTGTAGTTTTGTGTAAATTAGGTAACTACTACTAGTCATAAAAGAGCGATAAAGTGAAAATCTGTGACACTTTAGGAGGTTCTTACTTTATATGATAGAGTAGATGGTTCTCAGATCTAAGTCGGGTATCAGCCTCTATATTATGTGGTTGATATAGTTATAAGTCTGGGAAATTGAAGGGTGTCAAATAACATCCAGATGCATTGGTGCTTTTCATGCTGGCATCTGCAACACTGTGCTCTACACATGTATATTAATGCGTGTGCTCTTCATACAGTTACTATTCAGCATCCTATCATGTTAGTTACACTTGTTGCAATCTTTGTGATGTGGGAATTTATAAAGTGAATATTCAGAGAATTTTAGCAACTGCCAAATTGGTTTAGAGTGTGTAATTTATGTGTTTTTATCTTTCTTTTGGGTCATTTGACAGCTTTGGGTGGAGTCAGGATTAATTCTTAGGAATCTTGTATGAAAAGCCAAATCAGCTAATCATCTTGAAGCCGATAGGAATTTCTGAACAGTTATTAACTTCATTGTGTTAAGTCCTCAGATTAGGTGTAGACTGGTGCTTCTCTCCTTTATCATAAATTTGTGACTCACAGAGCTCTTAGCCTATTGTTTACGTTTTCCCCAACGATCATGCCACAGCTTGGCATGAGAATTTATCGAGGCACGTAACAGTATAATGGTTACATTGCAACATACCGTTCCCATGTTCTTTATGGTTTCTTTCCCAGTGTTTGAAATTATATACCAAACAGAACAAAAGCAGTACCAGCCTACAAAAAACACAGATACATATGAAATAAAAAATTGAACAGGAAGTTGCCGCATAAGCGTTAAAACATGCTCTGTTGTTTCATCTTTTTCTTTGAAATTGCTATGAGGAAGGATCTTCATGTGAGTAGTTGAGTCTGATCATCCTCAGGCTTGAAAATTTGGCTGAATCATCTAGCGCTTCTCCATAGCCAGATATAGTATACATAAGCTGTTTCAGCTATCAATCAAACTACAGTAGAGAGTTTTCTCCCCTTCAATTCAAGTTAGCAGTAGCCTGCCAAAGTTCAGAAGCCCAATCTCCAGGTCTTCTATTAAGAAAACAATGTTGCAGAAGTTAGATGCTATTTTGTGTTTGTGCTGCAGCAGTTGCAAAAAAAAAAGGGGTACTGTGTTCAACTACCTTTTGCCAATTTCAAATCACGTGTAACTGTGTAGGTTGCAAGTTTATATATATATATATATATATATATATATATATATATATATATATGTCTAAAATGCTTTGCTTTTCTAGATTATCTCCTGACATTATTTAGGTAAGAGTCCATGCCTTAAATCGTGTACTTAATTTGTTTTTCCTGACATTATTTACCCATTTCAGGTGGCTGCTCAGTGGCTTTTCTTCATTTACTGATCAGTGGCTATTCTTCATTTCATTTCCTGTAGAGGCTAAACCATAGGATAAGGTGTATTATTTTTCAGTAAGTGGAAGCCCGGCGTGGTTCAACCATGAAGTTGTCTGTGATGTTGAAGGAAATGGGTTCTGTTCCAGACACTAGCTTGTCTGTGCATGATGTGGAAGAAGTGGATGGGATTTGCTCTCTGCTCATCAGCTGCTGTGGACCACCAGCATAAACAACTTAAAATCGGGGTTGTAAGCTTGCTTGTCTGCTTGAAACAGAAGCGTTGAGTGTCGAGCGTATTTTCCATTATGGTTCGATCAGAAACAATCTACTTGTGGGTATTTACCTTCAACGGGCAACGTTCCTGGAAGGGTTCACTCAATCAAGCTGGATTCGCACGCACTTTACAACCGACTACAGCTCTGGAGTTCAAGTTCGAATATGTGGGCTCCACATGTTGTACCAGCAAGATTTACAGGGGCTTGTCCAGACTCCACGTTGCACAGCTTAGATACCCCCTATAGAGTATTTTAATGAATATCCCGTCACTTGAGGAAGATTGGATAAACTTGATAACCTTGCTGAGTCCGGAAGTGAGCCAGGAAACAAACTCTCTGTCAAATATCCCTTCACCATGAGCAATGCAAAAAACTGGACGTCCGAGATTCAAATTATGTTCCCAGGGATCGAAATCCCCAAGTGGTTCATGCCTTTCGCGCAAATCCAACTGCCTCAAAACTTGTCCTGCGATTGTAATTGGATGGGAGTTGCTCTCAAGCTCAAGAGAAGCTACCCACTAACAGCAGCGTGATGTCACTCTCATTTGATGGTGGATATTGCCAGCAGGTGCATGCGCTTGCTTTGAAAATGTCTTTGGATGCTTGTGTTTACTTTGTCGATGAGGGTTTAGGGATCATCGGTCCCTGAATGGTTCATGACTGAATTTTTCTCATGATTTCTGTGGATCATTTTGAACCAGTATCGACTTGATCGGCATACATGGTACTTGTTTGTTGAAACATTTACGGATTTCCAGTTTACTATAATTCAACTTGATTGGGTGGGAGTTGTGAGTTAATTTTAAAGTTTGTTTTGTTCGCTTAGTGAACTGAGCCCCATAACTTAAATATCTACAGTTTGTTCTGTCTTTTAGTACTCAAGTGAGTCATTTTATAGTGAGGGCTTTATCTATGGCTCTTAGGTGATGTTCTATCTCTTAACCGTTGGATCATATTAGCCAATTTGATTCAACGGCTAACTCATGATCCAATGGCTAACCAATTTGATCCAACGTTTAAGAGATAGGGTCTCACCTAAGGGTCATATATAAGGCGCTCACTATAGAATTCTTACAAGCGTCCAGCTTTCAATTGTGCTGTGCAAGGATGCAAGTCAAAATTTAAGGTGACCGGTATTCCTTGTAGAATGATTGCTTTGCTACATGTCAACATGATTGCTTTGCTACATGTCAAAATTGGGTGCTGTTAAATGAATCTTAAAATTAATTGAGTACACATAACTATCAAACTATTTATTGAATTACTAATTTACTCTAATATAAAATGACCATATATATATATATATATATATATATATATTTTTGGGTTACAAGGCAGGCTGAAGCCAAAAAAGAAAAAAAAAGCTAATGAGGCATAGCCCTACTTTGGACATCATCCAACAGCAAGCTTGAGAGGGAGATAGAAGCAGACTCGTAGTTATGAAGCCCCAAGGGTAACTCATATCCCAAGTTGGCAATGTGATCAACTGCTATGTTTTGCTCCCTGTAGATATGAGAGACATTGCATCTCCAATCACGGTTAAGTAACAACTTGCAGTCTTCAATCAGACAAAAGAGAGGATGTGAATGGTTACAAGCCTTAGCAAATCAGAGAGACAACATACAAGGAATCACATTCAATATCAAGGGACCTAATGCCCTTGGCCCAAGCCATATGCAAACCTCTAAAGAGACTCCATAACTCAACCTCATTAATATTTCCAATTCCAATATTGGCAGAGAACCCACAGATCCATGCTCCATCCTTAGCAAACTACCAGCACAAATCTTCTAAGAATCTATTTTACAGCTGCCATCCACATTCAATTTGAAGTTGCCAAGAGTAGGACTCCAATGGACTTAGATGGCCTCTCTAGTAGGCTTAGCATTAACCACATTATTGGCATTAAGCCATTCACTAGAAAATTGCAGAATAGTGTGATGGGGGTTGGGAGAAGGCTCATAACCAATGTTAAAAATAGAGTTACATCTCAATTTCCAATAATGCCAAATAGAGGCCGTAAAAACAAGTGTCCAAGGAAGGTTGCCAGAGAACATAATCTTGCTCTTGAGGTTGATTCTTAGTCAATCAGTAAAGTCTAAGGAGAAAGAGTGAAGAACATCAAAAGGAACCTTTATGTAATTCCATACCTTAAGAGCAAATCTACATCCTCTGAAGACGTAATCCATAGTCTCAGGAAGGAAAGGGCACTTGTGGCAGTTAGGATCAGTTGTCATCAATCTCTTTTCCCTTTGAACATTAGTAAGGATTTTGCCATGCCCAATTAGCCAAACCAAGGTTTTTAACTTTTGGGGCAAGCATAGCTACCAAATAAAGTCCCAAGGCCAAGGCACAATATCCGCATCATCAAAGAAAGAAAGGTATGTAGATTTAACAGAAAAGGAGCCATTATTTGATAAACCCCATATGCATTTATCATTTCTTTGAGACTCAAATCCAGTATGGGTAGCAAAAATCCTTTGCACAATTTCATTAGGTAAGACCTGCTCAAGCGCATCAAGATTCCATCCATGGTCAGACATAAAATCTCGCACTGTCCACAACAACATGTCTTTAGAAAGAGGAATAGCAGAAAATTCCTCAAGCAAGCCACAACCCGCCTAGTTATCCTTCCAAAACAAGATGTCATCATCATTGCCAACCCTCCACTTTAAACCTTTAGGAAGAGTCTGAGCACCAAATAAAATTCCTCTCCAAGTATTAGAATAATTAATATGGGCAGACTTATTAAAGTTCAAAATACTTTGATTCTTGCGGTATTTTCGATTCAGAATATGACTCCAGAGGCCTTGATCTCTCTGTAAAAGCTCCATCCAGATTTAGCGAGCAACGCTTGGTTCAAGAAATGAGTTTGTTTAAGACCAAGACCACCCATGAACTTGGGTTTACAAACCGAACCCCATTTGACAAGATGAACCTTAGTTGATGTCTCATTGTGACCCCAAAGAAAGTCTCGATTCATCTTGTCCATCTTATCACAAATGCTAATAGGAAATTGGACCGTTTGCATAGAATATATAGGGATGGCGGAGGAAATGGCTTGTAAATACACTAACCTGCCAGTCATAGATAGCGTATGACTTTTCTAGGAGGCAAGGCGCTGTTGGACTTTGGCGACAACATGGCTATAAGAGCATGTCCACCCATGAAGGCTAAGGCAAGGCTAAGGCAAGGGCAAATACTATTCTTTGTACTTTATTTTCTATTTTTTTTATACTTTAAACCATTAATTTTGATAATCTTTTCATATAATATTTTCGGTTGTCATGTGTCACTATTTATTATAAAATTCTCACCTAAAATTTGAGATAACATTTTCGGATAAGATTTTCAGAATTTTTTTTTGGTTGCCACGTGTCCATTTTTATTATAAAATTCACATCTCACTTATCATACAATTGAAATACCTACTCCCTCATCATACAATTGAAATACATATATATATATGACATTAAATTGAATAAAACAGAAATTATTATTTTTTACCTCGTCGCCAAGATTTTGACCTCTTCGAAAGTTTGTCCATGACCCTCCGGCTTCAATGGAAGAGGCCATTTATATTTTTGCACAAATGGAATTTTGTAATAGAAAAATGTGAGTGGAAAGTAAAAAATATTGGAAGGAGAAGATTTGGTGTGGAAAGTGAATAAAATGGTTATGTATTTATAGGGGAAAAATTCAGAATTTTTTGGTATTTTTAAAAAAAAATTTTGAATTTTTTTCAATTTTTTTGGCGGAAAAAATGAGGATCGTCGAATTTTTGCAAAAAAAAGGATAGGAGAGCTGGGGAATCGCCACGTGGCTTCTGCCTGTTGGGGCTGGCAGGCGCTGACGTCAGCGGGCGGAAGTCAAATTTTTTTATTGTTGGCGCGTGAAATTCACGTGCCAACGGTAAAAAATAATTGAATTGACGAGGGTTGACGTCAGCGTGACGTCACGCCTGACGTTAGCGCCTTCGGGCTTCAGCCCAGGCAAGATCTGCCCGTGGGCTTGCCCAGGTTGGTGGGACCCACCACTTGCCCGGGCTTCTTCTTTGCCGCTGGAGTCGCATTGGGCTTGCCCAGGGGGCCTTTTGCCCGGTTTTGATGGATGGCTGGACTTGCTCTAAGTATCATTCTTCACTCTAGAGTGAATAAGAGGGACACCAAGATAATTTCCCAAAGAATAAGTAAGAGAACCACAGATGGAAGCAATTTGGGTAGCAGTGCCATGGTTTGTATTAGGGGAGCAGAAGATACTAGATTTGTCAAAGTTGACTTGTTGCCCAGATAAACCACAAAAGGTCTCCAAACAATGATGCATAATTGTAGCTTGTTGAGTTTGTAGCCTTTTACAAAAAAGATATATTGAATTGAGAAACAAATGTAATTTTTAAGTACACTCTACTCACCATATTCAACCTTAATCAAACGTAAGCGTAAAACCCTACTTCTAAAAACCTTAGTATTAACTCTAATAATTTGTGTCATTGTCATTTAGTAATTTTTTAAAACAAATCATGAGAAAACACCCTACTTCAAAAAACCTGAGAAAGAAGGCAACAGTACAGGAGGATGTAAAAGAAAGCGAGCTCTCTCTCCGATAGATAAATGGTGAGCATTTTTCCAATGAAATGAAAGAGACGAGTTTTCAACATTGTTGTAGCCCTTCTTTATGAGGGTATTTGATTTTTCTTTTCCACTTTTTATTCAGGTACAAAAAAAAAAAAGAAGGTAAATGTATAGTGAAAACTGACATCCATTTCAATTTGTTTGTCTGCTTTTCAAATATGAAAATCAACAAGTTATGGTCAAAACTCATATCAACGTAATTAAGTGTGTGCACAATGAGTAGCACACAGATTGTTTTTTATTTATTTATGAGAAACAAGAATAGTTTTATTAAACAATCAGGATAGTGTACAATCGCAGCGGGCAAGTAGAGTCCATCAAAGATATACATCCAAAACAACAAAAACCATCAGACTTCCACAAAAAGAACCCTATCTGATAATAGACTATTACATAACTGCTGCTTTCCAATCTAAAATTGTAAAAGAAAGTAAAACCCAAAATTCGGATGAAACTGAAGCCCAAAGTGAAGCTCAAAATCTAACTCTATCCCATAGCAGCTCCACCTCCACCTTACTATAATTGTCAAAATCCTCTTCTGCTACTGCACCAAAATTATCCACCTTAAGCCCTTCACACAAGTGAGAATAGCATCTAGCTGGAATTAGCCAACTCAAATTGAATTCTCTGAATCACACAGCTTGCATCTTCACATAGATTAGTTGACAGATGGTCCAAAGTTGCTGAATACCCCCCATGAACTATGAACACAAGGGGTTATATCAAATTACCCTTGGAACTTTCGCACCATTGTAATGTCCCTCCAGAACTAGTAGATAATGTTGAATAGCCACCTCTGTTATCCCGTACTGCCAACAACAGACGAGGCATGCTTATGATTATCACATGAGGGTAATGGCTTGTGTTTCCCTAATAACAGCAACCTAACATATCCCAACTTCCTTGAAAGCAAAGACAATGGAATACCATGAAATCCATCCACAAAGAAATGGCAGAAAGCATATTGCTATGCAGATGAATGAGCTGCATTTGGTTTCTTATTTTTAATCACAACCCTGTAGGCTCTTTCCTAATAGTTCCAATCCAAGATTTCCTCCTCACATGAGAAATTTTTCTCCTCTTACACAACATTAATACACTCCCAACAAGGGACTCGTTAATTCAGAACAGTGTATATTCAAAATTACTGCTTATATCAATGTTTCATATAACAAATCTGTTAAGCTGAGGCATCAATAGAATACTACGCCGATTGCCATTTAAACAACACCAAATGTATTTCCACTAAGGGATCACCAGCAATCTGACTGTCGCGATAGGCAAATTTCCTCAACATGCAGAATCAATTACTCATATTTTGCTCTTTATAAATATTTTCAAGGGACAAACAAAAGACAACATCGTAATGATCAAGGTGCAATGTAGTACATACCTATAGACAGTTGCTATATCTCCATGACCGGTGCAGACAATAATCATGGCATTAGTGGGTAATGCAGCATAGAGGATACGTATTCTAGTATCCACTTGCTTTAGAATTTACATGTAAGCAAGGATATCATCTCTGCAAGTTTTCCATTTAACTTCTCCGGATCCTCTGCTTGTTTCTTGAAATAACGATTCAATTCAGAAAACTGAGTCCAGACAAAATGCACTCTATCATTCCTTGCCTACAATCAACAGTAGATGAAGACAAGCATGTAAAAAGATGTAGCCAAGACAAATAATAAATACGAGAAAAGTATGGGGCCACAGCCATTACAATTTACCTCCTTTTGAGCTTTGGAAGAAGCTTCATCATCAGTGGATACAGGAACTGCATGGGATAATTCAGAAGCATACCGCTTCACAATAGAAACGTCATCAATGATAGAGGAGGTCTTTCCACTCTCACTCAAAACAGTTAGGAGTCTTTTCCGTATCAGTGACGGTCTTGTGCCAAAGTCAGGTCCTAATCCAAGAAAGGGGGCATGCATATAAGATCAAAACTAAATTCAACATTAACAGACATTGACGGATTCAAAGGCACATGATAATTATCTCAGCTACATAAATGTATATGCTGACCATAGGGAGGTTCAATCTAAGTCAAAACAAAATTCATATACATTAAGAAAAGTAGTGCTGTTGATATGTACACACTGCATTGTGATACAGAAAAAAGGGTGTAAGAGAAAGCTGTTTTGCAATATTTAAACTCTTTGGCAGGCTACATATCTTCCTGTTCGTGAATTTACAAACTACACACACTTTTTGATTTCCACCAATGTCCTTAAATTCCACTAATGGTACAATTTAAATGCAAAAGATAGCCACGTACCATGTCTAATCTTTAGAAGTGCCAATTCCATAGCAGCTCTTGCATCTTCAATACTGTCATGGCCATCCCCTTGACTGCTGTATCTCTTTAGAAAGAAATTTCCGGGCAAGAACCCGAAGTTTAGATTTGTAAGATCCACCACGGGAGTGCCTGTACAACACTGCTGTATCAATCACTAGATTGTGAGAGATTTTTAATGCTAACAAGTCATTCTCCAAGGAGTGCCCCACTAAGATGGTCTCTTTGTAAACCATCTTTAGAAATTCGTCCTGAGCATAGAAAAGGAATGTTATAAATCAGAATGAAATGGTGTCTTAACATGATATGATAAAATTAATAAGTGAAGTAACATCTCACAAGTCATTACCATGGAAAACCAGAAGGACCAATACAATATGTACATATGTACAAAATGGAGAGGAAGACCCAAGAATGAACCTGAATATCTTTAAGACTTGAAGTCACGCCATCTAACATCTCACTTGTGATTCCACTGAACCTGCATAGAAAGTCACTTGTCATTCACTAAGCAGTAAATCAAATATTACACCTGCAATCAAATTATAGGGCTCATGTTTATCCAAAAGTGCATCAACATTAAGAATCACCTATACCCAGAAATAAAATAATAAATAATGAAAAACTGATGGTTTGATTAAAGCTTTACACGTCTCTTATAGTATTTCTATTTTTCATATTGAATAGAAAACTATCAATGCCCAAGTTTGGTTGAGTCATACATAAAGATCATAAACGTTTAGCTCACTCTGTCTAATTGTTTTTTTTATTTTTTCCAGAGAAGTTACTTCCTCTTCTTTTATCTACTCATTACTCCAGCACTGTGAGACAACAAAATGTCTGGATTCCTTACCTTTCTCAATTCCTATCTTTAATTATTTCCAAGCAATATCAGCAGCCATAACTGTTTAAAGACTAGAGCAAATACATTAAGGGAATAACAAAAGCAATAAAAACATACCTGGTGTTGTAATCTACGATAGTATTTGTTGGTTTAACCAATTTATCTAGCACAACCTGAGATTCATCAGAGGGAAAGTTCAAACATTGAGAAAACAAGTTATTAGCTGTGGTAACAAAGCCATAAGAACAAAACTACATAGAAGAAATTTTAACACTCCAGAGTACATTAAGAGTTTCAAAGCATTCAGAATCATAAATACTAGTCAAAATTTCAAAAAATCTTGGCAAGCAAGAACTTGAAATAATTTTATATGAGGAATTCCAAAAAGCCTAAACAGAACTTTGGCAATACTATTAAGAGGGCTTATATCATAAATGGCCCCTGACATCTTCGTGTATAAAATTGATCAATGACATCTTCATGTTTTCCACAGGTCCTTTCTGTTCATTTCCGTTAAAATTCTGTTAATGCGCTGGCGTGGCACACATAGGGAAGGAAAGGAAATGACTAATTTGCCTTAACGAAGTGACCACGTGCTACTCACACAATCACTTATTGAAAAACTAACAAAAGTTGAGATTTGGACCAACTCGATGAAGGATTATTGATTTACGGGTTTAAGCAGTGACATTCAGATTTTAGGGACTAAAATGACACACAGGCAAAAGTTGAAGAGACATGAGCAGGATTTCAACTGAATTTACAAGTGTTGAAACCTTCCAATTTAAATGAGACACTCAACAATTGCATAGTCACATTAAAATCTAACTTCTAGATTAAATAAATTTATAAAAAAATGTATGAAATTCTTGCATCCAACCCACATTTAAAACTCAGATACTTTTGCAGAATTACGAAACAGAATATTCAGAACTTGCCTTTCCTTTGATAGTCACCAATGTTGCTCTTGTTAGCTCCAAACCCTCACTTGTGACACACTAACGAAACAAAATGGATCAACCAGGATGACATGAGTACACCAATACTTTATGAGAAAATAATAAATACTAAATTTCCACAATCTGAACACGTCATATACAGCGAGACAAGATTAACAGCTAAAGCGCTGACAAAAACAAAAAAATTAGCATGTATGATTTTAAGAAAAGTAGAAGCATGTGCATTCAACAAGCAACTTTCAGAAGGTAGTGATCTAGTTTTAGAACTTCAAGCTCAAATGTCAATAAGTGACCTCTTATCGATAACCAAGTCTTATAATTGTCATTCCTTTTCCCATGTTGTCCTTTCTCTTTTCTGAACAAGACACCAAGCCACCTTGTGTCCGCCAAAACCAACATCATCCCTCCTACAATGAAACTGTCCCAAGGTGAAGGGAAAAGAAAAGCCTAGAAGCACCCTGCACAACCGCCAAAAAATATACCTATCAAACATAACCACCCCAACCCCAAAGTAGTTAAGCTGAAGATCACCAACAAACAGCTCTTAAACATTTTAATCAGCAGCTACTGGCTCAGATACGAAGTCACTGGTGGATAAACCCCCCATTTAGGATTCAGCTAACAAGTACAAAATAAATTGAAAGGAAGAATGTGACCAACAATGAACTTCCCACAGGCTAACAGTTATCTAGTACTTTATGGAAATAATTAAAATATATTCCTATCTTCACAAAATTGACATTCAAGGATTTACCATCTCGCAGTCAAGTGCCCACATTTCATAGTGAGATGATCCTGAAGGGGCTGGAAGAGTGGAAAGAAAACCTGTATTGAAACAATATAAGAGTTTAGGGAACTACCCACAAATTAACTCAAAGAGAAAAGTTTAAATAATAAATAAAACAGCACATGTCTTGTTACCTGGCTGATTGAAGCAATATCCATTGTCTTCAAGTTGTTTTGTTGTAAGAGTGTAAAATGTAATAGGGAAAGGTAGATCTTTCATAAGGTCCACAGAGGATGGATCATCTGTACCAGAATGACATGTACAGACAACCAAAAAAGAATGTTAAGATGATCCGCAAGGAGTGGCAAAATAATTTCAGGAGGGACATACTTGTTATAAAGGAACAAAACCTTCATTCATGTCCAGTCACAAACAGCTAATAGTAAAAGTTAATTTAAGGCGTGAAGGACGAAACCTCAAGCAAGGTTGAATATATCTTAGTAAAGTGCACGAAAAATAAAAATGCATAGGTCAAAGGAATAAGACCAACAATGGTTCAAGTACAGGACCTTTTAAATTTCCCTGCACAACTTCAGTAAGGAAATTACTTATTTTAAGTAAAAAGATAAAAATATCATAACTTCCATTATGCAGCTCGCGATAAAAACCTAAACCAACTTAAGAAATGCAAAAACTGTATGACTAAATAACCAATACAAAAGATATCTCAAAGATAAGAGAAAACTGACAGGATATTTGGATTCTATTCGTACTAACATCAATGCATGAATTTCAAAAGTGAAAGCTTTTCTAGACTTCCATATGCAAGGACTTTTACGGTGAAATCCAATATTTTATTGTAATATTTTTTATGAGACATTCCAATCTTAGGAATCATTAGCTGCCCATATGAATCAGAAACTACTCTTTCCGGATGGCTAAGTAACACATACAAAAGAGATCTCCAAGATATCTGGACTCTATTCACACTGATGAAACAATGCATGAAGTTCAAAAGGGAAATCCAAGGATTTTTATGGTGCACTCCAATATTAAAGTGTAATAATTTTGATGTTACACTTCAGTGTTAGGAATCATTAGCTATCTATATGAAGCAGAAACTACTCTTTCTGGATGGCATTGCGTTTTTGTTCATGCTTTGTGCATGCAAATACTTGGGAATACTACAATGAGAGTAAATACTTGACGGCGTGAAGAAAACAACAAAAGTTTTTTTTTTTTTCAACATCTGGAAGCAAGCAAAGTTGGCTATGCGAAATTAGCTTCATCCATATGACCTGCTGCATTTGGTTTCTTATTTTTAATCACAATCCTGTAGGCTCTTTCCTAATAGTTCCAATCCAAGATTTCCTCCTCACATGAGAAATTTTTCTCCTCTTACACAACATTAATACACTCCCAACAAGGGCCTCGTTAATTCAGAACATTGTACATGAAACTATAATGAACAATATTACCAAAGAGAGAACTTCTAGCCAAACTGGAATGGAGTAGTTTAAAAAAAGCAACTAGAGCGTTGCAATAAGTAGACAGCCACCTGAGCAGTGTTCTTTTCAGTGCATGTATATTACTGAAACACCAGAGACCTATATAAATACGCAGAGATTCAGGGTGCTTGTGGCTTGCTTTTCTACTCAGACAAGTTGGAATAGCATTCCCCCAAGTAAATTATCCTTGAACTACGTACAATTACAATTTTTTCATGCAAATTAGCAAATTAAGATTAGAGCAAGAAGTTTGGTATGATCAATGTCACATACCTTGTTGAGATGCCAGGTTAGATTTCTCTGTAGCTGTACTATTTTGTTCCCTCTTTCTTTTCACTTTGCATGTTAGGAGGGCATCAATCGTCTGCATTCCATCTGACATACAGCTAGCACGGGGAAAAAAAAAAGAGAATAAAGCCATAAAAAGTGCAAGCACAGGAAAATACACAACAATAACCTCGTAAGGCAGAGGAAAAAAATCATATTCATCACCAACCTGAGAGCTAAAACTGGTCTTGGCTTGCCACAAAATTCTTTGAGACTCTTATGTAGTCGGTGCTGTGATAAGTACAAAGCTGCATCCAGGCCTGGGACATAAAGCATAACCACTTTGGGAATGAGCGGTTTGTTCTGCAAAATGCAAGGTTACAGTATAAATAACTCTAAGGATTCATGTATCTTTCCACTGCATGTCTGTAAATTATGAACCAAAGCCAAACAGATTGAGAAATATATAGAACAGGATAACATTTCACAGTTTAATGAGTCTTTCACTTATTTGATGGGATGTGTTAACATTATCTATGGTCAAACTCTCTACAACTTATCAACGGATATAACCATGTTGGTAGGAATATTAACGACTCTTCCACCTATTTTTGGTAATATTGCTCATTATGGTTCATTGGTCAGTAACCATTCATACACTGGAATTATCAAAATAGATGATAAGGAATGGGAGCATCCTTTACCTTAACAAAAACCCATGACGGCATGAATCCTTCACCAAGCACCCATGTCACTAGTTCTTGAACCTCCTGCACCACAACACAAACTGGGCTGACTCTTTTTGCTTGATTAATAAATGGCCAAACTCAAATCAAAACTTTTCCAACCAATTCACAGAAAATGAACAATATTTCAAAAAATTTGGGTGCTTGAGAATACCCACTTGCAAGTTCAGAGTTGAGTTGGCTTCTGGCGTCTTAAAAACCACCTCTGCTTTACTCTGAAAAGGGGAAGTAATGCACCAGAGTTCATTCTTCATCAAAAGCCACCAGACAGAGCAACTATAAGGCAGGCACAAAAGCATTACTGGTATAAGCTAAAGTTTACTGCATATATACCACCACAACAATCGAATGCATAGCTATAAACACACCTCTTTTAGATACAAGAATACATGCCCACCTCTATATTTACTATTTTGTTTATATAAACAATTTCAATATTCAAATGCAATATAACGATCAGCAATTATTATTAATCCCAAAACCAATTCATGGCCAAAAAAAGAAGAAAAATAAAATAAAATTGAAGAGAGAGAGAGAGTACTTGAGGGCCATAAACATCGAAGAAAGTGGAGCGCTTGCTATCATTTTTGTTGCTGCTGGAGCTAACTTCTTCCTCAGAAACTAAAGCTTCGCATTTATTGAGGGAAGAAGGCATGGCTTCTGTGAAGCTTAACCAATCAACCCCGAGAACACAGAACAGAGAGCAGAGAGAGAAGAGAGAAGAGAGAGAGGGAGTATAAACCCTTGTATTTTTCTGGGTCAATCGGAGATAGACCCGAGAACCCAATTGTTGAGTTGGGCTGGGCTTGAAATTTGCGAAGGTTGTAGTCCTATCCAGGATAAGGATATCCTTATCCATTGTTAGTACAATTAATCGATTTCACAATTCACACACAGCAGGACGACGAGCAAGAGAGAGAGAGATTTCTAGATCACTGGTGCAGCCCCTAGGGCAGAAGAGGCTAACGAACGTGGCGGTGGTGCGTTTGAAAAAGCGCGGCACTCGCTTTGAAATCGCTTGTTACAAGAACAAGGTCCTCTCATGGCGGTCTGGCGTGTAAGCTCTCTTTCTCAACCTCTAAAATTTGTTTAATTTAAATGCCAAACTATTGCTAAAGAAAGATTAGCAAGAAATGCTTTGCTCCCTCAGCATATTTACCTAAATGAATTAGAATAATATGTGTACACCATTTTTATTGAGAAATATTTATAAACTAGTTTTCAAGTGTTTATTATACACTCTGTAACATATTCTATATGTTACATATGTGTTGATTTATATATACAAGTCTAACTGCAGAAGCAAAATGTTGGGCAGACTTCTGTTGTCAATTGATATTTGTGGATATAAAGGAAACTTGTGTAATGTGTTCTCGTTAGTTTTTTTTTTGTTTTTTGTTTTGGTCAATTGATATTTGTGGATATAAAGGAAACTTCTGTTGTCAATTGATATTTGTGGATATAAAGAACATTTTGAATTTAATTTAGTATCATTGGAGGCATTAATATGTTCTAATATAAATAATTTAAGAAAGTGGTTATGTTATATGTTTGGGACAGAGAGAAAGATTTGGATGAAGTGCTACAATCACATACCGTTTACACGAATGTCTCAAAAGGTATTCTTGCCAAGAAAAAAGATTTGAACGCTGCATTTGATTCAGATGATCAGACCAAGATTTGTTTGGAGGTCAGTGAAATAAATTTGTTTGTGTTATTTATCTGGTCAATTAGCTTTTTAAATGTATGGCTGACCTGTAAGCTTTGTTGTTGTAGATTTTGGACAAAGGAGAGCTTCAAGTGGCTGGGAAGGAGAGGGAATCTCAGTTGTCCATTCAGTTTGGAGACATTGCCACCATTGTTATGCAGAAAACCTATAATCCTGAAACTCGGCGCCCTTACACTATTAGCTTGATTGAGAGTCTAATGCATGAAATTCACTTTGCTGTAGATCCACATCGAGGTTCGAAGAAGCAGGTGTCTGAATTTTTCTTTCGTTGCATCTTACATAAGAATATATAGTTGTATGGAGTTTAATAAATGCCTGATAGATGTGAATTCAGCTACTTTTATTGATAATTACTGTATTACCTTAAATACCGCAAGTAAGTCCCAGGGAAAAGAAAAAGATTGGTGCATTCTAAATGAGTCTGCCGGTATGCAAATTATGTTGCAGGGTATTATTGTCTCTGAAATATGAGCATTCATTTATTTTTATATGTATGTGTGTATGTGTGCACGTGCATGGTGTTGCTGGTGTTGCTGTTCTGTGAAATATGTGTATAATATGTAGACTTGCGTATGTGTGCACATGCGTGCTTGCACATGGTGTTTCTGTCTGTGGAATATCTGTACAAATGTAGGACATATATCTCTCTATTTGTGTGAGGTGCAATGTTTCTGATTTAGGTAATATGGCACATGGTGTTACCATCTGTTGAATATCTATTATACCATTTCTTATGCAGGCTCTGGAAGTTATTCATGAACTTCAGAAGCACTTCCCGATAAAACGGTCTCCAATGAGATTGCGACTCATAGTACCTGAACAAGAATTTTCATCCCTTTCAGAGAAGCTAACTGCCTGGAATGCTACAATAGTTTCGAAAGATCAAACTGGAAGTCAGATATCTATTGTAAGTCTAGATATTTTATTTGTCTTTTGCAAATTAATTTCTTAAAGTGCAATAGAGACTGGTGTACTTTAAGCATGCTACTTACTGAGTCACGCATATACAATTGCTTATGCAATACTCTTCCATTGTGGGAGTAATCGTGAACTCTTATTGTCTGTTCATCTTGTATTTTATATTGTGCAGATTTGTGAATTGGATCCTGGTTTTTATCGTGACTGCGAGGGATTGATGATGAAGTTGCATGGGAGATATGAAGTTCTTGCACTCTCTGTGCATGCTGAGGGTGACACTGTTATTGATCAATACGATGATCATGAGGATGAACCATCGTGCTCGCTCAATGAGTCCTCTGATTTTGACTTATCAAAGAAAAAAGAATCTACTGACATCTCTACGGGGGATGGAACTGCTGCATCGGAGGGAAAGCAGAACAAATGCAACACATGCAATGCGTTTGTGGGTGATTCCAAGCAGTACAGGGATCATTTCAAGAGTGAGTGGCACAAGCATAACTTGAAGCTCAAAACCAGACAACTTCCTCCCCTTACTGAAGATGAGTGTGCGGCTGACATGGAAATGGATGACCATAAGGCGGATTTGAAGGATTATTCCTTTTAATGGACGTCAATGTTAAAATTTGAAAGCCTGAAATGGTTGGTCACTGATTTACAAAATCTAACATACACTTCTGGGTTAATTTTGATTAGAGATGATGAATGACACCGTTTTTACAAATATTTGTGTAGATTTTTTTACGCTGAAACTTATAATAGAAATTCTTGGCCTATATCTCAGAGCCAATGTATGAGGCGGTGTTCCCTGTGGGTTGAAATTCCTATGCATCTTTGTATTACAAATTTTTCTCACGTATGTAAGTTTCTGTAGCCCATGAACCCGTTTTAATATAAATCCGTACAAACCCGTTTCAGTTTTCTTTCAATTTCTTTCCTGTTGTCAATCTGACTGTGCAGTCGACTCTCACAACCAGAAAGATGGTAAGGAATGGAATTTGGAAGTTGAGAAATTGGCTAAGACGAGCAATGGGTTCTAAGCCATTTCTTTGTTGTAAAGCCATTTCTTTGTTGTAGAAAGCATAGATTGGTGTGTGGGAAGTGAAAGTATGGTTTTATTTGGTTTGGGCAATATTTAGGGAAATTGGCGGCTTTACTCCTGGCTTACCTAATTTATTCACTAATATCCTTATTTTGAAACTCAATCACAAATGCCCCTTATAAAAACTCCCTATTGATAGCCTATTGCCCATTCTTCACTTAGTTTTTTTTTTCTCAGTTGTTGCTCTTCCTCTTCCTCTTCCTCTTCTTCCTTCTCTCAAATCTCACAAAATCCACCTCCTCCATAGAATCTCCTCAACTCTATCTCCTCTTAGTTATATCTTAGTTATATCCACCTCCACCATAGAATTTCCCCTCCCCTCCTCTCTTCTCTCTCCCTCGTTCGCACCCACATCGGCGACTGTAACTGTCACCTCCTCAGAAACCCTAACCCACATTAGCGACGAACACCTTTCCACCTTCATCTTTCACTCTTCGTCACCTCTCTCAACCTCCGTGCCTAGAGATGGTGTCTCAGGTAGCCAGCTTGGCTTTTCTCCTGCACATTTGGGTTTTCTTCTCCTTGTTTCAATTTCATTTATGGGTTTGGGTTTTTGGTGCTTGATGTGAGTTCAAGTCCCTCCAAGGCAAATTTGGGTGAGATTGTACATAAATTTGTTGAAACATAATTGTGGGTTTAATTTAAAATTTTCCTCTCTCTATATTTTCAGCTTGTGTAGAGAATGTTATTTCAGTGGGATTATACAATAACTTTTTGAACCAAAATTTTGGGATTGTGCAACAAATATTTCTCAATTTGTCTTCAAGAATATTATGCTTGAAGCTTGTCCAATCTACAATGATTTTGAAGATTTTCGTTTGCTTATTGAATTGGATTACTGAGTTAGGTTTTTATTTTGACAAAAAACAATTGAAGAAACATAGTTATTTGGTTCAATGGTCTCTTGGTTCAATGATCTGAATTTGTTTGTTCTGTTTTGGGATGCGATTTTTGAATGAACTATATAAATTGATTATGTCTTGAGGTGGAGGATATCTCCAAAAGTGACTGTGGAGTTTGTAAGTTTTATGAGAATGCCAATATTTTAACATAAGTTTGATATTGTAAAGTTGGCATATGTTGGATCTTGGTTTTCTCTATTTTTCGTAATTTAATCTTGGATATGTTTTTGGTGCAGTCTATAGTCCTCAAGGTTGGTATCATGCCAAGGTTGTGTTGGTGCTGTGAAAAGGGTTCTTGGAAAACTTGAAGGTTTGTTGATAGCTCTTGCATTTATCCAGTTCCATTGTCTTGCTTTTCTTCTTCTCTAAGACTATGCTTCTTTAATTGTTTCACTACTACAAAAAGTGAAAAAGATGACCAGAAAAAGACGACGGTAGAACAAAATACCTTCGTTTTGTTTAAAAAGACGTCGGTAACAGAAAATCGTCGTGGATAAGTAATTTAAACGCCTAAAAAATGGAGGTCCTATTGAATATTTTCAAAAAACGACGCACCCAAATAAAAAAGCGTCGTCTTATTAAAATGGTTTACTTCAGATTTAAATTATAAATGAAAAACAACGACAACAGGTATGAAGAAACCGACGTAGAAAGTAAAGACGACGGTTCACAAAAAGCAGCCGTGTTAACTCCTACATAAACACGACCAAATGTTCTTAGTTGGTGACGTATAATATTATGGATCCACGTCGGTATATTAGAAAACAACGACGTGTTAAAATTACCGTTGTATTTATTTAATTTATACGTCTGCCTTTGCTGTAAATCGCCGTCTTAATTTTTACTGCTTTGTAAGGTTTTAATTTTTTTATATTTTGTTAGCCTACAACGGTAGATCAACAAAATAAAAAGAACTGAGAAAAATCATGACGGTTTATATAGAAAACATTCGTCAAAATAAAATTAAAATGAGATCCCAAGATGAATGAAATATTACCATTCAGATCATAATCGAACCTTTAAATACACAATATTTTAAATACACAAAATCCAAAACGAAACCAGAACTGAATTGACGACGGCAAAATTTGAGAAAGACAATGTTTTGAAAGTTAATGATATATGCGTTTTGGTGTCTTTGAGATACACCAAAACGCATACATCATTAACATCCAAATTATTGCCCCTAGATAGGTCAGAGAGAGTGATGATGTATGTGTGTTTGTGAGAGAGAAAGAAGTTGGAATACTAAATGAAAACTGAAACTGAAAGAAAGCGCCCAATTTATATAATAAATCTTCAAAAGCCATGGCGGTCCTTATATAAATACCGCCATCTAATTGATAAAACCACGGCGGTTATTTATTCAATAACCATGTCCGTTTTTTTTTAAATAACTACGTCGGTTTTTTAGTTATAGGAACGTTAAAATAAGATTCCCATGTCGTAAATTGCCGACGTCTATTTCTTATACGTCGTACAATATATTTTTTTTTTATACGTCTGCCTTCTCTATTAGAGAGAAAAGAAAAATCAAAATTAAACAAGGAAATAAGGAAACTGAGATTAAGGATTGCGAACACTACCACTTAACTCTTATTTTTATTGCTCCAAGAAAAATCACGACGGTTTGATAAACCGTCGTCACATGAAAATTAAAAGTAGATCGCAAGAGGTATGAAATCTCACTAGTGAGATCTTTGGATCCTGATCTTACCAAAGTGACGTTGGAAGGTATGGACACTTCAGATTTATATGGACACTTTGGCTTCTATCCATTTGAAATATGAAATGTATGGACACTTCGGATTTCAAATGGATAAGAAGCTAAAGTGTCCACATTTGTCTTTCAGATACCCTAATTGAAATCTGAAATGTTCTTTTTCCTCATTTGGGAAAGAAGAAGTTGAAACCCTAATTGAAAACTGAGAGTTTAAAAACTTGTGAAAAAAATCATATTTAAACAAATTATCGTAAATATCCACGTCGGTTCTATTACAAGTAGCGACGTCATATTTAACTAATCGACGTCATTTTTTAACAATTGGAGACGTATAAATATAATTAACCACGTCATCTCCGTAAACTAAGGTCAACGACTTTTAAAATCAACAACGTCGGTTATGCATAAGGGGTAACATGTAATTCCACTTCTGCAAAGTAAACTTTTGTCATGTATTAACAAGAGAACGACGTCGTTTTCAGAACCCCAAAGTAACCACGTTCGGTTTCTTAAAATAAATAGTCGTTGAATTTCGAAGGACAACGTCAGTTTAGATAAACAAGCGCCGTCATAACCACGTCGGAATTCCAAAAGTTGTTTGGCTTTAGTGATAACCACGTCGCTTACTACTTATTTGTCGTCGTTTTTACTAAATACTAGGGTGATTTTTAATAAAACCGTCGTTATATTGAACTATGGGAAAATATATAAACTTTTCGCCACCTGACCTAAAGTTCTACGTTCTCTCTCACCGATAAAATATCTCAGTTTCCCTCTCATTTCCCAAAAGCAGCTTCGTAAGCATCATCGTCTGAATCTCGTCATTGTCATCGTCTTCGTCTCCAAATCATCATTTTCTTACGTCGGAAGGAAACTTTCTTCGCACGCCAAAGGTTTTTTCTCAATCTCTTTTCTTTTTTTATCTTTCATTTGAAAGAACGAGTCTGGAAACAAGATTCCGTCATCTTTGTACGTTCTTTGGGTGGTACATAGGTATTTTATACCTACGGTACACCTCAAGAACTGTATCGAGATGCTGCCGAAATTCATCCACGTCGAAATCTAATCTCATGTAGCCGTAAATTACGTGACATGACTATGCATTCCTGAATGGGATAGGGCCCTTACCGGAGGTATAAGGTGACATTATGAATTTGTACGAATACAACATGATTATTGTATTGTGATTGTGGTTCCAAGAATGATGAGCATGAGGTGGATACAGAACCCGAATAGGTGCGCAGACGAATACTTGGATGGAATCGAGGATTTTATTGACTTTGCACGGACACACAACCTGGGTGCAACTAGAATCCGGTGTCCTTGTAGGAGGTGTAATAACACGTTGTGGGAGACAATTGAAAATGTTCAATTTCATTTAGTAAGGAATGGAATGATTGAGACATACAACACTTGAAACCATCATGGGGAACAATTAGACATTGCTTCGTCTTCAAGGGCCACAAGAGTGGACAATGTTGAACATATTGTGGATCCTAATGAACAAGTCATGGATATTATAAATGATGTTTTTCCATTTGCATTGACCAGCAGCAATCAGGAAGGAGAAGACGACGTGCCTACGCCAATGGACAGTGCAGAGTTCGAACAGTATGAAAAACTGTTAAAAAATGTCAACCAAGAGTTATACCCAGGGTGTGAGAGCTTTTCCGTTCTGATAGCCATTGTGGAGCTAATGCACGGAAAAATAAAGTATTGTATGTCGAACCTGTGTTTCGATTACTTTTTGGGGGTTTTCAAGAGAATGCTTCCGACGGATAATTGTTTGCCGAAAGACCACAGACAGGCGCAGAAGGTGTTGAGTGGTCTTGGATTGGGTTATGAAAAAATCCACGTTTGCAAAAACAATTGCATGTTATTCTACAAAGAGTATGAAACATTGGATACATGCCCTATGTGCAATGAGTCGAGGTTCAAACAGACATCTCATAATAGAATGACTAAGATTCCACAAAAAGTCATGCGTTATCTGCCCCTGAAACCAAGGTTGCAGCGATTGTATATGTCGACGCATACTTCCACAGACATGAGATGACATAAGGAAAAACAGGTAGACGACGATGTGATGCGGCATCCTGCAAATGGGGAGGCATGGAAAGAGTTCGATCGAACGTTCCTCGAGTTTGCTGCTGATCCCCAAAATGTAAGATTGGGACTTGCCACTGACGGATTCAATCCGTACGGGGTTCTAAACCAACACCACAACACTTGGCCGATTTTCGTATTCCCATATAATTTGCCGCCTTAAAAATACATGAAAAAAGAGTACATGATGATGACTGTTTTGATAACTGAGGATCCTAGCAGGTCAATCGATGTGTACTTAAGGCCGTTGGTTGATGAGCTTAAGGATTTATGGACAAACGGTGTGCGCACGTACAATAAATCGAATGGGAAGATGTTCACTTTGCAGGCAACAGTTATGTGGACTGTGAATGATTTTCCCGCATATGCAATGGTTTCTGGGTGGAGCACAAAGGGTTATATGGCATGCCCTGTATGCAAAGAAGATGTAACTTCTGGTTTGCACGCTGGAAAAGTTTGTTACCTTGGTCATCGAAGATGGTTGCCATGGGACCACGAGTGGCGGGAAAAGGATAAAGAGTTTGATGGAAACAAAGAGCGTCGCACAAGACTTAGAGAATGGTCCGGTGATCAGATCTTGGAACTGTTTAACTGTTTGGATTTTGCTCCGTTCGGGAAAACAGTTAGTCGGATCAGACCTTCAACACATTTGAACTGGACGCACAAGCCTATGTTCTATGAGCTCCCATATTGGTCGAAACTAAAATTGAGGCACAATCTGGACGTTATGCATGTTGAGAAAAATGTCTTTGACACATTGATGGACACGATTCTAGATATCGAGGGCAAGAGAAAGGACACAATCAAAGCTCGTCTTGATTTGGAAAGAATGGGCATACGAAGGGGTTTATGGATGAATAGGGACAATGATAAAGCCAGAAGGGATCTTGCATTTTTCTCCATGAAATCGAATGACAAAAAAGAGTTTCTAAAGTTTGTATCTTCTGTCAAGTTTCCTGACGAGTATGCTTCTAATATCGCACGTTGCGTGAATGTTGATGGGGGTAAATTTACTGGACTAAAGAGTCATGACTGCCATGTGTTTATGCAACGCCTACTTCCTGTGGGTATTCGACACTTGTTGCCGGAAGATGTAGTGAAGCCAATCATGTTGTTGTCTAGATTTTTTTCCTAATTGACGGCAAAGACGTTGCGAAAGACAGACATTCATCAATTGCGCGATGACATTGTCCAAGTCCTATGTAAGTTTGAGATAATATTCCCTTCAGCTTTCTTCACAAGTATGATCCACGTGATGGTGCACTTGTCAGAAGAGGCGTTGCTTGCTGGTCTTGTCAACTATCGCTGGATGTATCCAACAGAAAGGTATGTCATGCTCATAATTTGTTTATGCATCATTATCAAACGGGTGCTAATTTCTTTTGTTTTATTTTGGCAGGCTTCTGGGAGAGCTGAAAAAAAAGTGTACGCAACAGGGCGAATCCCGAAAGATCAATTATAGAGGCTTGGGTTCAGTATGAGTCGCTTACTTTATGTGGAATGTATTTAAAAGATGTGGAGACGGCTTTTAATCGTCCTCAGCGCAATAATGACGAAGGTCTGAGAAATGAAAAACTTTCTGTTTTTGCCCAAAGCGCACGACCCTTTGGAGATCCTGTACGAGGAGAGTCGTTTTCCAGAACTGACATGGAGGTAGCGCATTGGTTTGTACTAAACAATTGTGAAGAGATAATGGCATACTTAGATGAGCATGAAGAGATGATGAAGCGAGAACATCCATCACATTTGTATGCCAAGAAACACCGTGAATTGTTTCCACATTGGTTTTTGGAATATGTAAGTTATAAGTATTTTGTATTTGACATATATATTGTAGTATTTAATTTGCTAAAACTAACATGTGAATGTTTTTGTATAATATTAGGTGAATAAGTTGAAATCATCGAATTCTCCCACTTATAGTGAAGAGTTATATAACTTGGCATTTGGCCCAATTAGCTCTGAATTGTTCTCGGGTTGTCATGTTAACGGCGTCGAGTTTTTGGGGACTGCACGAGATGACAAGTTGTGTATGCAAAACAGCAGTGTCCATATCCCAGGTGGAGGCGAAAGTACGGACATAGATTTCTATGGCAAACTAACAACTGTCGTGCAATTGCTTTACAAAGACCGATACCAAGTGATCATGTTTAAGTGTCGATGGTTTGATACGAACCCAAATAGGCAGGGAAGTGTTAAAATCGACCATGGCTTACTATCGGTGAACATTAACAGAACTTGGTATGATGACGACCCTTACATTTTGGCAAACATGGCAACACAAATTGTGTATCTAGATGACCCTAAAGCCAAGAGCAGTTGGAAAGTTGTTCAGAAGATGGATCAGAGGAACGTGTATGCTATCCCAGAACTAAACCCAATTGACAACGACGTCGACAACGTTGTTGACCAACGTTTAGAATCTTCAATGGAATATGATGCGGAAACACTTCGAGATACAAATGTTATACAAGAACCGTTTCAGATGCAAGGAGTGTCCTCAATTGAAATACCAATTCAGTCAATTACAATTGACCTCAGTGATCTTCCGCGATATGATGTTGTAGTGGGCCCGAACAACGACGGTGATCTACTTATAGAGGAGGAGGAGGAGGAGGAGGATTGGGAGACTGAAAGTGATGATAGCGACGATAATGAAGGTTATTATAGTTCAGATTAAGAATAATGTAATTTATTTGCGACTTACTATGTTTTAGTAAATGAAATTTTTTGTAATGTAATTATGTTAGTGTAAAGAGCAATAAAATCAAGTCATTCATATTTTCACATTCTAATTTACATTTATTCCTATGCCTTAATTTGAATTTTATTTTAACCATCATAAGATTTTCAACGATTTTAATTAAGCTCATTCATACTTTTTTGATTAAATTCTGTAAAATTTAATTATGGCGTAAATGCAAATTATTAAAAATGTACAAATGAATCTCGTGAATTTTAGAAATATAGTAAAATAAAAATATATATAACAAAAATCTGAAAAAACATTTCGAAATAATAGAAATAACCCTTGAGTGACGAACAGTAAAACTGCGTGAATTAGGCATTTGCACGACGATATCTCTAAAATAGGTGAAATATTTCGTCGCGCAAAGTATTTACAAAATAAATAAAATAAATTTTGCAATTATGTATGACTTTGTGTGACGAACAGTTGAAATAATATCGTCGCGCAACGTGTTTACAAAATAAATAAAATAAAAAATTTAATTATTACAATTTCTTGATGACTTCGCGCGACGAAATTGTTTAACTTTTTGCATAATCTCGTCGAGCAAAGCCTTAACAAAAGATATAAAATAAAAAAGTTATTTGTATGACTTTGCGCGACGAAAAGAACCTCTTTTCGTTGCGCAAACCAACTTATTTTTCTTTTTTATTTTGTGTGCATAATAGTTAAGAAATTAAATGGAGTATCCATTAGTGTAAATATTTTAAAATGAAGATCAAATTTAGTCATTGTCTTCATATAGGGTCAAGGAGTGTAGCCGTAAAAAATCATCAAAATCGAAGTTCAAATAACCGTTAAATTGTGATTTTTCGTTTATAACCATCGAACATTTTTGTCCCGTTACTTGATCTCTTATTGTTTATTGTTTTCGATTTTTGTCGTATACGATCTTGAAGTATAAATAAACAAGTTTGACATGTTGAAACTACTTTCGTAGAATGCGTATGCCATCAAAACAATATATTCACAAACAATGAAGAGTTTTTGTATACTTTCGTTAAATATCACATAAGATTTTGTGTTATCCACTTGTGTAAGTATTTTCAAATGAAGATCAAATGATGTCATTGTATTCATATAGGGTAAATGAGTGTAGCCGTAAAAAATCATCAAAATCGGAGTCAAAATAACCGTTAAATCGTGAGTTTTCGTTTATAACCGTTAAATTTTTTTTGTCCCGTTACCGGATCTCTGAATGTATATTTTTTTCCAAATTTTGGCGTATACGATTTGTAAGTATAAACAAACAAGTTTGACGGTTGGATCGTTGAAGTTAGTTTTGTAGAATGCGTAGTGCCCTAAAACAATATATTCACTAACATTTCCATGCTTTCATATTGTTGGCTTTTAAATTCACTTGCTCAACGAACATAATACATACCCGTCGCGCAATGTTATAAGTCTCGATAGTTAAGGTTTCAGGGTTTAGGGTTTAGGGTTTATTTTTTGCGCGACGCCAAAGTTTCGTTACATCACGTAAATTGGCAAAATTTTGGCGGTCCAATTCCTGCTTATGTAAAAGTCCTTGCGCAACGGTTTAGTACTTTGTCGTCGTGCAAATTCCAAAATGTTTACCTATAGCGACAGTTAAAATTTTCCAAAAATAGGCGCCATTTTCGCGCAATTATTACCATGCGCGACGGTTTACCCCCTTCGTCGCGCAAGGTCGCGAAAATTTTCTCAAACAAACACGCAGGTTATAGACCCCTCACTTTCACTCTCTCTAACTCCCCTTTCCCTCTCCCAATACTCCCTCCGTCCATAACCACCACTTCCAGCCACCTCAACCCACGAAACTCACTGAAGAACGACTGGGCCGCCACCACCTTCGAACCCCAGCCCTTTCCTCGCCGACGCCGTCACGTCTGCCACCGGAAACCGCCCGAATTGGGCCGATTTTGACATAACTTCGCCGTCCTCGTTCTCCCTCCTCCGGCCACCAAATCTGACGACTGAGGTATGCATTTCCACCTATTTTTCATGCACTAGCTAATGGTGTAGGTTGTTTAATTTTCAACACAGATTTTGGCCGACTTTCGGGATGAAATTCCGGCCACTTCCGGCCATTTTTTGGGGTACGTCCAAGAACAAAAGTGCCTCTAATCGATGTCCTGAACCTAGGGTAGGAAGATTGGCCCTTTATTTTGACATTTTTTCGGCGATCGTTATCGCTTTGGACATCCATGCCCTGCCGACGAGTGTGGCGGCGCGTGGGCATTGTAGAAATACCACATTGTGTCCCAATGCAATCCTCTAGTTGTCATGAGTGCGTAGGTATGTTCGAATTCCAATTTGGATATCGTTTGAGCCTCGAACGGATTTCGCCTATTGTGCGATTTCCAGGTTCGGTATGTTCGGACCATTGGATCGAACTATAACTCACGAATGTTGAACCTTGTATGTCTAGGATCGTATAAGATTCGAAGGATCGTGGATCGGAGTCCCGGATACTCCGAAATAGCGAACCCTAGGGCAAGATATGGTTGAATTAATTTGTTATTTTTGTTAATGAAATTGTATATGCTTTGATGATATTTGTTAACTTTAAGGAGGTTTTAACTTTAAGACCTTATCAATTGTGCAGATGTCAGACCTTATCAGAAGTTGTAAGGCGGTGACGAGTGCACAGAGTTTGACTCCCCTGGCTACGACGTCAGCTACCACTGCTCCAGCACAGTTGCATGGCCTGCCAGTTTGTCCTAGCGTCCCCCATGCAGCAGCGTCATCATAGTCATCAGTGGCGCAACCTGTTAGCGCCAATCGGTGTCATCGCCCCCCCAGCACGACCGACACCACTTCGACCTCCGCTGATGGTGCGTTGGACTCCCAAGCAGGTACAAATTTCCTTCAACTCCAGCTGTTTCGTACCAAGTTTTTAGTTGGATTTGTTATTTAACCTTCATTTTATATTTCTTTGTAGCCAAGAAGAACACCCGGGGACCTTGTCGCCAATTGAAGACGGCGAAGGTCACCCGGGTGACCAACAGTCGTATTAACATCGGATACGACGAGTGGCATCGGGCTGCACCAACGGCGGACCAGCATAGCTCATTGGCCCACGACATTGGTCACGTCGTTCAGACCCATTGCCCGATGAAATGGAAGTCTTGGAAAGTCATGCTTGACGAGATACGAATGGAGGTGCGCGGACAGCTGATGGTATGTATCCTACCTTTTAATTGTTTTTCTTTCAAATTTAATATATTTTTAATACTTAATGTATGTAATGAATTTATTGCAGACGAACTACAATTTAGAGAACCTCGACGACGAGTTGTTGGCGTACATCAACAGACTCTTTGCTGAGAGGTACAAGCAGTGGAAGAGAGACCTGCACCACCATTTTCAGGCATATGATGATCCGCAGGTCGCTCTTCAGGAGGGTTGCCCGAAGGAGCTTGAGGGGCTGGATGATAGTTGGGAGTGGCTCTGCGGTCATTTTCAGGAGGCCGATTATGTGGTATTTTTTTATACTAAGTTGAAAATTATTACACGTTTCTTACTAATGTTTATTTAATTTTTTATATTTCATTTGAATTTCAACAAATACGTTTTATTTTTTGTATAACAGAAGATGGCCAAAGCAAATAAGGGCAATAGCCTTAAAAAAAATACAAAAAGTGATTATTCTCATCGGTGTGGATGTGTGTCCTTGTGCCAGAATTCACACGCTCTAATTCGTGACAATAAGCTGGAAGGAGAGAATATGCCTCCTCTACTGAACCTCTAGTGGACATTAGAGCTAACTCCCTCGATCTCCAAGCTTTGCAATAATTAATGGTGACACCAAAGTTCTGTTTCACATATTTGATTATATCACTTGGTGTGTATATTGTGCGAGAATCTTTCAACTTCCGTTTCACTGCATTACCAACGAGTTTAGCACTTGCGTGACGATGCTTGTCATGTATAAAACTCATATCACATTCATGGACCGGATTATATTTCACAATCATGAAGTTCTTTTCTCCATAACTAGATGCACGAAGCCGCCATGGGCATGGACCTTGAGAACAAACCACAACCAATTGACTCTTGCAAGACGGCTTCACCTTAAATTCAAAGTGACCTCTCACTGCTGCCAACTGTAACTTGTTGGACAGTGCTTTCTTACTAGAGAAAATTTTCCCAACTTCCAATTTTGGATCCCAATTATTCCGTGAATACGCACTTTCAATATCTTCTTCTTCATCATTTACAATACCCAAATTGTGCACGTTTTTTTCACCCATTTGCCTCCAATTATGTCGAATAGAAAGTTCAGACGTTGTTCCGAAACCCGTCACACCCACTTGTGAAAATGTCCCCAAATGGGCCAAAATAGGAGGGGTTGAGTGCATTCGCAAGCCATTCATTTCCGTACCATTATCACCACTATGCATCCCCTCCACCCCTGTAAAATCAATCATGTCTAAATATTCTGTTCCAGAATCACCATGTATATCACCATTGCTTTCAACTATGGCATTTGAAGAACAGACCATCCGACTCATATCCGTCGTGATATGCATACGATCACCTACGACATTTGTCACTCCGCTGTCTTCTATGCTCACCAATAAAGGAGCCACTTTCGAAGGAATTACATCACAAATGTACTTAATAAAAAATTTAATATCATCATTATCCTCAATCTTGATATGCTTACACTCATTCGAGGATATTGAAACTTAGAACTTTAAACAAAGCTTGTCTTCCCTGTTGTATGTATTAACAATCTTATGCACCCGTTCCAAAAGCTCACCAAACGTGATGTTTCGCGAAACTATTACGCCTTTTGAGTCACCGCCTTCATATGTGCACATCTTCTTTGAGGTTACCCATTTTCCATTGTAGCAAACCCAAATTGCAATTGTGTCCATTTCTGACCATCATAAAATTTCCTTTTATTAACACATGTTAAGCTACCAATAAAAAATCTATCAACTAGTGGATAAACCATATAGATAAAACATCAATTAAACATCCGTAACCAACAATTTCAAAACATCAGTATTATGTAAAGTGAAACGGTTCAGCTAGACTAGCTGTGTTTCAAGCTCCAGCAAGGAAGGCATGTGTCAAGAACTCTTAAAGTTAAATCCAACCCAAAGCCATTAACCTAGGGTATCCTATTACTAACTAATTACTTACAAATTGCCAAACCTTGATTGTCCAAGGTTGTTTCATATTGAATATCATACCACCCAAAAGAGTGAATACATTACTTTCAAGGAGATCTGCAAGTTCAAGTCTCAATCACAAAACAGGTATACATCATTTCAAAGACAAATCATAAGCATAAAACAGTGTATCCAAGTCCAAGAGCTTAACAACCAAAGGAAATAGTTGGTAAATTTCATTCAATCACAGAAATAGCAAGCCACAACAGAAACCCATTAATGTCTCATTCAAAATAGTGAAAGCAATCACCCAATAATCTCAATCAATTAAAGAAACCCAAAAAAATACAAAACAAAACTCATATCAGAACTCACCCCAGTGAAGATCGACGGTGAGGTGTCGTGGCTTTGTGGTGGAAGTCGACGACGGAGGTGGAAAGTCAAGACTATGGCTTTGTTGTGGAGGCCGACAATGAAGGTGGTGAGTTGTGCCTTGGCTAGGGTCCGGTTCCAAATTTGGGGTTCAACCTTGAGGTTGAAATCAGCTCCTAGTTGGAAGACATAAGTAAGAGGAGATAAATTTAGGGGAGATTCTATGGTGGTGGAGGTGGATTTTGTGAGGTTTGGCAGAAGGAAGAAGAGGAAGAGAACGAGCAAAGACTGAGAACAAAAAAAAAAAGGGTGAAGGATGGGCAATAGGCTGTCAATATGGAGTTTTTATAAGGGGCATTTGTGATGGGATTTCAAAATAAGGATATTAATGAATAAATTAGGTGAGCCAGGGGTAAAGCCGCCAATTTCCCTAATATTTATTGCAAATCAGATTGGTTCGTTGGTCGGACGACCCAGCTTTGGTTGAATCCTTGAACTCTTGGTCAATTTTCTTTGCCTTCGACGCTTGCCATTTTTTGTCTTCCACCAAAGAAAATTAATCAAAATATCAGTTATTCATCTGAGCTTTATGCTTTACCCTTTAATCTTTTTTGTGTAGAAAATAGTGTGTTATCTCTTTTATCGTGTGTTAAAGATGAATTGGCTCGTCTGTAGGTGGGATGGTAAAGAGGTGGGGAAGAAGGGAAAGAGCTTTGCCGTGAAAAGGAAGTCAAATGGATTTCTCGGGTAGTTTTTTTCCCCCTTATACAGGGGCATCACTATAATAAGTTACACATTATTAACTGTAAGGGGCTTGTAAGTCAAGTAGTTAAGAGTATTTACCAATGCATTCTAGAAAAAAAATGGTATTTCATACGTTTGTCCCTCAAAGTCTCTTATAGGCGAGCAGTTATGTCCTCAGATTTTAGTAAAAGGATTTTCTAGCAAACAGATGTGAGATAGTTGCAATGAAAAGGCTTGAATGGGAAGAAACATTTACGCCTTGACATGGGGGAATAGTTTAGACTAATCCAAAAGATTGAGGTGCAATTTTGGCCCAAGCGGAGTTTACAAGTTTGGGTGGCAACGGGTAAGGGTTGCCATATGTGATAAATGTTGGAAAATGACACCTTCATCCCTTTATATGATCGCATATGTGGTAAAATTTGAGAAATCCATCGAATGAAGCTCTGTGTAAGTAGTATATATATGATATTTCCTTGCCAAACACAGATATATAATGATTATTCAATCTAATATAATGTACAAGAACATTCCATTTGAGTAACAAGCGTTCTCCTTGAACCCTCAACTCATAATTTAGCTGCAAGTAATTCAATACATATTATGACAGAAGCTTTTTTGTAGTGCGAGCACAAACACATATAGCTTGGTTAAACTCCCCATCTTATGGAATGTCCACAATTATAAATAAATCTGCAATTTATAGCCATTTTTCATCATCACTCCACAGATGCAAAACAATAAATTCTAACATGTCAAACAAATGCAGTGCAGTCAAACAAACATGAATTATAAGAATTAACACCAACAGTAAAACAAATACATAAGGTATCAAAACAACAGTCACTAGTTTAAACCAAAATATCAACAACATAATACAACAATGTTCATAATATAAGTGCATCCCAGTTATTTTTCAGCGAATTCATAATTAAGCCATTGAAGCTTAATGTCAGGATCTTTCATGTAAGTGAACATAGTCAAACAATATGGTTGAATATTTTCAGATATATTTCATTCTCTGAAAGGAGGTATTTATAATACAAGGTTACAAACCCTAATAGGGTTAAACTAGGTAATAAGAGGAATCCTAATTACATAATATCTATACAAAAGGAAATAAATAAAAACCTAATAGAATAAGAAAGAAATATCCTAATAGGGCTAGGATATCTCGCCAACAAACATCTCTCTCGTCTTCAGATAAAAATAACCGAGTTGCAAACAACCACAATTTGCTCCCTGGCTCTGCTCCAGGTGAAGATTGAATTGCTTGCATCACTTCAGGAATGCTACTGCCATGTACACCTTCCTCCAATTTAAAAGTTACAGAACTACTACTGTCAACTAACTCAAGAAGGTGATCAATCTTTTCTGACAATTTCACAGTGCCTCCAGCCTTCTGCCCACCTATAGCAACTCTTTTGCCTTTCTTTTCTTTCCTAACTTGAGTGTCAGGTTCTTGAACTGTTCTCCATTTCCCCCTCCCTGATGACCTTTTTGTAGCTTGAGTGGTCAAAATTGGGATGAACTGTTCAGAATCACCGCTACCCTTGAGTTTAATGGCATCATCTTTGGATGCTTCCTCACTTTCAGATGGAACACCAAACGAGGATGCCTTAGCATGTTCCCTGGTGGTTCTGGTCTTCAAGAACATCCTATCTAGCTTCTCCTCCATCTCAGGATTAATGCCTTTGTTTCGAAATTTTGCATAATTAGAATCTACCTACATTTTAGAGAGATGCGACTATTAGAAAAGATTCATGATGATATAATTAAAGACAACTTTAAAAACTAAAAAGAAATTTGCACACCCGAACTCTAGGGAGCTTTAGTTTTAAACCATAATATAGTTTACTAATTTAGTAGAAAGAAATACAATTTAGTCTAATTAGCAAAAGGCCAAACACCAAAATGTAACAAAAATACCATTACAAAATATGAAAATTACAACATATGCCATTTTCAGTATTTAGTTTTAAACCAAAGCTGAAAAACGACATCAAACCAAAACTGAACCAAAACTGAATCAAATTATAATTAAATAAAAACTGCAATGTAGTTTCCAATACTGCAATGCAGTTTCCAGTTTCCAAAAGTCCAATTTTGAGTTCCCTTGCTCTTGGGTAGTTCTACTCTTCTCTTGCCCACCCAATTCCTCATCTGGGTAGCCTCTACTCTTCAAATTGGTGAGGTTGAAGGCCAGGGAAAGAGCAAAAATCCAATTATAATTACCAAAACTGCAATGTAGTTTCCAAAACTGCAATATAGAAATTAACCAATTAAACCTCAAAATTTCTGAAATCTTACCCAACTAACAGCTAGATCGTGGAAAATAGCTAGAGAACCATATCTCAATCAAAGGATTTGAGGGCCGGAGGAGAGAGATCGAGGGATTGGAAAACTGAGTAAAAATCCGATCAAAACCGGGGTTTTCCGGCAAAACAGCAGCAGCAGAGGTAGGAGGAAGGTTGGAGCTGGCTTGGGGTGCGACGCCGGTCAAAACTTGACTAGTCCGGTGGCTGGGTGGCTGACGTGACAGTGGTTGGGGGGTTTTGTCGGTGTCGGTCGAAACAGAGGGGAGGAGAAAGGGAGAAGACGCGGAGGGAGAGAGAGAGAGAGAGAGAGAGAGAGATCTGAGAAACTAACGAATTTGGGTTAGGTTTTTAAATGAAAAGGGTATAATTGTCTTTTTAATGACTAATGTAAGGTGGGTCAACAAATCTGGTCTTCCTCTTTGGCCTAATCCAAAATAACAATTCTTTTCAAGGTATTAAAACCCAAACCAAAATATCAAATGTCTTAAATACTAATAAGTAAAGTTATCTATGTCTAATACCTAATTTTCCTTGAACTCTACTATGCCACCATTCATCAGATGCATCAATGGTATTCTTTGTGGGGTTCCATCCTAAACTAGTTTCCTTTCCAATTAGTTCTTTTCACATTTTCCATTCAGCTTTAAGTGAATCCCACTTATTTTTCAGTTGTGGTTTATCATGGTCGTTTCCTGTCTCTTTACTCAAGTGTGCAACCAAATTTTTCCATCCAACTTTGCTAAAGTGAGTGTCAGGAGGATGTCCTGCCTCCACCTCCTTAATACATAGGTCACAGAATATAGCTACACTTAGATCATTCCATATGGTCGCAGCTTGTGATCTACTTCCAACCTTTTCAGCACAATTCATCTTATTGTTCTTCCTTCCCATCTGTGTTTATATGCATATACATGTATATAACTGTAAGTCAAATGTATTGATTAAAGAAAATATCATATGTATACAATTATATGTATATAGTCAAACAGAGATATGAGACAAACAGCCACCATTTATGTTTTTCTTCACATTACAACTGTAAAGCTCCTTTTCACGTTTGATGGCCCCTGGTTTGTTTCTTTCGAGTACATTAATGATGTCAACTGGACAAGCCTACACAAAGTGTCTTTCATCCAATAAGAATTATATGCAGTACAATACCACCAGCTTTGGTGTGCTGTCTAATCAGACCAAAAAAAAAATTCAGGACTCAGGAACACGCTTCCTAATATTTGTTTTGCTCTTGAAATTTTGATCAGTAGTCTAGTTAGTTGATATCTGATGCATGAGATGGGTGATGACACGGAAAAAGTACTTCTTCATGCTTGTTTCTGTTTGGGCCTAATTTGACGCACCCAGTCCAAGAAATCAAAAGCCCATATCAATTTTGGACAGCCACCAACGTTCCTTAAATAAATGGGCCAGGACCACATACTCAACCCAACATTGGAGGCCCAGAAACTATCAAACCACGAGGATGACTTGGGCTTCGAAGAAACCCAAAATTGGGCTTAGCATGTTCAAAATAAAAAAGATGAGCCCAAAAGAGAGACAGACCCACATGACCTCCTGACTTGGAAAAGTTAGCAATTTCAACTGGGATTGATAAAAGAGTTAATAGGGGCAGGTATAAAAGAAGGACATCTCTAGAGAAACCCTGCCGCCAAAAGATCAAATCCCTTTTTGTATATTCAGAGATATTTTTTCTGCTCCAAAGAAGACTTCATTTTCAAGGGATACGCAGACTATGTTCTCTAAAAGGAGATAAGCAGAAAACAGGGAGTTGTTCAAAACTGGAAAATCAAACTTACCATCACAGTTTGAAACTCTTACAAAGCAGTTAAAATTAAAAGAAGGGTTAGGTTCCCTATAAAAAATACAGGAAAGTGATTGACTCAGGAACTGACTATTGAGGGCTTATCTGTCAGAATTGATAAAATCCCCTTTTTCTTTGCATTTAAAAATGAAAGATCTTTTGAGAATTTTTGCCGCCCATTATTAAAAGAATTAGAACTCCTACTCCAAAAAACATTTCTTATAAATATAGGAGAGGGTGAACAGACCAAAGGACAATCAACCAAACAACCAAAAAATCAGTCAAAAAGACAAAAACTCAAAATGATCACTTGATCTCAAAAAACCTTCAAACAAACTGAGGTAACCAAAAGCTCATTAAGCCACAAGAAAGAAGCCAGCTACAAATCGAAACTTCCAGTTTCAGACTTAGAAAAAATCATTCAAAACGAGATTCTCTCGTTACAAATTTGGTTCAGCAAAAACCAAAGCAAGCAGAGTCTGGGTTTTTACAAATATGAAAACCTGACTAAGCAGAACAGGTACCACAGTGCAGTTCCAGCTCAGTAATCCTCAAGTCCAGCCACTTATGCTTCTTTCAGATTGAAAAGGCCGCAGTTCTGCCCGTTCAAAAAGCCTTCTAGGGCTTGAAATAGATTAAAGCTCTGCCAAATTCAAACTTTGGTATCGATTTACAGCTGAAGCTTAGCCGGTGAAGTTGTTAACAGTCCAGTCCAGCACAGGCATGTCCAATCCAGCCCGGATCAAAAGCATTTACTTAGACAGAAATGGAAGTCCATCCCTCTTTTTGTTTTTCTAGAGTCATTTTTTCCCTTTTGAGCTTTGTAAAAGAGAGTTCTGCCTGAAAAAGTTTCACTTTCTTATCATTTATTCTGGCCAGAACTATCAGTTTTGTACTGTGAAAAATTATGAAGTCCTCACCAGTCTGAGGCAAGAAAAGAACTTACTTGGGAGATATTCCTCACCCAAATTCACAATCGCTTGTTTAGAAATCAGTAACTTCGGGCGCAAGTTATCTATTTTTAAAGAAGTCTGCTAGGATTTTTCATTGCTAGCAGTGGCATGCTCGCACACTAAAGAAAGTTGACTTGTTGACCAGTCAATGGTTTTCAAGGCAATGAGGAACTTTGCCCTACCATCACAGGAGACAAATCAAAACGGGTGAACAGTTTCCAGAGTTCCAATGGAGTTGAATTCAATAATATACCAAAAACATGGTTGGTATGTCATCCATGCAGATAAAATATGGTGACGTTACACCACAGTTTTAGCACACGATCACTAGGTGGAGAATATTACCATGAGGCCTTCAAAGCTCTTGAAGATGTCACCTTCAGTCTCATCAGCCGGTCTTTAGCAATCTGGCAAGAACTATTTCTATAGTAATGAACTTTTGAGGTTGCCTGCTGGGTAAAAAAAGCACTAATTTGTAACGAAAACTGCTTAACCAAACTATTAATAAAAATTTATGTTAAGATGAGAAGAAAAGTGTTACAACCTCTAAACTTAAAATGTTTGGGGAAGGTGATGAAGGTGTAAAAAGGACAAGTTAGATTTTGAGTTCACGGAAACAGATCTGTAGAGAAAAAGAAAAGTAAATGTATAGCAGTTGGCAAATTTTTTAAGTCATTGATAAAACATACAAAGTAGTTTATCCATCGCATATATCTTCATCACTCAGATAAATGCAAGAGGAAAAAAAATTTATAGTGAAAACTGACATCCATTTCAATTTGTTTGTCCGCTTTTCAAATATGAAAATCAACAAGTTATGGTCAAAACTCATATCAACGTAATTGAGTGTGGGCAAGTAGTCCATCAAAGATACACATCCAAAACAACAAAAACCATCAGATTTCCCACAAAAAGAACCCTATCTGATAATAGACTATTACATAACTGCTGCTTTCCAATCTACAATTGTAAGAGAGTAGAACCCAAAATTCGGATGAAACTGAAGCCCAAAGTGAAGATCAAAATCTAACTCCATCCCATATCAGCTCCACCTCCACTTTACTATAATTGTCAAAATCCTCTTCTGCTACTCCACCAAAATTATCCACCTTAAGCCCTTCACACAAGTGAGAATAGCATCTAGCTGGAATTAGCCAACTCAAATTTAATTCTCTGAATCACACAGCTTGCATCTTCACATAGATTATCAGACAGATGGTCCAAAGTTGCTGAATACCCCATGAACTATGAACACAAGGGGTTATATCAAATTAACCTTGGAACTTTCGCACCATTGTAAAGTCCCTCAAGAACTAGGAGATAATGTTGAATAGCCACCTCTGTTATCCCATACAGCCAACAACAGACAAGGCGTGCTTATGATTATCACGGGTAATGGCTTGTGTTTCCCTAATAACAGCAACCTAACATATTCCAACTTCCTTGAAAGCAAAGACAATGGAATACTATGAAATCCATCCACAAAGAAATGGCAGAAAGCAAATTGCTATGCAGATGAAACATACGCCTAAATATGATGGATGAAAGAGAAGAGGGAGATAACCACAAATACTCAAAAGGGCACGAAAATCTCAATCAGTTATATCAAAACAAAGTTTAGCCTCATCCCAGGGACCATTGATTTCAAATTTGTATTCTTGCATCCTTATAAGCCAATATGGACAAACCACAGTTACAGAAATCAACAATCCTAACAACATCACAAAAAGTAACAAACGCAGAGTATAAACAAAAGCCAAGGTTGCGATCATGAGACAAAAAGAAAACCAAAGGTGCAAACGGAAGGAATACTTCTTAATACAGTAAGTAACCAACGATTTGATTCTTAAAAACCGTCCATCCGCCAAGTTTTCGGTTTGTGGTCCTTCTTGGGTTTCTTCTGTTTGCCTTTTCCATGCTGCATGGGGGCTATTCCTTGTATAAAGGAAGCCAATTCCATCTTCCTGGCAGTTTTCCCCTGCTTCATGGAGGCTTTTTCCTGCTTCATGGAGGCTTTTCTCTGCTTGGCTTCTTTCTGCAAAACCCAATTCGATTATGATCAACTAAACTCAAGGGCTACTAAAAACACTTAAGACATGCAAACAATTGAGTCTCTTGATTCCTGGTCATTAAATAAATAAAAAGATTTCATGTAAACACATTTTTCACCTTTGCCAACTGGCTAGTATGAAGCTCACTATGCGTCAACTCCCACATCAACAAATTCTCATCTAGAGTTGGTTTGGTTTCCTGTTCAGGCAGAGTGGTTTCATCTTCTTGTTTTGGTGGGTTCACGCTAGCTGTACTATGCCTTTCTACGCATTCATAATCCCTTTCCATGGGTTCGTAATCCCCTTTCTCACTGAGGGTCATAATCATCATAAAATCATATTTCTAAGCGTTTTGACACATACAAAATATAACAGAATCCAACGCACAAATTAATATTGCTGATGAAAACACTAAATGTGAAGAAAGCTTACAGAGTGAAGCCGAAATTAATGAAGAACCAATCACGGCCCTCGATCTCTGCACGAAGAACACTTGAATGTAAGGTCTTGATCATATGCCATCCCACTTCTTTAACAAGAATTTGAAATGTGGTGATACAAAGATGTTGAACATCGCTATGTTCTTCGATACTGCCAGTCTTAACATGTAATAAGTCCTGGTTCCCCAAATGAATCAAATAGTCTGACTTGTACTCATAAAACGGCAATGGCGGATTTGCAATCTCCAGGCCGCGCAATCTCAACACGTTGCTTAGTGAATATGCAACACCGCCATCCGCATCTTTGTCCATCCTCAAGGAGAATCCTATAATCTCATCCTTTTCAAACACATGTAAGGCATAGATATTCTCGCCTACAACTACGGCTCTCCCTCGGAAAGGAGCATAAGCAGAAGAGTCAACTTTCACTCGATTCCAATCCCCTCTACCCACGTGAAAAGCAGCAAGGCCGAAGTCTTTTTTTAGGTCCCAAAATGAATACAAAATAACTCCATAACATACAGCATAACCCATTAGATCCATAGGAAGGTCATCAGAAAATGGAAATGGAGGCAGTTGTTGCCAAGCCTTCCTAACAGGATCATACTTCTCAAAGGATGGATCTGGATCTGCAATGAAAGACGATGTATCTTCAAGATAATAGAGTCCATCATATGCGGACACAACTGTTCCAGACCGCTTACGCTCTAAGGTAGGAGGTATTAATGAATCTAATTTCCGATGCTTCGTATCAAATACATACCCTCCAAATGACATATCACGAGGTCTATCGTCACTGTCCTGTGTAAATAAATATGTTTGAGACAGGTTGAATATTCTTGCACTCTGAACTATATGATTGATCTTAGCAGTAGGTTTAAGCAGTGCGGGTACCTCTCCCCCCACATCATCAACTTCTCCCCTGTGTTTGAATTTCACTTCATATATTGCATGACAACATTTGCCCTTAGTAAAAGACACAATTAGAAACACAGATCTATCTTCCCCTTGATTTACAGTCATTGATGCATGGTCCCGATCCATGAACAAGCTGGACAGAGAAAAGAGATAAATAGAACACGTCAAATTAATCTTTTCAAACACCCACCTACCTAGAGAGAATTAATGAATGAAGCAAGGTTAAAGCTACATCATCTACTTTAGTGAGCACATATATACATACGAATAAATACAAACAAAACAGTAAAAATGCCAGTATCTATAAATATACTTCACTAATTTCCTACAAACTGCGAATGGGAGTGTAGAGTAATTGATACAGGATAATTACATACAAAGTTCAATTCACAGAACCAACAACGTATATTACAGGGGGTACATAAGCTCCCTCACGGGTGAAATCTATAAACCAATTGAAATTTATTAAGAATATGTAACACAGGTGAACTGAATGGTTGGTAGCAAAATCTTTGAATAATAATTATGCAGCGATGAGAGAAAACTTAAGCAACTTCTTTGAGAAACTAAACAAAAAGAAAATTGATCGAAAATTTTGGAAAAATAAAACAACAATCCACTGACCTTGGGTGGTTGGGACTGCCGTCAATCACCATCGTTTCGGATGGAGTGGGGCTAGTACTACTGGAGCATATTAGGCGAAACTCCTCCATTGTTGATTTCTTCAAATTGACCAGAGATTTCTGGATCTCCGATAACTCCGACGAGAGAAAGGCATGGTTCTGAACATCTTGGCAAGGGGTGAGCTCAGCGGTAGCGGAAGGGGTGCTGCGAAGCTCCTCCAATTTTGATATTAGCAAATCAAATTGGTCCCAAGAAAACGTGGCAGGATGACTAGATATTTTCCAATCAGCCATGATTATGGTTTATTTACTGGTGGAAAATTCTAGAGGCTGCTGCTGCTGCACAAATTAAGGATGAAAGGACGAAATTATCACATTTGCAATTACGTTTCTACCCTTTTCTATAAATTTCAACTAATATAAACAACAACAAATGTTAAAAAAGTCCTTCCAATAGCAAATGATAGTTTTTTTATCGTTCTTTATTGTAATAAAATGTTTTTCTCTCCATTCCTTTTCTTTGCCAAAAATTCATACAACTGAGTGGATATATAAGCATGTTTCACAAATATAAAAAAACGTATTTTCTTATTACTAGGCAAGTGTTCAAATTGGTCCATCTCTCCTTTAATAAAAACAGAAACTAACCAATAAAAACAGACCTAGCATGCAGTATAACCTATTTAACAAAAAGAAACATAAAGCATAATTAATACAGCAGCATAACAACAGAATAGCAGCAGCAGAAACAGAACCTAGTAGTTTCACATAACCTAATTTCATAAAACAAAAATTAATTTAGAAAAACAGAACCACCAAGGACAACCAAATAATCACAACAATATAATTTAACAGAAGAACCTAATTGGTAGCAGCCCTAATTAGTTTAATGAAACTAACATTTCATAATTTCTTTGTCAATTTCAAATAATCATCACAGCACAACATAAACTAATTGGTTGCAGCCCTAATTCGACAACCCTAAACCCTTAACAGAAAAAATATATCATCACATCAACCTCAACCACCAAATCGACAAGCCTAATTTTTAAATTAAAAAAACATAAATTTAATTTAGAATAAACCCTAGATTCAAAGGAAGATGATGCTCTCACCTTTAACTGATATGAGAGAGAAACCCACAGAAGAAATCGCAGGAGAGGAATAGATTTTGTCGGCGATCATTAACTGAGACTGAGAAACATAGAAAAATCGAGATAAGAAGAGAGAGGAAAGAGAGAGTTAGCGGAGCAAAGAACCGACGGGGAAAAAAAATAACAAGAGAGAGAGAGAGAAAAGCTGACCTGCGTGCAGGGCTGGAGGCGGCGCGGTGGCTGATCGACTGATAGTGAGGATCGAAGTAGAGAAAAGAGAGAGAGGAGGGGGGGGGGGGGGGGGGGTGTTTCGCCGGAGAAGAGAGAACCTGAGAGTGAGAGAGAGAACGAAAACCTAACCTAACTCGCGCATTCAGACCAGGAAAAAATAAATAAAAAAACCTAACTCGCCCATAAGGCTTATTTGGGTGTAATCTTGTGCTTCCCGGCCTATTGTAATCTCTACAAACATCGAATTAAAAACTGCCAAATGCATTAAATATAACTAACCTTTCCGCACGCACATTTACCCATGCGAGAGACTTTTTAAATATATATATACATATATATTAGAATTAAAAAAGATAATGAGTAGTTGTGTTCTATAAAAATAGGATCAATTATCCGATTTTTCTTTTAATCTTTTTTTTTAATATGAAAAAGTGTGAATTTACCATATTATCCTCATTTAATTAATAATTTCAATTCTTAATGTTTGCATTAACCAATGGTATTTTCTAGTATTTTGAATGTTTTACCATTTTCTACCTTTTGCTTTATATATAGACTAGCCTCTCTGCACGCGCTTCCGCTTCTGCGAGAGGCTTTTTTTTAAACAAAATTTATTTTATTTTAAAATTAAAAAAGATAATGGGTAGTTGTGTTCCATAAAAATAGGATTTATTATTAAAATTTTATTTTATTTTTAATTTTTTTAATATGAAAAAGTGTGAATTTACCATATTATCCTCATTTAATTAATAATTTTAATTCTTAATATTTGGATTAACTATGGGCATTTTATGGTATTTTGAATGTTTCACCATTCTCTGCCTTTTGCTTTATATATATAGATAGATAAATATACATATGAAATCTCTCTTTGTACCCTTGGTTGTTGGTTCTTTGACTGATACAAGCATAGAAACCGGCTTATTATACACATTTTTCTAGACAAGTGCAACATTGCAATTTTCCACACAAATGCATTACAATTCCTATTTGCTTAAAATGGCTAAATTGTTATTCGAATTTTCCTGAAAAGGGGTAGAATCGAGTGAGGGCTTCAGATAACGATTTCTTTAGAAGCTTGGATTTTTCAGCAAACAAAGAATGATGTTCAAAATTATCGATCTCATCACTACTGCTGGGATAGAAGAGAATTAGTGGGATATGAATATCAGGTTGAAACTGATCAAAACCAGAGAGGCCCAAACTTCTAAGGTGGTGAGGAGTTGGAGATGATGGCTTAACTGTGTGCTTGTGAATTACTTCAACCTTGATTTCTGAAGCCATCTCTTGTTCCGGGCTTGAGTTTCATAACTTAAGACCCTCCATATAAAGAGGCAGAGTCACTAGAATCACCGAATGACAGCTCATCTGCAAAAAGTAAGCTATCCTTTTGTATCTTTCTCATTTGAACATAGGATCAATCTGTAAGTTTTTTTTGGATTATCTAAAGGCACATTAAGTGTTTGGCCTTCAAGGGCCGGCCTTGACATATGCATGAAGACAACAGGTAAAGATAAACTATCATTTTCCCTTTTCTATTTTTATTTTTTAAATTCTTCCCGCGTAATCATAATTCATCTACTTCTCTATATCCAATGAATCGATACTATATACTAGCTAGAGTAGCACTTATGCATGCACACTCTGTCTATACATATTGCAAACATTATATATAAACTCAAGCAGAATCTTGTAATAATGGGAGACCATGAAACCCAAGATTTTTTTCAACAAAATTGAGACTACCGGCAACACTATGAAGGAGGCAAACTCGTTGGCGGAAATAGGAATTTTTTTTATTTTTTATTTTGTTCATTTGGTAGACTGCCAATATATGGAGGAGGGAGATTCAAACTGTGTAAGCCCGGATCAAGAGGTGGACTTATCCCACCAAGTCATCAGAAAGAGTGTTTTGCTAGCTCTGTGTACAAAATGGGAAATCCTGCAATACCAACTTCTATGCATTAACACTTTGCAACTATATCACCAAGCTCTAAAGGGGAAAGGGGAGCAGAACACAAACCCTCTTGACAGATTACTTGTTCACATTCATTTCAATGCTCAAATTTTATATCCGAAGCACTATGAGTAATATATAGAACTGCAGGTGTTTAAGTGAGAAAGCTCAAGTTTATTTTTTAATTGATTGCTTAGAAGAAATGAAAGGCTACAACACAACTACCCAAGGAAACTAAATTGCAGGCATATTTTTTGCTACTAACACTTAAATGACAGTTGGATTTAGAGAAGCGTATGCAAGCAGCTCCTCATTGCTTTCAATTATGGTCATGTCTTCTTCTTTCAACGTCACCGACGCTTCTATGCCTTCCCCATCGCTCAAATCCATCAACATAACTGTATTCTTTACTGTACTACAAGTACTCACCCACGATGGCTTTCCCCATCCAAATTCGGTTTCGTACAAGGGAAGCCTGCACCAGCTGCTGCAAGTATTGGTTTGTAAATCATCCCTTTCTGCAAGGTTGCCAGACCCTTTAATGGCTTGAAATATATCCTCACCACTAACACCATTGGGATACTTTTCCTTGTATTGCTCAATACCTTTCCTGAGTTTAACAACCAAGCTTTCAAATTTTACCTAACTTTCCATTGCCATTGCTGCAAACACCCACACCAAATTCCCCAATATGTTTTCTGCCGAGCCCTGCGCCGATCTCTTGCACATATTCACAACTGGACACCACATAGATGGCTTTATAACACCCAACTTTGATCTGGATGCTTGTATTATGCATTTCCAAATGAGTGCAGACACTACTTCAACCCGTGTGGGGTTTGGCACTATGGTGGCAGCTTTGGACTTGAGAGCAGCAATCTTTGAGGCACGGTTTCACTGGCAGCTTTGGACTTGAGACACTGCTTCAAATGAGTGCTGACACTACTTCAACTTGCATGGGATTTGACACGGTTTCACTGGCAGCTTTGGACTTGAGAGCAGCAATCTTTGAGGCATCAAACACAAATCTCTTTGTTACACAATTTTCTATAGCGAATTCCACAGTTGGTTGGGGTGAGTTGAAAAAATCTTGTGGTGGGAAGAGAGTAGATGCAACACCAAACTCTGTAGGAAGAAGAACATGATCAGTAGTACTGGCTGAGCCAAGGGCAATCGCAGCCCAGCCCAGCTTTTGGTTGGGGTGAGTTGAAAGAATCTTGTGTTGGGAAGAGAGTAGATGCAACACCAAACTCTGTAGGAAACAGAACATGATCAGTAGTACTTGTTGGAAAAATGGCTCACATTTAGTATGCAAGTGAAGGAGTGAGCGACCGGTCACAAGGTTTGGGCGACCGGTCGTTTTTGCACAGATTCGAAACTGGAGAAATCGCAGGAAGCGACCGGTCGCAATGTATCTGCGACCGGTCGCCAGTTTGCTGTGCTGTCTGGTTTCCTGCACGTTTTCAAGTCCTCCTTGGTGTGCTACCACTTTCTACCGACTTGCAAGGATTTTATGGATCACTTCTGAGGTAATAGAAGGTGGCAAGCAGCTGGAAAGTTTGGGAGAACACTTTGGCAAATTGGTGACTTGTTTCAATGAGTACCTACCCTATGGCTCTAGATAGGGTGGCTGAGTTTGCAGCTATTATTGACTAGCTTTTGGTCTGCCCAAGTTGTGGTCTAAGTCTGGAATCCAAGGGCAGAACGTGGGAGAACAAGATGGAGCCTTCTCCAAGGTCCAAAGGCTTGTCTATTAAAGGGAAGGGGAAGCAAGACAGCAAGTGTGGCTTAATTGCCCAAGGGTGGACAAGTTCACCTAAGGGTGACTTAGTTCACCAAGGGAGTGCTCTTTATTCCTCAAGGGAGTGGTTAATCTCAGGTGGTCAAGTAGCTGGGAGCTATTGTGTTCCAATGGAGGCTATCTCACCAAGGTGTGGTTAAGTTCATCAAGGGATGGTCTTTATTCTCCAAGGGGTGATTAAGTTCACAAAGGGTGAGGGTAATTGTAATACCATCAAGGGTGTTTTAATCATCAAGGGAGGAAGTGTTGTAGTCATGAGAGTCTAGACACCCAAAGGGGGGAAACACCAAGGGTTGTGAGAGTGTTCACAAGTGCATCAAAGTGTTGAGCAAGGGGTGTGAGAGAAAAGAGAGCTTGGGGAGAGAATAGAGTTCTAAGGGGGTTTTCTGTGTAAAACCAAAGTTGTAACTTATTCTTTCATTAGTGAATTTCTCAAGGGGATCACCAAGAGGATGTAAGCAATTGCTGAACCTCTATAAATTCTTGTGTCACTTTGTGCTTGGTTGTTTCTCAAATGTGTGTGTGTGTGATTCATCCATCCACTTTGTGTGTGTCACAAAGTCCATCAACAACAAGATCATTAGGGGAGGGTGAGTTGAGTTTTGTGCTCAATTCTCAACAGTACTGGCTGAGCCAAGGGCAATTGCAGCCCAGCTTTTGATGAATGTGCTCAATGTCGAGGCATCGGTGACCTTATGTGAAATGCTGACCCCAATTGTCAATCCGCCACATTCAAACAAGTTGACTTGAACTAGAAGAAGATGGCCAGCCTCAGCTTGTTTGGATTCTATTGCAGTTGGAATCAACTGTTTCAGGATCCCGAAATCGGGTTTGTCCAAAACCTTTGATGTGGGACAGTAGACTTTTGGGATTCAATAAATCCAGCCCCATGGTCATTGTAGCTGATTGAGACATTATATTCAAATTCCCCTGCAAAGACATAGAAGTGAGTGAGGGCTTCAGATAATGATGTTTTTAGAAGGTGTGATCTTTCAGAAAACAAAGAATGGTGATCAACCTCATCATCACTATTGTTGCTGGGATACAAGAGAGGTAGTGGGACATAAATTTCAGGAGTTATCTGATCAAAAATAGAGAGCTTGGATTTTGCAAGATGGTGAGGAGTTGGAGAGGACGGCTTAATTGTTTCCTTGTGGATGATTTCAACCTTGATCTCTGAAGCCATCTTTTGCTCCACACTTGGATTTTCGTAGCAAGACCTTCGATGTAAAGATGCAGAGTCAACGGCAGCTCCTCTGTAATTGGGAAAACTTCATTCATTTATGGCATCATCCATTGTTTACTTTACCATATGTGACTTGTGGAACAGAAAAATTATTAAAGGAGGACAATGATTTTGGACAATTATTCAATACCATTGCAACAGATTGAATCATTATAATTGAACTTTCATGCAAAGGGATAGAAGTGGGTGAGGGTTTCAGACAATGATCTTTTGAGTATCTTGGATCTTTTGGCTTCCGAAAGATGTTGATCTCAGTATTATTGACCTCATCATCTGTAATATCATTGGGTTAGAAGAGTAGTAGTGGGACATAAATCTCAGGTTGAAGCTGATAAAAAACAGAAAGGTTGGTGTTTTGAAGGTGGTGAGGAGTTGGAGAGGATGGTTTAATTGTTTCCTTGTAAATGACTTCAAGCTTGATCTCTGAAGCCATCTTTTACTCCAAACTTGAGTTTCATAACAAAGACTCCCCGCCCTCATCATATAAAGACAGGTTAGAATTTTGATTAGGATTTCGAAATACAGATTCTTATTGGAGCCATTAATGCGTAGCCGTTTGTCTTTCTCTCCATTACTATGACAGGTTATTGTTTGTCCCCTTAAATATGGCAATGACATCCTTATTTTGTACGGTTTGAACATCTTCTGCCTTCAATACCAATGGTATAACAATTACTTAGTATGATAAAGAGGAATGAAGTTATTAACAGTTAAATAAGTCATAATTTAATGATTTTATTAGAGAACTAACTCTCTTTATAAAGACTCATTCTCTAATAATACTTTTAAGACATGTTCAGAGAGTTGGTTAGATTAGATATAAATGGTCGAATTAACGAATATAGAGTCATTCTGTAATAGCCTCCTTGTCCACCATGTTACTTGTGATCGACAAAGCTTCACCACCATACACATGCCTCACATCATCTAACACAAAAACACTAAAAAATAATTTAGGGTGAATTGATGCTATAAACCAGTAAAGGTAATAACAGTACCATCCTTTGTCATGGGATTCCCAGACTCTTTGATGGTTTGAAATACATCCTTCCCATTAACTTCATTAGCATACTTTTCTTTATATTCCTCAATGCCTTTCCTCAACTTATCAACCAAGCTTTCAAGTTGCACTTCACTTTCCATAGTCATTGCTGCAAAGTACCAAAGAAAATTCCCCAATACATTTTCTGCTACGGCATGCCCTGATCTTTTCCTCATGTTCACCACTTGAATCCACACGGATGGCTTTATCAAACCCAAGTTTGATCTTGATGCTTGCAACGCACATTTCCAAATGAGCGCAGACACTACTTCAACACGTGTAGGATTTGGCACTGCTGCACTGGCAGCTTTGGACTTGAGAGCAGCAATTTTCGAGGCATCAAACACAAATCTCTTTGTTATACAGTTTTCTTTAGTCAATTCCATGATCGGCTGGGGTGAGTTAAAGAAATCTTGTGGTGGAAATACAGTAGCTGCAGGAAGCAGAACCTGATCACTAGTGGTACTGGCTGAGCCAAGGGCAATACTAGTCCAGCTTTTGATGAATGTGATGAGTGTTAATGCATCAGTGACCTTATGCAAAATACTGACCACAACTGCCATTCCACCACATTCAAACAAGTTGACCTGGACTAGTAGAAGATGGCCTGCCTCTGCTTGCTTGGATTCTATAGCTGTTGGAACCAATTGTTTTAGGATCCCAAAATCGGGTTAGTCTAAAATCTTCGATATGGGACAGTTGACTTGGGATTCAAGAAATCCAGCCCCATGGTCATTGCAGTTGATTGAAACATTATATTCGAATTCCCCTGAAAAGGGGTAGAATTGAGTGAGGGCTTCAGATAATGATACTTTTAGAGGGACATACATTTCAGGTTGAAACTGATTAAAAACAGAGAGGTTGGAAGTTCTGAGGTGGTGAGGAGTTGGAGAGGACGGCTTAATTGTTTCTTTGTGAATGACTTCAACCTTGATTTCTGAAGCCATCTTTTGTTTCACACTTGAGCTTCATAACAAAGATCCTCCATTTAAAGACACTAAGTCAGTCACCACATGACTTCTTTGTAGTATGAGGTCAACTTTGTTCTGTTATTTTATTGCGTAATTAGCCTACCAAATGTGACTATGTGCTCATCTTTGGCATTGTTGATCTTTTAAGAACAATTATATACTGTGTTGGTCGTCAATTTTTCATAAAGATACAAAAAATAATAATAAATTAGCTTGCACAATAAAATGAGTGCCTTGCAAGCAAAGTAATTTGGTGCCCAAGCAAAATAAATCAGCCAAGTAGGGTTGGCAAAGAAAAAGGTGTGTCTTGTACACAAAGAAAACCTTAGCCGCTCCTCACTGCAAGTCTATAAAAGGAGCATATGTGATAGGAGAAAGCACCAAGAAACGGAGGAGAAATGCATATAACTTTAAAGAAAAACAAAGGACCCGTTTTATAACTATTTCAGTTCTCATTAGGGGTTGTTCAACAGTAGATATGAATAACTAAGGACTCGTTTGATAACCATTTCATTTTTCATTTTTCATTTTTAACAAATTGAAAACCAAAAAATTGTTTGTTAACCAATTTTATTTCAAAAAAAACTAAAAACTGTTGAAAAGTTGTTTGGTAACTGATTTAAGTTTTCAGTTTTATGTGGAACTTTGAAATGGAATTTTTTGGAGTCAAATTGTGAATTTGAGACCATAAAATGAAAGTGCATGTTACAAAAAGTTCGTAGTATTTTCCGTGAATTTTTTTGGTGTTATGATGATATTTCTAATGAAAATAAAAGAGCTAATTTTCCTACTCCTCTTTTGTTCACTTACACTCCATTGTTGGAAATTGGATGTCAAGGTAAAAAGTATTCAAAATTTTCCAATGGAGTCTAGCCGAGTGGAAAAGAGCCTTGACTTGCAGACCAGAGGTCTCAAGTTTGAATCCCCACTACATCATAGTTGTGTATGTGTGTCAGAAATCCCTCTCCCATGTAGTTTAGACTATCGCTTGCACTAAAAAAAGTATTAAAAAAACAAAAAGGAGTGTAAGTGGACAATGGGGAGTGGGAAAATTAGCATCCTAAAAAATTATTTTTTAATTTAATCCACGTGGCGTGCCACATCATCAATTTAACAGAGTTTTGGATGTAACCTAACAGCAAGGACTACTTGTGAGCACGCATGTTAACCTTGAGGACCAAAAATGAAAAAAAAAAAAAAAAAAAAAAAAGACACATCCTCATAATTCCATGATAACCGTGATAGTTCAGGGTAATATTCGGCAGTTACCCTTAAAATTTTAATGACTGAGCACCCAAAAAAAAAAAAAATGTCACAAAGGAAAATGAGAATGTGCTATACATATATTCAGCAACCCATCAAGGAAACCTCTCTTGCTTGGAGACCATTTCTACTGAATCATTGAAGGCAGTTAAAGCAACTAGAAATAGTTGCACCAAAACTGAGAAGCTTCCACTTTACAAGAACCCAAGTGGTGCACCAACAGTTAAGCCACATAATCCTCAAATATATCCCTCTCCCAAAAATTTGAAGCAAGATTCAAACCACAACTTTTATCATGCTTGTAGTAGCATAAACAAGCAATGAACAAATTGGAAAATACTCGCTGTCCATTTGGAATGACTACAAAATGTGGATCAGCTCGTTTGATATGAAATCTACACATTGTTAGGTTTTGGAGCATCTTTAGCCTTGAAACTAAATTAAAATGGTCTAGGAATGAGGATTCCATCTACAATCTACTTCCCTTATATAGATATATAACAGATTTCTTCTAAACCATCCATCCATTCACTTCAAATCATATATTACCTAAAGACTAAAGATCAAATTCTGCCAAAATTTCAGAAAACATGCCGCTTGAATATACTAAGGGGCAAGCCTACGTGGATCGCGAGGGAACAGAGAAGTTTTGTGGGACCAAGGAAAAGCATGACAACATGCTCCAGCCCTGCCCCGAACCCACCGTGCAGAGTTACACCGTTTCTGTAAGAGCAATCACAAGGGTTAACAAGAGCCCGAGTAGAAGAAACTCATGCTAAACAATATAACAACAATAACAAGGGAAGAAAAAATAACAATACCTAATAGCATCTATATATGTTGAAATTGTTTTCAATTCAATCCCACATGCTTGTGCTCTTTTCTCGAGTAACTCTGGTCTGTGCTCACGCTGGGCGCCAGAAACTATCTCCCCACCCGAGGGATGGAAAATAGATAATTAGATTTTTAGATTTTCATTGATATTTAAAACCAAAATCATTCAGGATATAAATGCAACAACGATGCTTATACATCCCACTACTACAAAAAGTGGAAAAGACGACCAGAAAAAGACGACGGTAGAACAAAAAACCGTCGTTGTTTTTAAAAAGACGACGGTAACAAAAAACCGTCGTGGATAAGTGACTTAAACAACTAAAAAATGGAGATACTGTTGAGAATTTTTTTATAACGACGCACACAAATAAAAAAGCGTCGTCTTATTAAAAAGCTTTTCTTCAAAGTTAAAATCTGACCAAAAAACAACGACAGCAGGTATGACAAGCGTCGTTTTTTAAAAATCAAGTGTCCTTTTTTTGGTAAAGACATGGTTGTTTTGAAAGAACTGTCGTCTATTATATGTAAAGATGACGGTTTTTTTTATAAAAAGGGTCGTCTATTATTAAGTAAAGACGACGGTTTTTTTATAAAAAGGGTCGTCTATTATGAAGTAAAGACGACCCTTTTTATATGAAAATGGTCGTCTATTATGAAGTAAAGACGACTCTTTTCATATAGAAAGGGTCGTTTATTATATGTAAAGACGACGGTTTTTTTTTATAAAAAGGGTCGTCTATTATTAAGTAAAGACAACCCTTTTTATATGAAAAGGGTCGTTTATTATGAAGTAAAGATGACGGTTTTTTTTTTTAAAAAGGGTCGTCTATTATTAAGTAAAGACGACCCTTTTTATATGAAAAGGGTCGTCTATTATGAAGTAAAGATGACGGTTTTTTTAAAAGAAGGGTCGTCTATTATGAAGTAAAGATGACAGTTTTTTTTAAAAAGGGTCGTCTATTATGAAGTAAAGATGACGGTTTTTTTAAAAGGGTCGTCTATTATGAAGTAAAGATGACGTTTTTTTAAAAAAATGGTCATCTATTATATGTAAAGATGACGGTTTTTTTTAAAAAGGGTCGTCTATTATGAAGTAAAGATGACAGTTTTTTTTTATAAAGGGGTCGTCTATTATGAAGTAAAGATGACGGTTTTGTTTCTTAAATGGTCGTCTATTATGAAGTAAAGATGACGGTTTGTTTTTAAAAAGGGTCGTCTATTGTGAAGTAAAGATGACGGTTTTTTAAAAACAAGATTTAATGGTTATTTCAACTCTGATTTTGATGGTTTTTTACAGCTACACTCCTTGACCCTATATGAATACAATGACTGCATTCGATTGTCAATTTAAAATATTTACACTAGTGGATACCACAAAATCTTATGTTATATTTAATGAAAGTATAAATAAACTCTTAATTGTTAGTGAATATATTGTTTTGATGGCATACGCATTCTACGAAACTAGTTTCAACGATCCAACCGTCAAACTTGTTTGTTTACACATCGAGATCATATATGCCAAAAATCGGAAAAATAAATAAATCAGAGATCAAGTAACGGGACAAAACATTTCGACGGTTATAAACGAAAAATCAAGATTTAACGGTTATTTCAACTCTGATTTTGATGATTTTTTTACAGCTACACTCCTTGACCCTATATGAATACAATGACTGCATTCGATCGTCAATTTAAAATATTTACACTAGTGGATACCACAAAATCTTATGTTATATTTAATAAAAGTATAAATAAACTCTTAATTGTTAGTGAATATATTGTTTTGATGGCATATGCATTCTACGAAACTAGTTTCAACGATCCAACCGTCAAATTTGTTTGTTTACACTTCGAGATCATATACGCCAAAAATCGGAAAAAATAAATATTCAGAGATTAAGTAATAGGACAAAACTTTTCGACGGTTATAAACGAAAAATCATGATTTAACGGTTATTTCAACTCTGATTTTGATGATTTTTTTACAGCTACACTCCTTGACCCTATATGAATACAATGAACTAATTCGATCGTCAATTTAAAATATTTACACTAGTGGATACCACAAAATCTTATGTTATATTTAATAAAAGTATAAATAAACTCTTAATTGTTAGTGAATATATTGTTTTGATGGCATACACATTCTACGCAACTAGTTTCAACGATCCAACCGTCAAAATTGTTTGTCTACACATCGAGATCATATACGCCAAAAATCGGAAAAAAAAAAAATCAGAGATCAAGTAACGGGACAAAACATTTCGACGGTTATAAACGAAAAATCAAGATTTAACGGTTATTTTAACTCCGATTTTGATGATTTTTTACAGCTACACTCCTTGACCCTATATGAATACAATGACTCAATTTGATCTTCAATTTAAAATATTTATACTAGTGGATATCACAAAATCTTATGTTGTTTTTAATGAAAGTATAAATAAAAAAAGGGTCGTCTATTGTGAAGTAAAGATGACGGTTTTTTTTTTAAAAAGGGTCGTCTATTATGAAGTAAAGATGACGCTTTTTAAAAAAAAGGGTCGTCTATTGTGAAGTAAAGATGACGGTTTTTTTTAAAAAAGGATCGTCTATTATATGTTAAGATGACGGTTTTTTTTTTAAAAGCGTCGTCTTTTAAAACACGCAAAAAAATGGCCGCTTAAGTGAATTCGCGCTCAACAAATTTTCAAATTTTCACCCGTCTTTGAAAACCTTATCTCTCATTAACAAGCGTCGTCTTTTAAAACACGCTAAAAAAAGGCTACTTAAGTGAATTCGCGCTCGACAAATTTTCAGATTTTCCCCCGTCTCTGAAAACCTTATCTCTCCCTCCTTGAAACCCTCCTGCACTCTCTAAAACACCCTCATGAAACTCTCTACAAAATCATCAAAAAATCAATATCAATGAAGGAGTTGAGAGATTGAGTTCTTCGCAGATCCATAAGATGTAGAGGGAGGTTCTGTATTTGAGAATCAAAGCTGGTTGAAAGGTTTGATTTGAAAGATCTCGACCTTCACTTTCTTCAAAGAAGATCTCGCTCTCAGGCACTCAACTCGCTCATCAAACTCAGCGACTCGATCTAGAAAGACTTATGAAAATCGGTATATATATATATATATATGTATTGTGCTAATTTTGTGGGATTTAAGTGAGTTTCTCATTTGGGTTTTTTATAAATATGCACAGCCGTCCCACAAGGCCTTAGTAATCAAGAAGAAGCTGATGATGAAGATGAGGCAAAACAGACCCATCCCTCACTAGATCCGTTTGTTTTTGGACCGACAACATCATCAGGTCCAAAATACTTTTTGTTTTTGTTGTTTACTTTAATTATTTTGGAATTTCATTGTTAATTTTCTGAATCTCTGATTTTTCGTTTGTTATGGTGCCACCACAAGAACAGGTTATGGTGCCACCACAAGAACAGGTACTTTGCCAATTATGCCAATTGTGTTCTGCTGTCATTCTAGAGCTGCATAGATCTTTTTGCTAAGGTTAGGTTACTGCTAAACAAGTTTATGTTTAAGAGTATTGGGGTCTCTTTCGTGCAGGTCTTTCCTTTTCCGACACCAACAACTTGGAAAATGTGCAAGAAGGCAGAGCTAAGTCAACCCAAGAACAAATTGATGAAGTTAAAATCAAATTAGTAGAATTTGTGAGCTCTGTTATTTCTAATTATAGGTAGGAAGTATGTATGTAATAGAATAAAGATTGGTTGACTATGTAATAACTATTGACTCTTCAAAAAACTAAATATAATTAAACGATGGTTTTATTGGAAAAACCGTCATCTGTATATATTATCAATGACCTCTTTTAACACCATAACGTTTTTTTTATATACAATCAACGACGGTTTTACTAAAAAATCGTTGTCTTAGAATTAATAGACGACAATATTTCAAGAAATCGTCGTCTTCACATTTAATAGATGATGGCTTTTTAACAAAACCGACGTCTTTGGATATAATCAAACATAGTTCTTTAACAAAAACCGTCGTTTTTTACATCAAATAGACGAAAGTTCTTAAAAAAACCGTCGTCTATTATATGTAAATAGACGACGCTTTTACTCAAAACCGTCGTCTATTTACATATAATAGACGACGGTTTTGAGTAAAAGCGTCGTCTTTACAAATAATAGACGATGAGGATTTACCGTCGTGGTTTTATGCATCAAAAGATGTCGGTCGATTTCACGATGGTTGAAAAACCGAATACACAACGGTGGATTACCATCGTCTATTTCGATTTTTGTAGTAGTGTCCATTGATGATTTACCTCGAATAAAAACATCAAATGAATTACTGTAGGCAGGATTATCGTGGCAAGGCATCGTATAGAATGGCATAATAGCCAAAGGATACCGGTGCAGTATGTAGAACTCAGTGCCGTACCTATGATCAAGTAAAATCCAGTTCAAACATTTATAATAACGACAGAATTTACATTAAGTAAGAACAAACTAAAACATAGACTTATGAAGATATGGAGCAAGCAAAAAAAAATTTACTTCTCCAGAACCAGTTGCCTTAGTTTTCTCTCAGCCTCGGTGTTAAGGTCCCCCATAGGATCCACTTCATCGCCAGCATCCTGTACAAGGAGGTCAAACTTACAATAAAAAGAGAAAATTCTGAAACTGAAAGCAGGTCGTCCTGCATGTTTAGCACTCCATGCATTAAAAAAAAACATATATGTAAGTAAATAAACATAATATTCCTAACCTTAAGCATTTGAACAGTTTCCGGCAAATACTACAAATTTATGAAATATCAATAATCAGAATCAAATAGGCAACATTACAAATATTAAGTCCAAAAAAAAAAAAAAGAATTATTACCTTCAATGGTTCGAAGGGATATTGCCTCCCTACTGCTTCAAGCTCCTTCTGACAAGTTTTGTTCAAAGTGCCAAATATTGTAACAAATAAACGGGCAACAATATCCATCACCTGTAAAAACAAGCATTTAACTGCTCAATAACTCACATCCATGATCATATTGGCTGCTAGGGATAAGAAGACCTTTGACATTCAAATTCTACCTCAGAATAGTGCAAGTCGATCTCCATTTCAACATCAAGACCAGTAAATTCACACAAATGCCTATGGGTATTTGAGTCCTCGCCTCTAAAAACAGGACCAATCTAAAAAACACCACGAAATTCAGCACAGATGGCCATCTGTTTGTGAAGCTGGGGTGACTGGGCTAGGCAGGCAGGTTGACCCTTGTAGTCGAGTGTAAACACAGCAGCACCACCTTCACTTGAACCCACAATCAGTTTTGGCGTGTGGATTTCACGAAAGCCTTCAGATAACAAGAAACCCCTAAAGATCTACACAATGAGACAACCAATTACATACAGAACTAAATTGTAACAAACAAACATTCTTCAACTTTACAAAGAGAAACAAACACAATAAACACAAAGCGTATATCTGCAAATGGTAGTACAAACAAAACTTACATTTCCAACTTCACTTTGGATGCTGAATATCCCCTGATTTGCCTGTGTTCGCAAGTCAAGATCTCTATTATTCAAGCGGGTGTCCTGATTAACGCGAACAAGTTTTTCTCCAGCCTAAAAACACACCAAACGATGCAATAAATACACAAAATTAAAAACAAAACAAATCAAAACGAACCAAATACTTGATAAAAAATTTCAAGAATCCAATTCATTAAAAACCTCTCATCTTACTCTCTTAAATGGTCATTGTACCTGCAAAGCTATTTCGATTTCAGCATCACTTCGAGCAGCATCCTCAATGTTAAAAGATAGCTCAGGAGCCCTACTCACACAATACAATTTCCTCACTTGAACCTCCACCTAATTAAAACCAATAGTTCAAATTACTAACCTCCTTCAAATGGATCAGCATTTCTTAAATACTTCTCGTTCAAAAACTTGGGCTCAAAACCTTTCTTTTTTATAATTTAAGCGACAACTTTAGGAAGAAAAAAAAAAGGAGTATAATTACAATTTTAAAACAAAAATACCTGCTGTGTGGTGCCTTTTATCTCAACACTAGGAATAGACACAAGACCTTCAACATCAATAACCGATTCGCGGCTCAAACCAGCGACGTACTTAACCATCTGGCGGCTCACAGTATCAGGCTGGACCGTCGCCACACACTGCACGGTGAACCAACTCTCTCTGACGACCACAAACGCCATGTTCTTCCCAACGACTCGGATCGTATGCGCTTTGCCTCGAATCCGCACCGAGCAGTTCTCTAATGCGTTGGTCAGAGCGGCGACCTGGGTCCGTCGGCTGACGTTCTCCACTGTCTTCGATTGTAGCGGAAACTCTCCGTAGTTGGCTGCGAGCTGGTCCAGCTCGTCATCAACGGCAAGAGAGCGAGACGCGGCGGCCAGGGCTTGTTGCTCTTGGCGCCGGCGAAGCTTCTCTTGCTTCATGGCGGCCTTTTTGCTGACGGAGGGTGAGTCTTCGTTGATCGGAGTTTGTTCCATATTTGATATTTAAACCTTAAAAACCGCAAGCATCACAATTAACGTAATTATAAATAATAAAAAACCATTGAAATACTTGAATCCAAGAAAAAAAAGCAACCAAGCACTTAACATAATCCAAAAAAATCATTGAAAACAAAAACAAATCTTATGTCAAGTGATGGGCTCTGCTGCAGACAAAAACAAATACATGAACCAGAGGGTGCAAAACCTCACCTGGATAACAGTTGGTGAATCGCAAGCATGAACCAGAGGCAAATATGAATGAGATACTGTGGGTTTACGAATGAAAAGGGAGAGAAGAAAAGCATGAACTAGAGACTGGGTTTCGAATGAGATGGCTGAAAAATCCCAACTCAAATAAATTAGGAAAATAAAAACCTAACCCAAATAAATTAAGAAACTAAAAACCTAACCCAAATAAATTAGGAAACTAAAAATTTTAAAAAACATGGGCGTATTCAATTGGGATGAAATCGTAACTCTTTGTTTTCTTTAAAATTGCACCAAAAAATCTCATACGTTCCAAGGGAAATGGGCTTTGGACAGTCAAACCATTAAAATGGATGAGTATGAAGTAGCATTAGACAAAAATCCTAACTCAAATAAGAGGAATGCTATTCAGACTCGCTTTTGAGCGAGTCTGAATAGCATTCCTCCTCAAATAAACTAGGAAACTGAAAACCTAACCCAAATAAATTAGGAAACTAAAAACCCCCTTCTTTTCATACCTTTTTTTCTTGTAAGGAGAAAACTATACGCTAAGGAGTTGGCATATATTAAATTGTAATTTATATCCCAAGACTTATGTTTTATAGTATCCAGGCTTTCTTTTTGTCCGGGCCTCGTCCCCCATAGGCCTCGTTTGGAATGTGGCATTGGACATGACTATTAATATTGGATAGGATTGAGACTGACTATACCAACAAAGGAAAAGAAAGAACAATGTATTGAAAGCACCCGAATTTAAATTTTATTTTTCGTACAAACTGAAGTGAACAAATACGAAAACAATGAAAAGATCATCAAGGCTCCAGCAATAATGTTCATCTAAGAATCACAAGAGGAGGCCTTTTGTTATTTAATCTCCCTTCTTGGTACTAATTAAATGACAGACGGATTCAGAGAAGCATATGCAAGCAGTTCCTTATTGCTTTCAAATATGGCCATGACATCTTCATTCAAAGTCAAGGACGCTTCTATGCCATCCCCATCTCTTGTATCTGTCAACACAATCATATTCTTGACTTCCATACACTGAGTCACCCACGATGGCTTTCCCCATCCGAAATCGACTGTGTAGAAAGGAAACCTGCACCAACTGCTGCAACTGTAGGCGTCCCCATCATTCCCATCCATGAGGCTCCCAAACTCTTGGAAGAATTCACATGGATCATCCCCACTAACACCATTAGCATGTCTCACTTTAAACTCCTCAATGCCTTTTCTGAGTTTAGCAGCCAACCTTTGAACATCTTCATCATCATCATCTTCACTTACTTTGGTCTTTGCTGCAAGGACACCGAAAAAATTCCCCTCAAAGATTTCTGCTAAGGGCTGCACCAATACTTTCCGCATGTTCACGAATGGAAGCCACGCGGATGGCCTTATAGAACCCAATTTGGATTGTGATGATTCAGTGGCACACTTCCAAATGAGAGCGGACAATACTTCAACGCGTGTAGGCTTTGGCAGGATGGCAGTGGCAGCTTTACACTTGAGAGCAGCAATCTTTGAGGCATCAAAAACAATTCTTCTTGTTGTCCACTTTTCTTTAGCAAATTCCACCATGGGTAGAGGTGAGTTGAGAAAACCTAGTGGTGGGAGAAGAGAAGCTGCAGCACCAAAATCTGCTGCAGGAAGTACTACTTGATCAGTAGTATTGACTGAGCCAAGGGAAGCTGCAGCCCAGCTAGTAATGAATTTGCTGATCGTAGACGCATCAGCAACCTTATGACTAATGCAGACTCTGATTGCCATTCCACCACATTCGAAGAAGTTGGCCTGGACTTGTACAAGATAGCTTGGGTCTGCTAGTCTGGATCCCATATCAGTTGGAAGCAATTGTTTTAGCATCCCAAAATCTGGTTTCTCCAAAATCTTTGACATGGGACAGTTGACTTGGGCCTCAAGAAATGCAACGCCGTGGTCATTGCAACGGATTGAATCATTGCATTGGTATTTTCCTGCAAAGGGATAGAAGTGAGTGAGGGTTTCAGATAATGATGTTTTTAGAAGCTTACATATTTCATCAATATCATGGTCACTATTAGTATTGTTGGGATAGAAGAGAAGTATTGGGACATAAAGATCTGGAATAAGCTGATCAAAGACAGAGTGGTTTGTAGTTTTGAGGTGTTGGGGAGTTGGAGAGGGAAGGCGGAATTTTTTCCTTGTAAAGGACTTCAACCCTAATCCCTGAACCCATCTTGCTCCACACTTGTGTTTCATAACAGTCACCATCACCTCCATATATAAAGACAGTACAAGATTCCCCGGTGCAATGTGAAACTGAAGTAGTTTATTATATGCCGTACATGATACAATGGGAAAACTTGAGTTCCACACTTGTGTATTTTTAGTTTATCATATATGACATTAACTTAAGAAACATATCAAATTGATGTGTTCTGTGCATATACAAATTAGTCAACTTTGAAAACCATTATAACATTCATGATCCTAGTCATGCTAATGTGTACAGTAGATTGGATTAATAGGGCAGATAATGCCTTGTACTTAGATTTCTTCAGTTGAACGAGTAGGATGTATATTTATACGCGGGTTACTAGTTAATTTTTTGTATTATGGCTCCAAAAGGAATCTTTTTTCCTTTAATTTTTTTTTAAAAATCGTGCTATAGTTAATTCACGTTTCCCATCTCAAAAAAATCACATTCAACTTTTATTTATTTATAAGATCTTAGTTTATTGAAGACAACTTAATAATTTTTATAATAGAAAATTCGGTGTAAGTCCAATTCTTATGATATAATTTAGGTGCAATCCACACAATTGTTGTTAGTAATTCAAGTCCTTTGACTTTTGTGCCATGTAGGATTACTTACCTTTTTTTAATTTCTGAGGTTTATATTTTATTGTCTTATTTTTTTAATTTATGTTGTGCTTCCAATTTTGCCCCTAAGTGAGAAATCGTGTAACCTAAGGGTTTAGGTTAATATCAACAATCGGGTTAAAAATCTTCAAACGCCAAGAATAGAAAGAATCGCAGGAATCAAATCTTCCACAATCAATTATGGTCATGTCAAGCCAATTTCTCCAGATATCATGCTTCTTAGATTCCGAGGGTTTTGGGTTTCATTTTGGAGTTGAATTTGCCTTTCGTCTTCTTCAATTGCCGCCGGTGGAAGTTGCTGTCGTTTGGGGATTCTTACCTTGCTTCTCCATCAATTGCAGTGCCTGTGTTCTAGGTATGTTGCATATTTACCTGTTTTGTAGGTGTAAACCTTTGACCCGTCCGACCTTTTCTTGAACGAATTTATATATGTAACTTGGTTTATGTATTCGACCTGTATTTACCTACTTTGATATGAATTTACCTTCTTTTGCTGTTTTATGAATTTGGTTTATGAATCTGATATATTCTTGGCTCTTTTGTTACATAATTGATTATGTTCCTTTTATTCCACACCACATTTATGTATATATATCGATCAATTCAAACAACAGTAATATCTTATTTTCTCTGAAGAGAAATAAAATGAAAGGAAAAACAGAACAAGTTTGACTTCACGTAAGAGAGGTCCTTTTCCTGTTTGATGTGTTATTACAGTCAGTCAGTCTACTTTGATCTATTATTTTGCTACTGTAGCAATTTGGTTTCTGTATCTGATCTACTCTTGGCTTTTTTGTTACATAATTGATTCTGTTCCTTTTGTTCCACAGAACGAATTTCGTTTACTTTCCCTTTTATAGCCCCTCTCTTTTAAATGACTTTCTGTTATGCTTTGTTCCTCAATCCCAGGAATATTTTCTCAATCCCAGGAATATTTTGGTGTATCAGACTTTATATGCTTTCTTTTTTCTTTTTCTGTTTAGCAGCTTGTTATGAAAATTCTGCTTATGAATCTGTAACCAAGAATCTGTAATAGAGAATGTGTTGAACAGGTAACCAAAAATAGAGAAAGTGCTTATGAATCTGTAACCAAAAATTCTGCTTATTTGGTGCACAGGACGTTGGTTCTATTGCAGAAATATTAGTATGATGCTTTATTGTCGACATTCCATGACTAGTACTATTTTTTTACATGAAATTTAATCATACAATGTATCATGTGCTGCTGATTCAATCTTTTTCTTCAATAAACTAGTACCATCTATGTAGATGCGGTCATCACCATCAAATGGTTTCTGATGAAGAATCGTATCACTTGGTACATTCATATCTAGGTTGCTTAATTGATCAAATTTCTGTTGTAAAGTTATGGTGAGACACTGTGACATGGGTCCAGAATGATTCTAACAAAATTTCGTCCTTGTTTTATTGTTTTAAATAGGAAATTTTTTTGCTGTTTTTTGTTATGAAATTTGTTTTGCTGGCTTAATTGGATGTTATTTGGTTTCTTAATTTCTTATCATCATTTGCAGGTTCGTTATGGCTAGGAAGGAGTATCACTCCCTCGAATACAGGTCGGACTTGTTGAAGTTTCATCGCGTAATGGAACGAATTAGAGAGAATGTGAGGGAGCCACATATTGAGCTAATGCAGAGAACACCTTTTTGGGGGTTGTTCAAATGTTATTGGGATGGTTTTATTATTGAAGATGCATGCAGGAAATCAGATAATGATATTGTTTCTATTTTGAAATGTTTTGACAAAGGGAAAAATGCTTTCGTTTTTGGGGAAAGAAATGAACAGATAATAGGAAATGATATGTCGTTACTGTTTGGGTTGCCCTGTGTAGGGGAAGAAATCAATTTTCAGCACTATAAGAGAATAGTAGGTAGTGGTTTCATAGAAAGACGGCTTGCTGATTACAAGGATTTGAGCAAAAGGGTTTTGGAGGAACAAATATTGAGGGTGGTTAAGCTGCACGGTAGTGTGGAGGAGAGTGATTTCGTGCGTTTGGTTTGTCTATATTTCTGTGTGACACTATTCTTTTGTAATAGTGGAAACAACTTGATGAAAAAAATGATTGCGTATGTAGACAATTTGGAAATGATGCACACATATGCATGGGCGACTGCAGCAACACAGTACCTACATAACTCTCTTTTGAATATGAACTCTGTGGAAAGTGCGTGTGGTTGCTTAGTTGGCTTGCTGGTAAGACGATCTTCCTTTCTTTATTGGCATGTCATCTGTTATTATAATATAACAAACAACTCTAATTTGTGTGTTTTCTTTATTGTTTACAGTTTTGGGTCTGTGAACGTACAAAGTTAATTCAGCCCATAGAAGGAAGAGAACACATTTCCCCTACATTCGTGAAATGGAATTTGTTGGAGATATATGCAAGAATGAAATGTGTTCCAATTCATACATTACAGGTACCAAGTATTCTTTTTGTTTTGTGCTAATTCTGTTTTTGTTTCATTGACTCATTACGTTTCATTTTGAATTACGTAGGAGATTAAGGCAAAAGATGAAACCAGTGCCCCAACCAAAGGTACCCAAATTATGGAAATAATTTCAAACAGTGGTGGGAAGACAAGCGAGACACCTATAAAGTCTATCGATGACTTTGATCCTATTAAGGCATTTCAGTTGTTTCCTACTCAATTGATGGAATGCAGTCAGGAAGAACCTTCAAACAGTAAGGTGGACATTTATGATATGCAAAGAAAACTGCAGGAGGTCACTGCAATGTTTGATGTGGAATGTGAGAAAAACAAGGATCTTTTTACAGAGAACGAAGGGTTGAAAAAGGAAATTGAGAAGCTTCATAAAAGAAAGGGAAAAGATGAGTCACCAGAACAACGCAGTATGATTGTGAGGATGAGGGCAAGAACAAGACAACCTCTAGTTCGGGCGGAGTATGCATATGCAGACAAATTAGGGAAAACCAATTGCAAAAAAATGAAAGTTGATCAAGGGTATACTTGCGAAGCCAAGCCAATAGGTGTGAGAAGATTAAGAGTTGGCAAGTGTTTGTCGCTCCATGAGGCTGACATACTTAAGAAATATTTAGATGCCAACAACCCTATGTAAGTTCTGCATGAAGTTATCAAATTCATACTCTTTCAGGCATATTTCTCTGTTTCTGATCCTACGATTTGTCAATTATTTTTATAAAGTCATCTGTGTTGCTTTTCTGTCATTATAGGGATGCCTTTTGGCATGGCGTGCGTTCTGCGGTGTATCGCAAAGATGCACTACAACTCTTGAATGAGGAAGCAGTGAGTATCCAGGTACTTATATCTTCATGTGTAAAATATGTATTTTTTGCCTTATAGGTACAGTGAATAATTTCAGGATATGTACTGACACTATAGCGGGTATAAATATTCATTTGTGCTTTGACCCTTGTAGGTAATGGATTCATTCTTAGAGATTCTTAATAGTGATCAAATGGCTCTACCGAAGGGCCAATTAAAGTCATGTTTCATGCCCACATTTGGTTGGGTATGTTCAATTACTAACGCATTCTCTTATGTTCCTATGTAATTTTTGAACGTGGTACCAATAGCACATGTTTTTTTACCTGTGAGTATATATATATATATATATATGTCCATTACCTATTAATCTCGTGTATTTCTTTGTTACCTTCCTGGTTCTTTGCATTGTTTTTTAATTTTTTATTTATGAGGTTACCTTGCTTGTATGAGAGGTATTTTCATTGATTTTTGCAGGCTATGGATTGATTATTATCTAATTTTCTTCATTTCCTAGGAACTTATGAAATGTAGGGATGAAGTTGGAAAAGTTGCAGTGTATGTTGAAGTGGTTTTGAAGAATTTGTGGGACAACGATTTACTATTTCTTCCAATTATTCATGTCAAAGAGGAACATTTTACATTGTTAGTCTTGAACAAACAAAGTGGCTGGTGGGACTACTACAATAATTTACATCCAAATGATAGCACAACTGCAGACCCTTACTTGGATGATGCATTAAAATTAGTAAGTACCTTTTACCCGATGCTCCTTTACTTATATACAGTTACTACTTTAAAATATAGTAACAACAATATTTGTCACATTTGTAGCAAGCTAAAATTACCAACCACTTTCAGTTCACCAAAAGTAGTGTTCATACAATTTTGCAACTTAATGAGATATGGAAACATGTTATAAGGAGGGGTGAAGTCGTAACACAACAGTGCAACCTTACAAAAGATGATCGGGAACTGCTTACATGGTTGATGGAGAATTGTGTTGATTATCCTATGAGGTCAAATACAAAATGCCCACAACAAAATCCTCTCAGGTTTGTAAATAGTTTTTGGGATTTTTGGAATTATTACATTGAAAAGATTGTCGTTTAAACTGCTTGCTTTAACATGTTGTAGTGCTGATGCTGGGGTTGCTGTGATGTACATGATCAAAACGCTATCTGAAGGAAAGGCATTGGAGAACGTATTCCCTACTGGAGCAATGAAGAATATGAGAGCACATGTGCTTGGGAAGTTCATAAATGATGAAGATGGATGTTGGGATGCGTACATGATAAACTAGATTGCTTTCTGTTTTACTGTTGTTTTCCATTTATTATTGTTTTCCATTTAATGGATGTCAGGAATGCGTACTATATATTTCTCACCTTTGATCATTTTTAATTATTTTCATTTTCATTTGTTGGAGTATGGAGAATGTTTTTGTTGGATTTTGCTACTATTTATTGGAGAATTTTTGCTCATTATAGACAGACTTAACTTATTTCAGTTGCACGTTGTCCAACATTTATACTCTCACTATTGTTCTGGGTTTACAACCTATCATATAGGTAAGCTCCTATCGTACAGGTAATCGCTGACACAAGGTAATCGCTGACCATATTTAGCAATTTATCAGGTACCTGTGTCATAGGTACACTTTCGGAGGTTACCTGTAGGCTAGGTTCCCCATTAGTCGCCATAATAGGATCACTACAGCAACTGATTCTAGCCCTGCCATGAAAGGAAAACAGCCATAGCAACATCCACTTAAGGTAGATATCTTACTCATTCATAATTATCAGGGAAAACTAAATGTCTTGCCTCAAATTATATGAAAACATAATATGGTAACCGTCTCTGTCTAACACATTATTTTACAAAAATTACTAGTCAATTATTTGTTCCTGCAAGCCTAAATTTACCTGAAATTTGGATGGCAGCTGTACAATAAAGAGATATTGGTCGTGAAGGTGTTCTTGTACATCTAAAATTAGCATATGAAACAAAAAGTGTAACATCCTTCAGACCACACTATCCGTGACAAACTTTTGGTACTACAGTAGCACATGTGCATTAACATTGTCATTGCGTACTTACTCACTACTACTACATGAATAAAAGAGTATCAGTCTATTATATTGCTTCTGTCATATTGTGTTTAAGCTTTCTTTTTGCCATTTTTTCAAAATTCGTTTTACCATAAAACTGTAAATGTTTATTACAACTGTAAGCATAAGATTTCATTCTACCCAAAGAACAAAAACAAACACGAAAACTTTGGACTCATCAAACTTCTGAGAAGATAATCCTAATCAATGTTTCAAACCTGTGTTGTAGGTACACGATGGGATTTTACCTGTAGGCTAGGTTCCATATCAAGTCAATGTGTAAAATACCTGCGATATAGGTAACTGTCAAATGTTACCTGTGTCATATGTACACTTTTGGAGGTTACCTGTAGGCTAGGTTCTCCATTAGTCGCCATAATCGGATCACTACAGCAACTGATTCTAGCCCTGCCATCAAAAGAAAATAGCCATAGCAACATCCACTTAAGGTAGATATCTTACTCATTCATAATTATCAGGGATTCTAGCCCTGCCATGAAAAGAAAACAGCCATAGCAACATCCACTTAAGGTAGATATCTTACTCATTCATAATTATCAGTGAAAGCTAAATGTCTTGCCTCAAATTATATGAAAACATAATATGGTAACCGTCTCTATCTAACACATCATTTCACAAAAATTACTAGTCAATTATTTGTTCCTGCAAGCCTAAATTTACCTGAAATTTGGATGGCAGCTGTACAATAAAGAGATATTGGTCGTGAAGGTGTTCTTGTACATCTAAAATTAGCATATGAAACATAAAGTGTACCATCCTTCAAATCACACTATCCGTGACAAACTTTTGGTACTACAGTAGCACATGTGCATTAACATTGTCATTGCATACTTACTCACAACTACTACATGAATAAAAGAGTATCAGTCTATTATATTGCTTCTGTCATATTGTGTTTAAGCTTTCTTTTTGCAATTTTTTCAAAATTCGTTTAACCATAAAACTGAAAATGTTTATTACAACTGTAAGCATAAGATTTCATTCTACCCAAAGAACAAAAACAAACACTAAAACTTTGGACTCATCAAACTTCTGAGAATTCTGAGAAGATATTCCTAATCAATGTTTCAAACCTGTATTGTAGGTACACGATGGGATTTTACCTGTGGCTAGGTTCAACATCAAGTTGTTGTGTAAAATACCTAAGATATAGGTAACTGTCAAATGTTACCTGTGCCGTAGGTACACTACTAAATAACAACCCGTAGCATACGACTTATGCTACTAGAGATGCAAAATAACAGAAATATGACTTTTATGTAATGCCCATAGCTGCTGGACTCGGCTAAAATGTCCACAACCTAAAATCATACTCTGTAAAACGTAAAAGCCTACACCCTTATAAGATCCAATGTAATTTCAAATTTTAAAATGAAACTTGTTCCAACAACATCCAATTAACAAAGCAAGCAAATGTCGTTATGCCAAAACATAAAATAAGGAATAATAAGTTGACAATAGACTCATATTTGAGCATTGCGAGTCCTCCGATTGTGCTGGCCACCTTGACCACACCTAGTGCATTTGTAGCATTTTTTTTCCTCCCCTCTAGATTTAATTCTCTTGGTTCGAGGTCTACCAGGTGGTTTTCTAGTTAGAGGAGGTTTCACTCTAAAGTCTTCGAGTCCCTCTGGTGCCTCTTTCTCAATATCAGGAACAGGTGCAATTGGGATGCCATAACAACTTCTGTAGTAATCTGTAGTAAAGTAAGGTTCAATGTACTCGTACGGATCACCATGATCAGCAAGGATGGCTGCAATAGCATGGTCACACGGGAAACATTTAATCTGCCATTGACGACATGAACATGTGTGTTGGTGAAGATCAATAGCAAAGGAATACTCAGTTTGAACCTCAAACAAATTATCACTTGAACGGTTAACATCCCAATGTCTTCCAGTTTCTATAGACTTTTGCAACTGCTTTTCCACCTTTGGGCATAGATATGTAGTCCATTTTTCAGTTGCACGATGCCTAGCAGCATATTTGACCATCATTTTTGTCCGCAATCGATCAAGTAATTGATAAATAGGTAACTCACGCTCAACTAAAATCCATGAGTTAAAACACTCAGCCAAATTTGAACACATCTCACCATATTTCTTACCTATATAAGAAGTAAGATTATTAGATTCTACATAAAGTATTTGCAAAACTAACGTTTAAACACAAAATGATTAAACTGACATATAAATATTGTGTTTACCTGGGAAAAAAGCATTTGACCAATTCTCTTTGGGTACAGTATTTAGAAATTCCAAAATGGTATCACCACCATCTTTTTTCAGTTTTTTCATGTGGTGTTCATACGCTCCTTCCGTAGGCGCATATGCACAACTTGAAAAGCACCAAACGATCCAATCTCGATAGAGTTTGCCCATTGAAGAAGGATATCTGGCTAGAACATTATGTTTCAAATGGTGTAGACAGAAGAAATGATTCGACTCCGGAAAAACATTGGATACAGCTTCGATAAGGCCTTTGCAACGATCAGAAATAAATGTAATATTACGACCTTGGTCAGTCAATACCTCTGATAGGTTTTCAAGAAACCATGTCCAATTTGCCTCATTTTCAGAGTCCACAATGGCAAAAGCAAGTGGGAAAAATCCTGTACAAATTAAATACAAATGTACATATCACAAATACAGGAAAAGAAAGAACAAACATGCCTCAATTGGTGAAACTTTCATACCTTGGTTACCATTTTTCCCTGTAGCTGCCAGGAGGTGCCCTTTGTATTTGTTTTTCACAAAAGTACCATCAAGACAAAGAAATGGTCTGCAGAATTTGAACCCTTCAATTGATGCATGATATGATATGAATATGCGCTCAAAACGTGATGATTTCGCATCACACTCTAGGTAACAATGGGACCCCGGATTTGTTTTCAGCAAAGCGTCAATATACCACACCAATTGAGTGTAAGCCAAACCTTCATCACCATGGATTTCTTTTTTGGCCAACTCCTTACCATACCAAGCATTATAATAGGAGATGTCCAACCCATAATTTTGCTTGAAATCTGTGATGATATCAGCTGGTTTAATGAGTGGTTTGGTTCGAAGCATATCTGCTACGACTGAAGACACAATTTTCGAACCCATAAAAACATTTTTATGGGACCGAACCCTGCCCCTGCATGTGTGTTCATTTTTCAAATTTTTAATGTAGAAAAACCCATTCGCGGAATTTAAAGTTGCATGCACGCGCCGGGGGCAACCTTCACTTTGCTTGTTCACACATTCTGCTGTAACACGCTTCAAATCATTTTTCACATATACAAACTTAAACCCCTTCTCAAAGGCATATTTGCACAATTTGATTCTAAACTCAGTTACCCCTCCTTCATATTTTTGCCCAACTTCACTAATAAATGTTTTACACTCATGAGACAAATAAAGTTTTGATTTGTTGGCTGCATACTTACCCAGACATTCATTCTCATCAGTTGAGTTACTGTCTTCATTGTCTGATGAATCAATATCATCATGCACACCTTTGACAACCAATGTACCTCCCCCTCTAACAATATCTATATCCACCAAATTCTTGTTTTCATTGGATATAGACATGTGCAAAACACGAACATCCATGTCATCTTGTAGTAAACAAGCTGAGTGGTTTCCAATTGCATATGTCATCTCAATTTCGCATGAATTCAGCTCTTTAAATCGAGAGCAAATTTGGCTGCATAAGTCCACGTACTTGGTATCCTTGAAAATCAGTACTGAATAAGTTTTCAAACCAAACCGGCATCTACCAACTATCGACCCGTCCATCCCAGTTTAAAATCAAACAAAAAAAATTAAAAATAACAAGACCAAATACCTGTGCCCAAGATATGTACAAGTAATTGACTCAAAATTAGAAGCATAATACATGACACAATGGGTTACTGTAGGTTAGATTAGGCATGTGCCATAGGTACACACTCAAGGGGTTACTGATGATTCTTGGTTACAGATTCATAAGCAGAATTTTCATAACAAGCTGCTAAACAGAAAAGGAAAAAAGAAAGCATATAAAGTCTGATACACCAAAATATTCCTGGGATTGAGAAAATATTCCTGGGATTGAGGAACAAAGCATAACAGAAAAGGAAGAAAGAACTAGAGAATGAGAGAATTTACCTGGGATTCAGATATTTCAGTTCACTCCACACTTTCTGATACACCAAAATATTCCTGGGATTGAGAAAATATTCCTGGGATTGAGGAACAAAGCATAACAGAAAAGGAAGAAAGAACCAGAGAATGAGAGAATTTACCTGGGATTCAGATATTTCAGTTCACGCCACACTTTCTGATACACCAAAATATTCGGGTTATTCCATATGTAATCGTCAAGGATTAGAAGGAACCCACAAATCTTCCAACTAAGGAACCAAAAAATCAGTGAAAATTTGCAAAGACAGAGCATGACTTTTGGGTTTTCTGCGATTTGGGGTATCTGCGATTTGGCTAAACCTCCGATTATTTCCTTTTGTATATAATGGGGGTAGTTGTAAATAAATTAAAATTTGTGGCCACACTATTTGCTTAGGTGGCTGCATGACTGGGCTTTAGGACTGGGATTAATAGGTAACAATTACTGTCCTCCAATCAAATTGTATTGTTGAAATTGGACCCATATCTAAGAGCCCCTTTTTTTTTTGGTAGTTGTAGATGCATACGCACCGAAAAAGAACAAGAAAGTACGTGCGTTAGCTTTTTTAAAAGCAAAAAAAATCTCAAAGCATCAATTAGTCATTTTTTTCCCCACCTGAGAGACAACAATTAATCACTCCATGAGTATCATCCACGTTTCAACGTTCCACATAAGTGGGATAGTAATAGTAGTATCATCCACGTTTCTACGTTCCACATAAGTGTTTATCCTACGTTCTCTCTCCTTTGCCACTTTCTTCAAGAGACCCTTCACCAAAAACAAAACCAACCCATCGTCTTCTCCCTCATTTTCCTTTTTCTTTTTTTTTTTTAAAGAAATAGTATAGCCGCCCAGCTATACTTGGTTTTTCTTAAATTTTTGGGTTATTCACAGTAATGGTCCATCAATTATACCTGTATTTATAGTTTGGTCACTCAATTCAATTATTAGTTGCAGAGGTCACTCAATTTGGTGTTATGTTGCACCGTTAGTCCCTACCGTCAAGTCTCTCTAACGGTAGGGACTAATGGTGCAACACAACACCTAATTGAGTGACCTCTGTAACTATTTTTTGGAGTTGAGTGACCAAAATGTAACTCCGAGTATAGTTGAGGGATCATTGCTACAAATAATCCTAACTGAAAAGTCACATTTGCCCATCAATAATCTAAGAGATGCTTGTCACGTTATCATTTTAAACAGAAAAAGTAACAGACTTGACGGAAGGACTAATGGGGCAACAAAACACCTACTTGAGTGACCTCTGCAACTAATAATTGAACTGAGTGACCAAACTGTAAATACGGGTATAGTTGAGGGACCATTGCTGTGAGTAACCCTAACTTTTTTATAAAAAGAGAAACAGTCTAGCCGTGCGGCTACATTCGGTTTTTCTATTTTTTTTAGAAGAAACAGTATAGCCGCATAGCTATACTCTGTTTTTTCAATTTTTAATGGAAATTGTATAGCTGCGCGGCTATACTCGGTATTTTCCAAATTTGTTTTTGAAAGAAATGGGCGTTTTTGAAAGAAATGGGTATTTTCCAAATTTTCCAAATAGCTATACTCTGTTTTTTCAAAAAGACATTGTATAGCCGCGCGGCTGAACTTGGTTTTTAAATTTTGTTTTGATAAATAGTATTAGGCATAGTATAGCCGCACGGCTATACCCGTTGGCGATACGCATTTTTTAAATTTTTCAAAGAGAAATTGGGCTATACGCATTTTTTAAATTTTTCAAAGAGAAATTGTATAGCCGCTCGGCTATACTCGGTTTTTAGTGTTCAAATTCACAGCATCACCCAATTTCCATATCTAGTGTTGAGATTCATGACACCCAAACTTAGGTTAGCGTACATAGTGGATATGTCCAATCACTTACTTCAAGGGGATGGCCCAATTCTCAAACTCCTGGCCCAATTGGTCTAGTGGAGTCACCCTTTTTCATACGAGCATTTCTATAGTGGGGTACTTCCTCTTATGGCCGCCCCTTGGCCTTGGGAATTGCTCATCACCCTCTTCATAATGTGGCATTGCCTGGAAAGATGCTTATCCCAAAACCCAACATATGAGGGTATTGAATGATCTAAGAATAAAACTCACATATGCATACGCATGACATCCAGTCTCTCTTTTAAATTCTCTAGCTTCAACCCCCGCTCCTATCAGTGCCAATGATGGATGAAGCTAACTCAATACAAACAAGGGATGAAGCTAACTCACACTCAATACCAATGATGGTGAGTTCTTCTAATTTATTTAATGTTCATGATGTGGTGAAATTTATTTAATATGATGATAGGGTTTAATTTGTCTGATTAATGTGCAATTTTTCTGATTAATGTGCAATTTATTTAATGTGCAATTTGTTTGATTATATAGATGGAGGTAAACCAGGGGGCGGAAGAAGGTTTTGCTTCTAATCAGCCACCACCTATGACTGAATCTACACCAGCGGTTGTGACCTCTCAAGAGCAGACTAGTGCAGCTGATCAACTTCCACCGTTACCTTCCCAAAAAAAGAGAAAACCGATTAGGAAACCAAGTGAGGTATGGAATCACTTTGAACAATATCAAACTGGTAATACTTCTGAACCTATTAGGGTTAGATGCAAGTATTGCAAAACTGCTGACTATAAATATGATCCAGCAACTTGTGGGACATCAAGTTTGAGAACTCATATTACCAATTTATGCAAAAAATACCCATATAGGGTGCCTGGTTCAAACCAAAAGGTCCTAACTTTTGCCAAGGACCAATCTGGAAGTATTACCGCTCTTGGGGCAGCGGGATTTAATAAGGAAGAATCTAGGAAAGCATGTCTTAGGATGGTTATTATTGATGAGTTGCCATTTAGTTTCGTAGATGGAGAAGGGTTTCGTCACTTTTGTAGCGTTGCATGCCCTAGGTTTATACCGCCATCTCGTAGAACACTTGCTAGAGATTTGCTTGCACTTTACTATGATGAAAAGCAACTTTTGAAAGCAAAGTTAGCTGCACATAGAGTCTGCCTTACTACTGACACATGGACTTCTGTCCAAAATGTAAACTATATGGTTCTCACTGCACATTTCCTAGATGTTGATTGGATGTTGCATAAGTGTGTGTTGAATTTCTGTGTAATTCAAATTCAAAATCACAAGGGTAGGACAATTGGTAGACTTATTGAGAAGTGTTTGATTGATTGGGGTATAGAGAGGGTACTTACAATTACCTTAGATAATGCATCTGCAAATGATAAAGTTGTATCTTATTTGCAAAGTAAGATGAAAGATTGGCCGAAAATGGAGGTTTGTTGTTAGATGGTGTCCACTTACATATGAGATGTTGTGCTCATATTGTAAATCTCATTGTAACCGATGGTTTGAAAGAGTTACATTTCTCTGTTAAGAGTATTCGTGATGCTGTCATGTATGTAAGATCTTCCCCCCAAAGATTAGAAACTTTTAAATCTTGCATTGAAAAAGATAAGATTGATTGTAAAGGCTTGGTTGTCTTGGATGTGCCAACTAGGTGGAATTCCACCTACATGATGTTAGAGGCTGCTTTGAAATTTAAAAAGGCTTTTAAAAGGTTGGAAGATGAGGATGGACATTTTAAAAGCTACTTTGGTAGAGGGAATATTCCACCAGTTAAGGAGGATTGGGCAAATGCTGTTGTCTTTGTCAAGTTTTTAAAAAGTTTTTATGACTTTACTTTGAGATGTAGTGCCACTTTGCATGCCACAACCCATACTACTTTTCATGACTTATTTGCCATTGATTGTGAATTGGCTGAATTGAGTGTAGTAGGCAATCCTCTTCTATCTGACATGGCTCAAAATATGAAATTGAAATATGACAAGTATTGGGGATCACTTGATAGTGTGAACCAATTCTTGTTGATAGCTGTTGTGATTGATCCTAGGTATAAATTGGACAATTTATCAATGCAAATTGCTGATTTGTATGTGGAAAATGATGCTTATGTGGCCGAGAAGACAGCTGGTGTGAGAGATCTTTTGTTTAAACTTTATGGGCTGTACGAAGCAGGTTTCGTTAGTAAACCGAATCAAAGTTTTAGTAGTTCTACTACATCCTCAAGTATTGGCAGCGTCATAGTGACTGATAGTTCTAGCTCCTCAAGCTTTGGAGGTGATAGGAAAAAGGCTATGAAGGAAAAGTGGAAAAAGAGACAAGAAGATAAAGAGGCAGTGGTTTTATCTCATGAGATAGATAGATATTTGTCGGATGCTGCAGAACAAGATATTGAACAGTTTGATATTTTAAATTGGTGGAGGGTAAATGCTTCTAAATATCCAGTTTCAGCGGCCATTGCAAGAGATGTGCTTGCAATTCCAGTCTCTACGGTTGCTTCAAAATCTACTTTTAGCACAGGATGGAGAACAATTAACTCATTTCGTAGTTCCTTGAGTCCTACTATGGTTGAGGCTTTAATTTGTACACAAAATTGGTTGAAGTCCACTTCAATTTCTTTAAAAGTTGAGCCCACCATTGAGGAGATGGAGTTTTATGAAACCATTGAGTCAGGTATATCTATTTGTCTCGATTCATTGCTTATAATGTGTGAGTTTTATTGTGTTGAAGCTAAATATATCATTATGTATATTTCTTATATAGAAATGCGGAGATCAAATGCTAATGCGCCTGTGCACATTTTCACTGATTGATTCTCTATTGATGCATAACCTTGCAGTTATGGTAATTTTCTTATTCATTTCTTATTTGGTTAATCTTGTATCCTAAAATTTGTGTTGATTGAAACTCTTTTATGTGCAGTATGGGGGACATGCTGGAAACTGGAAACTGGAAACTGGAAATTGATGCTGAAAACTTGAAACTGGGCAGCCTTTCATTATGAACTAATTTTGGGCAGATTTTCATTTCTTAGTTTTATCATGTATTCATTTTTTATGAACTTTAGAATGTTTGTTTTGATGGAAATTGTGAACTTAGATGCATGCTAGAAATTGGACAGCTTTTGATTAATGGAATATTGTTGTGTTAGCCTTTGATGGAATGGAATGATATAATGGCAAAATGTTAGCATTATAATGTAAGAGCAGGTTGAAAAATGCATGGTTTTGTGTTAGGCACAAACCGGCCGAACCAATCCGAACCAAACCGATTACAAGTGGTTTGGATTGGTTCGGTTTTCATTATGGTTTTAGGCTAATCCGAACCAAACCGGACCGTTATTTTCTTATTGGTTCAGCTGTGGTTTGAGAGTAAAACCAAACCAATTCGGACCGTGCCCACGCCTAGCTCTCATGCCCAACCTGAAAAGCTACAGACCGAGGGTTTATGTTCAAGGTGTATTGCCTTGACATGTTGATGGAGATTTATAAGCAAAATCAGAAAAGGAAACAATAAAAAAAAACTAACAATGGCAATGCAAAGAATGAAAACTTTTTTTTTTCTTTCCAAAATAATGAAATCTGTTTGTTCTTTATGTGTGTGCATACAACCCATTAAAAGTCAAGTCAGTAACTCACAGTTGAAAATGGGTGAAGACAACCCTTTATAACTGCATTTAATTCTCTCCACTGAAGCACCTCCCCCTTCATGCGTGCGGAGATGCCATTCGATGTTCCTTCTCAGCTTCTTGGTCTCACATATCTCACAAGTGATATGTTGGTGGCAGGACTGAATACGTTAAGGCATTTCTCATTAGAAAAATATTTCAAACAGCCTGGTTCAGAGCAGAATGTCTCCATTGAATCCAGCTTAACTACACAAATGAACTGTTTGGCCGCATCGAATAAAGACTTTAAAACTTAGGTTTTCTTTAAAGTCAGGAAAAAAAAAATTATTTTTAAATATAAATAAATAAATAAAAGACCCGCCTAGGCCGATTTTTCGAATTTTTAATTTTTTTTTTGGAACCAGCTCTCATGGGCTATAGCAGTGGCATTCCTCAACTCTCACAGACTCGTCGACTCTCTGGCCTTCCGTTTTACTGCCAAAGCTTTTCGCGCTTTCCCTAAGGCACTTACGACATCGTTCCTAGTTCGTTCCAACCAGCAAGCTTTTCACACAGTTTTCACTTGTCGTACTGCATTAGTCTCAGCCTCCAATGATGTCTTCACTTGGGACGACGTCGTTAGGATATCCAAACCGATTTAGATCTCAGGTGCTACTCGGTTTTTTTCTAGTTTTTTTAAAAATCGTATAGCCGCGCGGCTTTACACGGATTTTTTAAAAGTTTTATAAATAAATAGTATAGCCGGGCGGCCAGACTCCTTTTTTTAAAATTTTCAAAAAGAAATAGTATAGCCGCGCGGTTATACTTGGTTTTTTCCAATTTTTTTAAATAGAAATAGTATGGCCGTGCTGCTATACTCGTTTTTCCTAATTTTTCAAAAAGAAACAGTTTACTCGGTTTTTCTAATTTTTCTTAAAAAATAATATAGCCGCGCGGCTATACTCTTTTTTCCAATTTTTCTAAAAAATAGTATAGCCGCTCGTCGTTTTATAGAAATAGTATAGCCGCACGGCTATACTCTGTTTTTTCAAATTTCTAAAAGAAATAGTATAGCCGCGCAGATATACTCGGTTTTTTCCAAATTTTTGTAATAGAAATAGTATACTTGACCCAAGATTAGACGGCTCTTGTGCACTTTAATGTCAATGTAATTGGTGAAACTACTTGACCCAAGAACTGGCTGGATTTTATGGTTGTAATCTGAGGCAACTGGAAGAGCAAGGGGTCCTTCCTTGCCTGATATTTAGTGGTCTACGTTAAGCATAACAAATGCAATTGGCAGGGATGTTTTGTTTTGCTATGATTTAAAACTTCCTGAGCCTAAGAATCAAGGTATGACCCTTGGAGCTTAGCTTGTACCTATATTAGTTGTGAACTTTGCCTTGAGCTTGGTCATTTTTCACCTTTCATTTCTGTTGGCGAGTAGAGCATATCCTATTCTATTTGGGTTTTATTTGTTTTTCCTTTTGTATAGATATTATGTAATTAGGATTCCACTTATTTCCTAATTAAACCCTACTAGGGTTTGTAACCTGTATTATAAATACCTCCTTTCGGAGAATGAAATATATCTGAAAATATTCTACCCATATTGTTTGACTTGGTATCAGAGCCAGGTTTCTGGTAACCTGTGTATTGTGCCCACCCGTGTTCTACTCTGTGCCCTAATTTTTTTTAGGGTTCTTGTGCTCGTGTTCTACTCTGTGCCCTAATTTTTCTTTTAGGGTTCTTGTGCCCGTGCCTGTGCCGTGTTTATCGTATCTGCTTCGTGTTGTGTTTGTTTCCGCTGCTATCATGGGTGATGATTTCATAGTTGTGACTGGTGCTAGTGCGTCTACACCGAAGGAGGCACGTCCCTCGCGTGATTATTCTACCCCGCTTACATCTGACAAATTGGATGGCTCCAATTATGCCTCTTGGTCTCGTGGTGCGTGTATTACGATTACTAGTCGTCGTATGGCAAGTTGGATCAATGGGAAGAAGCCTGCTCCGTCTCAAGATTCTGCTGCCTATGCTGAATGAGAGGAAGATAATTGTCTGGTGCAGTCATGGCTTCTCAATTCCGTGACTAAACCAGTTCGTGCCTTGTTCGAACATGGTGATACTGCCTATGATATATGGGAGGCTGCTCGGAAGACCTATACTGTGACTCAGAATAGTTCTCGTTTGTTTCAACTCCGACGGCAATCCATACTTATAGGTCAGAATGGTGAATCTGTGAAAGCGTTCTATGAAAAACTTCATGCTATCTGGCAGGAGATTGATTGTCTTCGTCCGAATGAGTTTAGTTGTTCTGCTGATGGGGCTCGTCGTCTGAAAGAAATTGAAGCCGATCGAGTTTATGATTTTCTTGGCGGGCTTGATCCACCGTATGATGGTGTTCGTAGCCGTATTCTTGCTCTTAGTCCAGTTCCCCCTCCTCTCGAAGCCTATGCCATGGTCATGGAGGAAGATACTCGTCAGTCCGCTATGCTTGGAGGAGGATCGCTGGCTCTCAAAGTTGATCCAGCACGTCACCGACCGGTCGCCCAGCACGACGCGATCGGTCACTCGCCGTCTAGGAAGTTTGGATCTTCTGGATCTCGTCCTTCTGCCCCTACCTCTACCGCTCTTGAAGGTCCGCTTAAGTGCCGCCATTGTAATGGGAATCATTACTCCGAGAAGTGTTTTAAGGAGCATGGTTATCCTGATTGGTTTGCTGACTACAAAGCTCGTATGTATGGCCCCAAGGCCACTTACACTGTGACTCCTGATGAGGCCCGTCCTCCGGCTCCATCTGCAAATCTGTGTGCTTCCGATACTATGCCAGGTATGGGTTCTACTACGTGGATAATTGATACTGGTGCTTCTGATCATATGACTTATAATGATAATATGTTTGATGAGTTGTCGCATAACCCCGTGATCCCTATATTACTAGTGCTAATGGTTTACCTTCCCCAGTTACTGGTGAAGGTACCATCCATCTCACCCCTTCCTTACCTCTGTCTCATGCCCTCTTGGTTCCCAATATTCATTGCAATCTGTTATCTGTTGGGCGTTTACTTGATACACTTAACGCTTCTGCTACCTTCTATTCTACCCATTGTTTTTTCTAGGATCTCAGGACTCACGAGAAGATTGGGCATGGTAAACGGATAGGGGGGTTATATTACTTACAGTTGCCGGCTGCAGCAGTTCGTGATTGTGTCGCTAATAAAGCTCTGAGTGGTAGTGTCAAAGACAAGCAACAACTTTGGTTATGGCATCGTCGCTTAGGACATCCGTCGTTTGGTTATCTTAGACATTTGTTTCCTTCGTTATTTAGTTCGTGTGATGAGTCTAGTTTCAAATGTGAGACTTGTGTAATGGCCAAGAGCCACCGTACTGTTTTTCCTTTAAGTAATAATAAAGCTGCTTTGCCTTTTGAGTTAGTACATTCTGATGTCTGGGGTCCTGCTCGTGTGACTTCTCATGGTTTCCGTTGGTTTGTGACGTTTATTGATGACTGCACTCGCTTAACATGGGTGTATTTGATGAAGAATAAACATGATATTGCCTCTATTCTTCCTGACTTTTGTGCCATGGTGTCTACTCAGTTCCATGCTCGTGTTAAAATATTTCGCACTGATAATGGCGGTGAATATGTGAATCATACATTGGCTCAATTCTTTCGTGATCAAGGTATCATTCACCAAACTACCACTCCATTCACACCTCAACAGAATGGTGTGTCTGAAAGGAAGAATCGTCAATTACTTGAAGTTGCTCGCTCTCTGATGTTGGATATGTCTGTTCCCCATCATCTTTGGGGACATGGTGTCTTAGCTGCTGCCTACTTGATTAACCGCACTCCTAGTCGGGTTCTTGATTTCAAGACTCCACTTGATGTGTTATGTGCTCTTACTCCTCCGGTTTCAGTCTCTAAGTTACCTCCGAAGGTGTTTGGGTGTGTTGCGTATGTTCATGTTTACTCTCATCAAAGAAGTAAACTTGATCCTTGTGCTCTCCGCTGCGTCTTCATTGGTTATTCTACTACTCAGAAGGGTTATAAGTGTTATCACCCGCCTACTCAGAAGGTACATGTCACTTTGGATGTCACATTTCATGAAGAGGTACCCTATTATGTTTCTCCCTCTTCTTCAATTCAGGGGGAGAGGGGGAGTGAATTGAAGAATTTGGAAAATATGGAATTTTTTGGCGAACAGGATGAAAACGACCGGTCGCTCATAGGACGCGACCGGTCGCTCGCGTCGAGCTGGGACTACAGTACCGATACGAGCGAAACGACCGGTCGCAGTGAGGAAACGACCGGTCGCGAAGGAAACGACCGGTCACACATAGGAAGCGACCGGTCGCCCGTGTCGACGAGCGAGAACAGTACCGATACGAGTGACGCGACCGGTCGCGAGGAAAGCCACGACCGGTCACCAGACCAAAATAATGGTGTTTTCGAGCCTCTCTCAGAAGGACATAACAGTGATATTGGCGACTCTCGTACAGATGAAATTGATAATATACCCCCATCTGCCCTGCCATTGCCTCAATCAAGTTGTAATAATGAGGTACTTTCTAGTGATATGCCTACCTATTCTTTGCCCCCACGTACTACCCGTGGGAAACCTAAAGTACAATATTCTCCTGATATACATGCCAAGTCTAAATATCCCATTAACCATTATATGTCAACTCATCGTTTATCTAAGTCATATGCATCATATTTGTGTCAATTATCTAGTGTATGTGTGCCAACTAAGTTGCAGGATGCTCTATCTGATCAAAAATGGGTAGATGCAATGCATGTTGAGATGGAAGCCTTGAACAAGAATGCTACTTGGGAGTTAGTTCCTTTACCAAAAGGAAAAAAGGCAGTTGGGTGCAGATGGGTGTTTACTTTGAAACACAAGGCTGATGGTTCCATTGACCGTTACAAGACAAGATTGGTAGCAAAAGGGTACACTCAGACATATGGAGTGGATTACACAGAGACTTTTGCTCCAGTAGCTAAGCTCAACACTGTACGCGTACTCTTATCCTTAGCTGCTAACCGTGACTGGCCGCTGCTACAATTTGATGTCAAAAATGCATTCCTCCATGGTGATCTCAAGGAAGAAATATATATGGATTCTCCGCCAGGTATCCCTGTGACTTCTAAGGAGGGTATGGTGTGCAAGCTACGGAAATCCTTGTATGGATTAAAGCAATCTCCAAGAGCGTGGTTTGGAAGATTTGCTGCATCTATAAAGAAGTTTGGGTATGTGCAAAGTAACTCTGATCATACTTTGTTTCTGAAGCGTCATAAAGGTAAATTGACGGCTTTAATTATTTATGTTGATGATATGATTGTGACTGGAGATGATCATGTAGAGATATAGAGTCTTCAGAAGTATCTGGCTTCTGAGTTCGAGATGAAATCATTGGGTGATTTAAAGTATTTTCTTGGGATTGAAGTTGCCAGATCTAAACATGGTATTTTTCTATCCCAAAGAAAGTATGTTTTGGATTTACTTGCAGAAACTGGAATGTTGGATTGTAAACCGATTGATGCTCCTAGTGAGCAAAATCATAAGTTGGGGATATATCCCGATCAAGTTCCGACTGATAAAGAACGTTATCAACGACTTGTGGGGAAATTGATTTATTTAGCTCATACTCGTCCGGATATTGCGTATGCTGTAAATATAGTGAGTCAGTTTATGCACTCTCCTAGTGTAGATCATATGGGGGCTGTTACTCGTATTTTAAGGTATCTGAAAGTAACTCCTGGTAAGGGGTTAATTTTCTCCAAGTATGGCCATACAAATGTAGAAGGGTATACAGATGCTGATTGGGCAGGTTCAGCCATAGATAGGCGTTCGACATCTGGGTATTTTATGTTTGTAGGTGGCAATCTTGTTACGTGGAGGAGCAAGAAACAAAAGGTGGTGTCTAGATCTAGTGCTGAGGCTGAGTATCGGGGAATGGCCCATGGTGTATCCGAGTTACTATGGCTGAGAAGATTGTTGAAAGACCTTGGTTTTGGGCCTAATAAACCCATGGAGTTATATTGTGACAATACGGCTGCGATTGCAATTGCTCATAATCCTGTACAACATGACCGTACAAAGCATGTGGAGGTTGATCGAAATTTCATTAAGGAAAAGTTGGATGCAGAGATTGTGTCCTTCCCCTTCATCCGTTCAGAATATCAGTTAGCAGATGTTCTTACGAAAGCTGTTTCTACAAGTATCTTTCTCAACTCGCTTGACAAGTTGGGCATGCGTGACGTCTTTGCTCCAACTTGAGGGGGAGTGTTGGCGAGTAGAGCATATCCTATTCTATTTGGGTTTTATTTGTTTTTCCTTTTGTATAGATATTATGTAATTAGGATTCCACTTATTTCCTAATTAAACCCTACTAGGGTTTGTAACCTGTATTATAAATACCTCCTTTCGGAGAATGAAATATATCTGAAAATATTCTACCCATATTGTTTGACTATTTCATCCTAAACCATCTGCAATTTTCCCCTTATTGAACAGATGGAGAGGTGGAGAGCTTCAAGTTGATCCCTGTGACGCATGTTGCAAACATCATACGTTCAAGCCAAACTGCCTCTTGTCATCATTGATTTCCTGAAACTACATTCTTCTGCCAATTTACAGGAAGGAGTCTTGAGCATATTAACAGCCCGCACACCTTCGGCAAAATCATTCCATAAAGACGATCTTAGGGTGATGCAATATTCAATTTTCATCACACCAGTTAACTGGATGTGGACAAGTACAGAATGATTACAAATGTTATTTTCAGAACAGGCGAGCTACTAGAAAACAAAACCTATCAAAAGGAATGCAACCACATGATGAAAGAAACGAAAAGGTAGAAACTCCAGACTCACTGTGGATAATTGATTGTCATTTTTCCCAAGTGCAAATGCAACTCTGGAGAAATACTTTTGTGTCAAGTAGAGTGAAAAGGGAGCACCCTTTCCAAGACCTTGAAGAGCTTCATTAGCCCACTCCACTCCACCACTGCAACACAACAATGAATCACCAATAACAACAAAACAAAAGGGCAAACCACAATAATTAACAGTAGTCTCCCTATATATTGTGGCTTTAGCTTCCACTTCCACCACCAACAAACTTCGAGAATCAAGCAGAGTTGAATTAAAAAATACAAAGAAAAGTGAGGAGCAATTAATGGATGCTAGTAATAGCTCAAGCTGATATTAATCCCTCTTGTACCAATGCGGTTCCAAATGGCAACACTCTTGGTCAAGTTGATGATATCTCTGATCCTTCCAATACAAATCATGTGGTTCCAAATCTTATTCCTTGTGGTTTACGATGTGCGAGAAAATGCGTGTTGAGCCCAATATGCCTTTGCATATGCATGATTAAATGCAAGTTAACTCCTTCGGAAGTTGTGTATAATTGTACACAAAATTGTGCCAACTCCATTGCTATCACAAGGATTATTGATCTACCTTTTTCTCTCTCTAGCTTTATCATGTTTGTTTTGAATTATATTTCAGTCATTGATATTCTTTGTATTTTGGTTTTATTTGCTTAATATTGTAGATAAGCGCTATGTGAAAGGCATCGTGGATTCATGCTATGCAAGCCGCTCCAGGAATGGGTCTAACCAAAATAGACCCATACAACTAAAATGCTCTAGACAATAACCCACCTATTTTATTACATTTAAATAAAACCCAATTTTGAATTGGATGCCAAAGTGTTCATAAATTATGACATATTTACAAATCATGTCATCAACCCCTCTTTGTTGCTGAACATTTTTCTTCTTAAAAAAATCCCTTAAAGTTAGGATTTCAATAATGTTTTTAACTAGGCATTCAACGTGGTTTCCATTTTTTTTTTAATCCATCAATTTCCTCTAGGAGTCACAATTTGAACCCATGCATTAATTAGGGTTGACTATTTCTCTTTTTTCTATTGGGGAGTTTGTTAGCATAAATGATATATTGGTCTCTTTGATAGTTGTGTAACAATTTTTGTATACTTAATATATCTAACATATCTAGGTACAGTATAATTTTCCAATATACGTAGATAGGTACATTATTTAATATACAAAAATATAGGTATATTATTTATATATATAAAAATAGGTTCATTATTGAATATGGTCCATTATAAGCAAATATACGTAAATAGGTACATTATTGAATATGGTCCATTATAAGCAAATATACGTAAATAGGTACATTATTTAGTATACAAAAATATAGGTACATTCTTTATAAGAAAAAAAATACGTGAATTATTGAAACCATAACAATAGGTACATTATTTATAAGAAAAAATAGTTATACAAAATATTTGTAGGTAAATTAATGTTCCTAAAACAAATTAATTTCAAATCCATAACAATTATTAAATTTGAAATTTTGATATAAATAAAAGGAAATAACTAACCAATTAATATGAAATTGAAACAAAATATGATCAGGTTGTCGGATTTGGAAAAACAGACCAAGTTTTAATTATATATTTCGTTAACAAAATATAACCAATCATAGTAAAAAACATACGACACTAATTACACACCAAGTTTTAATATAAAATAAATAAATAAAACTGACCCACAAAACTTATGCAAAATTGAAACACCATTATGACATTGAATAGCAAACAATTTGTTGGATAAAAAAAACGTTAAAATGCAATTAGGGTAATTTAGGAATTGAAAAAATATAACATTTAATATGTTAAGCTTGATTAGGTAACTTGCTTAGGTGGATCCTAGTCATTGGGTTTTACTTATAAAAATTGGGTTTAATTTATAGAAAAATAAAAGGATGGGCTGTAGGTAAGAAAAAATGAATTTAAAGGGGAAAACCCAAATTTACTATATTAATAATTAAGGGATTGCCAATTGTTGCCTAGCTAGCTGCATGCAGCATGAATGTCTTGCGCCTAAGAAAATTAAATGACAAATTATGCCTTGCATATGTAATAATTTTAATTTAAAATAATAATAAGATTGTTCCAATTTATATTGCTTTGTGGACCTTATTTCTTTCTTTGCAAATATATATGTATATCATGTCTTTGCAGATATATATGTAACTTCTTTCTAAACTACAATATGTCATGGCATTCCTATTTAACTCACCAGTATACCCAGCTATAGCTCAAGCTGATATTGATATCTGTGGGAGCAAATATTTTCGTCTCCAATCAGAGCACGCCACGTGGAAAAGAAGATTATCCCTTAAATTAATTAATTAAACCATTTATTGGGATAATTGATTAATTAGGATAATATCTTAATTATATGGTATTATCTCATAATTAATAAAGATAATACCATTAATTGGGATATTATCATAATAAAGGGATATTATCTTATAATTAATTAGATAATATCAATAATTGGGTTATTATCTTATCAAAGGGATAATATCCTAATTATAGGGTATTATCTTATAATTATACGAGATAATTCAGATATTATCCGACTCGATCTCTACGAAACCCTAGCCCCGAGGTTCCTATAAATAGATGACTTCAGTCATCATTCAAGGTACATCTAAATTCACCTTTAAACCCTACTTCAGAAACCCGAGAAAATACCCGAAGCTCTCTCTCTCTCCCTCTCCACTCTCCACTCTCCATATTCTCTCCACACGGCTCCGGCCACCACACACGGCTCCGGCGGCCCGGTTTACACCATACACACAAACTCCGTATCCTTTGCTTAGCTATTGTTTTCTATACAAACACTCGAACTAACTTAGGCATCGGAGGGCCTTTGGCCAACACCCCCCGGGTGTAGTCTATTTACTCCAATCTGTTTTACAGGAATTGAGGAAGAGAGAGAAGGAAGATCGAAGGTTGAAGGATCTAGAAGCGAATATTCTCCCGTGAGATTATTTGCACAAACATTTGGTGCTTTCATTGAGAGCACGAGTTATACTCAACGCGTGCTCAAGGAATCCGTTCCTCCTATTTTCCAATCAACCGAAGCCTTCCAAACAACCATGGTTGGAAGCAAGCGCACGAGGAGCAAGACCGCCGCGATGGCTCAATCCGTGACGGCCCAAAGCTACTCCTCCCACGATCCCGCGATCGACATAGTGGCACCACCTCCTTTAGCCGCCATGAACCCGCAACAAGCCACCGCGTCACCTGCCAGACCGCCAGCTGGGACCACCGCACTAGCCATCGTCGTACCATCTCAAGGCCTCGTGGCCGGATCTGGCCACCTTCATAGCACCGCCGCCGAGCATGGTGGAACCTCTCATCAAGGTGGGCTCACTACCACCACCGACTTTGGCCCAATCTTGGAGCAACTTCATCCATTCCCTCCATTGCCTCCGCGCCCGACGCATGCTCTCGCTCACACCTCTAATGAAACCCTAGCCCGCGTGCAATTGGGCTCCACACACTTCTCTCCTCCCGATCCACGAAGTCAAGCAGACCTTAATTAAAGAGTCGACCAGCTAGCTCAGAAAGTTGACCAGCTCATCAACCACATAAGCTTGGCTAAAAACCTTGGCCTTGGACAATTGGACGAAGAGAGAAGGATGGACGAGCGCGCCAATAGGCAGCTCGATGGGTACCAAGCAGGTAGAACAGGAGTAAGCAGACAAAGAGATGGAAAACAACGTGATCAGCTTGTCGACATGTTGCAAGCATCTGCAAGTCACGCACAGAGCCGACGAAGTCTCCCATCCAGACAAAATTTAAGGGCCAATGTGCGTGAAAGGCTAGGCCCACAACCTGGCATCCGTGCTCGCCTAGGCCCGCAGGGAAACGTGCTTGAAAGGCTAGGCTCCCAGAGAGGTCAATCTTATGGCCGTCACCATGAGGATCGTGAAGGAAGGCACTCTGCTGCTCGCTCACAGAGAAATGTTCACGAAAGGCTGGGCTCTCAGGAAGGTCAACCAGATAACCCCCACGATGAGGACAGTGAAGAAAGGCGCTCTGTTGCTCGCTCTCGAAGAACCAATTCTCGCCACCAAGAGGAGAATACCTCGCAAGCGCAGTCTACCAACACGCCGCCAAGGCAGCGCAGCCGAGAAGGTCAAACCTTGCAAACCAACGAGGAAGTCAATCAGCGTCGCCCAAATCGCCGAGGTCGCCCACGTGACCGACTAACCATGCGTGTGGAAGACGTTGAGAAGCTTGTAAATAACCGACTTCGAGACTTAAAGATTGGCGGAAATTTCGACGATGCACTACGCATGGAAGTAGACCGAGCAAACTCCTCACCTTTCACTGCTGAAATCGAGCAGGCTACTCCTCCAAAACGATTCTCAACGCCCTCTTTCACATGCTTCAAAGGAGATTCCGATCCCGAAAGCCATCTGAAGCATTTCAAGAGCCTTATGATCCTCTACAAAGCCGAAGATGCGCTAATGTGCAAGGTGTTTGCAATGACTTTGCGAGGAGCAGCTCAGGATTGGTTCCATACCTTGCCCTCCGGGTCGATCATCAGCTTCAAGGAGCTTGCTTATGTCTTCACCAAAGAGTACACTTCTTACCGGACGATCAAGAAGAACCCTGACCACCTGTACAACCTGCGCAAGAAGCCCAACGAATCTCTTCGAGATTACATCAAGAGATTCAAAGCAGAAAAGGCTAACATCGTAGGATGCGATGACCGAATCGCGTCTTCCGCATTCAAGAAAGGTCTTCCAGCTGAGCACAACTTATACCGCGAGCTGACTATCGCTCCTAGCCAGACTCTAGCAGAGGTCTTCGCGATCGCGGAGCGCTACGCGCTCTGGGATGACGATCGAATCGCCGCGAAGAAGTCCACCGAGCAGGAAGATTAGCCGACCAAGCAGGTAGGCCAAAGAGGCGACAGGTTTAGTAGCAGGGACAAAGACAAAAGTAGGTCGCGCCCACAAGGAGACGCTACGACAAAGGAGAACGACACCAAGTTCTCAATCCCTATACATCAAATTTTAGCCCAAGTGAAGGACAAACCTTGGGTAAAAAGACCGCCACCCTTGAAAGGAGATCCGGATAAAAGGGATACTAGAAAGTATTGTGCCTTCCATGCGACGCACGGGCACAATACGAATAATTACTTTGCTTGGAAAGCGCACCTCGAAGAACTCGTAAGAGAAGGCCACTGCACGGAGTTCATCGCGAAGCAAGCCATCTAGCGAATCGAGGACGGCAATGCCGCCAAGGAGCCACCTCAAAAAGTCATAAGGATTAACACAATCCTGGCTGACTCCGAGGAGTCTGGGCTGACTAGTAAGGAAAAGAAGAGGAAGATCAAACAAGCCACGGTCATCTCCCATATCTCCACTAGTCTCCCACCGGCAGAAGACGATCCCGTGATCGGCTTCCAAAAGAAAGATCTAGTCGGCCTCGATCTGCCACACAGCGACGCCCTTGTCATCAGCATTCAAATCGCTCAGGCCATGGTCGATCGAATCCATACAGACGAGGGCAGTGCAGCCAATATCCTACAATTGGCAGTCATCCCGCAGATGGGCTTAGAGACAAAGATCAGCAAATCAGCTAGGTCACTAACCGGCTTCAATGGCGCAACAACGGTTACCGTGGGCACGATAGATCTCGACGTCTACTCCCCACCTGTAATCAGCTTGCAAACATTCATGGTCATTGATGAAGTCTCGCCCTACAATGACATTCTGGGCAGACCATGGATCAGCAAGATCAACGTCATCACCTCCGCCACACATCAGAAAATCCGCTACCCTATCCCTGGGGGCGGAATAGGTCAGATCAACAGTGATCAGGCAATGGCGAGGAAATGCTCAACTCAAGGGCTGAAGAGAAGCAAGCAAACACAGTTCCTCCCTGTAAATCAGGCAGATATGAAGGGAGTAGAGCAACCAGAGGAGAAGGCAAATCCCGTTCCTGACGGCCGAGCTGACCAGAAAGGAAAGGGAATAGCTACTCCCCAATAGCAATCAAAGAATCAGGACCAAGTCGAGGGAATCCGTCCGGAGGTCTCTCCTGAAGAAGGATGGAAGCCCGAAGAGGATGTTGAGGTAGTACCCCTTGATCCTGACAAGCCAGAGAGAAAAGCGCGGATCGGCTCGCGCCTAAGCCAGGAGGAAAAGGCAGAGCTTGCAGCCTTCCTCCAAAATAACAAAGACGTATTCTCATGGTCTCCATCCGACATGCAAGGCATTGATCCCTAGATCATCTGCCATCGCCTACACATCAACCCAGCAATCAAGCCTGTAGCGCAGAAGAGACGCAACTTTGCCCCTGAGCGGGTTGCCATCATTGAAGCCGAGATCGACAAGCTCCTAGTTGCCGGTTTCATTGAAGAAGTCTCCTACGCAGAATGGCTGGCGAACATTGTTTTAGTAGCAAAGAAAAATAAAGGCCTGTGGAGAGTGTGCGTTGACTACACCGACCTCAATAAGGCATGCCCTAAAGACAACTTTCCATTGCCAAGAATTGATCAGCTCGTCGATTCAACTTCCGGCAATCAACTGCTAAGTTTCATGGACGCCTACTCCGGCTACAATCAAATCATGATGCATGAAGACGACAAAGCAAAGACCTCTTTCATCATCGAAAGAGGTACATACTGCTACAAAGTCATGCCCTTCGGGCTGAAGAACGCCGGAGCAACCTACCAAAGGCTAGTAAACAAAGTTTTCAAGGAGCAAATCGGTAAAACTATGGAGGTCTACGTAGACGACATGTTAGTCAAAGCTCCCCAGCGAGCAGACCACATCACAAACCTCGCCGAGGCATTCAGCCTGCTCCGAAAATACAACATGAAGTTGAACCCGAGCAAATGCACATTCGGAGTCTCATCTGGCCGATTCCTAGGATACTTAGTCACCCAAAGAGGAATTGAGGCACATCCGAATCAAATCAAGGCTATACTCAACATGAAGTCACCTGCCACAACAATGGAGATACAAAGTCTAACGGGTAGAGCAGCAACTCTCAACCGATTCCTCTCGAGATCTACCGACAAGTGCAGGCCATTCTTCAATGCCTTGAAGAAAGGACACAAGGACAAGTGGGATGACGAGTGCGAAGTAGCTTTTCAAAACTTGAAAACCTACCTCACCACACCTCCCCTACTCTCAAAATCGATACCAGGCGAAGACTTGTACATCTACCTGGCGGTGTCCGACTCAGCCGTCAGCTCAGCTCTCATCCGAGAAGAGCTGGGGGCACAACATCCAGTATTCTACACTTCAAAAGCTCTCCTCGACGCAGAGACTCGCTACCCGAAAATGGAGAAGCTCATTTTTTCGCTTGTAGTTTCCGCAAGAAAGCTAAGGCACTACTATCAAGCGCACCGGATAATTGTCATGACAGAATTTCCTTTGAGATCGATCCTCCACAGCCCCGATGCCTCTCAGCGACTCATGAAATGGGCTATCGAACTCAGTCAATACGACCTCCTCTACAGGCCGAAAACCGCTATAAAAGCTCAGGCTTTAGCAGATTTTGTCGTAGAGTTTACTCCGACAGCCGAAAAAGAGAAGCTGGTCACGAAAAGCAAGGAAAAAGCAGACGATACCTCCCCCACCGATTCAAACCTACCTAACGACATGTGGCAGTTACATGTAGACGGAGCGTCAAATCACAAAGGAGCGGGGGCAGGCGTCGTCATAATCACCCCAGATGGAACTTTGTTGGAACAAGCCATCACGCTCGGCTTTCCTGCTTCAAACAACGAGGCAGAGTATGAGGCATTGCTCGCCGGACTACGCCTAGCAAAAGAACTGTCGATCAAAAGATTGGCCATCTATTCAGACTCCCAGCTGATCACGAATCAAGCCTCAGGCGAGTACATGGCAAAACATCCGAGAATGATCCAGTACCTCGACAAAGTCCAAGAACTTTTGAAAGAATTCCCTACTTTCACCATCCAACAAGTTCCACGGGCGGAGAACACTCATGCAGATGCGCTGGCAAGCCTAGGATCAGCGCTGGACACCCAGTTCAAATGCTCCATCCCGGTAGAACACCTTGACCGGCCAAGCATCGAAGAAATAGAGCCAATCGACTCAATGCAGATCGATGAAAACCCCAGCTGGCAAGACCCCATCATCGACTACTTGGTGAATGGAAATCTTCCAACGGATAAGTTCGAAGCTAGGAAGGTCCAACAGAAAGCCGCGAGATACTACATGCAAGGCGACAAGCTCATTCGCAGATCATACTCCGGCCCTCATCTCACCTGCATAAAATACCCTCAAACACTTGAGGTCCTCTACAAAATTCACGACGGCGAGTGTGGCAACCACTCTGGAGGCAGGTCACTCGCCCAGAAGGCTCTAAATATAGGCTATTTCTGGCCTACCATGCGCCATGACTCAACCGAGTATGTCAAAAGATGTGATCGCTGCCAACGGTACAAACTGGTTCCTAACCTGCCTGCCGAAATCTACCATCTGCAGAACAGTCCGTGGCCTTTCATGCAATGGGCCATCGACTTAGTGGGCCCCATGCCAACGGCACCAGCTAATAAAGAAATGATGATCATCGCCACTGATTACTTTACTAAATGGATCGAGGCCGAAGCTCTATCCTCTACGAAAGAAGTTGATGTGGAACGATTCATCTAGAGAAACATCATCTGCTGATTTGGCTGCCCACAATCACCAGTTACCGACAATGGCTCACAATTCATCGACAAGTAGATGACTGAGCCCTGCACATTTATGAAGAAGAGAAGCAACTACTGCAAATTCCAGAATATGCCACAACAAAAGACAGTTGCCCATAAGCAGCGTCCTTCGGGAGACGCAGGGCGACGACCAGAAGCGTTCTTCGGGAGACGCAGCCCGCAAAGAAGCGTCCTAAGGGAGACGCAGGGTACGCCAGGAATTTCCTAAGGGAAGTATCCAGGTTCCTATCCGTTCCCTAAGGGGGGCAAGATAAGTCACACAGTTGCCCATAAAAAACGTCCTAAGGGAGACGCAGGGCGACGACCAGAAGCGTCCTTCGGGAGACGCAGCCCGCAAAGCGGCGTCCTAAGGGAGACGCAGGGTGCGCCAGGAATTTCTTAAAAGGAGGTCACCATGCCTCCTGCAGGAAGTATCCAGGTTCCTATCCGTTTCCTAAGGGGGGCAGGATAGCCAAACAGTTGCCCATAAAAAGCGTCCTAAGGGAGACGCAGGGCAACGACCAGAAGCGTCCTTCGGGAGACGCAGCCCGCAAAGCAGCATCCTAAGGGGGTTGCAGGGTGCGCCAGGAATTTCCTAAGGGAGGTATCCAGGTTCCTATCCGTTCCCTAAGGGGGGCAGGATAGTCATACAGTTGTCCATAAGCAGCGTCCTTCGGGAGACGCAGGGCAACGACCGGAAGCGTCCTTCGGGAGACGTAGCCCACAAAGAAGCGTCTTAAGGGAGACGCAGGGTGCGCCAGGAATTTCCTAAGGGAGGTATCCAAGTTCCTATCCGTTTCCTAAGGGGGCAGGATAGTCATACAGTTGTCCATAAGTAGCGTCCTAAGGGAGACGCAGGGCAACGACCAGAAGCGTCCTAAGCTTTCTCCGGAAAAATGCAGAATACGCCCGGAATCCCTCAAGAGGGACCCTGGCTTTTGCAAAAATCCTAAGGGGAAATGTACAGCCAAGACACTAGCCGGTTACTTAAGCAGTTCACAAGACAATATGCAGATTGAAGTTGAAATGATAACTGAAATTTCCATATCAAAGTGACCAACCGGCCAAGTTCAAACAAAAAGAAGATGGTCAAACAAGACCAATTATTCTAAACAAAAAGCAGACGACAAAAGCTGAAAAGAAATAAAGGAGTCTTCATCTACTCCGAAACGCCGGCAGGGGATCCTTGATCTGCAGCCTCTTCAGCATCCACCTGATCAGCCACGCTCTCAGTAGCTCCACATGCCTGATCTATGACGTCTGCCACCACTCTCATTGACACGTCTCCGAACGGAGGTCAAACGGGCCCCACTCATCGACACGTCTCCGGACGTAGGCCAAACGGGCCACCCTCATCGACACGTCTCCAGACGTAGACACTCATCGACACGTCTCCGGACGTAGGCCAAACGGGCCCCACTCATCGACACGTCTCCGGACGTAGGCTAAACAGGCCACCCTCATCGACACGTCTCCGGACGTAGGCCAAACGGGCCACACTCATTGACACGTGTCCGGACGTAGGCCAGACGGGCCCCACTCATCGACACGTCTCCGGACGTAGGCCAAACGGGCCACCCTCATCGACATGTCTCCGGACGTCTTATCGACACGTCTCCGGACGTAGGCCAAACGGGCCACTCTCATCGACACGTCTCCAGACGTATGCCAAACATGCTTGCATCCCCTACAAGGTTGGACTTGTTCACCTTGAGATAAGCCACTGACGTTGCAGAAGAACCCTTCGCCTGGGCATATGACTTTCTTGCTTTCTTAGCCTCTGCCAACCTCACCTTCAATGGAATTGGCAATGACGAATCAACTCCACGCTTAACTGCTCATGACTCAAACAGCTGGATCATGACGGTTTGGTGGATAAGCAGACCTCCCAAGTGAACTAGATCGCACACGGACTACTTCACGGAGCAGATCACGATCTCCAAAACTCATCAGCAAATAGGCTTAAGGGGAACATCCCTAATATTGCGCATACCGCCAATCTTCTTGCTATCCGCACCAACGAGATGTTTGACCCTAGCAGATGACGAGGGAACAGCTCCTACGTGAGTCTTCTCAGCAGAAGGGAGCTTTGGCTTCATCCTCAATTGAGAACACATTCCTCGCCCTTGAAGAAGTAGCTTGAGTTCTCGATGACTTGACATCAGCCTTCCTCTTTAAGGGGAGTTTAGCAGAACACTCCTCCTGTCCAGTAGGTAGATCGTCAGGGTCCGAACCATCCTGCTTCCATCTCTCGACATCCTCGGTAGCGGGCAGTCCACTGACTTCCTCCCGATACTCGCTCAGCAGCCACCAGAGGCCATCGCCTCACCAACCGTCTTCGGCCGCCAATCACGACGACAACCAGCCTAGTCCTACCTAGCTAGTCCTTGCGGCGAAAAAGAGAAGATGAAGAAAAAATATACGTGCTCGACTTACCTTGGGATGCACGGCAACTCCTCTCTTCGACAAGTAGTACAAATTCTCCAAGATCTTTCTCAAGTTAGAAAGTAGAGAAGTTAAGTTTGCGATGTGAGAAAGAGTGAAGAGAAGCCCTGTATTTATACAAGTTGGACAACCCAGGTCAAAGAAGGAATCGCAAGCTCATTCCTACTGGGAATCCAACTCCAAGAACAGTCAGAAGCCTACTCTAATTGGGAACCTGATCTGCAAAAGGAGTCCAACTCACAGAAGAAAGCCCAGACACAGTTGGAGAGTCCGAAAAATAATTTCATCTCCTACATGCCACGCAAGCGCCATGCAGAAGCTGGGGGGCATTTGTGGGAGCAAATATTTTCGTCTCCAATCAGAACACGCCACGTGGAAAAGAAGATTATCCCTTAAATTAATTAATTAAACCATTTATTGGGATAATTAATTAATCAGGATAATATCTTAATTATATGGTATTATCTCATAATTAATAAAGATAATATCATTAATTGGGATATTATCATAATAAAGGGATATTATCTTATAATTAATGAGATAATATCAATAAATCGGGTATTATCTTATCAAAGGGATAATATCCTAATTATTGGATATTATCTTATAATTAACGAGATAATTCAGATATTATCAAGTCCAACTCGATCTCTACGAAACCCTAGCCCCGAGGCTCCTATAAATAGATGACTTCAGTCATCATTCAAGGTACATCTAAATTCACATCTAAACTCACTCCAAAAACCCGAGAAAATACCCGAAGCTCTCTCTCTCTCCCTCTCCACTTTTCATTCTCCATATTCCCTCCACACGGCTCCGGCCACCCGGTTTACACCTTACAAACTCCGTACCCTTTGCTTAGCTATTGTTTTCCTACAAACACTCGAACTAACTTAGCATCGGAGGGCCTTTGGCCAACACCCCCGGGTGTGGTCTATTTACTCCAATCTGTTTTACAGGAATCAAGGAAGAGAGAGAAGGAAGATCGAAGGTTCAAGGATCTAGAAGCGAATATTCTCCCGTGAGATTATTTGCACAAACACAACGCATTAGACATATGCAGAGAATTTTATTGATCCATCTTATTAGAAAATAATTTATATATCACTTTTCAGTGATGAATCTTTATTAATTACATTAAATTAATCTTGACTTCGTTCCAATGTGCACAGAAGACTATGATGAACCCTTGTGTGCAAGATGTTATTGGCCAATATCTGAACTCGTTGAAGGCTTATCTTTCGGTGCCACTACATTGGCAGCATGCAAACCTTTACCAACTCTCTCATTCTTCCTCACCACTTCGTCTATATGAACATCATCCTCAATTGTTAACATCACAGCTTTTGATCCATGGGGACCTTCTACTATGTCTTCCTTGACCTTTTTATGTTCATCGAAGTTAATGATCTCAGTTTCTGCTTGGACATCTGAGCTCTTTACTTTTCCATGCAAACCCTTGTGGCCAAATGTCTCATTCTTCCTCTTCTCCTCGTCTACATGGACATCATCTTCAACTGATAGTACCACAGCTTGTGGTCCATAAGGACCTTCTACAATTTTCTCCTTGATCTTCCTGTGTTTGTCAATATGAATCATGTCGGTTTCTTGGATTGTCTTCTTCTTTCTTCTCTTAATGTAACAGAGTAGAGCAACTGCAAGGAATGCAAGGAAGAAAACTGAACCCAATGAGATGAACACAATGACTATGACGGTGGGATTATTGTCCGGGGATGGTGAGGGTGGCAGTGGCGGTGGTGGAGGGCGTACATGAGGCGGCGGCGGCGGACGGAATGGGTGGTGTGGTGGTGGTGGTGGGGTTGAGTGGCGTGGAGGCTTTGCAGCCGGGGGTTGTGGTGGTGGGGTTGAGTGGCTTGGTGGCTTTGCCGCCGGGGCTGGTGGTGGTGGTGGCGGGGTTGAGTGGCTTGGAGCGGATGGAGGAGGTGCTGAGGGTGGAGGGAAATACGGGAAGTAGAACTTATTTGGATTGGCCGCCATTTTATAATATTGTGAAGTTTTGAATGTTTGAGATGAGAAATGAGAATTGGATTGTTGTGGAGAAAGCGGTGGATATGAATGGCTATTTGTATAGCAAAGCGTTTATGCCAAAGAGTTCATATAGAAAAAGTTTATAATATTTTGTGACTTGACTCTCATTCTAAGATTTGGGGAAGGGTTTGTTTGCATTGGAAAACACTTCTCAAAGTCCATTGGTTTCTTCTTTGACGATTATTTTAATTCCTTCAACAACATGAATGAGTTCGTATATATGTTCTATTCCTTCAACAACACGTGTTTTAAATTAAAACATTGCAACATGAAGGACAAATCTTGTCCCGGTGTACGGGTAATTTTTCAAATTTTCAACTTTGCTTGTACGTTTTTTCTCTTTCATTTGTGTTTCTTTATTCAAGTGTGGTATTGAAAAAGAAGCAATGATTCGCCATGTTCAATCGCACTGACAAAGATTTCTAGCTGGCATTCCAAATATTTTCTTATATTCAATTTAATACTTAGGGCTTGTTTGGGAGTGATTCTAGATAGGCTAGAATCACTTCTGGGGAGAACCACCTCCAATGTGCTTCTCCATATAATCACTTTTAAGTCATTTTAACAGAAGTGCTTCTCTATAAAATCACTTAAAACTACTTCAAGTGATTATTTAGAGAAATGATTCTCTATAGAAGTGCTTTTTGGCTTATCCAAAACAAGCCTTAGACTTGACTACTTTGTTTGGTTTACACATTTGCATATTTATTTTCATTAAAGATGGAAGATGGGAAGAGAGAGACTAGAAGACCATTACCATACGCTAACATGACTGAATATCTATATGCGTCAATTCATATTTGACGTCTTACAATTTAGGCCATATTATTGTCGTGTGACCATTTTCTTTGCTCAATTAATACTCTTATTCTTATATATGAAAGTTACTTTCTGACCAATCATAAGAGTCATGATGGCATGATTGCTACCTCTTAACTTTACAATTTTATTTTTCATTTATTTAATTGTACGTATTATGCTATAAGAAGGGGATAATTGAACCTAGAATCTCGTGGATAGGGATAATACTCTTAACCACTTAGAGCTATAAAGCCCCTTAACATTCGTTTATTCAATCAGTATTGTACTCCTTTTTTCAAATATAGTACAGAGCATCACAGCTGCTGCTGGGCAGTTCAACTCAAGTTCCTTTCTTTCATCCAGAATAATGCACCACTTTCTGCCTATCCCCAGTAACCATAAAGAGAGTCAAAACATGCTCTACTATTTGACTATTCCGCATAATTATCAAGAGCGGCATAAAAATCAAGAGCGGAAAAAATAAAATAAAATGTTTAATACTAAGCAGCATCATGTTGAAGTTCAGTTAAAAGTTCTAAGCATGCTGCATTTTTTCCCTTGGGGCTTGGTACAACTGCAAATACACTGCTGGCACAGCAACAACTTAAATGAAACAAGAAAGCTGATCTACCGAGCGAACGGCTAGCAGACCGATTTAGAAGTCTCTGCAACTTGCCTTAATCACCAAACGAGAATTGATTTTCGGCTGATGCATAGATACATGTATTTCAATTTAAAGTAATGCTTTCACAAATGGACTGTATAAGAACCTGTTTTCATACAAATTACAACTTGTAATCCTAACTACACACTACACCTCGTGAACAATTATATTACAGCAGCTTCATCTCAAGTTCCATTAAACTTGAACTCTGGTTCTTACACCAACTGCCAGTGGAGAAACAATAGTACAACAAATGATAAATGTGTAGACGAATTTTCTGAACGGTCAAGTTCAGATTATGAAGCCAGGATATCTCTCATTCCTTCATGCATTTTCTGAAAAACAGGGTGAAACTAGAGGTACTCGTTGATGCAAGCAGCAAAAAAGGAAGCATAATCGCAAAAACCCGTCATTGAAGGGAAATATCATTCCCGGGTAGCAGATATGACAAGAGAATTTCATTCCACATATCAGGTACACCAGGTAGGCACCAATGGCTACAATCAGGCACTGATGGATTATCGCTCCAAGTACCCACATGGCCATCACTTCGGAATGCTACCATAGGTGTAACATGCAGAACAGTTACAGGGACGGTCATTTTCCCCACAATCTTGATAATGATGTTTGAAATTGAGCTTTGGTCCCTTCCCTTAGAGCTTGACAAAGGATGTTGAGTCACTTTGCATGAATTACGGTTACGGCCACTGGTACATATAAGAATCACTAGCAGTCAAGTTTTGCACGAGTATGTTTGTATTCAGGAACAACGATGAAAATTAAACATATACCTCAATTTACAAGATTTAGCTTCCATAAAGCAGAAAATAGGACAAATTTATAGATAATAGGTTAGATTGCTTCAAATCAGCGAACAACAGTGTATTTACACGATTAACCATTGACTAGAGCAATTTGAGGCCATAAAGACTTGGAAGTTCTTGTTGATCCCAGACTAACCCAAAATAAATCAGAAGAACAAAATAATCCAAGCAACTATTTACTTGTCTACTTAGTCTTTCTAAGTTCACTGAGGATTTTCAGAAAAGCTGTAATTTTATGATATAGAACCCCATTAGAAAACAACTAAAGAGGAGCAACATGGACAGAGATGTTATATTCAGAAGGCTAAATAAATAACAAAGAAACATGGAAGATAAAAAGCACATAAAGGTGTAGAATGCTCTAATGGGATCAAAAGCGCCCAAAAGAATAAAAGAATATTCATGATAACATAAGTGTAAACCAACTACAAGTCAAATAAATTGCCAACAACAGTATAGTCGTTAGAACTAGATGCAATCAAAGTCCAGCAGCCTTAAGAAGCTAAAACCAGAAAGTTGGCAGCAAGTATCATAACTAACTTCATAACGCACCTCCAATGGGATGTCTCAAAACTCCTGAAAAATATACTTGTTCTGGTTGTATTGATCATTGTCTCGGCCCAAGATGCCCAAGTGTTTAAAGCTGTCTTGAAGGCAGTGGTGATTGGCATTCCAAGCTTCAGTGATTTACCCTCTTGAAAATAGCAGCCCCTGTCTGGAGAAATGTTAGACTTGCTTTGTTTTCTATATTTTATTTTTTGGTCTGTGTGTGTGTCTGTTGGAGTATTTGTTGAAACAAAAGTGCTACAAGCACTCTCAAATGTATTTTGGGAATCTCTTCATAACAAAAGCTAAATCTGAACAAACTTATGGAAATCTGATTGAGACCCAATGGTATGTTGAAAAAACATAATCATTCATACAAACAAAAAAAAAATGGAGGTGCATATAAACTAACAGAAAATAACAACAGAAGACTACCCAACTTGCAAGTACATATGCATTCGCTCAGACAATCCCGAACACATGAGTAGGTGAAGGAGAGGGAAAGAGAGAGACCCGCCAACATAGCACTAAGAAGTTGAGTATGGAAAATAGCAAATAGGGTCTGAAGTACAATGTTAAAATAACCTTCATTTATGCATTTCTATCCAGCATTTATCTCCAAATATGTCTTCGAATTATAATTCAAAGCACCACCCCTTAGCTGTTGAAATTTTTTCAATTTCTTTTTTGTCTTTACTTGTAAATGAAATTTACTAGCTCATTTACAAGTATCATACAAAGCATATATATCATCTATAATTTATACAAGAATCATAACAGCTATAGAATTTGCATCACCAACAAACTTCAACCAAGAATTTGGCCACATCAGTACTAAGGGAAATTCTACCTCTCCTGGCAAAGTTAACCTTCTTAAAGGGAGCTAACATGCAGAAGGCCTTCAAATCTTTTTATTCATAATAACTAACATGCACAGGCCTTAAAAAACATCCTCTCTTTTAGGAAACGATGAATATGTTGGACTCCACTGCATTAATCAGCATCTATACCAAGAAACGTGGAGTATGAATGCTTGATGCACAAGCAGTTAACAGCACAGATTCTCGGAACTGAATGTTGGAGGGGTGAGGGATTAAAGATGAATGTACCAAAAATAAATAAACATTAAGCAACTTGGTCAACATCAGACAGCATTCTACAATAATACCTAAAGGTAGACTAAGTAAAAAACCCTCTCTCTTAGGTGAGATAAAAAGTTGAAATCCAGTACATGCATTACATTTTGTGCATTTATGAACATCTATACCAAGAAGCATGGAGCATGAAAGCATGAAGCACAAGCAGTTAATGGTGAAGATTATGGAACCGAATGTAGGGGAATTTGAAGAGAAATGAATCACATAATTATAGAATCATAAACTAACTTTGTAAACTTTGTTAACATAAAAAAGCATCCTACAAAAATAACTGAAAAGTAGACTAAATATATGCACCAAATACAGGATTTATGAAAGACAATGATCTGGAGACTAGGTAACTCACATTTCAAAAAGTTTACTTGGTGTCCACCAGTGCCCTGAATTGAAAATCAAAATATCAGAATCAATCCAATCTTTGCTAATTTCATCCAATTTGTCAACTCTGAGCGTTGACTTAACCCTCTTTGGTGCTCGGTTTGGAGCTGAAGCCGGCTGCACTAGGAAAACTGACCGATAAAAGTCAATTCTGAGATCAAACGAACTAAACCTTACGGCTAAAAATCTAATCCGCTTAGTGATTTTATTCCCATTCACTTCATAAACACTCTTCTTATCCTCCACCCCTGTCATGAGTAAACATATCAAAGATTCCCACTGTGTTCTACCTAAAGAGTCACCAACAAAAACAATCCGTTTCCCACGAAGAGTTTCAAGAACTGCACGCACATCAAATCTAGGAATATCACAATTCTTTGGCTTCCACCTCCATTTAGCATAACCCTTATCTTTCCGCCCATTAGCCAAGCAATTAAATCCAATTTCTGCAAATGGACATTGTGAGGCATTGTACAAAGGGTAACTTTCATCTGGAATCCATCTTCCTTCAAAAACATTACATTTTTCAACAGAAGTAGTGGAATTAGAAATTCCATAGCTATGAATCACTGGGGGAACCCTGGGAAACAAATACAAAAATGCACATGACATGGCAACAACAAAAGAAACCAATGAGCCAATTGCAACTAGTCCATTGAAAGTTTGAAAACCCCAGATTTTACCATGACCCCTCATCATCTCATTACCAAAATTCGAAACCCTTTTGTAGAAAATCCTGAATTGAACAAACAAGTCCAAATTAACGTTTCTCACTCTCTCCATCATTTAGTAAACAACCCCAGATGAAGAAGAATCCCAACTGAAATCATATATGAGACATAAAAGATTAGGCAACCCAGAAGAAACAAATTTATGTATCAATAAACCATCAATAAAGTATGAAAATTGAGCCAAGACTTGGAACTGCCTACTAACCAATACAAGATCAGCTACATCACAGACCAAGAACAAAAATTTCTAACTTGAAGAAGACCCATCAAGCAGAGAGCCCAAAACAGGCAAACGAGCAAAGTAAACAGCAAGCTTACAGATTCACCAACTGGGTTTTGCGAGAAAGCACTTGGTTGTGGCTTTGACTGGTTCTGCCAGAAGAGAAGAGAAGAGAAGAGAAGAGAAGGTTGTTGGTGGAGGAGCAAATGGGAAATAAAGGTGAAGGATGATGGCATTTTTGGTTAACTTAGAACCTGGTTCATGTTGGTCTGAGTGAACATGACCTCTCAACTGAAATGTTCAAATGTTGAAAATCGTTCTGTTATTTGCAAAGCGACTCTTGTCGGTGGGTTCTTAAGCAAAAAACAATGCTCAGTTGGCTTGAACACGTGGGATAACGCCATTGGGTGCGCTGGGCCGTGACTCGTGAGAGCTCTTGCCTTTTGGACTCTAGTTGACGGAGACCTTTTCTTTGTTCCGTTTATTTTATTTACAAGCAAATGGTAAATAATTTATTTTTAAAAAAAATACTATTTCTTTCTAGCAACTGTGGATTTTAAGGTACGTCGAATTTCTAATTATACTATTTATTTGAGGTTGTTTCGTTAAAAAATAAATAAATTGAGTTCACAACTTACCCCATTAAATCATCTATGTATAAAAATAATAATTGTATTCATCAAAAAACAACTTTATCATAGCATTAGAGAACATAAATCCGCAAATAATTCTAATATCAAGAAGAAAAATACCACTGATAAAATGACGAGGTTCTAAGTTCAAATCCTTTATTCCTCATTGGTAAATAAAATAAAATAAAATAAAATGTCTGAAAACATGAAGAGAGAAACTAAATAAAAAAGACAAGGGAGGGATTTTTTTAATTTTTTTTGGGGTCAAAGACAAGTCGGGGAATTAACCCTCTTGTGATTCCTTTCTTTTTTTTCTTCTAATTGTGTTCTAGTCACTATTATTTTGTTAAGCTCTCTTCCGAATTTCTAATCATAGTAGACTCAATATGCTCCCGTCTGGCCTCTAGTGACTCCCCACCTGATGTGGAAGAAATCAAAGAACCATTTGTACAAAACCAGTCAACCCGTTTTCGTTGTTCCGAGAAGGAATGCAGGAAATCCTAACAATTTAGGTAACAAGTCCTAATTACGACAGATTTATCCAAAAATGAGTAAATACTAAAATCTATATATATTTAGCATCAGGTAATTTTTGCTTCCATTTTTTTATTCAAGGTTGTATTTACTTTGATTTTTGGATAGTCCTATTGTAATTAGTACTTCTTTCCTTTATTGTTAGAATTTCCTGAATTTATAAGTTCAAGAATAAGTTTATGTTCATAGTGATCAAATAAATCTTCCTACACATGCATGAGTTTCTGTTTTGTAAATAGTATTGCATTCTTTCTTGTACGTAGAAGGAAGACTCATGAAATCATGTATATCCATAATCCTTAAGACTTTGAAAAAATATAAAGCACAAAATAAAACAAATTTTTTTTTACAAATCAATCCACACCCAAACCCTAACTAGGTAGCCACAACTCAATCCCCTCCCATTATTCGATATGCCTCTACCCAACCCACCCCCACCATCAGCCTCCCCATTCGACATAAACCCAACCCATGTAAAATTCCAGTGCAACGATGTCCGAAAAGACCTAGAGCTGCGGGGAGGGTTGGCACATAATATTTTTAACAGCAAATTGAATGGAATATGAGCAAAATTAACGGCACGGGAAATTGGCTGAAAAAATAATTCATATCCTTACTTTTCTGAAAAACAGGTTAGGGGCAAATTGAAAGTATGTTACAAGTTCAGGGGGCATTTCACCAATTTAGCCACAAAAACAAAAAGGAATGGAAGGATAAATGATGTAGAAATTAAGAAACAGTTTGCAAAAACAGAAATATAACTTCTGTAAATAGAAAAATAAATGGGGTGGAAATTAATTGTCTTCATTTTTAGGCAACCAATCACTTGTAAAAACTTAAACCATTTCATTTCATTTCCTACCCCAGCCCACACCATTTGTAGCAGACCACCATTGAACTCATAGATTGATAGGGTGGATGAGAACAAATTCATACCTGGCCATACTTTTTAGACCTTTGATTTCTCAAATAAGAAACAATTTCTCTAGATCCGAGAGATTCAACATAAAAATGGGCTGCCAAATTCACAATAATGAGCTCGGTTCCAATTAAAGTAGAAGAGAAAGGGGAAGAAACAAAAAAAAAGTTTGGAGGCTACTTGCTTAGAAGGTAGAGGCATCCCCGTTCCCCACAAGTATAATCTGAATTTGTAGTATGGTGCATGAGCATCCCACTCCAGCAGCAAATATCTTTAAAAGTAACCTCCATAAATAGAGAAACATTCTGGACCTGAACACAAAGGTAATAGTCAAATATTAATTTGTGTTCAAGAGCCTCAATGTCAATAATACAATGCTGGGATTTCTTAAAAGTACCAACCTCAAGAATAATTTTCTTTCTGGATATAAAAAAGCATTCAGAATAAAAAGCAACCTTTCCACAAACTACCAATCTTGCTTTACTTTGCAAGATCACATAGGGAAGTCCAGAGCAGAGTTGCAGAATACTGATGGGATAGTAATTCTGGTTTTACTTTGCAAATCTTGCTGAGAGAGAGGCCTTTGGATGTAGCATGCATACTAATAACAATATGACTTGGCCTCAACAGTCAATACCATAGGTACTTCTCTCACTCTTCTTCATCCAAGAAAGAATATGTTTCATCAACATAGCCCTCTTCTTTCATTATTGCTGTCAAATACTTTAAAGTTGCAATGATTTCACCAGCATTTGGATGAGACTTATCACCTGCAACAAACAAATTTGTTCTCTGTCCCACCACAATCCAACTACATCCGGGAACCTTTGTCACTCCTTTTTCTTTCATTGCTCTCCTCAAAGAGCTAGCCTCATTCCAGTTTCCTGATGCAGCATGTATATTAGAAAGCAGGACATATGGTGAAGAATTTTGCGGTTCTAACTGAATTAGTTTCTCAGCAGCACGTTGTCCCCTTATGTCATCTCCATGTAATCTGCAAGCACCAAGTAATGTAGCCCAAATCATAGCATTTGGATCAAAACCTAGTCTGTCAATAAATTCCTCTGCTTCTTTAAGGAATCCCCATCGGCCTAGAAGATCAACCATGCAGGCAACATGATCAAACCTGGGTTGGATATTATACTCATCAACCATAGAATCATATATCTGACGGCCTTCAGTTACCTTCCCTGCATGACTACATGCAGTGAGAACACCGAGGAATGTGACATCATCAGGCAAAACATGAGATTGTCTCATCTCATCAAAGATCTTCAATGCATATTCTGCATAACCATTTTTAGCAAATCCAACTATCATCGAGTTCCAAGAAATGACACCATTTTTAGTACCCATTTCTTCAAAAACTTTCACAGAACTTCTCACATCCCCACATTTAGCATACATGTCTACGAGGGCACTACACGTTAACTCATCCAGATCAAAACCAGTATGAAAAATGAGGGAATGGATTTCTCTACCATTTTTCAAAGAAGACATGACAGCACATGTTCGAAGAACACTGGCAAATGTTGCTTGGTCGGGTAGGGCATTATCACTACGCATTTCTTGATACAACAGTAGCGCTTCATCGCTACAATCATTTTGACTGAGTCCTGAAATCATAGCGGTCCATAATACTTTGCTTTTTGGCTTTGGGAACTCTGAGAAAAGAATGGTTGCATCTATTTTGCTTTGGGAGTTTATGTACATACCCAAGAGAGAGACACCCAAGAAGTCGCCATCATACAAAAGCCCTTTCTTTAGTACTATGCAGTGGATTTGCCTTCCCAGTGTTAACATTAGAGGTCCACTACATGCATCTAAAAGGCTTGAAAAAGTTATTTCAGTCGGGTTCAATCCTACTTCATGTATCTCACGAAACAAGTTCACTGCTTCTTCCAAGTTGATATGAGCAAACCCAGCAATTAGAGCATTCATGGAGACCACACTCCGGTGGGGCATATAATAGAGAGCTTTACGCGCATCCCCAATGACCCCACATTTGGAATACATGTCGATAAGGGAGCTCCCAGAATAAAGGCTAGTTTCCAGACCATTTTTAACTGAGAGACAATGGACTTGTTTTCCCATCTCCAGTGCTTGAACATTTGCACAAGCACTTAGTATACTGGCCAAGGACACTTCATCAGGCACAATTCCATGTGAATTCATTCTTCGGAACATATTAAAAGCCTCATCCTCATCTTCTTCCTGTACATACCCAACTATAATTGCATTCCAAGAAATATTGTCTCTATTTTTTATGAGCTCAAATTGTTTCCTTGCTTCCTTCAGAGACCCTGATTTACCATACATATCAACCAATGCATTTCCCACATATAAATTTGATGCATATTGGTTCTTGATGATATGTGAATGTAACTGGCAACCCATTTCTAGATATTCCAAGGAAGAACAGGCGCTAAGAATGCTAGTATAGGTAAATTCATCAGGGTGAAGACCACATTCCTTCATATTGGAAAACAAATCTATGACTTCACAGGCATGCCCATTCTGTGCATAACCCCCAAGCATCGTATTCCACAAGACAACATTTTTCTCTGATAGATAATCAAATGTTTTCTTTGCAGCATCAATTTTCTCACATTTGGCATACATATTGATTAATGAACTGCCAACATAAAAGTTAGAATCTAACCCTTGTTTTATTGCCATAGCATGAACTAGCAAGCCAGAGTCTAGAGCAGCTAAACTAGCAATGGCACTTAAAACACTTCCAAGTGTGGATCTTGACGGTTTTTCACCAGCTTTCCTCATTCTCAGGAAAAAGTTAACAGCTTCCTCCTCATAGCCTCTCTTGGCATGCCCAGAAATCATCACATTCCATGCTACAACATTTGGTTTGGGCATCTGCGAAAACAATTCACATGCATCACCTAGTCTTCCTAGACCAACGCACGCATTTATGGCAGTCACAAATGCCACCTGGTCCAGAAAACCACCAACTCTCTGCATCCCCTTGAATACTTTAAGTGCCTCCTCAAGCAAACCAACTTGAATATACCCTGAAATCATTGCTGTCCAAGCAACCGTATCCAACTCCACCACTCCATCAAATATCCGCCGAGCATCACTTAAACAACTGCACTTGGCATACATATCAATAAGTGCACCTTCACAAAATGAACTCAACTCAAACCCCATCTTAATAACACCACAATGAACTTGTCTACCATACTTAATATCCACCAATCTTGAACAAGCAGACAAAACCATCGCAAAAGTGAACTCATTTGGTAAAACCCTACAATTCCACATGGAACCAAATGAGTTAATAACCTGTTCCAACAATCCCTTACTTGAATACATTGACAAAACTGAGTTCCAAGCAAACACATCCTTGTTTTCAAGGCAGTTAAATGCCTTCTCGGCAAAGCCCACGTTACCACACTTGGCATAAAACCCAACAATGGCATTTCCTAGAAACCCTTTGGACCCAACTCCAAATTTCAAGCTCTGGGCATGGACAGTCTTGCAGGTTTTTGAAGCTTGAGCCAGCAGCCTTTCAGGCATTTCATCGAACACTTTGTGGGTTTTGATAATCTTGCACTGCTGTATACAGATTTGCAAGAGATGGGTGTAAAGGGACCCAGGGGCTCCATCTGGGTAGATTGATTTGGATGGAATCGTTGAGAGGCTGTGCTTTTGGTGGAAGGAGTGCAGGGTTTTGGAGGGAGGTCCGAGGCGCATTGACTCATGACTAATTGGTGTCACTCAGTTATGAATAGACAGACACTACAGCAGAAGAGCCACTCCATGAGACCTGCAAATTGCCGATATCCTCTAGTGTCCCAGCCACTTCCAATCGATTTCAGAGAGAGAGAGATAGAGAGATAGAGAGATAGAGAGAGCGGAAAGAGAGAGAGCTGGGTTTAAGTTTTGAGGGATTCAAGAGTGTTCGCGCCAGAGTTTAGTTAAGGGTCAGAAGACGCAGAACCCGGCCGGGTCTGGGCTCAGGCTCAGCTATCCGAGAGCCTGAGGCCCACTTAACATTTTATTTTTAATAATTTGTTATTTTATAAACTTTTTTCTTTTTGATTAATATTTTCTAACGATGTATATCTATATATATAGAGCAAAAGGCAGAGAATAGTAAAACATTCAAAATACCAGAAAATGCCCTTGGTTAATGCAAATATTAAGAATTGGAAATTATTAATTAAATGAGGATAAATTCACATTTTTTTCATATTAAAACAAATAAAATTAAAAGAAAAATCAAATGATGGATCTTATTTTCATGAAACACAACTACCCATTATCGTTTTTAATTCTTAAAAAAAAAAATTTAAAAAGCCTATCACAGGCACAAAAGGGTTTGTGGAGAGGCTAGTTAAAAGTAATATATAAAATCTTATTAAATAATTTTCTATTTATTACTTACAATTAGAAAGTAGAATTGTTCAAATCTTTATGATTATCTCAGAAAACAAAGGAAAAACAAATTGTTTGTTTTAATTTTATTGTGTTTCCGCGGCTTCTCCAATAAGGATTTTTGTTATGAAGCCAAACGCATTGTGTTTAATATGTATATAAAATTAACCAAAAAAATATCATTTACATAAGGAAGGTTCGGCAAAATAATCATCCCATATAATGGCAGCTGGTCTATTAAGTGTTGAAACACACCCTTTAACCCATGTTTTGCAGCCATTCTTTCTGTACCAACTCAAACTTCAATGGAAGGATCTTCATTCAGAAGGTGTTTCATTTCATATGATTCAAACACAAAAGTGAAACGATTATCAATTCAATGAATATCTTCCCATCTTATATGTATTAAAAACACCACCTATTGGTGAAATGTAAAGGCCAACAAGAAACAAAGAATGCAGAGAAGTTCTTCATTGTCCTCAAATTAAATGTCTCTTTTTGGCAAATGCCGTTGAAATATTCTTTTCTACACTTTCTTGCCAAAAACAAATCACCCTTCTTTATTGCCTTGCGGTAAAGAAATGATCTGCTCGAACTGCTAACTTCTGCCACTACATTGTACCAACTCCTATAACCTGTTTAATCGTAAATGGAAGGAATCGTTGTGTTGGGCAATCTCCGGCCACGAATGAATGAACTGAACAGGTGCAATGCTCTTGATGGTTGAGCATATGGAACCATATGGGCAGCACCCCTTACTGTGGCAAAAGTCAATAGTTCTCCATACTCTGTAGCCCAACCTCCCACCTATTCATAAACATGTACAGATATTCATAAATGATAAAGCTAGGATACATTCAAGGGAGACAAACTTGAATAGGAACAAAAGGATAGTATTGTTAAAAGAAGTAAACAAGCACCTGGCCTTTGTGAAACCAAGCTCCATATGGGACTGTTATCTGGAACTTTAGATCATGTGCTAGTTCCCGGATAAGTGTTCGGGAACCCAATAATGGTACAACAGAATCTTGATCGCCACTGCAATCGATTGACAAATCATATTATGGAGCAATACTAAATTTAGAGTAGGCTTTGTTGATCTTTTCTCCTGTACATATTAGCGGAATTAATTACCTGAAAACCCAAACTGGTATACGATTATGAACTATCCTTGTGAGCAAGGGAAGAATGTTGATGTTACCATCAGTATCACTGTAATTAAGAACACTGTACGATGCAAGAATGAGAAAATCAGTTATACGATATATGCAAGTTGTAAAAGAAAAATTCACTAAATAGTCTGATTAAGAAAGATTGTATTTATCACTTACTGACTGCACATACTCCAACTATAAGGTAAGTTTGTACGATTTGCATGAAGGGCTTTCTGAACCTCAGGAAGGTTCAAATAAAAATATCTTTCAGAGGTCATACATACATCAACTCCAAGACTTATCTTAGTAGCCTGCAGAAAATGGGAGTGAAGGAAAAACTCATTGCAACAATCAAATGACAAATTGCACGAAAGTGAAAGATGAAAAAGAAAAATAGAAACTAAATAGTAAAGAAACACAGAGGATACCATTTTCCGTAGTCTCAACTCTTGCTGCACTATAGACGGATAACAAACATCAAGGATCACGTCGTAATTGTTTATATACTCGCCAACTATTTGATTTGCTTGAAATATTGCAGTGTTGCACTTAATGGTTACATTGTGAGGATTTTGAAATACATAATCATCAAAATCACATTCGTTCATGATAGTGAGGCCAATTTCATCAGAAATCATTCCATGAGACCAAAAGTATTCATACGTTGCCGGAATATCACGATCAAGTCTCAGCAGTGGATTGCCAATCTAGCCACATAATTTGAGTGTAATTGTGCAAACATCAGCAAAATAGACAAGTGACAACTTTACAGATAAACGAAAACAAAGAATTAAAAATGTGAGGTCTTCTTACAGCAACCCCTTTCAGATTGAACTTGAAACCAGTTGAATGTTCATTATGGTCCAATATAGCTATAGCCAATTGCGGTATGTAGTGCCCTGTACGTAACGGTTACAGTTAGAAAGGGTTTGATATATTGTTTCACCAGGCAGAAAATGAATTAAACCAACATAGAATAAACCCATTTTCAATTGTTTTCAACATGGAAAGCAATGGTTCCCCATTTATGTAAAAGTTATAAGATAGTAAAGTTACTAAATTGTCGAATCTCCCTTCATCTAGAAAATAAATTTTTGTTTCCATTTCTTACTTTTAACTGACTCAATAAATCTTTTATTTTATTTTATATTTAAATGGATTGTAAGAGCTGCATTTCCGAATACTTCAGCATAGAATTGACACTGATCAGACTTTGCAGACCTGCATAGCTTTCTCCAGTAAGAAACAACTCCCGAGATCTGAAAGCTGGAAACTTCTCATACCATTTCAACAGGAATGTGTGCATATCCCTTGCTGCAAAATCAAGAGAATGAGGTTGGCTCAAATCAAAGTGAAATTTTGTTTTCCTTTTTAAAGCCTGATTGCTAAGTTATAGCATTTACAAAAGAATAAGCACACACTAGAATCAGTGAAAAGAAAAGGAAGTACATGTAGCTATTCACTTTACCAGTGGACGCATCGCCAGAATTATAATCCGAACTTGTATTCGAGTATGACCATCCTACTCCAGCAGGAGACTCAACAAAGAGGAGATTTGATGCTACAAATAAAAAGTGGGACATAATTTAGATAGGGTTCCAATAAGTATCTGAATGGTGAAACAGTGCATATTACATATTCCCAAAAGAAAGAAAACCGATGTGTCCATTAAATGTAACATTTGATATACCTCTATTCCATGACATTGAATTTCTTCGGAGGCCTCTACCATCACCTGTAGGATAAAATGGACCCAGCTCTGTAAAGGCACCTCCACCAATAGAGGAGCAGCCTGGACCTGAACGCAAAGTTAATCATCGAATGTTATAAACTATTCAATGTTTATTCTTGATAAGGGCACGATAAAGTTTCATTCTTGATAAGGGCATGACAAAGTTTCATTCTTGATAAGGGCATGATATGAATAACGAGCATGCTTTCAACAAGCATCACTTCAGAGTTGGTGCTATATCCAAAGCCACTGCTATTTTCTTTTGTTCTTTTTTTGTTTTATAGTGGTAATGCTTTCTGACTGACTACCAATAGTTACAACAAATGGAATTGACAGTTTAGAGATGCAAAGAATCCTAACAAAAATGCAGCACATGTGAACAAGAGACCAACTGAAGACAAGGATTATTAAAAGCTATGATGCACAGACTTTTTTTTATATAATTTGAAGAATTCACTAGTAGAAACTACATGAAAATTATCTGTTATAGTGGTAAACTAAATACATCAATCAATTCCACAACTAAAATCACAACTTGCTCTCAAGAAAACCAGAAAAGGCTAAGAGTTCCCAAGTATCAAGCTATAAAATCAATTGAACAGGAACAACAGAGAATTCAAAACTAACCTCCATTGAGCCAAAGACTGATGGGCTTCTTGTCAGGCTCCTTGTCTGCTTCAACGAAGTAGTAAAACAAGCTCCTCCCAGCTTTCACATCCACATCAACATACCCAGCATACTGCTTGAACCCAACATTTGGCTGCCCAGGCAACCTCACCACCAGATCCTCAGCTGGGTATCCCTCCACCACACCAACCACCACCCACCACACACACCCTAACCCAATCAAAACCCCACTAAACCAACACCTACCCATTTCCTGAAATCCCAAAATCCCACAGAAAAATCAACCGTTTTATCAATTCCTAGGCAATTCTCTCTCTCTCACACTATATATAAATATTATAGGACACACATACTCACACAGACAGAGCCTCACTCACTCAAAACAACATTTTTCCTTTTTAAAAGGAAAACGAAGGTGACCCAAAAAGAAACAAAATAGTGAACATAAAGGTTATCTGTATATATCGTTTATCTTTTAAGAAACAAATTCTGTTATAGCAATAACACGTAAATTCTGGGCTGCTTTATCAGAAAGGATAAGGTATGTGTATAATTTATACAACTACCAGATCTGATTTTAGAGAAGTTTCTATAGATAACATTCAATGCAACCTCAAAATCAAATAGAAAAAAGAGAGAGAGACGTTAAGGAAGGTGCAGAGAAAGCAGAAGCGGGTGTTTTTACTGCTTTGCAGAAGTTGCAGGTCATGCCTTGAGAGAGACGTTGGGAAGTGGCATGGCCGGCATAGTAATAATCGCGAGGGTAATGGCAAAAGATCCACTTGGCATTTGCGAAACTTGATAAGATAATGAACTATGCACGCTCTACACTGTCAATAAAGTCAAACACCTTGTACTCGTTTGGTTACTTAATTATTTTTGCCTCAATTTTCAACAATTAAAAAATACTTTGTATTTTGTTTTTTTGGTGAGGGAAACAAATATTTTCATCATAGTTTTTTGGATTTTAAATCAAGGATTGGTTCATATGAATAATCAAATATAATTCATTATATGAGAAAAACTATCATGAATTTTAAATAATTCATTATATCTACCACATATGAGATTCACCGTAAACATAAATATAAACAAATAAAACACTACTACATTAGTGTTCGTAAAACCAAGACATCTCCCCTCATAAGAATGGAGAGTGATTTACATGTTACTACCCATCTAGTTAAGGCTACCCACCCTTACCGCGGATTTATTATAACCCGAAAAATACAATACTACCACATTAGTTAGATGAATTGTTGCCTCTAAAATTATTGTTTATAGTATTACATGGTATCACCAAATCCATTTTACATACATTGCATCAAAAAAATTTAACAACTATATATTTATTGTCGAGATGGAATTACAAATGGACGCAAAGATAAACTAAGTAGGTAATAACCTCTCATCATATCATGGTCATATCTAAGCATAAAATTACAAATTGCATTGAAAAAAATTGGTTCTTTGATCACTTTTAGCCACTACATTTTTTTTTTATTCATTCAACATTTGTCATCATAATCTTCTCGATAATAAAAAAATGGATGTTACTGGACCAAATGAGGAGAGGCTAGATAAACCTCATTTGTATGCTCTTACTAATCACTCGAGACAATAAAAATAAAACCAATAGCTCTTGTCGTAGGACACTGACCAATCACTAGACACACAAAAAAGTTCATGCTTCGAGTCTCTTTTTGTTTCTGCAAGCATAGAAAGAAGACAACATGGCCGCCCTCTTTGGTCATAAGTTCTAACTGCTCGCTCTCTGTCTCTGTCTCTCTTACTTTAGTACTTTACAGCCCACAAGATTATCCTTTTTTTATTAAAAACTTAAGAATAACATTTTATACAAGTGGAGATACTCGTGGGGCTCAATTTTGAAGGAGCCAAGTTGGTCTTTATGAATTGTAAATTGATACTTTATTTGGGTTTGAAAAGAAAAACCGAAACAAACAAAAAGAATCAAATTAATCATAATACTAACAATGCAGATAAAGTGAAATTTGACTGCAATCGTATTGTTTAGTAGCATTACATCATATCAAACATGTAGTTTTGTGCATGCATGTGAAAAAGTTCCCTAATTGGTGGAACTTATTAGGACCTTTTCCCTTCTTTTCTTTTTCTTGAATACCTCGATATATAGAATGGTCGTAATCACTTAAGATATAAGTTCCAAAAATCATGTACAAAAGAGAATTGACCATATAATCTAGAGTGTAAGGTTGAATGGTCGTAATCACTTAAGATATAAGTTCATTATCTTCTTTCTATTTCTTTTCTTTGTCATGCTCACTACTTTGAAATTCATAGCATGCCATGTCCACAGCAATGTGGAGTTGGTGTAGAGCAGTCAATTCATTATCGGACAACTGGGTCTCATTCAGGATTGGATTTTCTTCCTTTCTATTTCAAATACAACCAGTTGGCATAAAACTGGAACGCAGAACATATTGGATCTCACTAACAAATAATTCAAATTAGAACATCTTTGACCACACGGGCGCGCTCACACACATCCAATGTGCCATCACTTTCTTCTAACAAATCATGACAACTTTAGAATGCAAGATCCGAAGTAGGTAAAGAAAAATATCAAGGAACAATTTGTGGGATTGGCAGGGCACACAACAGTGAAGCATGAAAAACACAAGATATCGCTCAACATGTTTCTTTTTCAACACCCTAATCCTCAATTCTCAAGACCCAAAAAAGCAATTTGGCCAAAAAATCAAAGGCCAAAAAAGGCCATTTCAAGATATAATAAAGGAGGATATTAACACTGTAGCACTCATATAGCTTCTTGCATTTCAAAATGAATATTTTTATATCCTTTGTGCAATCACAATATGGAGTGTAAAGAAGAGTGCCAACACCGGTATCGTAAATATGAATAAATTATGATCACAAGCAATGAGACTTATACGTGATTCACGAGCAATGACAAACACAATCCACTACACAAGACAGCATAATAAGAAGATTACAATGAAGAAAATGTACTTTTTCCTTACATGCAAAGGTACTTTCTCTTATTTCCCCTTGTTCTGAAAGAAAACCCCAAATGCACACGCAAGCACTCGTGCTTTTTTATAAAGGAACATTTCCACAAGCATTCACACATTAAAAACACCAACCCTAGTATTTTAACATAATGTAAAAACTAGGGCTATGAAACAAAAATAATAATAAAAATTCAAACCACCTTTAAAAGCTCGAAAAACTAGACTTGCTGAAAAACGCTTAAGCCCTAATATGCAACCAATATACAGAACAAAAATTTCTAGAGTTTACTTACAAATGTACTACAAATAAAGAGCTATGAATTTCTATAATTTACTTACAAATGTACTACAAATAAAGAGCTATGTCAAAAATGGACTGCAGAGAGAGTAGAAGAAGACCTCCAGAGACAAATTCTCAGGAACTGATTTAGCAAGCTCTGCTTCATCAAGTCGAGCTCTATAGGTTCTTGAAAATGCTTCAATGTCTTCCATACTTGGGGAGCCAGATCTGCGGTACATCCATATGGTTTGAGCTCAAAAGGCATTCATATGACAGCTTACACAATTTGTGAAGAGAGACTTATTAACAAACAGATATGATTTTTTCTACCAATAAGAAAACAGAGAAATAAACACAAATGAAGTAAAGTTAACAACAGACATTCAACCAATATTGGTTTTGCCACATCCACATTAGTTATTAGACGAGTGGTCTGCTTACTAGCTGCATGAAAAGCTTCCAAGTTTTATACAGTAGAACTAGCTCGTGTGCCGAAGAGAACAATAAGTTTTGGAAAAAAAAAACTTAAATATTAAGAGTTGTAAAGATAGATTATTAAATTGGATCTTGGAAGTTGAACACTTATTGTCAAGTAAACCTGTTTTGATAGTGCCTTTCAATAACTTAAACTTTTTGGGATTAGTGGTAACCTAACATAGTAACAGAGTCATATTGTCTAAAAAGTGGTTCAAGCCTTAGTTCTGGAAAATTCTATTTTGCACGAGTAAGGTCTAGTTTGGTGAAGTGTTAAGTTAGCTGTTAAGTTGTGATTGACATGCATTGTTATCCCATCTCCTAATAGCTTAGGCTTTTTAGATCAATTGTCCTGCTCTTCAAATATGTGTACATGAAACATTTAGGCCAAAAGTTACCAATTTTCAAATAAACCCCCAAATAAGCTTTTTACCATTTGATACATTATAATGCATAAGATCCCAAATAATCCAATACAATCATCTAATTGCTATATGCTATTTTTGAACCACATGCAGAAACAATGTCACGTTTTGATCCACTTCATCATATGCACTATCCAGCTATATTAAAAACGATTGGAAATCGATTCACGTAAAAGATTGCTCACAAAGAGTTATTAGATAGAAAAGAGGAAGAGGTTAGTGAAGGAAAAGGCAATCTGAAGACATCTTTGCAAACAAAACATAGAGATCTGTGTGCACAATGAAACACCATTTCCCTAAAAGCTCCAACCCATCAAACCTAATTTTGATAGAATCAGCATACATAAAGTTTCATGATACACTCTTACACATGGCAAGCATAGAATCTGCATCACATACTAATTTTATAACATTGTAAATTAGCAAGTATTCAAAATTATTCGTCACATCTAATTTTGGGTTTGATGATTACCTATTCAAAAGCTTCTCAATGCGCACTTGGATGGTGAAATTTGGCAACGTTTTAAACGCGTATATTTTCAGGTCAGCATCAAAGGACAGAATAACTTCTTCAGCTATTTCTAATGCTTTGTTATCCCACCATACCCCAGCAAGAGAAATTCCAACTCCTCTGCCTCCATCTCCAGCCTTCGAAATGAATCAAAAGATTGTTAGGATCAATCTCTAAGATTACCAAGCGGCAATAATAACTCATACACACTACTCACATAGAGTTCAACAGACTCTTCTTGGTAGTAATCATCACCCTCATCATTCATTGATGCCTCTGTATGATTAACAATTCACTCGAACATGAAACATTTCTGACCAAACTTTGCAGTAATAAAATAGGATAAGAAAATGAAAACCATTCTCATTACTCAGATGCTAGAACTACCCATTAAAGCATAATCAACAAGTTACCATTATACTTAACTAGCTTTTCTGGTATAAAACAATATACGAAACTCGAAATATATGACAAAGATTTATAATGACATAAGAAACTTCATGGCAAAGAAATGTACAAATACAAATTCAAGAACCCAGAACATAAGCAAATTCTATATCTTATCAGAAAAAGGAAAGAAAAGGAAAAATAGGTAAATTCACAAAAACACCATCTTCTTCGAAGTCATCCAAGACAACGTCGTCGTCATCTTCATCGTCCTCTGAAACTTCTTTGATAATGGTCGGTTTGAGAAGTGGCTCAGGCTCTGAGTTTTGCTTGCGGGCGTGAAGTGCAGGAAAATAGTTGCATGCTCCCAGTTGTGGAGCTTGAAAGAGAGTTGAAGACAACACCCACATTCTTCCTTGATTGCACATGAAATCTAAGCATTTTACTAGTCCAAGCTAATCCTCCCTATCAAACATGGCCTAAATACGTGAAGCATTTTACTAGTCCACGCATGAAATTCCAAAATACATTTACTGCACAAATATGATAAACTTTCTTGCTATAAACTAGCTTTATGACAGTACTTTATTTATGGAGAACACATGATACCTCGTTCACAATCAAACAAAATTCAAGCCTAATGTATGTACATAGCTCAGTGCCAAGAAATAAATAAAGAACTGAAATGCACAAGGTTAAATAATCTTACAGCTCCTCCTTTGTGAACCCACTCAGTTTAATTTGAATCAAATACAAGAACACTTTTGAATAAGATAGATATCTGAGCTGAGTATGCAAAAGTGATCATCTGCAGGTAGTAACCAAAATAAATTTTCAAACTAGAACTTTGGTAAGAAGACGCTCCTTTTTCTTTGAAAGTAGAAAACATGGAGGGAATTCATGAATCACCCTTCCTCACAAATGCATCAACATTCCCAATCCCCTCAATCAGAGAGTAATATGTGCTGTCATCAGGTTTGATCCCTCTGCTCACCATTTCTTTAAGGAGTACTTCAGCAAGATCACCTTCTTGGTTTTTGGATAGACCTTGTATAAGGGCATTGTAAGTTAGAAGGGTAGGATTGAAACCTATGCTCAACATCTCATCCCGAACTTTAAAGGCATCCTTCAAATCACCTCTTTTACTATAACCGCTAATTAGGGTATTGTAACTAATGTGATCAGGTTTAATCCCCCTTCTCTTCATCTCGTCCAGAAGTTGACGAGCTTCCTCAACTTTCCCCTGCCTGCAACGCCCTTGCATTAGGGTATTGTAAGTCACTTCATCCGGATGAACCTTCGTCTTATCCATCTCCCCCAAAAGTGAAAATGCACGCTCCATGTTACCGTTAGCACAGTGGCCATCAATCAAGGCATTGAACATCACAAGATCCGGCAGAACACCCTTCGTCAATATCTTCTTAAACAAGTCATCTGCCTGCTTCATTCTTTTGTTTTTACTCAAAACATATATAAGTGATGTATAAGTTACCTTAGTAGGCTTTATCGATTTACTCAACATTTCATCAAGAAGGCTAAAGGCTTTCTTTGCATTCCCACTTCTGCAATAGCCGTTAATTAGGATGTTATATGTAATTTCATTAGAAACCACTCCCTTCTCTTCCATTTCTTTAACCATCTCATAAGCTTCAACCATCCTACCTTCCATAAACAATGCATGAATCAACACATTGTAGGTTGACACAATCGGCCTTATGCCCTTCTTCACCATCTCATCTCTATAACTGAAAGCCTTGTCCAGATCACCTTTGTTGCAATAACCATCAATCAAGGTGTTGTAAGTCACAGCACTTGGAAGTAGCCCAATTTCCAGCATTTTATTGAAAAGCCCCGCTGCTTCCTCAAGTCTTCTTTCCTTGCACATCCCGCTAATAAGCGAACCATAAGTGTAGGAATCCGGCTCAACGCCTTTACCTTTCATAGCACTAAAGATCATTTGAGCCCTTCCAACTCTCCCTCTTGAACAAAACCCGTGAATTACCGTGTTGTAAGTTACAACATTAGGCTTAATGCCCGAACTCTCCATAAATCCAACAAACTCCTTTGCCTTCTTCAGCTTCCCTTCTTTACACAACACATTAATCATTATGTTAAACGTACAAACACTCGAATTTATCTTCAACCTAAACATCTCAGCATACAAAACCCACACCCTCTCCGTTCGGTTTAATTTCAAGAACAAACTCAGCATGTCATTGCACGTCTCAGTCTTAGGCATAAAACCTTTATCTACCATCAAGTAGAAGCAGTCAACAGCCTCGTCGGCCATCTTCATTTCACAACAAGCCCTTAGCAACAAATCAAAAATGATGCTGCTATTTACACTCAAACGCTCCCGTGAGAGCGCCAGTGGATTGAAAATCTCTCTGATTGTAGCAATGCCACTACCAACGACTTGCTTCAAGAGTTCTAAAGCGGGTTTTGGGGAAGACTGGCCGGCGACAATGGCGATGGCGAGGCACCGGGTTTGGATATCCTGGCGGTGAAAGTCAACATTGGAGATGAATTCAAGGACAAGTTGAGGGCTTTTGTGGAGTTCAAAGAGGGCCTCGGAGATTAGAGAGGGGGCAAGGTTGGGCTCAAGGTGTTTGATGAAATCCCACTGAGAAGATTGGATGGTTTTGAGTAGAGAGTGGCGGGTTATTGGTGGAGGGTCTGTAGGGTTTTCTGGATGAGTAAGTGAAGAGAAAGGTGCGGAGGAGGGAGCGTGGTTTGTGAGGAAAATGGGTCTGAGCTTGGAGGGTTTTAGGGTCTGAGGGTTGAGGAGTTTGTGGGGTTTCATGGTTATGGTTGCCTAATTTGTGCAGAGCAGAGAGCAGACAGCACAGAGGCAGAGACAGAGAGAGCGTTTGAGATAAACTTGCCTGTTTGTTGGTACTGAGCTGCTACATCAGATTCAATTCAAGCAACAACGACTCTCGCAATTCTCTCTTCTTCTCCTGCATCACCGTCGCTGGCACACCTCTTCCATTGTCACCATCTCCATCGCTGGCCAACTTGAGAGAGAGAGAGAGAGAGAGAGAGGAGAGGGGGATTTCGGCTGGGAGGAGTTGGGCCTTTTAGAGCAAGTCCACCCCAAAAGGCTAAGGTAAGGCAAAGACAAGGCAAGGGCTGGGACTATTCACGTGAATAGTGGCAGCCTCACCCTTTTGGGTTCCACCCCAAAAGACTAAGACAAGAGCAAATACTATTCACATGAGATATGAGAAGATAAATTTGTATAGAGTTTTTGGTGTGGGAAGTAAAGAATATGCCTAGGTATTTATTAAAAAAAAATTTGGAATTTTTGGTCTTTCTTTTTCCATTTTTTATCAAAATTTTTTGGTTGCTGATGTCATTATGACGTCAGCATTGCATCATTCTGCCCAGGCAGCAGCTCGGGCTGAATTTGCCTGTGGGCTTGCCTAGGCTCGTGGGACCCAGCTCTTGCCAGGGCTAGACCTTGCGCGCTGGAGGGAGTTTTGGGAGCTTGGGGGGCCTGTTGCCAGGGCAGGCCCTTTGCGCTGGACATGCTCTTAGGGTTTAGGGTTCAAGAAAGGTACTGCCCCCTGGTTGTGGGATTTCCTGCCACAACGGCGGATCAAAATCGAAGAGAAGGGCATTGACAACGGCGTTTTGTTTAGATACGAATCGTTTTGGGGTGACATATCGGGGTAGAAGGGTAAACAAGTACTATTTTGGAGTCTTGGTGATAAAATTGTGTCACCATTTGTGACCTCAACCCGCTTGCACTTTGTTTCAGATGATTAATTTGATGGAAGCAACTTACACGAAAATAATAACTTGTGTGTAAAAATATAGAGTAACTTAATGGTGCTGAACACTACGTTAACTCTACTCCACGATGTAATTTCATGATCCTAACAGTTCATTTTTTAAGTCTCATTCAAAGATTATTCCTGCAAAATTTCAACCAAATCAAGGCAGTTGATCATGACCGTGGACATTTTATTATTTTATCATCGCACATTGCAATTGCTCTGAAAGCTATACTGACAGTTTTACACAATCCACAATCCCCTATTACATGCAAAGACAATTTCTCCTCTCCCCCCTAGTTCTGAAAGAAAACCCCAAATGCACACGCAAAGCATTCACACATTAAAAACCCCAACCCTAAAATCTTAAACATAATGTGAAAACTAGGGCTACGAGACGAAATCAAAATATAAAATAAAAATAAAAATCCAAACAACCGTTAAAAAAAAAACCTTGAAAAACCTAGACTTGCTGAAAAACGCTTAAGCCCTAATATCCAACCAATATACATAACAAAAAGTTCTAGAATTTATTTACAAACGTGCTACACATAAAGAGCTATGTCAAAAATAGACTGCAGACAGAAGACGGCAAGTTGAGAAAATGATCTGTACCCCTGCATTATTCTTATTTATCTACTACACTATATCATAGCATTTCTTGAGCCAAAAATGATTTACAGAATGAATGATCAAATATCAGAATACAACCGAACTAAACGTAACGAATCAAAGGGTGTGTTCAATTGCCACTCCCGCTGCTTTTTGCTAAGTGGTCTCCCTTTTCCTGCTTTTTCTCTATTAATCCTCACGTCTGCTAAACCCCAAACGCAACACTTCGTTTCCACATCAAAAGAAACAAGCCTGAAAACACCATCATTTTCTGAAATTACGCCTGTTTCAGCTGTCTCACTGAAATATTTCACATACATAGGTCGATCTTTGAACCGATCCAACTCATGTGGAACCCGAACTATCCTTTCAACACCTGGAGATGACACCTGAGAGTAAACTTATTTCTTTAGACCCACAAGGTAGAAAACACAAACAATTAGGGAGTACCAATTTTAGAAGTTTCAGCTTCACAGCTTTAGCCATGGCAGTAAAAACCTACCCAACAAGTTGGCACTATAAACTGAAGCAACTGACCACTGCCCTTATCTAAAGGTTTTATGCCTATCTACATTAAAAGGTTCAGACCTATCTTTGCCGTTCAGTTGCCCATAGTACGTACAGCAATGGGGCAGCTAGACTCATTTGCCCCCCACCCACCCCACTACCCTTCATATTTCATGGAGCATTAATAATCTACGACGGTATGTCTTCCCCATCACATAAAATAGAAAAAAGACAAACAATACAAAACAGAGAAAGGGTATTAGAAACTGAAGAGAGAAAGAGTAGAAGCAGACCTCCAGAGATAAATTCTCAGGAAGTGATTTAGCAAGCTCTGCTTCATCCAGTCGTGCTCTATAGGTTCTTGAAAAAGCTTCAATGTCTTCCATACTTGGGGAGCCAGATCTGTAGTACATCCATGTGGTTTGAGCTCAAAAGGCATTCATATGACAGCTTATACAATTTGTGAAGAAAGACTTATTAACAGATAGATTTGATTTTTTCTACCAATAAGAAAACGTAGAAAGAAACACACATGAGAAAAGTTAACAACAGCTGCATGAAAAGCTTCCACATTAGTTATTAGACTAGTGGTCTGATTACTAGATGGATGAAAAGCTTCCAAGTTTTATACGGTAGCACTAGCTCTTGTGCACCCAGGAGAACAATAAGTTCAGAAAAAAAAAAAACTTAAATATTAAGAGTTGTCCAGATAGATTATGAAATTAGGTCTTGGAAGTTGAACACTTATTGTCAAGTAAACCTGTTTTGATGTTGCCTTTTGGTAGTACCTTTCAATAACTTAAACTTTTTGGGATTAGTGGTAACCTAACACAGTAACAGAGTCATATTGTCTAAAAAGTGGTATAAGTCTTAGGTCTGGCGACTTCTAATTTGTACATGTAAGGTCCAGTTTGGTGAAGTGTTAAGTGTGCTGTTAAGTTGTGATTGGTATGCATTGTTATCCCATCTCCTAATAGCTTAGGTTTTTCAGATCAATTGCCCTGCTCTTCAAATATGTGTACATGAAACATTTAGGCCAAAAGTTATCCATTTTCAAATAAATAAGCTGTTTACAATTTGATAAATCATACTGCATAAGATCCCAAATTATTGCTATATGTTATTTTTTGAACCGCATGCAGAAAACAAATGACACATTTTGATCCATTTCTTCATCATCTCCACTATCCAGATTGGAAATGATTGGAAATGGATTCACATAAAAGATTGCTCACAAAGAGTTATTAGATAGAATAGAGGAAGAGGTTAGCGAAGGAAAATGCAATCTGAAGACATCTTTGCAAACAAGACATAGAAATCTGTGTGCACAATGCAACACCATTTCCCTAAAAGCTCCAACCCATCAAACCTATAATTTTGATAGAATCAGCATACAAAAAGTCATGATACGCTCTTTCACATGGAAAGCACAGAATCTGCATCACATACTAATGCTATAAAATTGTAAATTAGCAAGCCTTCAAAAGTATTCGTCACGTTTAATTTTGGGTTTGATGATTACCTATTCGAAAGCTTCTCAATGCGCACTTGGATGGTGAAATTTGGCAACGTTTTAAATGCGTATATTTTCAGGTCATCATCAAAGGACAGAATAACTTCTTCAGCTATTTCTAATGCTTTGTTATCCCACCATACCCCAGCAAGAGAAATTCCACCACCTCCACCTCCATCTCCAGCCTTCGAAATGAAGCAAAAGAATGTTAGGCTAAATATCTAAGATTACCAAGCGGTGCTAATAACTCATACACACTACTCACATAGAGTTCAGCAGACTCTTCTTCGTAGTAATCATCACCCTCATCATCCATGGATACCTCTGTATGATTAAGAATTCACTCGAACATGAAACATTTCTGACCAAACTTTACAGTAATAAAATAGGATAAGAAAATGAAAACCTTTCTCATTACTCAGATGCTAGAACTACCCATTAAAGCAAAATCAACAAGTCACCATTATACTAACTAGCTTTTCTGGTATAAAACAAAATAAGAACTCGAAAAAATATGACAGATTAATAATGACATGAGAAACTTCATGGCAAAGACATGTACAAAGACAAATTCAAGAACCCAGAACATCCAAAGGAAAGTTCTAAACCATAGATATCTTATCAGAAAAAGAAAAGAAAAGGAAAAATAGGAAAATTTTCCATAGATACCATCTTCTTCGAAGTCATCCAAGATAACGTCGTCGTCGTCTTCATCGTCCTCTGAAACTTCTTCGATAATGGTTGGTTTGATAAGTGGCTCAGGCTCTGAGTTTCGCTTGCGGGCGTGAAGTGCAGGGTACTTGTTTGGAATAAAGGGAAATGGGTAAGCCCAGAATTGGCAAGAGAGCTTAGGAGGAGGTGAGAGAGAAGCGCGCTGCAAGTGGGTTCTACTTCTCCTAGTGATGACTGGTGACAATGAAATTGCAGAGGCTCTCAAACTCCATGTTGTAGTTAAGTCCATCTAGTTTTGTTTCTTCTCGGAATTTAATTGAATTTGCCTTCGACAACGAGAGAAGCGAATACAAAGTTGAGGAATTGAGCGAGTGCGTTTGAGAAGCTGGACCGCTCGAGCTTCGGCAGCAGTGAAAATGCGTCCGATTGCCCCCAAAATAAAAACAAAACAAAAAATTCAAAAAAAAATGTATCAAGAAAAACTCTATTATCTATATTAGGCCACAAATTATGATTTTGTGTGGATCCAAGTTGTGTTGAGTGCTAATGATATTTGGTCACTGAATTTTATAAGAAATTTCAATTTGGTCATTGATAAATAAATTTAGCCAAATTAATCATTGTATTATTAAAAGTCTACCATTTTTAGACCTGAAGTTAGTTTCCCTTAAGTTGTTGGGTTAAAAACCTTTTTAGGGTTTCCTCAATGAGGTCTCTAAAAGGGGCTCAACCACCATGGGAGCCCTATATATAGAGCCCAATGCAAAAGAGGCAACACCAAAGGGATGCATTTGAGTCTTTAAATCCTAGGAGCCCACTTTAGTTTGCCCCAAATATAAAGACCCTGCTAGAGCCTTAGAGCCTGAATAGGCTACAATTACTGTCAAAGGTTGGAGTAATTTTTGGGTGTTCCGGGTACACCATGTGGCTGGTGTACCATCCAATAAACAGAGAATATATAGAATATTTTCAATACAGCCCGCCACATGTCATAAAAAGAAATACAGTAAGTTGGAAAAATAATTCCACATGTCCTCCGTTTATTGGATGGTACACCAGACACGTGTTGTATCCGAAATATATAAAAATTTCTTCGAAGGCTGGCCCAAAAGTCAGCTCCATTATTACACTGTTTAACTTGTTTTCTTTGTTTTTTTTTTAAATACAAACCAACAACTAGTGCCATGCAAAATCATTTTTTTTTACTTTTTTTTAGAAAAAAGAAAAAAGAAACCAAGGCCATATAACTATTGGTGGTGCATGGTGAAAGCTGATTTTGAGCCCAATGACTCAATTTGATCAAATGGTTGTTGTGAGATGTAATCTTATCATATGGAATATGGATAGATTTTCATAATGAATATAAACCAACTTTATCTACTATCATAATATTCTGAGTAAATGAGAAAATGAAGGAAGCTCATAATGAATCAAAACCAAATTCATCTACCATCATAATTTTATAACACAAGTAGATATGAGAAAGTGATAGAAGGCTACTATATATATATTTTAACTTTTGTCTAAATTTTTATTTTTTTTGATAGAAATATTCAAAAAAAATTAACATAACATAAACATACATTTAAACTAACTAAGTTAACCCAAAAAAAAATTAGCACATTGTTGAGGCCCAAAAAATCCGAGGCTAGGCCCAAATATATTTTCAACCCAATACAACACCAAGCGGAAAATCCTTATTTAAGCAACCTGCCACGCTACAAGCTTAAGTTGGCCTAAGCCACGCGAATGCCTGGGGCTTGCTGAGCGGGTTGTGGTATAGATGGTTACGAGCATTCATGAGGCCCATCACCATTGATGGGCCAAGAAGTGAAACTTTTAGGCTGCTTGGGAGCATCAAAACTCGAACCCATTTCTTGAGCCCAAACATATGGGTAAGCATGAGAGAGAAGGAGTGGCCCAATAGCTTAGGAAAATATCCAATGGCATGCAAACACTTGGAAAAATCCCACATCAGCCAAAATATCCAGCACCTTGATCAAAATAGGTTGTTTCCAGTAGCTTGAGCAAACTCACAGGCCGTTGGAAACAAAATACCAATAGACCAGCCCACCATCGTGGAAAATATCCAGCATCTTTGTTAAAACCAGATCGAAGCCAAACCATCAAAACCAAGCAAACCCAGGTGTTGATGGAAGTAAATCACCTTTTGACCAGCATTTACCCATTTTTTTCCTCTTCAAGCTTTGGTGAGAAAACAAGAAGGAAAAGTGGGTGGCACCTCACCCACATGGAGAAGTCCAATTGCCTAACGACCTTGGAACCCCAAAAAGCTACGCACCTATGGGTTCAGGTTGGGGAAGTTTCACCAAACAAGATTAAATGGAAGAAAGTGAAGAAAAGGGGGAGGGAGGCTTGACAAAATTGAGTGTTCCAATGCCTATAAAAGGAGGCACTTTCTACCCAGCAAAAGAACTCACCTTGGTTGCTACAAGCCTCCCAGCAAGCATCCCCTCTGGAACCCTTCAATTTCATGCTTTCTTCTTCTAACTTCTTCCTCTCTTTCCCATAAACATATCCAGAGAGAGCAAGCGTCACCTCTCATCTCTAGAACCTTTCGATTTCAAGTCATGTTCTTCCATTGCTTCCGTTTTTCTCTTCTGTCAAGCCACCCAATAGCCTGACAAAGCTTTCGTCAAGCTGCTGGAAATCTGCTAAAGCTACCTATGCTTCCATCTTCTTCCTCTCTTTCCCATAACCCACATCCAAAGAGTAAGCATCATCTCTCATCTCTGAAACCTAGCAATTTCGTGCCATATTCCTCCATCTCCTCCCATTTTCTCTTATGGCAAGCTATTCCAGAGCTTGAAAAAGCTTTCGTCAAGCTGCCGGAAAATTATTCAAGCCACCCATTGTTCTTCCCTCATCTTTCTCTCTCCTTCTCCTCAACAAACCCTCTTAAAATCCCTTCTCCCCATACTTCAAGCCTCTGTTTCTCATAGGAAACCCAAGCCTTCTCTCTCTCATGCTAAACTCACGAATGCTCAGTTCCCATGCCACAAGCTTCTCATGCCAAGCCTAAATATTTCTCTGTAAGCAACTGTTGGTTTCTTTGGTGAAGAAAACCAAGGTGTTTCCTAAGGCTCAGCTACCCTTTCGAAGTACTATTGGGGCATGATTCTTGAACTCAATTAAAAATATTAATGTATTTAATGCTATATTGGAATCCTAAATTATTAATGGGGACAAAATGGTAATAAAAAATGTGCAATTAATGCTGCATTAGTTTCCCATGGGAAGAAAAATGAAACCCAATGGGGGTGGAGGGTTTCATTTTCCCCCCTATTTTCCCATGTGTCAATCAACCATTTCTCATAACTAGACTTACCAAATAATGGAATCATTTGATTTCTCATTCCCAAGTTCCATTTCCCAACCAAATGCCCCCAAATTAGGGGTGCAAGGGAGTGCATGAAGTTTGCTCTCCATCTCGAGACTCATGTGTTCTCGAAGCGGGGAACAAATGCTTTATGAAATTCCATGCATCTTTAGCTCGTGACCAACATAATACAAGTACATAAATATTCAATAATTATATGTTGGAGAGAGAGAGAGAGAGAGATAAAGAGGTGGACAAAAAAGAGGGGGAGAAATGTGGATAAAGAGAAACTAAGAGCGCAACTTCATAAGATGTGCTAAGGTTTCAAGATGTTGTTATTTCATGATACTTTCATTGTAAAGTATCAGTTGACACACTTTATGTGTTATTTATTTATGTTTACATACACAAATTTTCTTTCCCCTCATAAAAGGTACGTCTTCACATGTAGCAGAAATAAGCTTGTTCCCATAGGCCTCTGTGCATTTGTTGGTGCAGTCAGGTTGAGAACACTCGATCACAATTTCAACACCCAGCGCTGGGTCTGGTGCAACCATCAAGACCACCACAGCAATCACTAGAGCCAAGCATTTCAATCCTCCACCTTCCATTTTGAAAACCCAAATGCTTTTGATATGTGTTATGAGACAAATATGTGATTGTGAAGAATGTATTTATAAGAGAAAATTGTTTTAATCCTCGCCTTTTTTTTTTTTTTTGGCCTTCTCTTTTCCATATTTTCTCTCCTTTTCTTAATTTCCAAATCTCATTTAAACAAAAATCCCATAAGATTTTTTAACAGAAGGAATATAATTAAAACTGCTATTATTTGTCAAATGTAATACATTTTATTGGATTAAAACTGCTATTATGTAATAAACCCCATCAGATTTTTTTAACAAAAGGAATATAATTAAAACTGCTATTATTCCTCAAATGTAATAAATCCCATAAGATTTTTGTCAAAGGAATATAATTAAAACTGCTATTTTTTAAAATTATATTCCTTTTGTTTAAAAAAAAAAAATCTAAATGAGATTTGGAGATTAAAGAAAAGGAGAGAAAATAAGGAAAAGAGAAGGGAAAAAAAAGGTGAGGATTAAAACAATTTTCTCTTATAAATTCATGCTTTACAATCACCCCACAATCACATATTTGTCTCATAACACATATCAAAAGTATTTGGGAACATCTTGAAACTCTAACGCATCTTATGAAGTCGCGTCGCTTACTTTCTATTTATTCCACCTTTCTCACCCTCTCTTGTTTCCACCTTGCCCTCTCTCTCTCTCTCTCTCTCTCTCTCTCTCTCTCTTTGTGTCTCGCGTGCTCTCTTACTCCCTCTCTTTGTTCTAATCAATCTCCAACATTTTAATTCTTGAACATTTATGTACTTGTATTATGTTGCGAGCCAAAGATGCATGGAATTTCACGGAATTGTTTTTCCCCCACCCCGAGAACACATAAGTCTCGAGATGGAGAGAAAACCGAGTATAGCCGCGCAGCTATACCATTTATTTTTTAAAACAATTGAAAAAACCATGTATAGCCGATTTTTTTTAGAAAAAAAGGAGTATGGCCGAACGGCTATACTATTTCTTTTATTGAACAAATTTTAAAAAAGGGCGTATAGCCGTGAGGCTACACTATTTCTTTCTCAAAACATTAGAACAAACCGGAGGGGCGTAGAAATAACTAGAACTGAATGCGGAAAGTATGGTAAAACATCACGTAATGTAGTATAGCCGAGTATAGCCTCTTGGATATACTATTCCTTTTTTTTTTAATTAAATAAAATGGAGTATAGCCGCCTGCGCAGCTATACTATCTGTTTTATTAAAAATTTAAAAAGGGGTATAGCCGCACGGCCATACTATTTCTTTCTAAAAAATTGGAAACAGCCCGTATAGCCGCACGGCTATACAATTTCCTTTTTTAAAAAAATTGGAAAAAGCCAGTATAGCCGAACGGCTATACTATTTCTTCCTAAAAGGTAGAAAACCGAGTGTCGCTGCCCGGCTATACAATTTCTTTTTAAAAATTGAAAAAACCACGTATAGCCGCTGGGCTATACCATTTCTCTTTTAAAAAATTGGAAAAAGCGAGTAGCCGGACGGCTATACGATTTCTTACCGAGTATAGCCCTGTTGCTATACTATCTCTATTAAAAAAAATTCGAAAAACCAAGTATTGCCCTGTTGCTACACCATTTCTTTTTAAAAATTGGAAAAAACCAAGTATTACCGCCCGGCTATACTATTTCTTTTAAATAAAAAAAAAAAATTAAGGGACTATAGCCTTAAGACTATACAATTTCTTTTATTAAAAAAAAAAATGAAAAAAGCAAGTATAGCTGTGCACTCCCTTGCACCCCCTAATTCGGGGGCTTTTGGTTCATGAGAAATGGAGATTGGGAATGAGAAATCAAATGATTCTCATGTTTGGTAAGTCCACACATGGAAAATGGCTGCCTAACACATGAGAAAATAAGAAGGAAAATGAGACCCTCCACTCTCTTGGGTTTCATTCTCCCTTCCCATGAAAACTAAGGCAACATTAATTGCACATTTTTAGTGACCATTTTGTCTTCATTAACAATTTAGAATTACAATATAGCATTAAATTCATTTTTTACCAGAGACATATTGAGTCAGGTGTGGTTTGATATTTTCATGGTGTCATTTATTGTGTGGAAATTGAAACTAAGGACATGTTTACTAATTTAGAATCAGGATAAGCACGATTCGGAGTAACAAGGAATTGAGGTCATTTCAATTAAATTGTTTACTAACTATTATGAATCGAAATGAAAACTAAAATTGAATCCCATTAAAACTGTTATGGTGAAGAATCAAAATTAAAACCAATCTATTTATTTTTCTTAATTTCTAAGATTTTTTCCTAAAGTTTGAGTATTGTATCGTTTTTTGATATTTTGTGTCCAATTTAAATAATAGAATTACATAGTTTTTTAAAAACAATAAGAAAAATGAAAAAAATCATCCTCATCTTCTTCCCCAAACCCTAGAACCCACCTCCACCCTACCCTCTCTTGAACACGCCACCCATCTTCATCCCACCCAAGCATCAATGCCGCTTATCCCTCTTCTTTCTCTCTCCCTCGGACTCTCTTCCCTTTCTCTCTCTTTCCCCCTCTATCTCATCCCATTCTATCTTACCTTTTTAGTCACTAGGTTTTACACAAAATTTCAATTTAATCACTGAGAAAAAAAAAGGCCCAAAATCTATGCAAATGCTATGCTCTTGCACACGCTGCTCGTAGTCTAAAAATTTATGGTTGTTGTAGCATCAACTAAAGCTAAAAAAAGGAATCATATCATGACAAAATATGTTCATATATAATAATTTCACAAAAATGAAAATCAATCTTTTCAAAAAAGCTCAAATCATAATCCCAACGAGTGTCGTACTCCCACATTCACAAAAATTTAAATCCGTAACTATATCAATACATAGATTTGACCCAAAAAAAAGTTCAAGACAAAGTTTCGTATTTGCATGGCCTTTGGCTAAATTTTGTTTTAGTGGCCAATCTGAAATTTCATGTAAAATCCAGTGACTAAAAAGTTAATTAACCCAAAAACTTGACGGAAACTAAATGCAAGTCTAAAAATTGTAAAATTTTGATAATACAGTGACCAATTTGGCTAAATTTGTTTCTCAGTAACCAAATTGAAATTTCGTGTAAAACCTAGTGACCTAAAATGTATTTAACCTTTTTAAATTTTTTATTCCCAAAACATATTAAACATTTTGTTACCTTTTAAAACAATTTGAAAAACCGTGTATAGCCGACCGGCTATACCATTTCTTTTTTAAAAAAACGGAAAAAGCGGGTATAGCCGCCCGGCTATACGATTTCTTTTTATTTTAAAAAAAGTGGGAAAATCCGAGGTTTTTTAAAAAAATTGAAAAAACGTGTATAGCCCCACGGCTATACTATTTCTTTCAAAACAATTTTAAACCCGTGTATAGCCACCCGGCTATACCATTTCTTTTTTAAAAAATTGGAAAAAGCAAGTATAGCCGAACGGCGATACTAACAATAGCCGCGCCGCTTTACTGTTTCTTTAGCCGATCGGCTATACCATTTCGTTTTAAAAATTGGAAAAATCGAGTATAGCCGATCGGCTATACTATTTATTTTTTAAAAAAATATTTAAAAAAGGGAACAAAATGCACAAATTAAACTTCTGCATAACATCTCAAACTAGAAAAATTAATGCTGCATTAGTTTCCCATGGGAAGAAAAATGAAACGCAATGGGGGTGGAGGGTTCCATTTTCCCCCCTATTTTCCCATGTGTCAGGTAACCATTTCTCATAACTAGACTTACTAAATAATGGAATCATTTGATTTCTCATTCCCAAGTTCCATTTCCCAACCAAATGCCCCCAAATTAGGGGTGCAAGGGAGTGCATGAATTTTGCTCTCCATCTCGAGACTCGTGTGTTCATGAAGTGGGGAACAAATGCTCTATGAAATTCCATGCATCTTTAGCTCGTGACCAACATAATACAAGTACATAAATATTCAATAATTATATGTTGGAAAGAGAGAGAGAGAGAGAGAGAGAGAGAGAGAGAGAGAAGAGAAAGAGGTGGAAAAAAAAGAGGGCGAGAAATGTGGATAAAGAGAAACTAAGAGCGCAACTTCATAAGATGTGCTAAGGTTTCAAGATGTTGTTATTTCATGATACTTTCATTGTAAAGTATCAGTTGACACACTTTATGTGTTATTTATTTATGTTTACATACACAAATTTTCTTTCCCCTCATAAAAGGTACGTCTTCACATGTAGCAGAAATAAGCTTGTTCCCATAGGCCTCTGTGCATTTGTTGGTGCAGTCAGGTTGAGAACACTCGATCACAATTTCAACACCCAGAGTTGGGTCTGGTGCAACCATCAAGACCACCACAGCAATCACTAGAGCCAAGCATTTCAATCCTCCACCTTCCATTTTGAAAACCCAAATCCTTTTGATATGTGTTATGAGACAAATATGTGATTGTGAAGAATGTATTTATAAGAGAAAATTGTTTTAATCCTCACCTTTTTTTTTTCCCTTCTCTTTTCCATATTTTCTCTCCTTTTCTTAATTTCCAAATCTCATTTAAACAAAAATCCCATAAGATTTTTTAACAGAAGGAATATAATTAAAACTGCTATTATTTGTCAAATGTAATAAATCTTATTGGATTAAAAGTGCTATTATGTAATAAATCCCATCAGATTTTTTAACAAAAGGAATATAATTAAAACTGCTACTATTCCTCAAATGTAATAAATCCCATAAGATATTTTGTCAAAGGAATATAATTAAAACTGCTATTTTTTAAAATTATATTCCTTTTGTTATATATATAAAAAAAAAATCTTATTGGATTTTTTGTTTAAATGAGATTTGGAGATTAAAGAAAAGGAGAGAAAATAAGGAAAAGAGAAGGGAAAAAAAGGTGAGGATTAAAACAATTTTCTCTTATAAATTCATGCTTTACAATCACCCCACAATCACATATTTGTCTCATAACACATATCAAAAGCATTTGGGAACATCTTGAAACGCTAGCACATCTTATGAAGTCGCGTCGCTTACTTTCTATTTATTCCACCTTGCCCTCTCTCTCTTCCTCCCTCTTGTTCTCTCTCTCTCTCTCTCTCTCTCTCTCTCTCTCTCTCTCTCTATTTGTTTCTTGCGCGCTCTCTCTTCCTCCCTCTCTCTTCCTCCCTCTCTTTGTTCTAATCAATCTCCAACATTTTAATTCTTGAACATTTATGTACTTGTATTATGTTGGTTGCGAGCCAAAGATGCATGGAATTTCACAGAACTGTTTTTCCCCCACCCCAAGAACACATAAGTCTCGGGATGGAGAGCAAACCGAGTATAGTCGCGTAGCTATACCATTTATTTTTTTAAACAAATGAAAAAACCGTGTATAGCCGATTTTTTTAGAAAAAAAGGAGGATGGCCGCGCGGCTATACTATTTCTTTTATTAAACAAATTTTAAAAAAGGGAGTATAGCCGTGAGGCTACACTATTTCTTTCTCAAAACATTAGAACAAACCGGAGGGGCGTAGAAACAACTAGAACTGAATGCGGAAAGTATGGAAAAACATCTCGTAATGTAGTATAGCCGAGTATAGCCTATCAGATATACTATTTCTTTTTTAAAAAATTAAATAAAATGGAGTATAGCCGCCCGCGCAGCTATACTATCTGTTTCATTAAAAATTTAAAAAGGGTTATAGCCGCACGGCCATACTATTTCTTTCTAAAAAATTGGAAAAAGCCCGTATAGCCGCACGGCGATACTATTTCCTTTATAAAAAATATAGATATTTATAAAAATACCCAATCCTAGACATGTATTTATAAAAATACCCAAGCACTATTTAAACATAGAAACATACCCAAAATCAACCCCACAATCAACAATTGTATATTTTTTGGGTGTGTTTATAAATAGGTTTTGAGTGTGTGTAATGATGGGTTTTGGGTATGTTTATAAAGTGTTTTGGGTGTTGGGTATTTTTATAATTTCAGCCCCCATTTTGGGTATTTTAGTGAAACTCCCTAAAAAAAATTGGAAAAAGCCAGTATAGCAGAATGGCTATACTATTGTTTCCTAAAAGGTAAAAAACCAAGTGTCGCAGCGCGGCTATACAATTTTTTTTTAAAAAAATGAAAAAACTGCGTATAGCCGCTTGGCTATACCATTTATTTTTAAAAAATTGGAAAAAGCAAGTATAGTTACAGAAGTAAAAAACCGAGTATAGCCCTGTTGCTTACTATCTCTTTTAAAAAAATTTCGAAAACCCGAGTATTGCCCTGTTGCTATACCATTTCTTTAAAAAAAATTGGAAAAAACCAAGTATCACCGCACGGCTATACTATTTGTTTATAAAAAATAAAAATAAAAGGGAGTATAGCCGTACGACTATACAATTTCTTTTATTAAAAAAAAAAATTGAAAAAAGCAAGTATAGCTGTGCACTCCCTTGCACCCCCTAATTCAGGGGCATTTGGTTCATGAGAAATGGAGATTGGGAATGAGAAATCAAATGATTCTCATGTTTGGTAAGTCCACACATGGAAAATGGCTGCCTAACACATGAGAAAATAAGAAGGAAAATGAGACCCTCCACTCTCTTGGGTTTCATTCTCCCTTCCCATGAAAACTAAAGGCAACATTAATTGCACATTTTTAGTGACCATTTTGTCTTCATTAACAATTTAGAATTACCATATAGCATTAAATTCATTTTTTACCAGTGACATATGTGGTTTGATATATTCATGGTGTCATTTATTGTGTGGAAATTAAAACTAAGGACATGTTTACTAATTAAGAATCAGGATAAGCACTGATTCGGAGTAACAAGGAATTGAAGTCATTTCAATTAAATTGTTTACTAACTATTACGAATCGAAATGAAAACTAAAATTGAATCCCATTAAAACTGTTATGGTGAAGAATCAAAATTAAAACCAATCTATTTATTTTTCTTAATTTCTAAGATTTTTTCCTAAAGTGTGAGTATTGTCTCGTTTTTTGATATTTTGTGTCCTATTGAAATAATAGTATTACATAGTTGTTTAAAAACAATAAGAAAATGAAAAAAATTCATCCTCATCTTCTTCCCCAAACCCTAGAACCCACCTCCACCCTACCCCTCTCATGAACACGCCACCCATCTCCATCCCACCCTAGCATTGATGCTGCTTATTCCCTCTTCTTTCTCTCTCCCTCGGTCTCTCTTCCCTTCCTCTCTCTTTCCCCCTCTATCTCATCCCTTTCTCTCTTACCTTTTTAGTCATTGGGTTTTACACAAAATTTCAATTTAATCACTGAGAAGAAAAAAAAAAGGGCCAAAATCTATGCAAATCCTATGCTCTTGCACACGCTGCTCGTAGTCTAAAAATTTATGGCTGTTGTAGCATCAATTAAAGCTAAAAAAAGGAATTACAAAATATGTTCATATATAATAATTTCACAAAAATGAAAATCGATCTTTTCAAAAAAGCTCAAATCATAATCCCAACGAGCGTCGTACTCCCACATTCACAAAAATTTAAATCCATAACTATGTCAATACATAGATTTGACCCCAAAAAAAGTTCAACACAAAGTTTCGTATTTGCATGGCTTTTGGCTAAATTTTGTGTTAGTGGCCAATCTGAAATTTCATGTAAAATCCAGTGACTAAAAAGTTAATTAACCCAACAACTTGACGGAAACTAAATGCAAGTCTAAAAATTGTAAACTTTTGATAATATTGTGACCAATTTGGCTAAATTTGTTTCTCAGTAACCAAATTGAAATTTCATGTAACCTAGTGACCAAAATGTATTTAACCTTTTTAAATATTTTTATTCCCAAAACATGTTAAACGTTTTGTTACCAATGACATATTGGGTCGTGTGTGGTTTGATATTTTCATGATGTCATTTATTGTGTGGTTTGTAAGCGGAGTAACGAGGAATTGAAGTCATTTCAATTAAATTGTTTACTAACTGTCACGAATCGAAATGAAAAATAAAATCGATCCCATTAAAAAAAAGTGGGAAAATCCGAGTTCTTTTCGAAAAATTGAAAAAACATGTATAGCCCAAAGGCTATACTATTTCCTTTAAAACAATTTGAAAACCGTGTATAGCCAGGCGGCTATACCATTTCTTTTTTAAAAAAAATTGGAAAAAGCGAGTACGGCTATATTAACAATAGCCGCGCCACTGTACTGTTTCTTTTGAAAAAAATTCAAAAAATGTGCAATTAATGCTGACTTAGTTTCCCATGAGAAGAAAAATGAAACCCAATGGGGGTGGAGGGTTTCATTTTCCCCCATATTTTCCCATGTGTTAGGCAACCATTTCTCATAACTAGACTTACCAAATAATGGAATCATTTGATTTCTCATTCCCAAGTTCCATTTCCCAACCAAATGCCCCAGAATTAGGGGTGCAAGGGAGTGCATGAAGTTTGCTCTCCATCTCGAGACTCAGTGTGTTCTCGAAGTGGGGAACAAATGCTCTATGAAATTCCATGCATCTTTAGCTCGTGACCAACATAAAACAAGTACATAAATATTCGATAATTATATGTTGGAGAGAGAGAGTGAGAGGAAAAAAGAGAGAGCCAGGTGGAAAAAAGAGAGGGCGAGAAATGTGGAATAAAGAGAAACTAAGAGCGCAACTTCATAAGATGTGCTAGGGTTTCAAGATGTTGTTATTTCATGATACTTTCATTGTAAAGTATCAGTTGACACACTTTATGTGTTATTTATTTATGTTTACATACACAAATTTTCTTTCCCCTCATAAAAGGTACGTCTTCACATGTAGCAGAAATAAGCTTGTTCCAATAGGCCTCTGTGCATTTGTTGGTGCAGTCAGGTTGAGAACACTCGATCACAATTTCAACACCTAGCGCTGGGTCTGGTGCAACCATCAAGACCACCACAGCAATCGCTAGAGCCAAGCATTTCAATCCTCCACCTTCCATTTTGAAAACCCAAATGCTTTTGATATGTGTTATGAGACAAATATGTGATTGTGAAGAATGTATTTATAAGAGAAAATTGTTTTAATCCTCGCCTTTTTTTTTTTTTATTTTATGGCCTTCTCTTTTCCATATTTTCTCTCCTTTTCTTAATTTCTAAATCTCATTTAAACAAAAATCCCATAAGATTTTTTAACAGAAGGAATATAACTAAAACTGCTATTATTTGTCAAATGTAATAAATCTTATTGGATTAAAACTGCTATTATGTAATAAATCCCATCAGATTTTTTTGTCAAAGGAATATAATTAAAACTGCTATTTTTTAAAATTATATTCCTTTTGTTAAAAAAAAAAAAAAATCTTGTTGGATTTTTTGTTTAAATGAGATTTGGAGATTAAAGAAAAGGAGAGAAAATAAGGAAAAGAGAAGGGAAAAAAAGGTGAGGATTAAAACAATTTTCTCTTATAAATTCATGCTTTACAATCACCCCACAATCACATATTTGTGGGGCTATACTAATTCTTTTTAAAAAATTAAAAACTGAGTATAGCCGCGCGGCTATGCTATTTCTTTTATAAAAAATAAAGGGGCGTATAGCCGTGCGGCTACACTATTTCTTTTATAAAAAATAAAAAACCGAGTATAGCCGTGCGGCTATACTATTGCCTTTTTAAAAGTGGAAAAACCGGAGTATAGCCGAGCGGATGTACTATCTCTTTTTAAAAAATATTTAAAAAATCAAGTACAGCCGCGCAGGATGTACTATCTCTTTTTTAAAAAAATTTAAAAACCGAGTATAGCCGACCGGCTATACCATTTCATTATAAAAATTGGAAATAAGTAGAAACATTAGACCAAAATGAATAAATAAAGAAGAAACAATTAAGTCACCCAGACAATACAACAGCGATGTTGAGCATACATGATATACCAAATCCAAACTTTATTAAACAGAAGTTTAGTACCTTAGTTCTTCTTCCTACATACTAGGCTAGCTGCTAGTTCCTCCACCATGGGCTGTTTGATTTTGAGCATGCTGTGGTAGTCTAGGAACTGGTGTCGGCCGCCATGGGAGCACAAATTGGTAGAAGTAACTATTGACATTAATATCACTCTCAAATGAAGCTACTTTGGACCACCTTCTTGTAATAATGTTGCACACCACGATTAAAACTTACTCCGGAAAATACAACTAAATCTCTCCATTCACCAGTCACAAAAGAGAAGATCTCCATGTGGAATTTGAATAATTTGACAGAACTATCATATCCGTCATCATCTGAAACTGAAAAAAGATCAGGAAGGAGAATTATGACAACCCTGCAGCTATAATCAGCATTGACCTGGACGCTATATCCTTTTCTGAGGTGGTCCTCATCGTCATCCTTGTAGTTATAATAGGGAACATCGCGGATCAGTCCCACGAGAACTTTCTGTTGGCATCGAGGAGGGGGAGGAAGAGCAACCCATTGAGTGGTGTATGGATTGCAGATGTAGTAATGGCGTTGATACCAGTGGCTTGCACAGCACAAAACTAAATCGTTATACGCCCCTACCACAACTGGCTCTTCTTTCAAACCATGGAACCTTATGATCATTTTTGAACTCCGGAGTTGGCAGCTTCCTGGAAGACGATATTCCGGGAAAGAGAATATCTATATAACTCTATGATAAAGTGTAGCAAACTCCATTAAATAGTTAAAACGGGTTGGATCAGAGTTTTATTGGCAGCAGAAAATAAGACAAAATCTTTTCAAAATGAAAATTTACATTACCTCAAGCTCGAGGTTACAAGTTTGTTGTAGAGTAAACTCACATTAGTTTACAAGAAAAAGAGATTCTGAAACCGCAAGTAATAGCATAAATACAAAACTAAGATGGAGATTGTTGTGATTGGCTCGCCATTTAGCATGAAGTGTTGGAAGCAAGAAAACAAGACTATAGTAGGTCCAATTGGTCTCCATGTTTTGGGTGACCAACAGCTTCTTCTGGATTGTGCAGGCAACATAAACAAGAAATCATGATATCATGGCATGCAGCCTCAATATCAAGTCAATTTTATCAAGCTACATAATTAGTCAAAAGCCATGCAAATGCGAAACAAGGAAGGACATAGTTATGGATTTAAATTTTATCAAGCTACATATTTTGAAATTTTTTTCTGGTCAAATCTATGTATTGACATAGTTATGGATTTAAATTTTTGTGAATTTGGGAGTACAATACTGGTTGGGATTATGATCAATTCACATTTTAGTGAAATTATTATATATGAACATATTTTGTTAAGATATGATTCCTTTTTTTAGCCTTAATTGATGCTACACCAATCATAAAGTTTTAGCCTACGAGCAGCGTGTGGAAGAGCCTATTTGCATGGATTTTGGCCTTAAAAAAAAAAATCAGTGATCAAGTTGAAATTTCATGTAAAACTTAGTGACCAAAAAAGTATTTAACTCAATTAAAAATAATAATGTATTTAATGCTATATTGTAATCCTAAATTATTAATGGGGACAAAATGGTCATAAAAAATGCGCAATTAATGCTGCATTAGTTTCCCATAGGAAAAGAATGAAACCCAATGGGGCTGGAGGGTTTCATTTTCCCCCCTATTTTCCCATGTGTCAGGCAACCATTTCTCATAACTAGACTTACCAAATAATGGAATCATTTGATTTCTCATTCCCAAGCTCCATTTCCCAACCAAATGCCCCTGAATTAGGGGTGCAAGGGAGTGCATGAAGTTTTCTCTCCATCTCGAGACTCGTGTGTTCTCGAAGTGGGGAACAAATGCTCTATGAAATTCCATGCATCTTTAGCTCGTGACCAACATAAAACAAGTACATAAATATTCAATAATTATATGTTGGAGAGAGAGAGAGAGAGAGAGAGAGAGAGAGAGAGAGAGAGAGAGAGAGGAAAAAAGAGAGAGCAAGGTGGAAAAAAGAGTGGGCGAGAAATGTGGAAGAAAGAGAAACTAAGAGCGCAACTTCATAAGATGTGCTAGGGTTTCAAGATGTTGTTATTTCATGATACTTTCATTGTAAAGTTTCAGTTGACACACTTTATGTGTTTTTTATTTATGTTTACATACACAAATTTTCTTTCCCCTCATAAAAGGTACGTCTTCACATGTAGCAGAAATAAGCTTGTTCCCATAGGCCTCTGTGCATTTGTTGGTGCAGTCAGGTTGAGAACACTCGATCACAATTTCAACGCCCAGCGCTGGGTCAGGTGCAACCATCAAGACCACCACAGCAATCACTAGAGCCAAGCATTTCAATCCTCCACCTTCCATTTTGAAAACCCAAATGCTTTTGATATGTGTTATGAGACAAATATGTGATTGTGAAGAATGTATTTATAAGAGAAAATTGTTTTAATCCTCACCTTTTTTTTTTATGGGCCTTCTCTTTTCCATATTTTCTCTCCTTTTCTTAATTTCCAAATCTCATTTAAACAAAAATCCCATAAGATTTTTTAACAGAAGGAATATAACTAAAACTGCTATTATTTGTCAAATGTAATAAATCTTATTGGATTAAAACTGCTATTATGTAATAAATCCCATCAGATTTTTTAACAAAAGGAATATATTAAAACTGCTATTATTCCTCAAATGTAATAAATCCCATAAGATTTTTTGCCAAAGGAATATAATTAAAACTGCTATTTTTAATTATATTCCTTTTGTTAAAAAAATCTTCTTGGATTTTTGTTTAAATGAGATTTGGAGATTAAGAAAAGGAGAGAAAATAAGGAAAAGAGAAGGAAAAAAAAAAGGTGAGGATTAAATTAAGCTGCATTAAAACTACTAGCCCACATCACCACAATTAATTGTCCTATTGGGATTGGTATTTTAGATGTCTTTGATTGTAAGTTTATCTAATGAAGTTTCTATTTTATCCAAAAAAAAAATAGTATAGCCGCGCGGCTAGACTGGGCTATACTTGGTTTTTTCCAATTTTTGAAAGAAATAGTATAGCCGATCGGCTATACACGATTTTTTCAATTTTAAAAAAGAAATGTTCTTTTTTTCAGATTGCAGGTGCAGTTGGCGTTTCCTTGCTCTGGTTAATTACATTAAGGCTTGGAGCTATGCAGCATGATTAAAGTGATGTTTATCATAGCTGGTTTTGGCCCTCTGCAAATACTCTGTTTTCCTATTGGCTTTCTAGTTTGAGATGTTATGCAGAACTTCAATTTGCGTATTTTGTTCCTTTTTTTTTAATTTTTTCAAAAGAAATCGTATAGCCGCGCGGCTGTACTCGATTTTTTAAATCTTTTTTAAAAAGAAATAGTACACCCAGGCGGCTATACTCGGTTTTTTCCACTTTTTAAAAAGGCAATAGTATAGCCGAACGGCGATACCCGGTTTTTTCCATTTTTTATAAAAGAAATAGCGTAGCCGCACGGCTATACTCCCCTTTATATTTTTGGGCTTGTCCAATATAGATCCCTACATTTTCTATTTCCTAGACATATACCCATCACTCTATAAATCTATGTGTAAAACCAAATTTCAAATTTAAATGACCAGTAGGATATAAGAGGTCGTAGTATTCCTATGTTTTTACATCGTTGCCACCAAACTTCATATTTTATTTATAATTTATTTCAAGCATTTTATTAACTGTCATAATTGTAATTACCACTCCCTATTAATAGCATATCAATCATCCCATTTCTTTTGGTTGACATTCCCTCTCACATACCAACCCTTAAATTGCAAACCAAAAAAATATCTATAAATTACATATCCAATAATGTACCTACGAAAAATATAAATATAAATATATTATTTAAATAAAATATAGGTATATTATTTGCCAAAATTTTTAAAAAAAAACTAAGTGAGTTACTTTGTAATTGAAATTTCCGTACATTTTTCATAAATTAAAAATAGGTACACAATAATTTATAGAAAATATAGGTACATTATTTACCCATAGGTAAATTATTTTACAATATACCTATAAATGTGTATGGGTACATTATTTGGAGAGGAAAAATAGGTTCATTTAAAAAAATACGTACATTGTTTTACTAGGTACATTATTAGAGGAAAAAAATAGGTACATTATTTGGAGAGAGAAAATAGGTTCATTTAAAAAAATTGTTTTTCATAAAACAAATAATAGGTACTTTATTCAAAGAAAAAAATGTACATTATTTTGAGAAAAAAATAGGTACATTATTTAGTTCATTTAAAAAAAAATCATAAAACAAACAATAAATAGATTATCAAAATATTTTTTAACATAATTAGAATGTACACTATTATTCATAAAACTATAATAAAATAGATTACTAGTAGTATAATTCATAAAAGGAAAACAACAACAACAAATAAATTAAATAAACCAAAACGTTTTTTTTGGGGTCATAAAACAAACAAAAACGTTACTAATACTTTCATGTTGAATTTAACATTTAATTTCAAATAAGTTTCTAAATTAATTCCTACATCCATTACAACCATTTGAAAATCTTTCCAAATTCAACGTGTGCCATTAGTTACACCCCACATAACACATTAACTTGTAAATAGGGGTAGTTTTGGAATCCGAAAAATAGAATAAATCATATTTGAAGCTAGATTAGGTAACTTGCTTACTTGGATCATAGTCATCGGGTTTTATTTGAAAAAATTGGGTATTTTAAATAGAAAAATATAGAAAAGGGTTGTAGGTGATTACAAATGAATTTTATGGGTCTAAGCTCAATTTACTATATATTTTATAAAAGAAATAGCATCGCCGCGCGGCTATACTCGGTTTTTAATTTTTTTAAAAAGAATTAGTATAGCCCCACAAATATGTGATTGTGGGGGTGATTGTAAAGCATGAATTTATAAGAGAAAATTGTTTTAATCCTCACCTTTTTTTCCCTTCTCTTTTCCTTATTTTCTCTCCTTTTCTTTAATCACCAAATCTCATTTAAACAAAAAAATCCAATAAGATATTTTTTTTTAACAAAAGGAATATAATTTTAAAAAATAGCAGTTTTAATTATATTCCTTTGACAAAAAAATCTTATGGGATTTATCACATTTGACGAATAATAGCAGTTTTAATTATATTCCTTTTGTTAAAAAATCTGATGGGATTTATTACATAATAGCAGTGTTAATCCAATAAGATTTATTACATTTGACAAATAATAGCAGTTTTAATTATATTCCTTCTGTTAAAAAATCTTATGGGATTTTTGTTTAAATGAGATTTGGAAATTAAGAAAAGGAGAGAAAATATGGAAAAGAGAAGGGGAAAAAAAAAGGTGAGGATTAAAACAATTTTCTCTTATAAATACATTCTTCACAATCACATATTTGTCTCATAACACATATCAAAAGCATTTGGGTTTTCAAAATGGAAGGTGGAGGATTGAAATGCTTGGCTCTAGTGATTGCTGTGGTGGTCTTGATGGTTGCACCAGACCCAACGCTGGGTGTTGAAATTGTGATCGAGTGTTCTCAACCTGACTGCACCAACAAATGCACAGAGGCCTATGGGAACAAGCTTATTTCTGCTACATGTGAAGACGTACCTTTTATGAGGGGAAAGAAAATTTGTGTATGTAAACATAAATAAATAACACATAAAGTGTGTCAACTGATACTTTACAATGAAACTAGCATGAAATAAGAACATCTTGAAACCCTAGCACATCTTATGAAGTTGCGGGCTTAGTTTCTCTTTATTCTACCTTGCTCTCTCTTTTTTCCTCCCTATCGTTCTCATTTCTCTCTCTCTCTCTCTCTCTCTCTCTCTCTCTCTCTCTCTCTCTCTCTCTCTCTCTCTCTCTCTCTCTATTGTAATCAATTTCCAACATATAATTATTGAATATTTATGTACTTGTATTATGTTGATCATGAGCTAAAGATGCATGGAATTTCACAGAGCGTCTGTTCCCCACCTTCGAGAACACATGAGTCTCGGGATGGAGAGCAAACTTCGTGCACTCCCTTGCACCCCAAATTCGGGGGCGTTTGGTTCATGGGAAATGGAGCTTGGGAATGGGAAATCAAATGATTCTCATGTTTGGTAAGTCCACACACGTAAAATGGTTACTTGACACATGGGGAAAATAAGGGGGAAAATGAAACCCTCCACCCTCTTGGGTTTCATTTTCCCTTCCCATGAGAAACTAAGGCAATTAATTGCACATTTTTAATGACCATTTTGTCTCCATTAACAATTTAGAATTACAATATAGGATTAAATTCTTTTTTTACCAGTGACATATCGGGTCGGGTGTGGTTTGATATTTTCATGGCGTCATTTATTGTGTGGAAATTAAAACTAAGGACATGTTTACTAATCAAGAATCGGGATAAGCATGATTTGGAGTAACAAGGAATTGAAGTTTTTTCAATTAAGTTTAGACTTGGCTATGTAATGGAGGTTTAGCAGTTGACTTGGTTCTGTGTTTGTTATGTAATCTGCAACATTTTCGTAATGGTTTTGATGTGTCTCTGAAACACATCAATCTCTCAATTGAATGGCCTAATACTATTTATAAACAAAAAGCGGGGAAAACATAAAAGAGGATCCCAGCATATAAATGTAAAGTGTATTGCCGATCGGTTATAATATTTATTTATAAAAACAAGAGCCGAGTAACGCCACGCGGCTATACTATTTCTTTTTTTTTAATTAAAAAAAATTGGAAAAAGCACGTCTAGCCGAACGGCTATCCAAATTTGTTAAAAAAATTAGGAAAAAAAACCACGTAGTAGCCCCGCGGCTATACTATTTTTTTTAAAAAATTGGAAAAAACCACGTATAGCCAGGCGGCTATACGATTTCTTTTTTAAAAAAATTGGAAAAACCACGTATAGCCGTGCGGCTATACTATTTCTTTTAAAAAAACCAAAAAAGCCGGGTATAGCCGTACGGCTATAATATTTCTTTTATAAAAAATAAAAATAAGGGGAGTGTAGCCGCTCTTATAAAAAATAAAATAAGGGGAGTATAGCCGCTCTTATAAAAAATTAAAAAACGACGTATCGCCGCTCGGCTCTACTATTTTTTTAAAAAATTGGTAAAAGCGTTTATAGGCGCGCGGCTATACCATTTCTTTTTTAAAAAATTGAAAAACAGTGTATAGCCGCACGGCTATACGATTTCTTAAAAAAATTGGAAAAACCAAGTCTAGCCGCGCGGCGACACTAATTCTTTTTTAAAAAATAAAAACCGAGTATAGCCGCGCGGCGATACTATTTTTTTTTATAAAATATAAAGGGGGTATAGCCGTTCGGCTACACTATTTCTTTTATAAAAAGTGAAAAACCAGAGTATAGCCGTGCGGCTATCTATTTCATTTTAAAAAGTGGCAAAAACCGAGTACAGCCGCTCGGTTGTACTATTTCTTTTTAAAAAATATTTGAAAAAATCGAGTACAGCCGCTCGAGTATAGCCAACTGCACCTGCAATCTGAAAAAAAGAATTAGCAAAGTGGAAACAAAAAACCAATTGCAATAGCAAAAATAAAATCCAAAACAACTGCAAGTCCAATTCAACTTAATAAAACTCACAGTGCTCCTCCATATATAATAAGTAGAAACATTCGACCAAAATGAATAAATAAAGAAGAAACAATTAAGTCACCCAGAAAATACAACAACGCTGTTGAGCATACATGATACATGCTAGGCTAGCTGCTAGTTCCTCCACCATGGGCTGGTTGATTTTGAGCATGCTGTGGTAGTCTAGGAACTGGTGCCGGCCACCATGGGAGCACAAATTGGTAGAAGTAACTATTAACATTAAAATCACTCTCAAATGAAGCTACTTTGGACCACCTTCTTGTAATAATGTTGCACACCACTATATCTCCGTCGACATTCAGATACAAGCTATCCTCATCATTCGGGTCAAAAGCTATCAGCTCCACCTCCAGATCATCATGATCTGTAAACATTTGGTCCAGTGGATAAACCGTCTTCTTGTGTTTGAAGCACAATTTGGCAGCTCCATCGACCACCAACATATCACAATGATGTTCTTCCTCTTTCAACTCCCAAAAAAATAGTGTATTGCTTGCCCAAACGCAGACACCCTCGGAACACACCAAGGCACTCAGCTGAACAACAGCCCATGGCTGGTTCATAAACATCATCAAAAGACAGAAAGTGACATTTATAAGAATCAATGCTAATATTCGGAGTTACACCATTAAAACTTGCTCCGGAAAATACAACTGAATCTCTCCATTCACCAGTCACAAAAGAGAAGATCTCCATTTGAATAATTTGACAGAACTATCATATCCGTCATCAACTGAAACTGAAAAAAGATCAGGAAGGAGAATTCTGACAACGCTGCAGCTATAATCAGCCTTGACCTGGACGCTGTATCCTTTGCTGAGGTGGTCCTCATCGTTATCCTTGTAGTTATAATAGGGAACATCGCAGATCAGCCCCATGAGTACTTTCTGTTGGCATCGAGGAGGGGAGGAAGGGCAACCCATTAAATGGTGTATGGATTGCAGATGTAGTAAAATGACAACTAGATCATGTAAATTGAACATTTACATTACGCCAATCCCGAGGATACAAGTTTGCTGTAGAGTAACCTCACATTAGTTTACAAGACACAGATTCTGAAACCACAACCTTAATAGTATCAGTACAAGGCAAGCACATTTACAAGTGATATAACAACACAATTTACAAGTGATATAGCAACAAAATTTACAAGGTTAAAGAAGTAGGGTTGCCTTCATGTGCAAGAAAGGATCTACAAGGTAGCAGTTTCAAACATTTTTTGAGCTTACTAGAACTTTTCGCATGCTAGAGATTTGGTGGACAACCTCTGCACTTGAGTTGCATTGAGGCAAATGGTCTTTTGTCAAGGTGAAGGTTTCTTGAAGATTGTGAGGATGGTCTTAAAGAGTATTAAGAGAACCTAAAGGTGCAACTTGTCATGTTTGGTTGATGGCTCACCAATATGGAGATTGTTCTGATTGGCTCGCCATTTAGCATGAAGTGCTGGAAGCAAGAAAACAAGACTGTAGTAGGGGTCCGACCGGTCTCCATGTTTTGTGCATGTTTCAGAGCAACAACAACCAAAGAAATCATGATATCATGGCATGCAGCCTCAAAAAGCATTGAAAGTACAAGAATCTATGGCACCTTGATGGAAACATTTGTGCAAGACGTATTGGGGAATATGGGGACAAAATTTTACAAAAAAATTGATGAGCTAGACTAACTGAGTTTTAAGCAGATACACTATTTGTTGATTTGTGTCTGAAGTATGCAAGTATGAAAGAAGAAAACAAGTCATCACGAAGAGACAGATGCAGTAGTAAGTGCAGGTAGTGATGGAGTAATAATAGCATTATCTGTCCAATTCTTTTCGCCCCAGTGCCGTAACATGTTCTTCCAGGAACAGAATTCCTCAAAGCATGTCTTCAAACGATTGTCTTTTATCTTAATTTTCCAGTGGCCGTCAGTGTAATTTGCTTTCTCGGCTTGCCTCCGATCCCATTCTAGGCCTGCCTTCTGCTCTGTCCGGAGCAAGCAGAAGTTTTGTAAGTTCTGGGGCATAGCATCATGCACTTTCCACCACCTTTTATGTGCAACGTCACTAGCAAACTCCTGCATAAAATCCACATTCCAGTTGCAGTCATAGTCACGGAAGCATAGCCATGGTTTATTGCCCAGATAATGGAGGACATAAAGGATTGGAGGGTCAGCTTCGAAGAGGCGAGTTTTCATCTGCTTTATCTCCAGCTCATCACCTTCCCAAAAATGTTTCAAGAAGTTCATATGCTTTGGGATCCTGTGCCACCGTGTAAATATCTCATTCAGATACCCCTGATCCCCGCCGTTATAGGATACAATTTCATTGACATGATCCATGAGCAGCTGGAATGTACAATTTGATGGTTCCACAACCATCACACCTGAGTTGAACAAACTAGCATCATTTCCTGTGGCGGATATTTCAGGCATCTGAAACAGGAAATCAATATTTCGAAGTATAAGCATGTCTGCATCAATGAAAATGATCTTGTCATAATCCGTCAACTGCCAAAGACGGAATTTGCTGTAGTTCCATTCATTGTACGCTTCTGGTTCAGCTTTAGGGTTCCTGATTCTTTGGATTGTGTGGATCTTCCACCCAGCAGCCTCCAGTCCCCCTCGATGATACTCGGTGATTGTTTCATCTACCAGTATGACAAGATCTCGTGTTGAACCAGCCATTCGGATGCTCTGAGCTGCAGCAATGGCTCCACAAACATATACATGGGCAGAGTGTAGGATTGTCGCATACGCTTCTCTGTGGGCTCTTTGGGAGTAAACATGTTCTGTATCATAAGGTGTAGTGCAGTTCAAGCTCAGTAAAATTTGAAAGTAACCATGAATTATATTGGCTTACCTGTGGGAAGCATTCAAAATGTAGAATTCATTCACAATGAACTCAATTCCACATTTCGAAAATTTCCAAAACACCGATGTTTGAAAAAATAAAAGCGAAAACAGAAAGAAAGATTAATGGAAAAGAGGTAGATCAGCAGCTTTCATTGCACAAAGCAAATGACTCAAATGTTGAAAAGAAATATTTAATAAACCAACACAAGATACTAGTTTGAATCTGACCTTTAGCCTTGAGAGGAACTGCAAGTTCACATGACCCTACAGGGAGCTGTAACTTATCTCTCAACGTATTCGGGTTTGGTTCATAGAGCCATGTATTCCCTTCACGTCTAACAAGATCCTTGCAAGTGAATAAATTTGGGATTGGGAAACAGTCAGTCACCAAAAGCACACGCACAGGGTGATATCCTTTGGAAGAGGCAGCCAGCCTTGCTGCTTCAAGCTGCAAGTGCAACCGAGCCACATCTCTTGACCAGCTGCCTGACTTGTTGCAGGGAAGCTTGACAGCAACCAGATCAAGACGTGGTTTTCCAGGAATTTGAAGATTTGGTAGAGATGGACAAGTAGGGACTTCGGACTCTTGTTCTTCATCTATCCATTCAGGATACAGGGATTCCCATGTTATGTTATTTGCCACATAGTTGAGGTTTAGAACAACATGTTCACAATCTGGCAAGAGCTCCTTCCAATGGTCAATCTCATTGTGGTTAAAGTTTAATAGCCCAATTCCCAGATTATCTTTTCTGTCAGTCAGGTTTTCAATAAAACCCGAAATTTCATTCCAGTTAATGTTTAAAGATGACACGTAACGTAGATCTGCAGCAGCACTCTTTTTCGTCCATATGTGTTGATAAGTTAGCCTGCAGGATATAAACTTGTGTTACAATTGTTGCCACGGGAAAGAGATCGAGAAAGGCAAAGCAAAACAAAACAAAAGAACAATGATCTTTTGCCTGTTAGCTACTAAGATGACTTTTCCAGTCCAGACAAAGAGCAAAGACAGTGCAGTGCACTGACAACATAGTTTCCCAGGAGGAGAGATTTTTGAAGGCCTCAACATCAGAAAAGAAATTAAAGGTTGAAGCAAGAAACTATCTAACAGTAACCTAATACCACAAAATAAGAAGAGAAATCAAGGTGATCAGCTCATAGGAGATACTGAGATACAGAAGTGGATAGATGATCTGTATTATAAAGAGCAGAAGAGAGGAAGAGCGTCACAAAAGTCCCAAATACAAGAATGATCAGCACAAGCTTCAAGGTAGGCTTGCAATTTAAGATTCTATCTGTGGCATGAACGTGGAGAGCCTTTTCAATATCTTTAAGAACTTTATTTCTCTGGGACCTTCTTTTGTTAGCATCTTCACTGAAACAAAAAGGGATTCATAACAACATCAACACATGTCTGAATGGCAAGAGAAAGAAAGTACAAAGAGCAACAAAATGGAATGGGAAAAACTAAATAAAGTAGTAAATAAGTGAATGCCATTGGAAACAATCTCAGAAAGACAAGCAAATGTTCCACAATCAACTCGGTCGTTGTAAATGCATTGCACATTGATATGTCTATGCGGAAACAGCACAAATTTGAAGTGTCCTACATCCCATTAGGCAGATTACAAAGAAAAATTATAAATATCATTTGCAAACTAGTTTAGCACTATCCCAAGAATTCGATATTGAAATCTCATGCACCATGACCATCACACAGTAGCTAAATACATTGAATGGCAGATCCTCTCCAAAATATTTCACACAGTGCAAATTGTAGTCTAATTATTGGCAAGACTCTTCACTTAATCAAAACACGTTCAAATTTTAAATACAAACTTTTCGAGACCCTCTATTCATCCATGTTCATGGACCCAATTTAATGCCAACATAGTAAATTTTGCCACAATTTAAAAGGTCTAGTCTTGACCTGTATACATATACATATATATAATTTAGAAGGAACCCATCTAATCAAACTGGTAAATGAACACTTATTTTGAACCAACAGAAGCAGAGATGCATAGGAAGACTTTTCTTACATGCTTATTATTCTGATATCCAAGCAAAATGAAGTCAAATTACACTAAACCAGAAAGAAAAATAACAAAAACTAAAAATTTAAAGAGAGAGAAACTGACTTGGCTGAACCAGATAGGCGGTGTCTGGGTTCAACTGGACTTGGGGAGGACCCTCTCATCTTTGCTCATTCGGTTTGAAGCATGTGGTCAGGCACCATCTGATTCTGATATCCTGATTTGATATAAATAAAGAAAAAAGACTGTGAATTTGAAGATAGAAAAAAGGAAAACAACACTTGCAGACAGCGCATTTGAGAAGACGAAGGCGGTTGGTCAATTCAAGAATGAGGCCTGCTTACCTTCTGGGTCTTATTCTGTCTTTTGGTTGTACCTTTCTGGGTCTTTATTCAGCTCCAGTCTAAGTTTTTACGCGAAGTTTTTTCTGCATGTTTGAACAGCTTTTACGCAATCATGATGAATAATAAAGAGTAGTCACAAATACAAAGCAAACCAGTTTTTTTGCAGCAAAATTCAAAAAAATGAAGAAATTTTGTTTTTGATCTTTCACGCAGCCTCGCCATTCCTCTGTTTGACCAAAATGGAGGCTTTGTCACTGTCGTTGTCTCACCTGCCTTCAAGCATTTATAACAGTATTTTTGAAGCCACGTAAGTTGGGGTGTTTTGTCACTATCAAAAACTTTTTGTTTTCATAATCATGCTTTCTGTGACCATCTCTTTTTAGTTTTACACTCCTTTGTTATTGGATAATGCTTCTCTCCTAATTTGCTTTTTTTCTCCCATAAATAAGGAGGAACCCCTCATTAAAACTGATATGCGACCCTTTTTTTGTATATCTAATTCTCAAAAAAAAAAAAAATTATTATTCTTAAATGAATTCCTTTAATTTTTCTACCTCAGTCAAAATTTTAAGTCTTTTTGTGACCCTTTCCAACTCCAACAACCCCACTTCAACCAAAGTTGCCACTGAACGAAATGAAAACACATTTACCAGTTCCAAAACAGTAAATTAGAATAATCTCATTGACCACAAATGACAATCATTAAAAGAAAAAGGGTTTCTTAGATTTAGGTCCAAAATGATTAACTGTTATTAGGTTTAGTCCACTCGTTTTTTATTTCAAATGTACGTCGTTTGACATTTATTACTTTTTTTGTTGTATCGATTTTACCTTTTGAGGTAAATAAGGCAAACACATTGAAAGTCTAAATTTAATGCATTATTTCCTTCATAATATTTACCTAATATATTAATAAAATACAATTTAATCAATGAAAAGTAAAGACCCATATATTATACCAATCGATTAGATAAGCACCCACATGAAATTATGTACATGACATACTAATAAGTTAAAAACTTAGTGATAAATCATGTTACCAATAAGTTAAGAACATAAATTAGAAGACTACTTATAAGTCAAATACAAAAATAGACAAATAAAATTGTATGTTACCTATAAAAAAAGAGGTACATTAAATACTATTATACATTTTCGAAAATATGAAAAAAAAAAAAAAAAAAATACACACACATATATATATATACCTATGCAATAGGCAATAGGACAATATACTTACACCATAGGATAATATACCTACAAGAGTATATAATATACCTCTCCATAGGATGAGCAAATATAAATTTTTTTATTTTATTGTTTCTCCAAAATAATAAATTGTCCTAAAAGTATGGGATTTACAAACCTATGTATATCCCTATATTAAAATTATAATAAAATCTCATAATTATTGTCCTATAAATTAATTTCTACACAATTTATACTTTAGTGGTATAACAAGAACAACTAGATAATTTAAATAATAATAATAATAATATATCTACAATTTTTTTTTATAAAGAGAATTCATTCATAAAACCAAATACGTACAAAGAACGACATGATACAGTGCCCTCGTTAAAACCTTCTTAGGACAACCTCATGGGACAAACTCCAGGGGAGGAAAGAGTACCACAGATGTCATGGACTAACAAGAGAGTCCGATTCAGGTCATTTTGGACCAATACAATAAAAGAACAAATCAAAAACAAAACCTAATACATAGACCTCTGACGAGAACCGCAACTATAGACCAACACAGTAGACCCACATAAGAGGACCGCGGAACATCCCAACTGTCAAAAGAAGCCTTCTATGAGCAAAATCATAGTCCTTTGACACCCAAACACACTGCAAGGCATACCATAACAGAAACCAGGAGAGAACACGTAGGAGAAACACATAAACAAAAGGCAAAAGGACCATTGAGAAGCACTCTACTTCAACTCATAATCAGACAAAGAAAACCTCCTATGACCAAGCATAGTTCTTTGGTCGTCGGAGAGTGGAGAAGAGCACCACATCCCAACAACTATCACCAGCGTCGCTGCTGCCGCCACCATTGAAACAGAGACAAAACATCAGCTACCAGGTATCACAACTCTCTTGAGGAGGGACAAAATCCAATGTTACCACATAAACAACAATAAAAGGACCCCCAAGAAGCACTCCATTTTAACTCTAAACTGGGCAAATAAAACCTCTTATAACCAAGCATAGTTTTTTAGTCAGCGCAGAGTAGAGAAGAGCACCATTTCCCAACAACTACCACCAACGTCACTGCTTCTGCCGCCGTTGAAACAGAGACAAAACATCAGCCACTAGGTATCACAACTCTCCCGAGGAGAGACACAATCCAGCGTCACTACTGTCGCTGTCATCGAGACAAAAACAACACCAGCCACCTAGAACACTGCAAAAACAATCAAACAAAACAAACAGACAAACATATCTATATTATTTGGGGAGGGGAAAGGGAGAAGAAGAGGGGATAAGAGGAAAGGAAAAGATTGGAGAAAAAGATGGGGAGATGAGGAGAGGAAGGAGAAGATGGGCCGAGGGGAGGAGAGGCAGTGGCCACCTCCCCCCTTAGCTTCCTTGCGGTTGGTTGTTGGCAAGGAGAAAGGGAGCCAAAGTGCGGCTAGGGTTTTTTTTTTCCTAAGACGGATGTTGTTCACAAAAAAAAAGAATGTAATCTTTTTGACGCAAAAGTCAAAGGACTTATGTCAATAACAACAAATGCGATGATTAAACCCAACTTATGTTCTAAATTTTGGACTTATCCCAAATTTTCTATAATATATATATATATGTTGGCACTAAAACTGAACAGATAGAGATGAGTGCAACTTACAAGTAATGTGGACGATCTAGCAGATCGATTGGATGTCAGATGCAGATCCTTCATGTCCTCAGATGCTGATCCTGAATAGAAGGAAGTCGAGGCTCGTAAGGTCTATGGAACCGGTGTGGAACCAGCCTAAGACCCTCCGATGCCAAAGTAAGTTTGTTTTCTAAGAGCTTTTGTTGTTGACCATGTATTAGTATAAACGTCAAGCTGAAAAGTCTTACCCTGTATTGTAGTGAAGGGGCTTTATTTATAGAGGGCATTTTGTATGCTTTTAGTACTTAATTTCGATGTGGGACTCGTGGGAGGGCCCTATGAGATTGACACGAGTCTTTAGATATTTCGGGCGGGTGCTTCGAGGTTGATTCTGCAGAATCGGTAGGGGGTACCGATTGCAGACTATGCTGGGCCTGTAGCGACCGTTTGCTGCTTTGAGACAATATCATCGGTGGCCGATGCCGATTGTTCAGGGCCTTGGGCACTTGGGGAGTTTCTTTGATCCACGTGTTACTGGATGAATAGAGGGTCAGATGTGGTACAAACAATATATATATTCCTTCATCAATAATTTTTCTATGCTGAACACAATGTACAATAAGTATGCAATTTGGAGAATTTTTTTTTTTTTTTTTAAAAAGGGACGCATCAATTTGTGGTTCAGTCGCATCACTAGGCAATGAGGACTTCCTCCTTTTTTTTGCCTCATTACTAGAGTTACTTGATAAAAATAATAGCTGGTTAAAGTGGGGTTTTCAAAGGAATTAAAGAAAAACAGAGGTGATAATGGTGTGATAGACACTTAGCACTCAATTATAGTTAATAACAAACAGTGGTTATCACTTTAACCTCACTATTTTCACTCATTTATGTTAATAAGCTTTATTTGGTGTAGGGTTTATGTTAATTAATGACATCTTAACCAAAACCAAACAACCTTGATTTAAAAAAATTAAAAACAAAACCAAACCACCAAGCATTGTCTGTTTATTTGACCACAAAAATAAACATCATTGTCAAGCAGTGGGGTGGTATTAGTTTATTCTCTTACTTGCGCAATGTAGTTGGTGGTAGATGATTGTGGTCAAGAAAGTTAAGAAATGTGCTTACTTTTCTATGATTTGAAGAATAATAATGGCAAACTTTTCTATCGTCCACATCTCCCTTCAAACAGAGAAACTTTTGGTAGGTTAGAGGACACTCATTATATGGAGAAATTCTCAGATTAAAGTTTGGGGTGGCCAAAAAATATATTTGTGAACAAAACCCAAAAAGAATCTATAAATTACTTAAAGAATATCACATTATAGATTAATTCATCAGTTAGCACTACATAATTTCACAAGTTAAATCGCCTATTTCCTAGTCCACCAGATCAAGACAACCGCAGTGCATAAATTTCTGTAAATTTAGCAGACCATGACAATGGTTGGCAAAACTGGAATCGAAATCCCGGAACAGTAATAAGAACTGGTAAAAAGAAACCAAATCAATCTGGAAATTTAGAACAAGACACTAGCCAAAATAAGAAAGGCCAAGGCCACTTTAAAGATGTAGAAATTATGATATCACTTCATACAGCCTCAAAAAGCATTGAAAGTGCACAAATCTATCCCACCTTGATGGGGAAATGGGTATAAGATGTATTACGAAAAAATGAGTATAAAATGAAATACTAGGAAGTTGTTGAGCTAGATACTAAGTGAAGTTTAAGGAGACACTCTTTTCTTTCTCACATTTGTAGGCATGAACTATGTGTTGACTTGTGTCCTCGGAATGAAGTATGCAAGTAAAAGAAGAAAACAAGTCACGAAGAAGATACTGATGTGGTAGTAAGCGCAGGTGGTGATGGAGTAACAGTAGCATTATCTGTCCAATTCTTTTCACCCCAGTGCCATAACATGCTCTCCCAGAAGCAGAAATCCTCGAAACATGTCTTCAATCGCTTGTCTTTTATCTTAATTTTCCAGTGACCATCAGTGTAATTTGCTTTCTCAGCTTGCCTCCGATCCCATTCTAGTGCTGCCTTCTGCTTGGACCGAAGCAAACAGAACTTTTGCAAGTTCTCTGGCATAGCATCATGCACTTTCCACCACCTTTTATGTGCAACATCACTGGCAAACTCTTGCAAAAAGTCCACATTCCAATTGCAGTCATAATCACGGAAGCAAAGCCATGGTTTATTACCCAGGTAATGGAGGACATAGAGGATTGGAGGGTCAGCTTTGAAGAGGCGAGTTTTCATCTGCTTTATCTCTGGTTCATCACCTTCCCAGAAATGTTTCAAGAAGTTCATATGCTTTGGGATCCTATGCCACCATGTAAATATCTCATTGAGATATCCCTGATCCCCGCCGTTGTAAGATACAATTTCATTGACATGATCCATGAGCAGCTGGAATGTACAATTTGATGGTTCCACAACCATCACACCCGAGTTGAACAGAGTAGCATTATTTCCTGTAGCTGATATTTCTGGCATCTCAAACAGGAAGTCAATATTCCTAAGAATAAGCATGTCAGCATCAATGAAAATGATCTTGTCGTAATCAGTCAACTGCCAAAGGCGGAATTTGCTGTAGTTCCATTCATTGTATGCTTCTGGTTCAGCTTTAGGGTTCCTGATTCTTTCAATTGGGTGGATCTTCCACCCAGCAGCTGCCAATCCTCCTCGATGATACTCACTGATTGTTTCATCAACAAGTATGACAAGATCTCGTGTTGAACCAGCCATACGGATGCTCTGTGCTGCAGCAATGGCTCCACACACATATACATGGGCAGAGTGTAGGATTGTTGCATATGCTTCTCGGTGGGCTCCTTCCGAGAAAAGACGTTCTGCGTGCAAGTATTTAGGTCATCACTTATCAAGTATGCTGCAATTATCACATCAGTAAAATTTCCAAAATAACCATGAGTTATATTTGCTTTCTTGCGGGATGCAATCAAAGGCACTGGACCTACCACATATGAATTACTTAATGGAGTCTGCATTTAAAAAATATAAGGACCTACACCAATTTCTTCACCAACTGATGTTCAGGATGGTCAGGTGGTCAACTTTAATATTTATCATTGAAGTAGCACATCTCCTTACCACATGACAGACACAATGCATCTCAACTCAATTTTATTACATTCTTATGTCCAGGACTTTCAGTTGTGTGACAATTGTGAACTTCAGGAATCACTGGGGGATGCTGATCACATTGACGGCATAGTGAGCCAACACCCTCATCAGCATTGAAGGACATCAGGCATTTGCATCGCACAAATGAAATGCCATATATTTCACATTTACCATTGTTGTGAGCATGCATGGACACCTGGATGTACTACTTGACCAAAAAAGAAAAAGTTTAACTAACCTCAAAAACACCTAATCCCCCTATCATGATGTATCTACCTATGTCTGGAACCACATTAATACATACTATGTTCCAATTCAAATTCTTTCACAAATAAACTACCCCGTTTCAAACAAAAGTTTCAAAATTATTAAATCCATTTAATGTGCAGACCACTACAGTTAGAACTCGTCCTTTTTCATTGCGCAATCTTGTCCCCTTGGTGCGGGTCAATACATATGCATCAAAATAAACTCCACATAAACAACTCGAAGTTTTTCGCAACAAGTTCCAATTAAATTCCACAGTGGTCAGCTATTCCAAACATACAAAAATGTAGAATTCATTTATAAATGAACTCAGTTCCACATTTCGAAGGACTCCAAAACACTGATTTTCAAAAAATTAATAGAAAAAAACAGAAAGAAAAAGTAATGGAAGAAAGTTAGATCAGCACTTCAATTCACAAAAACGACTTATAACATAATTCAAATTTAGAAAGAAAACAAAAAGAGTAAATAAATAGCACTACTAGACACTAGTTTAAATCTGACCTTTAGCCTTGAGAGGAACTGCAAGTTCACATGACCCTACAGGGAGCTGTAGCTTATCTCTCAACGTATTCAAGTTTGATTCATAAAGCCATGCATTCCCTTCACGTCTAACAAGCTCCTTGCAAGTGAATAAATTTGGGATTGGGAAACAGTCAGTCACCAAAAGCACACGCACAGGGTGATATCCTTTGGATGAGGCAGCAAGCCTTGCTACTTCAAGTTGCAAGTGGAAACGAGCCACATCTCTTGACCAGCTGCCTGACTTGTTGCAGGGAAGCTTGACAGCGACCAGATCAAGCCGTGGTTTTCCAGGAATTTGAAGCTTTGGTAGAGAGGGACAAGTAGGAACTTCAAACTCTTCTACTTCATCTATCCATTCAGGGTACAAGGATTCCCATGTTATGTTGTTTGACACATGGTTGAGGTGTAGAACAACATGCTCGCAATCTGGCAAGAGCTCCTTCCAATGATCAACCTCATTGTGATTAAAGTTTAATAGGCCAATTCCCTGATAGTCCTTTTTGTCAGTCAGTGTTTCAAGAACATCAGAAATTTCATGCCAGCTAATGTCTAAAGATGATACGTAACGTAAATCTGCAGCAACACTCTTTTTTCTTGATCTGTCTTGAGAAGTTAGCCTGCTGGCAATAAACTATTGTTACAAAATATTTCCAAGGGAAAGAGAGCAAAGCCAAAAAAATATTTATAAACAAATTTTTAAAAAAACAATTTCATTTTGACTGCAAACTAAAAAGATGGATTTTCCAATTCCTGACAACATATTTTCCCAGGTGGGGAAAACATAAATTATTGAAAATCTCAACAATGAAGTCTTTTGATTGAAGCAAGAAGTAACAAGGAATAAACTGATGCCATGAAATAATAAGTGAAAGCAAGGTGATCAGCTAATAGGACATACCGAGATACAGAACTGGATTGATGATCAGTACTATAAACAGCAGGAGAGACGAAGAGTGTCACAAAAGTCCCCAATATAATAACGACCAACACTAGTTTCAAGGTGGGCTTGCAGTTTAAGTTTCTATCTTGGGCAGGAACATGGAGGACCTTTTCTATATCTTTAAGAACTTTATTTCTCTGGGGCCTTCTTTTGTTAGAGTCTTCACTGAAACAAAAATGGATTCACTACAACATAAGCACATGTCTGCATGGCAAGTGAAACAAAGTGCAAAGAACAACAAATGGAATGGAAAAAACTAGATAGAGCACTAAATAAGTGATTGGAAACAAGTTCCACTCAAAAGACAAGCAACTGCCCTGCAATCGACTCCATCATCGGAAATGCATTGCACATTGAAATGTGGAAACAGCACATATATGAATGTTCTACATACCACTCAGCACATTACAAATAAAAGCGCTCAGATCATTTGCAAAATTTACATTAGCAAGAGCCCAAGAATCTGATATCAAAATGAACCATGACCATTGACCCTGTACAAGCCGCACAATTTGAACATGTTGCTCAAGATTTTGTAATGCCCCTTTCAAACAGTGTAAATTGTGGCCAAATTATTTGCATGACACCTCACTTAACCAAGACAAGTTCAAATTCAGAATAAAACCCCAATCAACTCCTGCTATTCATCCATATTCATGAATCATGACCCAAATTAAGCGCGAACAAAAAAATTCCCCCCAATTTAAAAAGCCTTGATCTGTATGCGTATACATATGTAATGAAGAAGGAAACCAACCCATCTAGTGAAATTGGTAGATGAACAAAAAATGAGTACTAAAATCATGAACCAACAGAAGCAGAGATGCATTGGAATTAAACCGCGTAGGTTAAGACTGTTTATGAATGGGGCTTTTCTTACATGCTTTTTTTTTTTTTTTGGTCCTAATTGTGGTACTAAAAATCAAACGCTCAAATTAAAATGAAGTAAAATTACACCCAAAAAAGTGAGAAAAAAGTGAGAGAGAGAGAGAGAGAGAGAGAGAGAGAGAGAGAGAGAGAGACTGACTTAGCTGAAGAAGATAGGCGGTGTCTGGGCTCAATGGGACTTGGGGAAGGCCCTCTCATCTTTGCTGGTTCAGTTGAAGCATGAGGGAGGCATCATCTGAGTCTGATATGCTGATTTTACAAAAACAATGGAAGCAGAAGAAGGTCAAACAGAAAACTTAAAAAATTGGAAAGAGACAAATTCCAGAAAATGATTCCAACCGAATCTGTGATCTGTGATCTGTGATGAAGAAGGACAGAGGAAGCGAGCCTTTGGGTTTGAAGAGTCTGAGTGAGAGAGAGAGAGAGAGAGGCGGTTAATTTTCATGCTCTGGGTCTTTTTCAGTGAGACTGGTCAATGTACGAAAATCTCAAGTCATTGACTTTCGTTTTAAACAAATTTTACCTTTAATTTGCCTCAAATAGGTAAAATGAGCCATATTTCTTCATTTATTTGGGTCAAATATAAGTTTTTTCATCTATGGTAAGTCTTATACTCTCTCTTTTTTTTAATATAACTTTTGTTTTTTTTTAGAAATTAATGGGTCTTACTTGGATAATTCATCACCCTTTTTCACACATTTAGGGCAAGTTTGGCATTGATGTGCTACGAAAACAATCGCTGTCAGATTTACTGTATGAGAAATCAACTGTGAGATAAAGCAATTTGGCGTTTGGTAAACTTTTTGTTGAAAGTGTTGTTAGTATTGATTCCTGCATAATCAGAAAATGATTACCGCATAATTATTAAACTCAGTGCCTCTTCGAAACTGATTCATGCATAATCAGAAAATGAAAGCACCTCATTAGCTGATTTCTCTTATAGCTTTATCTCACAGCAATTTTTAATAATAAGTGATTTTTTCATAGTTTACCAAACAGGCTGGGCTTCTCAAATTTTTTTAAAAATCACTTATCACCCCAAATAAGCAATGCCAAACGGGCACTTATGCTTATAACTTAATTTATTTTTTTAGAGTTAATTATAGTTTAGTACCCTACCTTCTTTATGTTAGTCCCTACCGTCTTTTAAATTTGTTTCAATGTGGTTCCGCCGTTAAGGATTCCATCAAATCTCTCTGCTAGTTGCCTATGTGGCATTGTGAGTCCCATATTTTTTACTTTTTTTTTAAATTTTAAATTGATTTAAATGTTTTTTTTGGGGAAAAATTGCATTTAAAAAAATCCTCAAATTCTTCTTCCCTCTTCCCCTTGCGATATTCTTCTTCCCTCTGCGATATTCTTCTTCCCTCTTCCCCCTGCGATTTTCTTCTCCCACCCCCAAAAGAACCCAGAACCCTAGCTCGCCGACCACTCTGCTCTCTACCCCTCTCTGTTCTCTCTACTCGCCGAACCCAGAACCCCAACTCGCTCACCCCCAAAAGAACCCAAAACCCCAGCTCACCGAACGCTAGCTTGATGGTATTTATCTAACATCCCACATCGACCAACGGAGGGGGGGTGATGTGTCTTATATATACATGCCCGCCTCCATCTAGCACGAGGCCTTTTAGGAGCTCACTAACTTCGGATTCATGGGAACTCCGAAGTTAAACGAGTTGGGGCTAGAGCAATCCCAGGATGGGTGACTTATTGGGAAGTTGCTCGTGAGTTCCCAGAAACAAAACCGTGAGGGCAGAGGGGGGGCCCAAAGTGGACAATATCGTGCTACGGCGGAGCATGGCAATCATCTTGCAGTAAAAATCCTCAAATTTGGAAGGTCAATATGCAACTGCCTGTCACAATATTGCAAATAGGATAAAGTTAATTTGACTAATTTTCAACCAGATTTAAGGGGGGAAGAAATTGGGGCTGGGGTTCTGGGTTCGTGGGGGCTGGGGTTGCAGGCTGGGGTGGAGGGTGGTTGTGGGATGGGTTTGGGGGTTGGAGCTTGTAGGTGGTGGTAATGGGGAAATGGGGGGAAGAAGAAAATATAGGACCCATAGTGTCACGTAGGCAACTAACAGAGATATCTGACGGAAACCTAACGATGGAACCACATTGTAACAAATTTAAAAGACCGGGGTATGTTATTGTAAAAATTAATAAGGCATGGACTAACATAGTAACATGTCTTAAGGGTATAACTACAAGATATTAAACTATAATTAACCTTTTTTTTAAAATTGTTTTTATAGGAGAGTAAATAGGGATAAAATGATTGGTCAAAAAAGTTGAGTAATGTGCTAAAAGAATTTTAAAGTACAATGGATAAGAATAATAATGTAATAATGGCACGTCCCAAACTTTGTCTTTTTAATCATCTACACTCTTCTTCAAGGAACACAATTTTGGAATGTTTGGAAAATTTTGCGTCTTAATTAATTTCATATGAACTCCTAAATTTGGTCCAAAAAAAAATCATTTTTAATGCTTTCGTGAAACTTCTTTGCGAGAAGATAATTTTGTTAACTATTTTTATTAATTGGTTTTTCTATTGGTATGATATATCCCTGTAGAAAAAACCAAGATTGATTCATGTTGAATCCTAATATATATCATTATGACATATGTAAATTACTATTTACTCTCTAAGGTCTCATTTGGGAGTGATTCACCAATAATCACTTCTCCATATAATCACTTTAAGTGATTTTATGGAGAATCGCTTAAAATCACTTACCCTCTATTTGGATGAGGGAAAATAACTTGGAATTTAGCTAAAAGTCGGGAATTTGAAAGGAGAAATTGACAATTCCATTGTTTGGCAACTTAAGCGCGGAATTTATTAAATGACACGTGGAAAAAATCGCGGAAATTGGGGCATCAAATTCTTGAGTTTAATGTTCACCAAAATAAGCATCATTTCACAATTTCCATAGTGTCATTTACAAAATTCTGTTATTTACAAAATTTAACATACATAAATCCAAACATTGAAATCTTCAATTGCCAGAAATTATGGAAATCTAAATTCCGTCATTTTATAATTCTATGTAATTTTCAATTCCTTTATCCAAATGGAGGGTTAAAGTGATTACATGGAGAAACACGTGTGAGATGTTTCTCTCCATAAGTGATTATGGCCCTCCCAATCGAAAGCTTAACACCATTTTCCTCCTCATTGAAAGCTAAATAATTCGCTCAAAAAACAATCAAAAAGACCAAATCTAAAACTTTCCTTGATTAAAAAAAAAAAACCAAATTCAAAACTTATGATTCCGAATCTCTAGAAAAGAAAATATCAAATTAGAAGTCGTAGTCATGCACAAAAAGTAACTAACTATAAGAGCATCTCCAACAATAGTTACTCTTCAAATTGAAGTTTGTTGACTTAAATGCCAATTTGAAAAGCTTTGTTTGCTACTTTAATAATTTATGCCCCAACAGATTCTTTAATTCAATTAATGCAATATTATAGAAAAGAATGTAAATATGAAAACATGGGAAAAATGTCTATGTATTTATTGTTTGAAAAGAAAAAAATGCATGTTTTTAACATTTTCAAAGTATGTTTTAATTTTTGAAAATTAAATTAAATGTTTTGAAGAGCCAAGGTCAACTTACTAGTGATAAAGAGAGAGAAAGATATTGCAATTTTGATGATTGAGTTTGACAAGGTTGTTGGAGAGGGTTTTGATGATGTGACTCACCTATTTTAGCATTCCAAAATTGTTGAAGAGGCAGTTGGAGATGCTCTAAGAAGAGTATTATCTTTTGTCTTCACAAGCAATAGTGTTTTGTTTTAACGTAGAGATTTTTCTTCTTTGTACTAACAATGAGGAAAAGAATGGGTAAAAAAAAGGGAAACAATACCTAACGAGAGATAAAAAAGGGCAAACAGAAGAGTGAGTAACTATAGTATTTACTTAGGGTCAGCTTTAAACTTTTTCAGCATTAAAACAAGCAATTTGTATACTATTTTATTGCCTTAGGAGAAGCTCTGCCCACCTAAGCAAAAAACCTTCCTTGTAAAGGGGATAGTGTTTTGCTATCCATGCCAATAACACAATGACACGTGAAAAAGTTATCCTACGTGTCATTACGTTATTGACCGGGGTAGCAAAAAATGATATCCCCATTGCATGAGTATAAAGTTCCTCTTTTCTTTTCATTTTTTAAAGTTTGGGCTGGGCTAACATATGCAGCTAAATTTGGGCTGGGCAGTAGCCCACCCTGCCCTTGGCATTGAACCGCCAAGAACATTCCGTTGAAAGACCAAACTGCGACGACACCAAACGGTGTGTTTTCGGAGACCACTTCCCAATTCAACCTCCTCGTCTTCGTAGATCTGCATCTTTCTCATCTCTAGCACACAATTTGACAAACCGTTTAACAAATCATCATCATCAGCACCGGCATAGACGTCAGATCTTAGCCGTAGATCTGAAAATGGTGCTGGTCTCAGCCGTACGGGATTACATAAGCCGGATGTTGCAGGACATCTCCGGCATGAAGGTTCTCATCCTCGATTCCCACACGGTAACAACGCTTTCAACTACCAATCATTGAAACAAACCCAAAACACAAATGAAATGTTTATGAATTTCTTAAGCATGGAAATCAATGAAAATGGCATATTTTAATTCAGTAAATAATGGGTTGTTGTGTTAATTGAATGGGGTGTAGGTTAGTATAGTGAGTGTGGCGTATTCGCAATCCGAGCTTCTTCAGAAAGAAGTGTTTTTGGTGGAATTGGTTGACTCCATTTCCAAGTCCAGAGAATCCATGTCTCATCTCAAAGCCGTTTACTTCCTTGCACCCACTTCAGAGAATATCCAGTATTTGCGCCGGCACTTGGTTGCTCCTAGGTTTGGAGAGTATCACCTGTGTAAGTTTTGCTTTCTGCATGTTATTTTCGTTATGGAGTGAGTTTGGAAGATACCTAGATGAGTTGACTATTATATGGAGCTCATTTCTCATGCCATACTGGAATTTACAGTCTTCTCCAACATATTGAAGGATACCCAGATTCATATTTTAGCTGATTCAGATGAGCACGAAGTTGTGCAGCAACTTCAGGTAATTCATCATTCACTAAAATGCTTCCTCTCTCATTCTCTCGGATTATCTGATAATTTATGTATGTAGTAATGTCAATTGCTAACTGAATTGAGAGTTCGAGTTTTATTTTGGATAACTGAAATTTGAGAATACTATAATGAATAGTAAGTTAGTAACAGGAAAATAGGGACAAGGTAAATTTGGTGTCAGCTTATAATATCAAGAGGGTGCCAGGTTTTCTTCTACTCACTTTTGTAAGGAGCTTGATACAAAATGTATTGTTTTTGGTTCAAATATAGTCGCTCTGTCCTTTGACGGTTGGAATTGGTTTCATTTTGCCATTAAATCCTTGTTCTGATACAGTCTTTTAAAGAAATAATAATAATACATCCTTGTTCTAATGCATGATTAGACAGATCCAGTTTGCAGTAAAGTTTTCCTTGATGAAAAAATAAATCTCGTGCAACATAGTGGTTATGTCACTCTAATAATAAGAATAACAATGTACAATAACAATAGTATAGTTGTCATGACACCTCATATCTTGGTTTAGTTTCTTACTCTTCATATTAGATTCAATTATTGTCTTGGTCTTGCAGGAGTTCTACGCAGACTTTGTTGCCAGCGATCCTTACCATTTCACTTTGAATATGCCATCAAATCACATTTATATGCTCCCAGCAGTTGTTGATCATTCAAATTTGCAGCGCTTCTCTGATCGAGTTGTTGATGGAATTGCAGCTGTCTTTTTGGCATTAAAACGAAGACCTGTTATTCGTTATCAAAGAACATCTGATATTGCGAAAAGGATTGCACAGGAAACAGCAGTAAGTACAGTCGTATATTCCAAATAGTTTTGCATTTTGGAAGAGGAGGAGGGGGGGGTGGGGGGTGCTTTATGCTACTGTTTTGAATGTGAACTTTGTAAGTCTCCCCTGCCCCGTCTCCCCACTTTTTCTATGGACACAACTTTTTATGTATGTATACTGTTCATATAATAGCCTGCAGATTCTAGCCATGAAAGTTTGCACGAACTGATATTGTATTTTGGGCATGTAACAGAAGCTGATGTACCAGCAGGAAAGTGGACTTTTTGATTTCAGACGAACAGAAATTTCTCCATTGTTGCTGGTAATTGATAGGAGGGATGATCCTGTAACCCCATTGCTGAATCAGTGGACCTATCAGGTAATTATGGTTGCAGCTGACATTTTCCAACATATGTGAAAAATGCCTCATGTTGATATACATCTTTGAAATTACAACGGGATAAAATCACTAGAAATATAAATACAGCTCATTGATTACAATATTACAGGCTATGGTTCATGAATTGATTGGTATTCAAGACAACAAAGTGGACTTAAGAACCATTGGCAAATTTCCAAAGGATCAACAGGTTGAGTTGTAATTTTCCCCCCAATAATGCATTTGTTTCTGTTTGTAATTTTCATTGCTAAATAATTGCAGTTGTGGTATTGATGTTCATAGGAGGTTGTGCTGTCATCAGAACAAGATGGTTTTTTCAAAAAGAACATGTACGAGAACTTTGGTGATATTGGGATGAACATCAAGCAGTTGGTTGATGAATTTCAGCAAATTTCGAAGAGTAACCAGAACATTCAGACGATAGGTTTGTAGGATGCAAACATGAAAAGTTTAGATTCATAACTTCTTGTGGTTACTAACTTTTGGCACTTGGAACAATGGTTAACTACAGTAATTAAACATTTACATTCTTTATTGTTGCAGAGGACATGGCCAAATTTGTTGACAATTACCCTGAGTACAGAAAGATGCATGGAAATGTTTCAAAGCATGTGGCACTGGTTACAGAAATGAGCAAACTAGTTGAAGAGAGAAAACTTATGTTAGTTTCACAGACAGAACAGGAGTTGGCTTGCAATGGTGGGCAGGTGGCAGCTTTTGAGGTACTGAAAAACAACATATTTCTATAAATAAATAAAAGTAAATTGAAATTGAAACCACTTCTCCTATATTCTCTCTGCCCTCCTTGTCCCTCTTCAAGTGCACAACTACTTTTCTCTTGTTTCTACTTATCCTAACTACCTAAGAGGGAACTTATTCTTTTCTAATTTTACTGTTTAATATCATCTTTAAAATGCGAGTTGTGTCCCTTCTTTTTTTTTTCTTATCGCACGGGTCTAGTCATATAAGGAGCGAAGAACATCTTTGTAATTTTTTGTCCATTTATTACTATCTGCTAATTTGGGATGATCAACACTGGGTTGGGGTCAGGGTAAATGTTTAAACAAGGTTGATATTATATTTTAACTTTGTTTTCTCTCCATTTAGGGCATTTTTAAATTGAGGGGGCCTGCTGAGATCATAACCATATGATGATGATTGGATAGTTTGAAACTACAATGGAAAAATGGCCTCTCTTTTTTTTTCATTTTTTTTTCATGGCAACTTGTTAGCCTTCTGTCATGATTGAATGGCCACACAGGTTCTCTTGAAATGAAAATGGACTAGTTCCTTGTCCAAAAGGGGTGGAGGTCCTGGAAATCATTATACAATTATCTTTAAGCCAGGTGGCTGAATTAGTGCTATGAAGTTGATACAAAACCTACCATGAGTGTGTCTGTTGGTTTGCCTTATTTGCTATTCTTGCGACAAGTTATTATTAGGATTTGGAATCCAGCTTTTAGTTTGTACTATATACTTTTTTGGGTTATTGACTTTGAGATAGCAACGGAGTTTAATCTTCATGGAAACATGAAAAGTTGGAAACAATCATCTCCTTCTCCTATGTACTTTGCAGGCGGTGACAAATCTATTAAACAATGAAAGTGTATCCGATATTGATCGCCTACGACTTGTCATGTTGTATGCTTTGCGCTATGAGAAGGAAAGCCCTGTGCAACTGATGCAATTATTTAACAAACTGTCTTCTAAGTCTGCCAAGTACAAGCCTGGGGTAATGTAACCAGGACCGCAATCCTAGTTTGATTCTGTTTCTTTTTTTCTCTTCATTTATGTTTAAGTGGCAATTTTCCATCCCTAAAGCTTGTCTTTCTTCATAAGCCACCTTCATTCAGAGGATTAATGATGGCAACTTGTATTTTATTCTATGTGTAGTTCGTTTCTGCTCATCCAATTTTCTTGGAGATTGACCTTTCTTTGGGAGGGTAAATTAATGCAGAAATCATGCCAAAATCTGCTGTGTACCTTTCTTTCAGCTACTAGAGTAATTCACAGGTTTAATAAATTGGGTATTATGGCATTGCAGCTTGTCCAGTTTCTCTTGAAGCAAGCGGGTGTGGATAAGCGAACTGGGGATCTTTATGGAAATCGAGATTTCTTAAACATTGCACGTAACATGGCTCGGGGGTTGAAGGTTTGCTTGCGAAAGTTATACTTTATGCTTTCTAGTATAGAGTGTGCTTTACAAGCTTATAGATAACTTTTTTTACTAATGTTGTAGGGGGTTGAGAATGTGTACACACAACACCAGCCTCTTCTCTTCCAAACTATGGAAAGCATCACCAAGGGACGACTGAGAGATGTGGACTACCCATTTGTTGGAAATCACTTTCAGCAGGGCAGGTTGGTTTTTGAATATATTATATTTTCTTTTTTTTTTTCTTTTTTTTTTTAAAAAAAAAGTAATTTCCCCAGGAAGTCACTAACTTATAATTTAGCTGCAATTTGGGGATTGTTGTGTTGTTTCATTCTAAGCAAGTAGTGTCACCAAAAGTATTGACACGCAACTGATGCCGAATCCTAGTTCAAAATTATTATAAATGAGGGTCTTTCTAGTTTCTTAGGCCATCCCCAATCGGGGCTCTAAGGTCATCCCCAATTGTTGGGGCTCTAAAAGAGGTGGTAGAGCCCCATTTAGAGTTCCGATGGAATCTTTGGGGCTCTAAAGGCTTCTCTCCCACAGTGAGAGGCTCTATATCCGGGGCTCTATATTAGGGGTTTGATTTTTTTTTTTTTTTATGATGTAATTTAATTTAGGTGCTTTTGTTGTTTTTTGTTCACTTATTTATGTTTTGTTTTTTTGTGTGTGAACATTTCAACCCAAAAAAATAAAAAATTGGACAAGATTTGAAGACATGGTTAAAAAAATAAACCTAGCTGTTTAGAACTTGAGGTTGTAGCCTAAGTCAACTTTACAAAAAAATAAAAATAAAAACAATGAGACAAGCTTGTTGTAATTGGCCAAATGATTAAAAAAAATAGAAAAACTGGTGAGCAACCATCTTTTTTGTGCGAGTAGGGATGCGGAAGTCGCAAGGGGCATCATCAACAAGGCACGTGGGCTGGCAGGTTTTCCTCCATGTCGGTCCCACTGGGTTTCAAGGGCTTCAACCATGTCCATACATTTAGGTTCAGCTCCAGTAAGGCTCAAGGATTTAGGGCCTCGAAATTGGACCATTGGGGATGGTTTTTTTGCATGGGTTTCTATTTATTGGAGCCCAAAGGTGGTGCAGCCCCCTTTAGGGCCCCCATTGGGGATGGCCTAAAGGGGGCTGCACCACCTTTGGGCTCCAATAAATAGAAACCCATGCAAAAAAAACCATCCCCAGTGGTCCAATTTTAAGGCCTTATATGCTTGAGCCCCACTGGAGCTGAACCCAAATGTATGTACCTGGTTGAAGCCCGTAAAACCCAGTGGGACCCGCATGGAGGAAAAGCTGTCAGCCCACGTGCCTTGTTGGTGACGCCCCTTGCGACTTCCGCACCCCTACTCGCCCCAAAAATTATGGTTGCTGACCAGTTTTTCTTTTTTTTTTTTATAATCATTTGGCCGTTGCAACAAGCTCTCAAGGATTGTCTCTTTGTTTTTGTAAAGTTGACTTGGGCTACAAAGCTCAAGTTCTAAACGGCAATTTTTTTATAAAAAAAACCATGTTTTAAAAACAAAAATAACTCCTATATCAATTCAGAGCCATGTACCAATGACCCTATGAAATGGGATACTTCGTAAGCTTAAAAAAAGAAAGAGTTTTAGTGACACAAAATGTTGTCATTCATTTGATCAGAAATATGATGAGAATGTCAAACTTTTAGCCCTTGTTTAAACTCTTTAGGATGTAGATGGGCTCAATTGATGCAACCTCACATGTCCCGAATTTTAAATAGTATAGAGAGGAGTTTACAACTTGAAGAAATTCATGTCTTCAAGAGTCTAACCACAAGGAATATTGAAATGAAGCTCCTGCACTTTGACACTACCTGGAGCCCATTTCTTCTGTGCTGTTCTATACAAGCCGAGTGCTTATTGACATCAATATTTAGGTTACTAATCAGGATGCTGATAAATCAATGCTTTGTGGAAAAGTTAGGAGATCATTGAGAAGGCCACGCTACCTCGACCTGTAGGCAGGCTGGCTGTCTAGTGGATTTAATCACTGTGGTTTTCATGATTGCTTCTATTCATAATTTTCATTCTTGCTGGTTTCTCTAGATATATCAGATGACTCAGATGTAAGCCCCTGACTGACTAATTACTAATTATGAGCTGCTCAGTCATCATTTTGCCTTTCCTGTCAAGTTGCTGGACCTTGATTCTACTATCCACCCACCCCACTTCATATTGTCTGGTTTACATCCTTATGGACTCAGACTAGCAATCTATGATATTTATAATAACCTGTATATCATCTTGTTAAAGTTATAATTTGATAGTGTGAGGATAGAAAAGTTAATAATTTGGATAATGTTCTGAATTACACATACTATCTCTAAGCAGGCCTCAAGAAGTTGTGATTTTCATCGTTGGAGGAACAACATACGAGGAGTCTCGCTCTGTAGCTTTACAAAATTCTATGAATACTGGAATTCGTTTTATACTTGGTGGTTCTGCGATTCTCAATTCTAAGAGGTATGCTTCAGGTCATCATTGTATTTTTGCAGAAATATTTGCATCATAAGTGCAAAAGAAGTTTACGTTACTGTGCTAGCTAGACTTACTGCTTTGACATCTAACACTGGCTTTGAATGGTCCGACTTGATACCACTTCTTTCTTGTGTTGGATGCAAGTTTGAGAGTTTTGGGCATGATTACTTTGGCCTCTGTAAATCTTAACTTGTCTTAGGGTTCTTTTGGGTTGCATTACTAATTCCATATAGGTACAATTCATCTAGCATATTAGTTCCTAGAAAGGTTTGAGAACATGATAATTAAGCATCCACTCGCCTGATAAATCCTGGACAATGGGTGGTTGTGCTTGGTAGACAGTTGCTTAAGAGATTTTGGTACAAGTATTTATGCATCGACTGTTGGAGGTTTTTAATTATATGTTGTAATTGTTTAAGGCTATTCTAGTGAATTACTGTAGCTGATTGAAATTGTCTAATATGAGATGCTCCGCTCCAATTATTGTTTGCCTGGGAAAAACAGGTTCTTGAAAGATTTGGAAGAAGCTCAGAGAGTAGCCCGGACTAGCAACGCCGTCTGAATTCTGGGTTCTTGTATATCTTTCATTTCAAGAGCCATGTGCAAAAGTGTTTGTGGATGTATACGGGTGTTTAGATATGGTCACCAGCTATAATATAAAAAATTGCCACACATGCTTGAGGGTTCATCAGAATCGCCCTCTGTTCCTGTAGAACACACGGCCCTTTTGTTACCATTTTGTGGGAGTAAGAACCGAAGGGGATTTGTATCCCATAATTTTGGAGGGTAAGATCTAACAGCAGTTTCCCTCCCTACTATTAGAAACATAGAAAAGAATGAGATCTCACATCTTTGCACTAATTTTTTCACTAACCGAGCCGAATACCCTAGGGCTTAATTAACATGTACTTTCTTGCCTTGTTCAGAAGAAGCTTGTTATACATGAAATCTCCCTATTCTTTCTATTTGAATATACATATTACTGTATCAATGTAGTTTGTACTTAAGATATTGTGAGAATTCAACAAAGTATAGATTTACAGTGTCGGCTTCCTGTTGCAAATTCAGGTCGTGGTGAGAGTGTTAAGATTTGATCAAGTCGTGCTGATATTACCATGCAAACTATCCCTCCCAATATTATAAAATCCATGCATAATTATTTTAAGGGACAGCATTTGAAAGAATTAGAAAGTAAAAGTTAAAATTTACAGTGCAAAGGGCAACCTGGCCAGAAGTCTGACATGAAGCCAAACTGAGTCATAAAACCAGATCGTTTTGCACTTTTTTATTTACAATGTTTGTTTCATTAGGCCACAAAGTTCATAACGGAATTGAGAAAGACAAAGTCAGCTAAACCAACTTTAATATATATAAATAAATTTTTTCCTTTTCGGTTTCATTTTTTGTATCTTATTTTGACAAGGAAGTTGTTATTGAAAATTGCATCAATAAAATATATTTTAAAGTGACAATAACAGTTTCAAAGGTGATTCTTTCTTCTTTTTTCTTTTTTTTTTGGGAGAAATGTTTCAAAGGTGATTTAAAAACACATAATATTATAAATTTTTTAGATGTGTTGTGTTTTTATTTTTGAAGCTTCTATTCACAATTTAGATATCTTGTGTTCGTTGTTATTATCATAATGAATGTTTTTATGAAACACGTTGATAAACGGAATTGTTATTTGGATCCTTTTTTGTTTATATTTTGACGTGCCTAAAGGATGGCCATGGGTACCCATTAGGCCCAATAGGTACCAATTGCGTAAAACTTTTGGAATGAAAATTTATTTCAACATTGATCATAAATTCGTAAAACTCAAATTTTTTTTAGAAAGCTTTTTAAACTTACATATTTTAAAATCCATTCGTCAGTCATTCGAACTTTTGAATATACCCAAAAATTTGAAAGGTCAAAATGAGCTTAAAATTGAAAGGTCACAATATATTTTAACATGAAATTGGTCATTGTAAATAGCTCAAACTTGAAACTCTAATATATTTCGGAAAATTTCAAAGTACATTTTAATTTCAATTCAAATATTTTCACAATTTTGTTGGAACTGTGCTAAATTTGGAAATTTTTGGACTGACCAAATCGTAAAATGAAAAGTATTAAGCCGCTGATGTGATGTGAACTTTATATACATCAAAATACATCAACAACCGAGCCAAGCACAACTCGTCTTTTATGGCTTAAGTCTAGGCAGGAAGGCAGCTAGCCTTTTGCCCTGCTGCCTGCACATCAATCTTAAACCCTATGACGCCACAAATCCAAGTTAAGTTTCCTACTTGATCACTGACAGAGATGTGTGGCTAAATTTTGCAATGGTAGGTAGCTGACAAACTGTATGGGCCGAAAAAAGAGCAGCAAGAACCTGGCAACCTGTCCATCTTCTTAAACTCTACAGTCTGTCTATATATATTTATAAATATCGTACGTTAATGGCTTGGTTTGGTGCCTTCAAAATATGAAATGATTAAGCAGAGCAGCCTAGGGGCCCTAGCTAGGAGGAGAATTAGGGGAGACTTGTCTGAAAATAACCAACAACAAGACTTAAATACAAAGTGTGTTAGATCCTACTGAACTCATCTGCCTCCACCACCACCACCACCCTACAAATGGCAAAACACCATTGCATGCACCACGTGGAATTGATTGGTTTGCTTCTCTTCTTTTCTTTCCAAAATTTTAATTAAAAAATATATTGTGCAGTAATTTATAATTACAGATGCTGAGATGCTGAGGAGACTAAGAGGCCTTGAATGAATTAATTGGGACGGCTTGATTAGACTCATACATCAAAGTTTGGCTTTGGGGAACGTTTCTGAGTTGATGGTAAACTTGCAGATGCAGGCTCTGTTCATATCATGATTATTGATTCTCTCTCTCTCCCTCTCTCTCTCTCTGAACTGTTGGATTCTCTGGCTCAGTTAATTGCAGTGGTACTACAAGAACCAATACATCCCACAGAATCCCAACAGTGGTCATTATCAAGTTGGTCACATCTTAATTTTACTGACTAAATTTAGTAAACTTGTATTTTTTGCATGTATATTTCCTTTGAACAATTAAGTTCGAGTTTACTTTGACTAGAATTTTTCTTTAGGTTACATGAAATGAAAGAGAAGAGGACAAGGTTTGAACTTGATTAGGAGGGCAAGATATAGACTACCCAATAAATTTAAATCTAAAAGCTTAAGCTTTGGTTGGAAAAGATAAAGAAGGTAGCCAGTGGCGGTTCCAGGATTTAAAAGCCGGTTGGGTAAAATTTACATACTAAACTCCATGGTACAATGAATTTCATTAACAAACATAAAAAGATACATCTAGTCGGAGGGACATAATGAGCCTTACCCTCAAATGCATCTCTATCTATAAATAAAAGTTCAACAAATACAAAAGCAAAACTGAAAACAAAAGTAAATGCAATGCAATACAAAACAACACTATTCAAATTCATTGTTCTCTTGGGATTCTGATTATGATCTGACATAATAAAATATAGCCTATGAATAATATGTAGAAAGAATTTTAATCAAACATACCAACAAAAAATCAAACAAATTCTCATAATAACATCTCAACAATACCAAATCAAAAATTACCATTCATCCATAATTAAACCCTAAAATACTCAATTTTAACAAAATCCCATATCAAAGCCCTAGAATAATTCAATCCTAAACCTATAATTAAAGATATATAGGAAAAGAGAGAATGAAAATAATACTTGTTGTTGACAAAAGGAGAGGAGAAGATGTTGTTGCCAAGTTGCCCACCCAAAATAATAGAAGATTTAGCCAATAGAGGGAGAATTTGACCCCAAAAAAAATAAGGGGTGAGAAACTTGCTGCGGTCGAGTAGCAAAGGGAGAGAAAGAGAGAGAGAGAGAGAGACAAGAAGTCTAATAGCCAAAAGACAAGGAGAGAGAATATATGGGACCACATGGATAGGCAACATATGTGCATTGGCGGACCTAGAATTTTTTTAGCAGAAGTGCAATATTGACTAAGTATGAAAAATGGTTTTTCGGAATAATCATTTTCTCAAGATAATTTTTGGCGGCTTTTATTCCTTAAACATCAAATAAGAAAACTTGATTTTATGGGATTTTAGTATGAAGTATATATTGACTTAATGAGCCATCATTTTTAGCCTAAATCGTATTTTGCACTAAAACCGATTTTTTATATTTTGATTTGGTGCGAATTTGATTTTTTAGTATTTTTATTTGAATCCAAATGGGGGGTACTTCCTTATTTGCATTGTAAACTTAAGTAAATGGAGTAATATAAAAATAAATTTAAGTAAAAGGACAAAGACATTCACTTAAATGTTGAAAATGGAAATAAGGTAATCTGTACACCAATTGAGCAAAGGGGCAATTTGAAGCACCTACAATAATTTTTCCGGTAAGAAGAGGTGCAGCTGCACATCCTTGCGCCTTAATAGGTCCGTCTCTGCATATGTGTAGCATATGCTTTTCATTTTTATTATTATTTTGAGATGGACTTATAACACATGCAGGTATTTTTTATTTTGAAAAAATTTGGGCTAGGCAGGCACCCAGCCTGCCCTGTGCATAGCACCGCCCCTGAAGGTAGCCCTTGATAGTGTAGGAGGGGGACCGTTGGGGTGGGGGCCTATGCACATTGGATTAGACTTTGAATGAAGTTTACATTATTTAAATTTTATCATAAAATGATACTAAAAGTGTGTTTTTTTAGTATAAGTAATAGTCTAAACTAAAGGAGAGAGGGGCTTTTCACATACACAACCAAGATGCCATGGAATCCGAACCTGAGACCTTTTATCTGCAAATCAAGGTCTTTTTTCATTGGGCTAGACATGATACTAAAAGTGTTAAAATATCAAAAGATAAAGATAAAAAGAAAAGGAGATAATATTATTAAGTTGTATATGATCTTCAGAGCACTTCCACCCCAGCTATGTAGCCTAAGCAAAAGGCCCCCTAGGCCTCAAAGCAAGTTCCAGCGCACAAATCTTATTAGGAGAAGAGATGGGCTCCACCAACCCAAGTAAGACCCAAACCAAAATAAGACTGAGTTCCTGCCCGAGGGCTATGACGTCAGCCTGGCGTTAGTGCACGAAATTAAAGTTTTTTTACCGTTGGAGCATGACATACACATGAGGACCATGCACACGAACACTAAAAAAATTTGAATTTTTTATGCTAATGCCAGACTGGCATCAGCGCCTGCTTTCCTCCAACGATTAGAAACCAAGTGGCGTTACCTGGGGTATCCAATTAATTTTTTTCGTTGCCATCCAATGGCATAAAAATTGGAAAAAATAACCATAAAATTATGCTCTTTTTTTTTCTTTCTATAAATACCTACAAAATATTATTTACTTTCCACACCAAATATTTATACAAATTCTTCTCCTATCTTTGTGTAAATTCTTCACTTTCCACACCAAAATTTCTACTACTTTAAGTTTCATTTGTGTAAAAATACAAATGGCATCTTCCATCGAAGCCGGAAGCTCATAAAAAAACCATGGAAGATGTTTTGTTATGTGAGTGATGGATTCAACTTGGTCATTGCCTGATCACGGGCAATGTGATGAAGTCCTCTCCTATGGAGAGGAAAATTCATGAAGAATTTTGTGAAAGATCAGGTTCGCCTTGTCCGAAAATGGCCTTAGCTAGTAGGTGAAATTTTTTGAATAAAGAGTTAGGGAAATGGAGAGATGCATTGGCAAAAGCGACGAAAATCTTGGCAACGAGGTAAATTTTTTGTAAATTGCCGTTTTATTAAATTTAATGTTATTTTTTTATATTTTCTTGCATTTCTATTTTTTTTTATTATAGATTATTCAAGCACAAATGTGGTTCGGTGCCATTGGCTAAGGCAAAAAATCTTTTAACAATCACCAATGTTGGGAGGTTGTGAAGAATTGTATGAGATTCAAAATTATTCCCACGAGTCCATGCGTTGTATTAAATAAGACGCTGCTCCACGATTCACCGAAATCGGATTCGCAGTTGGACGATCGATCAAGACTCACCAATCCAAAGAGAGTCGAGGCCTATTGGGAGAAAGGCAACAAAGGCCAAGAGAATGAGCACTTCGAACAATGAATATACAAATTTTTTAGAGCAAATTGCTATTAAAGGTGCACTGAGAATTAAGAGAGACATGAAAAGAGATGAGGCTGGCAAGGCAAGTGATGACGCATTTGCAAGAGCAATGGAGTAAGCACACAAACAAAACACAGACAAGAAAGATCGGGAAACCATGGCTATGGATATGTGTCCCCTGAAACAAATGCATTTTAGAAGAAAAAATGAAGGCATATTATGAGAAGAAAGATTTTCCGTGACGATGGACCTAGCAACACGGATTGGTTAAATGACAAAAACCATTAGTTGTATTGATTGTCTTTTATTGAATAAAGAAAGCATTCAATAATATAGCCATTTATTTAATACATTACATACATAAAAACAAATCATAATTGAAAACAAACTACAAACAAAACAAAGCATAATTCAAATCAAAGCATTAAACTTGACTTCATTGACCGTGATTCTCTCAATGCCCATAAGTGCTCGATTAAGTCAAATTGACGTCTTTCATGAACATAAGAAGATTGCATTTTCGTATAACGATCAATGGTTAGTGCTCCAGGGGTTGTCCATTTGCTCCCACGGATCGTTCATAAATTCTTGTTAATGCTGTGTTCATGGGATTGGGTTCGAAGATCTTTGGTTCAGTATAATCATACTCATCCTCCGCAATCATGTTATGGAGGATGATACACGTCATCATAATGCTCTGAAGCACCTCTTCATCAAACATATGAGCAACCCCCTAATGATTTCCCATCGAGCTTGGAGGATACAAAAACACATTTCCACATATTTCCTATAACCCTCTTGATAAGCATCGAAGTATTTTTCCTTCTCCGATTGGGGATGCGGAATTGTTTTGACGAATGTTGTCCACCTCGGGTAAATTTCGTCTGCTAGGTAATACCCACCCGAGTAGAAGGTATTGTTGATTTAATATGTGATCTAAAGGGAATTTCCTCTCAACACATCTTTGACCACCGAGGATTGATCAAGCACGTTAAGGTCATTTTGAGATCCCGCAACTCCGAAAAAGAAATGCCAGACCTAGGTATCGAATTATGCAACGGCCTACAGAGTGATACTTTTTTTGCCCCTCCTATTCCTATAATATCCTTGCCATGCAGTTGGGCAATTCTTCCACTGCCAGTGCATGTAGTCGATGCTTCTAATCATGCATGGGAAATCTCTTTTCTCGGCTTTTTGTAGAAGCCTTTGGAGGTCCTTAAGCGTAGGTTTGCGAGGGTAATCCCTCATGTAGATAGTTTCGATTGAATCACATAATCTGACCAAGCACTCTAGGATAGTGGATTTCCCCATCTTAGCAATCTCATCAACTTGGTCTGCAGATGTGCCATATGCAAGCAATTGTAAAGAAATTGTAAGTTTTTGCTCTAGAAGAAGACCCAAAACCCCAAGAGCATCGTACTTTTGAACGAAATATGCGTCATAATTGCAAACATCATGCATGATTTTATTGAACAACTAGAGCTACATTCTATATTGCCCTCAAAAATCAACACTAGAGTATAACAAATTTGAGATAAATTAATCTTCCAAGAGATTCTTACCCCGAGAGTGCCTACGTCTATCCGCATTCGGGCTACGGCCGGGTTGTGAACTACGGTGGTGTTGGCTTGATTGATCGAGCATACACACTGCTAAAACCACTTGATCATCTTCTGCTTCCCACTTTCTTTCTTCTTTAGCACATTTGCGCATTCATTTTTAATTTTCTTGCTCAGCCCTCTCCAACATCCTCCTCCTGTAAGACATTGAAAGTAGAATATGTTTTGTAAAATCTAAGAAATGAAAGGATAGAGGATATAGATGCTTGGTGTGAGTTGAAGGCGTGGTTTTGTAATATAATTTAGAAGATAAAGACGACACGTGGTGCAATAGTAGCAACCGAAAATCTTATCCGAAATATGAGATGTGAATAGTAACAGCCCTTGCTTCCCCTTACCTTTTGCCATGATAAATAGGATGAAAATGCTCTTATAAATGCCAATTTATCTGACTCCAAATTCCTTTGAAGAAAAAGAAAAAAAAGGAAAAATAATGTTGTCAATAGTTGGAAAGTTCCTTTGACCCCAAAAAAACCGAGAAAGAAAATGCTAACATCAGCAAAGAAGACTATAATTCCATAAAATATTTCTCGCACCACAAATTCTTTCAAGGGGTCATTCATTCCTTGAAAGTCCAATCAAATTCTCCAGAGAACTACAAAAGGCTTGATCCCCAAAATGGGGTATGTAGGCAGTCTAGGGTTCCCTGGATGCAGCCGTAACATAAAATCAAATTCCATTATTTGTTTCATTCTTCACATTGGAATCAAAGGGTGTTCTCTTTCCAAAGAGATTATAATTAAGAGATATTTTCATCTTGAATGGGTCGTACTCAATTAATAATAATAAAAACTCTTATTCATAAATAAGAGTGAGATTATATTGGGTGAATTTTTAATTACTATATTACATTTTTTATCTAACAGGCTACAAGTCTGAATTCAATCATAACCTAATTAAGATTGATGTGTTCATTGGTTGTATGTCTTAATTCTTTAAATTCATGTCTTACCTCTTTACATATTGACATAAGTTAGAGTTAGAAATTTTACCATTATCATTATCAAGGTTGAGATATAGAGTTAAGGTTGAGATAGCTGGTTCCTATCATTATCAAGGAATTAATGCAACAGAAGAATCAACTTAGCTTGGATTCAAGTACTCTAGGTCGTATGCCGGGTGGTGCCATGCGGACCCCGCCGCTCTTTCTATCTCCATTCCCTTTTCAACTACAGAGAAAGGGTTATATAGAGCACTAGATCATGAGACAGGTGTGGTGCTAGATCGTATGCCAGGTGGTGTGCAAAGCAAGACAGCTTGTCTTTTGGATGTTGTTAGAATAATATCAAGATTGATTTCCTGTTTAAACATAGAGTTAGGGTTGAGATAGCTGGGTCCTATCAATTATCAAGGAATTAATGCAACAGAAGAATCAACAATCTACCAAGTGGGACTAAGTTCAGTGCAGTCTACCAATTCTGGTATCAGAACTTGAGATAAATTTGAGACACATTCTATATTGCCCTCAAAAATCAACACTAGAGTATAACAAATTTGAGATAAATTAATCCTCCAAGAGATTCTTACCCCAAGAGTGCCTACATCTATCCACATTCGGGCTACGGCCGGGTTGTGAACTACGGTGGTGTTGGCTTGATTGATTGAGCATACACACTGCTAAAACCACTTGATCATCTTCTGCTTCTCACTTTCTTTCTTCTTTAGCACGTTTGCGCATTCTTTTTTCATTTTCTTACTCAGCCGTCTCCAACATCCTCCTCATGTAAGACATTGAAAGTAGAATATGTTTTGTAAAATCTAAGAAATGAAAGGATAGAGGCAGTAGCGTAGCCAAGAATTCTCTCAAGGAAGGTCAACATTATTAGCCAAGATAAATGGAAAAGCCATACCATCACCAGACTTGGACTAGGATGGTTTAGAGGATAATAAAAATGCATACAAGGATGTGCCATGAGAATAAAACTATGAGATAATAGATTAACAACCTAAAATCTGAAGTATCCATTGTTTTTCTACATAAATATTTTAGAATAAGTTCAATTATATAAGAAAACTTTGATGGTTGTTCCAAAAATATTTAATGGGTTTTAAGACAATATTGGAAGATGTTGCTAATTAAATTGAACATGAATAAAAACACTTACGCGGTAGAAGGTCAAACCAGTTGCTCTACCACCCACTTCCATATGCTTCATCAAGGGCGGAACCAGGAATTTTTCAACGGGTGTGCTAGCTAAAGTTATTAGCTTAAAATTTAATTATTATTTTTTTTGGTACGTACTTACAATTTCTATAGTCTTTGTAGAAATAAAAGTAAACATTAAATCATATAAACCACACTAGTTCATAGCCCCATAAACTAATTTTCAATAAGTTTTAACATAAACCAAATAAGGTTTAACATCATAGTGGATTGAACATCTAAGGCTTTTTACCTAGATTGACCTTAGTTCCTTCATGCATTCATATCATACATGAAAAATTGTTTTATGTAAAAATATTGACTAAGTATGAAAAATGGGTTTTCGGAATAATCATTTTCTGAAGATAATTTTTGGCGGCTTTTATTCCTTACACATCAAATAAAAAAAACTTGATTTTATGGGATTTTAGTATGAAGTATATATTGACTTAATGAGCCATCATTTTTAGCCTAAATCATATTTTACACTAAAACCAATTTTTCATATTTTGATTTGGTGGGAATTTGATTTTGTAGTATTTTTATTTGAATCCAAATGGGGGATACTTCCTTATTTACATTGTAAACTTAAATAAATGGAGTAAAATAAAAATAAATAAAAGTAAAATTACAAAGACATTTACTTAAATGTTGAAAGTGGAAATAAGGTAATCTGTACACTGTCACTGGCTGGGCTACAGTGTGCTTCATGCCTTCTTTTCTCAGGGTCAAGTTGAAAATAATGAGCAGACAAAAGCCTAAACTGTAAGTGTTACCATTGGGTCAAAAGGGTCATATGACCCTCCTAGGCCTTAATTGGCTCCCGCCCATAGAGGATATAGATGCTTGGTGTGAGTTGAAGGTGTGGTTTTGTAATATAATTTAGAAGATAGAGATGACACGTGGTGTAATAGTAGCAACCGAAAATCTTATCCGAAATCTGAGATGTGAATAGTAACAGCCCTTGCTTCCCCTTACCTTTTGCCATGATAAATAGGATGAAAATGCTCTTATAAGAGCAACTCCACCCATAAGGGCTAAGTCCAGGGCAAGGGCAAGCAAGGGCTGCCACTATTCACGTGAATAGTGTCAGCCCTTGCATTTGTGGTTCCACCCATGCGGGCTAAGTCTAGGGCAAGTCTAAGGCAAATACTATTCATTGTACTTTATTTCCTATTTTTTTTATACTTTAAACCATTAATTTTGATAATCTTTTGTAATTAAATTTTCGAATAAGATTTTTGGTTGTCACATGTCCATTATTTTTGAGAAAAGATTTTCGGATGAGAATCTCGGTTGCCACGTGTCTTATTCCAGATAAAATTTTCGGATATTCATTAAAAAAAAATTATAATCTCAGATTTCAGATAAGATTTTCATCTTCTAAAATTGTGTCACGTGTCCCATGTCAGATAAGATTTTCAGATATTTAAAAAAAAATTATAATCTCATATTTCAGATAAGATTTTCACCCTCTAAAATTGTGCCACGTGTCCCATGTCAGATAAGATTGTCAGATATGTTTAAAAAATTATAATATCAGATTTCAGATAAGATTTTCACCCTCTAAATTTGTGCCACGTGTCATCTCTATCTTATGAATCCCTCTATAAAACTACACCATCAACTCATACCTCTCACACCATCTCTTATCTATTCCTTCATTACTCAAATTTTACAAAACACTTTCTACTCTCAATGTCAAACTTGAGGAGGGTGTTGGAGAGGCAACAGAAAGAAAGGGAAGAAATCTGGCGTAGACGTGCTGAAGAAGATCGAGACGCCGATGAAGAAGAGGAACAAATGTTTGCAGCAGCAGCGGTGTGTATGGTTAATCAATCAAGGCAACACCGTCGTCGTGCCCTGAATGTGGACAGACGTAGGGAGTCTCGGGGTAAGAATCTCTTGGAGGATTACTTTATCCCAAATTCGTTATATCCTGAATATAAGTTTCGAGAGAGATATAGAATGCAGCCACATTTGTTCCAAAAAATCATGCATGATATTTGTAATTACGACACATACTTCATTCAAAAGCATGATGCTGTTGGAGTTTTGGGTCTTATCCCGGAGCAAAAACTTACAGCTGCTTTGCGGATGCTTGCTTATGGGCCATCTGCAAAGCAGGTGGATGAGATTGCAAGGATGGGAAAATCTACTATCCTAGAGTGCTTGGTGAGATTTTGTGATGCAGTGGAAAATTTGTACACGAGGGAGTACCTTCGCAAACCCACGCCGAGGGACTTGCAAAGGCTTCTAAAAAAAGGCGAGGATCGAGGTTTCCCAGGAATGATTGGAAGCATCGATTGCATGCATTGGCAGTGGAAGAATTGTCCTACTGCTTGGCAAGGAGAGTACGGGAATCGGAAGGGACAAAGAAGTATAATTTTGGAGGCCGTAGCTTCATTCGACACTTGGGTTTGGCATGCCTTTTTCGGGGTTGCCGGATCTCAAAATGACCTCAATGTCCTTGGTCAATCCCCGGTGTTCAACGAGGTATTGCGAGGTCATTCCCCCCAGGTCACGTACCAAATCAACAATACAGTAGACTCTGGTGCGTATTACCTTGCCGACAGAATTTATCCTAGGTGGACGACATTCGTGAAAACAATTTCGAATCCCCAATCCGAGAAGGAAAGAAGCTTTGCTTCCTTTCAAGAAGGTTACAGGAAAGACGTGGAGAGGTGTTTCGGTATCTTGCAAGCTCGTTGGGCAATTATCAGGGGTGCTGCTCGGATGCTAGACGAGGAGGTGTTGCGGAGTATTATGATGACTTGCATCATCCTCCACAACATGATTGTGGAGGATGAGTATGACAACGATGCTCCAGAGGTGTTTGAACCCGATCCTATGAACACGGCGTTGACAAGAATATATGAAAGGCCGATGGGACCAAATGGACTACCAATGGAGCCCGAACCGTTACTTCGGGATGGTCAATTCAACAACTCCATGATTGATCGTTATCAAGAAATGCAATCTTCATATGTTCACGAGAGACGTCAAGTTGACTTGATCGAGCACTTGTGGGAGAGGAAAGGCAATCACAATGGATGAAGTCAAGATTAGTGCTTTGTTTGGAATTATGCTTTGTTTTTAATTATGCTTTATTTTGTGTGTGGTGTTTTTTGGAATTATGCTTGTTTTTATTATTATGCTCTTATGTATGGTTTGTTTTGTGTGTTGTTTGCACTAAATTAAGGTGTGTTTTTAATTAATCTTTGTGTTGATTCTCAAAGGTTTTTAATAAATAGTCATATTATTTAATGCTTTGTTTATTGAATAAAAAGGAAACAATACAACAAATTAAAGGATAATACAACAATACAACAAATTAAAGGATAATACAACAATACAATAAATTAAAGGATAATACAACAATACAACAAATTAAAGGATAATACAACAATACAACAAATTAAAGGATAATACAACAATACAACAATACAACATATGGCAAAGGTGTTTCAATACAACCTAATGGTTTTCATCATTTAACCAATCTGTATTGCTAGGTCCGTCATCTTGGAAAAGTTTTCTTCTCATCACATCCCTTCGTCTTAGCTTCCAATAGGCTTTTGTTTCAGGAGACATATGGCTCGTATCCATGGCCATGATTTTCATCTCTCTATCATCCATGTCTTTTTCTTGTGCCTGCTACTGTTGAATTGCAAATGCTTCCTCTCGTGCCATGTCCAATGTATCTCTTTTCAAGTCTCTCTCAATTCTTAGTGAGGTGTTCTTAGCTATTTGCTCCAACAATTGTACACATTCATTGTTCGAAGTGCCACCTCTCTTGGCCTTTGCCGCCTTTCTCCCAATAGGTCTTGGCGGATGTGGAAGTGGTGACTCCGTTTCCATTGGGGAGTCCAATGGCGAATCGTGGAGCGGCGTCTCATTCAACACAACCGACGGACCGGTGAGAATAATTTTGAATCTCGAACAATCCTTCACAACTTCCCAACATTGGAAATGCACAAAACTTTTTTTGCCTTGCCCCATGGCACCGAACCACATTTGTGCTTGTATGATCTATTAATAATAAATAATTGGAAGTGCAAGAAAAAAAAAATTATTATGCAATAAAATATAAACTATTTGGAAATGCAAGAATAAAATTGATTATGCAAGAAAATATAGACAAATTGGAAATGCAAAAAGAAAAAAAAAAGATTATGCAAGAAAAAGAAATAGAATATGCAAAAAGAAAAAAAAAATATTATGCAAGAAAAAGAAATAGAATATGCAAAAAAAAAAAAGTTACTTTAAATTGATTAAAATGACAAATATAAATATTTTACCTCATCAGATAGATTTTGACCGCTTTGAATGTTCTCCCTTGCTTTTGTCAAGGCATTTCTCCATTTCCCTAACTCTTTATTCAGAATTTTCCATCTACTAGACAAGGTCATTTCGGTCCGAATGGAACTCGATCTTTGACAAAATTCTCCATGAATTTTGCTCCACATATGATGGAACTTCATCTCATTACCCGTGATAGGGTCATGACTAACGTTCACCCAAGACTGACACAATGCAATATCTTCCTGAGTTGCCCACGAGCCTCCGGCTTCGACAGAAGATGCCATTTGTTTTTTTTTTTTTTTTTTATACAAATGGAAAGTAGTAGAAAAATGTGAGTTGAGAGTAAAAAATATTGGAAGGAGAAGAGTTTGTATGGAGAATTGGTGTGGAAAGTGAAAAATGTGAGTGGAGAGGAAAAAATATTGGAAGGAGAAGAGTTTGTATGGAGAATTGGTGTGGAAAGTGAATAATGTGAGTGGAGAGTAAAAAATATTGGATGGAGAAGAAATTGTATGAAGATTTGGTGTGAAAAGTAAATAAAATGGTTAGGTATTTATAGGGAAAAAATACATAATTTTTTGGTATTTTTTTAAAAAAAATTCAGAATTTTTTCGATATTTTTTGCAATTTTTTTGGCAAAAAAAACGAGGACCGTCGGATTTCTGGAAAAAAACAGATCGGAGTGTCCCAGTTGCGACACGTGTCTCGTAGCCGTTGGAGTCTGACAGGGCTGACGTCAGCGCGTGAAGTAATTCACACGCCAACAGTAAAAAAAATTTGAATTGCCTTGCGCTGACATCACGAGACTCAGGCTGAAGCCCAGGCGAAACTTGCCCTTGGGTTTGCCCGGGCTGGTGGGACCCACGCCAAACCGGGCTGAAGGCTGCTGCGCAGGAGCGACTTGGGCTGTCTCAGGGGGCCTTTTGCCTGGTTTGTTGTCTGCGCTGGAGGTGCTCTAAATGCCAATTTATCTGACTCCAAACTCCTTTGAAGAAAAAGAGAAAAAAGGAAAAATAATGTTGTCAATAGTTGGAAAGTGCCTTCGACCGAAAAAAAAAACCGAGAAAGAAAATGCTAACATCAGCAAAGAAGACTATAGAATGCCTACACTTAAAACAAAACACAACAATCCAAAAAACTACAGAACCTCTATAATCAGAAACATTAATTGAAGTCCAATCGTAGATCCATGAAAGTAGGGTACGATTTATTAATATTTTGTGTCATGAGTTATGAAAAATAATTTCGAATATTGTCACGTCCAGTACAAACTTATAGAATGCAGTCTTATCAGACCAGATAAAATGGGAGCTTTTAAACTTTCACCAAACCCTTTTGACATTTGATATCTTCTTCTGGATCCTCATTAATTGAGTTACTGTCTATGAATATTGTTTTCAAGGTTAATAACTTGTATAATATGTACAACCATTTCAACACAATATGAAGCAAAAGCTTATACTAAGTTCATTTTTTTTTCATTAAAAATCTTAAATATGACTAAAGTTTTTTTTTATTCCTTACCAAAAAATAAAAAAAAGGTATTGAACACAGCACAAGTCAAGAAGGCTCCTGATTGAATGATTGCGACTTTTGGAGATGATAAGTTTGGTCTTATAATTTTCTCTTCTCCTGCGAGGAAAACGTTAAGAGCATTTAGTTTTATATTTGAGGTCTTAAGTTTTATTATCTTCTTTCAAATTCGTTTGTATAAAAACAATAAAAATAATAATTTTTTTAATAAGCATTGTTAAAAAGAAAATACTTGGTCACTTCCGTTTTCATTTATCCGTTAATCACAATTCGACACTGAGTGCAAAAAAATTAATTGAATTGTTGGGGTCTCATCAAGGCTTTTCTTTATTATTTACTATCATTTTCTCCCTCTTATACCTAGTGATTCTTTTGGATAAGCATGGAAGCAGAAGCTGGTGGTTGGATTTATTTCTTATTTTTCCAAGTCTTTCTCTCTGTCTGATTAGACTTGGATCCCAAGTCTCTCTCTCTCTCTCTCTTGTCACAAGAGACAAATGCCATTGGGTTAGACACCTTTTACACTTGTCCAAATGTCTGGGAAAATGTCCTAATTGGAACAATATAAAACAACCATTTTTGAAATAGTGGATCTCTGTATTTTTCATTGGAAAAAGCAAAATTATAAATAAATAAAAACCAAGGCCAAACCAAAATGTTGGCATGCGCTGCTCCATTAATTCCTTCTGCTTCAAAAGTCTCAAGACTTGATGAGCAAGTTAATTTCAGTCAGCAACTGAGGCCCTCATGAGCAGAATACTAGTAAAAAAAAAACCAATACAAAAATGTCTGGCTCTGAGACACCTAGGAAATAGCTCTGGAAACATAGAAAACTTTGAGGTCTGCCCCAACAAAATTGACCTGAAATTAAAGAAAATTGAGAGGGGATCAAAATTAAAGGAAAATTAAAAATGGCGTCCAAGATCCAAGATCACAACATTGGTCTGTACTCTTCTTTGCAGCTTCAAAATGGCATGCCCAATTAGTACTAATTTTGCTGGGATCAATGAGTAGTTGTAAATTGGGATTCACTCTTATGATCCATAATTCCCATTTCCATATTGATTGAGACTTTCTTGCAATCTTTAGAGAGCCACTTGGATTGCATGTACTTGGCTTTTCTCCAAGGTGGAACACGGAGGCCATTCTCCTTGAGAGATTGTTTTGCAGCTGGGCAAAGCAGAGATATAATTTTGTTAAGCTTTTCTTCTGTCCCAACAAAGATGGTGGGCAGAGTGTCTTTGAGCTGCTTGTAGTTATGTGTAGGTCTTGCCAGTTCAAACTGAGACCTGAAATCCAAGTCCACTATAAGCCTTGTCACTTTGACATTGTTCTTGTCCTTTATCATTACATCAACATATTCATAATCACCTGTAATTTGACACACTTAAACAAAAAACACTAACCCATCAAAACCAGAAATGGGTTTTTAAAAACAAATGAAATTTTCAGACATAGAGGGAGGGAGGGACAGAGACAGAGTACCTTCAGAGAGCCTAAAAGAAGAAACCCATGAAGTTTTGCAAAGGGATGCTTCATAACCATCCCTTTTTAGTTTCATCACAACCCATTTGTTTTTCAGATTGTTGGGTTCCATCAAAGTCTCAGTGTCCCTCAAATACATCAACACTTTCTCAAGAATCTCAATCTCACAATCTGTTGCCCTCCATATTATCTCCTTCAAAAAATAAAATAAAAAACCAGCATAAAATTAATTAACCAAAAAAATAAAAGAAGAAGGAGAAATATAAGAGTAAAAGGAAGCTTTAGAAAAACAGAAGAGACCTGTAGTGTGAGATATTTGGATTGATGAGGAGGAGAGAGGGGCTGTGAAGATGATGATAATGAGTTGGGTGGTGGAGCTGATGAGTCCAATTCATGGTAATCTCTCACCATTTGCATAAGTTCTTCTTCTGTTAAGCTGCCCATGATTTTCCTCTGTAAAATTTAATCTTGGCTTCCTTGTAGGCTAAGGAGGAGAGTTGTATTTATGAGCAAGTTCCAGAATTATGAGGTAAATTCATTTTTGTTTCCTTTGCCTTGTTTGGTATTGCCTAGGAGCTTGACTTTTAGCCATTGACATAGTGTTGTCATCAAGAAAAGGTATGAAAAAAAAAACAATAAAAAAAGGGAAAAAACAAAGAAAAGTAGTGCCATTGTAATCATTAGTACTGCAATGCATATCAATATCCTAAACTGTCACAGTAATTAAGTTATAGATACTGGATAAAGAACAAGGGCATTAATGTCATAGCATGTACCATGCCTAGTCAACTTTAGTTGAATATTTTTTAAATTATAATTTGATTTGTTAATGTTTCAATGTGGTTGATATTACATTTTGGACATATTGGTAGGCAGATTTTTGTCCTAATTCATTAAGGAAGTAAAATTAATCTGAAGGTAAATTTAGTGAAATAAAAGTTAAGAACTGGAATTTGAACTTCTCGTTTGGGATTGCTTTTTTTAGGAAGTACTTCTGTTTATAAACTCTTCTAGCAAAAACGTTTTTATCATTAACACATGCAATGCTTCTAAACTTTTTTGCCAGAAGCTATCAAAAGCACTTTTGATTGTCAAAAAACACTTTTAGCCCATCTAGAAGCACTCTCAAACGGGTTGGTGATTTAAACTTTTTCTTTTTCCCATTGAAAATTGCATATTGACTTATAGAAGGATAACATTCCTTGAGTAACGGATTGTATATAATCATTTTTTTTATAATTATTTTTTAGGGTTGTGTGTATAATCCGTGTTTAAGTATTAAATTGTGATTATGACTTCAGCTTTTATTTAATAAATAAAATATTATCAGATAATTGGGCATGAGACAAGTTATACATAATAAGTCGTGTAACAATTTTATTTTAAAAAATTAAGGAAAAAAGAAAACAATCATTACATTTTTTTCCCTGAAAAGCAGCTGGTAAAAGTTTTTTACATACAACAATAAAAAAAAATACAATATTCACCTGACTGTGATTCAAGATGATGAGGTTGGCATTTCTTGGTCATTGCGTTTTTCTTTATAATTAATTATGGAACAGGCAATATTTTTATCAATTAGTTTTTTATTTAGTAATATTTATAGTTCTCTTGGTCTGAAAGTCCAGTAATATATTTGATTTAGTAAAACTGATGCTATTTCTTTGAGCTTCTTCCAAGTCCTTCAACAACCTGTGTTTCCCAACCAAACAATAATTGGAGCAAAACATCTTAAGTGGTACGTTATCACATTTTTCTTGAAGTAGTTTTTATATCAACCCAATGTTTGTCCTACATAGAGAATCGGGTCGCAAATTATGTAAGTTATAGCGTAGCGTAAGCATTAACGCGTTGTTGCGTAAGCTATTTGAGAATAGAAATATTCAAATATTATAACTAAAAAAAGATAAGACAATATATATAGGCAATCAAAAAGTGAAGCAATAACTACCAAATTATCAGCACTCTCCTGAGCATACATAAGAATTTCCGAAATTACAAAAAATTCAATTTCTGAAATTGCCCAAAATCATACAACCACAAACTGAAAAAGAAGAACAGAATAAACACGTATCGACTAGAACCTCAAGTCACAATATAGAGGAAAGGCAACACCTATCGATTAGAAACATCGAAGTATGTATGACTTTCAATTTCATGGATTTGTGTCAATTTTTAGGTAAATTTGAGGTTTATGGTTTGTTTTTCAGAAGCAACACCTATCAACGTCATTTTAGACATTTTTTTTTCTTTCAAAAAAAGAGATAAATTCCACAACCCACGTCAATGCAATAGCACGACGGCGATATAGCTTACACGACGCTATTTGACACTGCTGCGAAGATAGTCCGCTATGTCTGAAAAAGAATTCAGAGCTCGCGACAAATCCGCTATTTAAAACACTCTTACCCAGCATTTTAATGCTCTTTTATTTCCAATTTCATACTTATTTGAAATTACAACGAACTACACAACATTTTCTTTTGTTAATAAAATGATAGTTTAAACAACTTTAAATTAATCTAATTTACGAAAATAGGGACTCAAACTAAGATGCGAGAAGGCGGACTTACTAGCCTAACTCATACCTGCAAATGACACAATGCTTTGAACACATCTTCTATACAAGCTTTCAACTTTGTTCTATACAGAAATAGCATATACCTGAAAACAAAGAAAAAACTTCTTTTTTTTTCAACATTATCTTAAGGAGCTCATTTTTCTCCCAATTTAGCACGAGTTTCAGAATAATTGTTTGTATAAAAGACTAGCAAAGATGATTCAGAGGAATGCGTTACACAACAAAATACAGATTGGTGAAAAAATTAGTGGTACGGTTTGGTACACAACATCTCCAGATGGCCTGATGAAGTTGAATGGAAGTTTTCCTAATGCCCAGCAGAATCTTCTTTAAGACTTCATGAGAATCTATAAAATGATTTCCCACAAATGAAGACTGAGATATTAAGGCAGCCGGGACGTATCAAATACTAACAAGTTACAACAGTTCAGGATTGAGATCTCTCCCGCATTTTGGCTCTGGCGAAAAATACTCCAGCCACAAGACCTACCAAATTGCAATTTTTCATGGTTAATGCTACAAAACTCTACTGCCTTTGCAAAGTTATAAAGTAGTACATCACATTCTGAAGCCAGTCTAGTTGAGAGAACTTACCAAAGAAAATGCTAGCAGAGTTCTCTAAACTGGTCGGGACTTTGAAAAGTAGGATACCGGCAACAGATAGAGGGATCTTATTCAGCGACCCCACAAGGCTGCAGACATTGAGCAGTCATTAGAGATGTCACTAACACCTCCTCATTCGAAATAAGCATAGCAATTTAATCATATGCTAAACTGACATTATAACACAAAACTAACACAATACAATTTTCACATACAAATATACACATGGGGTTGTTTTAAATTGGTTTCCAAGTTTTATTACATAACTGGCCATTCCTAGTGTATATTTTCCAGCTTTGGGAAGTGTCAGGCTACATCAACCACAACTGTAAGATATCAAGCTGGCCAGATTATGCTATGTAACAAAAGAAATCAAAGCTGATGATCCATTCAGCTGGAAAAAGGGATTTTAAACTTATTGCACCAGCCTTCAAAAGTTCATTAAAAAAAAATCACTTATAAATTTGAAAGCTAAGAATAATGTATCAAGGGTTTAAGTTCAGTAATCAAAGTCTCATTTAAACCAGGTCGGAACCCTACAAATATCATACTATGCATCAGCTGAGCTTACCTGTATGTGGTGGCACCTGTTTGATGAAGAAACCACATAGACGTGAAGCTGATTGCAAGACCTAAAAATCCACTTAGTGTCATTACCATCCAGAAGGTTGGTAACCTCAAAAGTGGTCTGCCATTTTAATTCAACCTTCATTAGATTCAATAGGATAAAAGAAAACAAAAATTTATAAGAAAAACAAATGTAAAAACTTTTGTTCTTCCTGTTTTTCTGTTGACAAGTAGACATCCCACATGGTAATTCTAGACCTCAGTCATAGCGAACTGGGCTTGCATACACATTATTAGCTAGTCATTGCAGTTTCAGGGAGAAAACAAAAACAAAATAAAACCAACGATGACAAAACAAACTTTGGAGTACAAAACAAATGTAAAAACTTTTGTTCTTCCTGTTTTTCTGTTGACAAGTAGACATCCCACATGGTAATTCTAGACCTCAGCCATAGCAAACTGGGCTTGCATACACATTATTAGCTAGTCATTGCAGTTTCAGACAGAAAACAAAAACAAAATAAAACCATCGATGACAAAACAAACTTTGGAGTACTTCATGCATATTTTTAAATTACTATATACCATATGTTAGAGACGGTGTGGTCCATCTGAAATATTTCACACTTTGATAAATATTTCAGGAGGGGAACAGGCAGGAAAGGAAGAATACAGAATAGTAGGAACCTAATCGAACGACATCGTAAAGTGGTAGCTGCAAGCTTTCTGTCCACACCTGTCCTATAGATTCTAATTCAATCTTCAATAGTGTGTGTGTGTAGCTGGTTTGCACTTTCCTTTGTATTGTAGGAGTTTCCATACTTCTATATATCTCCAAAAACATCCAAAGTTCTAACTACATTGACCAAAATGACCTTAGATAGGAGAAGGGCTTTGATAACCCTCCCACACATTAAATTATGAACTATGGCTAAACTCATAACTCGCAAGCATATAATTTAGACTACAACCATCAATCTCTATTGTTAATAAAAAAATTAATTACATCAATATAACACAGTAGACAGGTGTGGTGGTAGATGTGGCATATATTAGACAACCACTAGACCTTAAGAACTTTAGTTGCTAGGGATTAGGCCAACTACATACATCAAGCTAACACCCTCCCTCACATGTAGCCGCATCCTGCACGTGGAGAGGCAACAGCATGCAGAAAGAGAGGTAGAGAGAAACATATACGTGTAGCCCTACCCCACACCTTGCAAAGCAACAAAGAAGCGGGGAAATAATATCAAAGCAAAACAGAATACTCACGTTGTAAAGAGATAATCAACCTCCCTGAAAACAAAAATAAGCACAATCCCCAAAGGCAGAGAAAGAGTGTTATTTAGCAAGACCATTGAAAACTCATTCAGCTTTCCAGATTTTGTGACAAGCTTTGCTGTATCCATGACCCTACGTAGAGTCAGCTGCCAAAACATTAAAAAATAATACTAATAAATAAGCTACATTCAACAATTAAACAATACAAAACAAGTTAGAAGAAAGTCAGTACACAGACCAAGAAATTACAAGAAAGCACTCAAAATTTTAGAAACAAGAACAATGTTCAATTCTGACATCTTGTTGATTTTGCACTATAAAAGTAATAATCTTGTCAACTCAATATTAGAAGGGTACAGGACCTCTGATATGCAAGAAGGAAACTGAATAGATTTAGATGGTGTTGGATCAAATCAGAATGCCGGTAAAAGGATATTGTTATTCCACATGAGAAACATGATTTTTATTGTCTATAATTAGTTTTGGCAATGCCTCTTATAATTAGTAATGGCCACTATTAACACTCAAAGATTTCAACTTTTCATAAATATGAAAAGAATTCTCATCAAGGTAGATCTAAAAACAAATTATCACGTAGCTTCCTAATTCATATTCTTATTGCTACCAACTTCTTCTGAGGGGAGAGATATCAAGAACCACATAACAGATAAAGGAATCTGTAATGTGGTAGTTATCTAATACACTTTATATGAAGTTCTGTCATGAAACAATAAACTAAAATAAAAATTTTCCATATACTTATATGCAAAAGGGGGAAAATTAAAGACTAATGTGATTCTAAAGTGTACAGAACAGATTGAAACTTCATGTTATTTACTCACAGAATATGATGCAGTCAAGAAACAGTTAATGATTTGCCATGCATAGCCGACAGCATGGAAAGATAAATCAGTCACGCCTCCAGAAATTGCTGAAATTATCTGCACAGGTTAGATTTAAAACCATGTCAAACCATATCATTATCATATGAGAACTCATTAATATATTCTTATGATACCCAAAAACATCTTTAAATAAATTCATATTGAGATGCAGCGCCTGCTGGCATGAATAGCATTAGGTTTCCGTCAACAAAAATATTGCTATGAATAACGAACATGCATGCATACATGTACGCTAGTGTACCCACACAGCATCTGCTTACCCTGCAGGACATCGACCCCCCACAATTAGAGAACTATGATAAAGCATCAAACATAGAAGTGTTGCCGGCAGACTCCTGGAAGTTAATATTTTCATCTATTCAACAAAGCTTTTGTCCTAGTTGATTTGGCTTGATGCTACCATCAAAACCAGAATTTAAACAATTAACCCCCACACATGCAGTCTGATTTGGTCTTCAATTCATATATTCATCGCCAAGCTCCAAACCAAAGAAAAAGAAAAAGAAAAAGAAAAATAAATTTATAAACATTTGATTAAAAAAATGGAAAAAGAAGAAAAAAGGAAAAATTCTGAGACAAATAAAAAAGAAAATAGAAAGGCAAGGCAAGACTAGAGAAGAACACTCAGTGCCAGCTCCAAATCAAATCAAAGAAAAATAAATTTATAAACATATGAATAAAAATAAATTAATTTTGAAAAAATTGATTTTTTTTTTAGAAAAGAAAAATGAATTTATATACTCACACATCATGGTATACTTGACATCAATATGATGAATTAAGATGCGAATCAAACTTTCAAAAAGAAAAAGAAGAAAAAAGGTAAAATTCTGAGACAAATAAAAAAGAAAATAGAAAGGCAAGGCAAGACTGGAGAAGAACACTCAGTAAAGCATTGAGCCAGCAATTGCAAGATGAAAACTTAAGTTAATTTTGTTATTTTAAATCCCAATTGAAACATTTATCAACATCTGAATCTCAATTCACATTCTGACTTATCAAACATACCATTAGAAACAGAGCAGCCCATACTCTGTTGTCATGGTGCTTTTGGAATAGATACATTTCACCAATAGCAGTTATCACATTGGTAACATTCTTTAGGACCGTGACCATTGCTACATTGATGTACTTTAAGCTGCAAACATGAAATTAAGTAAAAATAAATAAAAGTAAGAGAAAAATACTGTGCAGAAAGAGAAATTTACACCTGCAAGAGCCACAAACCCAGGAATGCTTTCATGATCGGTATTTTTCTTATCCAGATCATACAAGATTTAATGCAACAAAAATGTGAGTATAAATATGGCGTGACAAATGTAGACCTACTACATGCAAAAGAAAAGAACGTGGGTCAACATCTCATATTAGGCTAAAGTCCTTACGTGGACAATAAGATACACCAATGCTGAATGCTCATGTCAGCAAATTGAGGTGCTTTTGATACATACTCAACAGTACGTAATATGCATTACATGTATTTCAAGAATTTTAATATTTTTCAAAACACTAGTGAGGTATCATGCATGTTTTTGGCAGTGGCCAGGAAGTATTGTATCAGAAGACTAGGTCAAGTGTTGCTTATAAAGGATCAAGACGAAATTTGCATATCAACGAGATGGACGCTGGCATTAAATGTAATATTTGATATTAACTCTCATAGTCCAACAAATTAAAGACTACCAAACTCCATTAAGCACCAAGATGAACTTAAATAGGAAAAACTCTATCTACTTCATACCTAAACATGCTTGTAATGAGCATCCCAACGAATATAACATTCACAGGCAACCAGACCTTAACCAATCTCCATGTTAGCGGCTCGGTTGATATTATGCCCAGAAAACTCAACACAGAAACGATTATAACCGAGACTAGGTTCTGCATCCATATAAGTACCATGAGATAGTTAGATCTTGACAAGTATTCTGAAATTGTTTGATTAAATAGAATTGAGAAAAAAAAAACCCTTTTGATGTCATCTGGAGGAAAACATATACAAACTCTACTTGAAATAAACAAAATCAATAATGTAATTACCTGGTACAGCATCAGAGAAATTCCAGCATCAAAGTTGTAGCTCGAAAGCACGAATTTGTTAACTAATATCATGCTGCAGGACGATATGCAATATGCAAGACCAGCCAACAAGGCCTGATTCTGTGATTTAACCACCTTATTACCTCGTGTTGCTTTATCTCCATCTTTTAACAATTTTCCGCCTTCCAAGTCGGTTTCATTCTTTTCAAACTGATTCATTGGAAATAAAAACCTATATGAAAATTTAACAAGATAATTACAACTCTTTTCTACACTCGTTAGATAAGAGACAAGGAGGAGGAGAGAGGTAGAGACAGACACACAAACACAGACATACAGATAGGCTGAGAGAACTCATTCTGAAACATAGAGAACATATGGACTGGTTCCAAACAGATTTTACAGGTCACATAAGAGTGAAAAGTATCTTGCAGGTAAAATAAAAGTGAAAAGAAGAAAAGAGCTAAAAAAAAAAGGACAAAGCCACAAAGAGAATTATGTCTTCTGTATATTCAACCAACAAGAAAGGTAACTATCACTAACACTTGAGTAATTAGCATAGTCAAGTGCTTGCAACTAATTTATTACTTGGAGAATTGGAAAAAGGACAATAAAACTTATAATTCCAAGCCAACAGTCAAATACAAACAAAACGGTAAATATACATCCACAACAATGGAACTACACTTATACAAATAGCAGAATATGTTCTCAATTATCAATAATGATTTTCTACACGACAGATTGAGTCAAAAACTGATAGAAGAATCAACCTTCCAACACTCTAATCTGAGGAAGTTTAGCATGGAAGGCCTGCCATGTATTGGATGGTTATGTAGAGACTTCCCATACATGAGAAGTCTGCCCTTACTTTCAAAGTTTCTTTAATGACAAGTTTTCGACTTTGGTGGGATATCTTATGCTTCTTCTTTTATAAAATTCCAACTGGAAAACAGTCCGTATCCATTTGGCTGCTTTAATGGCTCCAATGTTCTCCAAATCAAATGGTAATGCATCAAGTGTCTCTGAAATAATGGTGAGAATATTACAGCTTTCGGAAACAAAAGGTAAGTGGGCAGATTTTATACAAGAGTCTTTGATCTTTTTCACTGTTTTTGGCCACTGAAGACTTACTGGGGCTGTTCCTGGGTATACATGCGAGTAATCATTACTCAAAACTACGCAGCTTAAATTCATGTAATATGCCAAAAGATGGCTGAAATATGTAGCAAAAAACCACATAGCAAGATGATGTATGAATATAACATGAAGCATTACAACCAACACTAATTGCAAATATATCACAAATGAGAATGAGAAAGAAATGATTTTAAGGAGCATGTGACACCGCCACACATAAGCAAACCTGCTTACTACTTGTCTTCTCTTCTCTTTACTTTCCAATCGACAACTACTACTTCTCTTCTAACTTGTTTGTGGAATCAATCTAAAAACCTTGCCAACATAAATGATGAATCAACTTCATCGGCATATTGGTGGAAATATCGGATGCACAGATGGAAAGTTCCCAAATTTGTATAAATTTCACCTGAACTTCACCGATATTGAACATGAAGAAGAGCTAAGAAATCCCTAAACCCAAAAATCCAAACTGAATTAGAATTGTAAATTCCTAATTAAGCCAACTCCAACGCTCAATTTAACCAAATTAAGCAAACAATCTACCAACCCAGTAAAATAGCACTACCAAATCAAATATTCAAACTTGACAGAGCATTCAGTACTAAGTAGAAAAGAAAAAAGACGGCAGAGCTCAGTCACCTCCTTCACTTTGTTCAGGCCTGCCTTTCTCCAGCCAGTTAGAAGAGGCCGTGAACGATCTCTCTACCCAACTACCATTCAACACAGCAAGAGCTTCTTCTTCTTCTTCCGCTTACCCAGAAACCTTTGACTCTGAAGAAGCTTGGCTCTTTTTGTAAGCTTCCCTCCTTTCTCTATGTTCTAAGTCCAACGAGAAGCTCCTCTCTCTCTCGATCTGTCAGTTGCAAATGGTGTGCCAAATAGAGGGAAGGTGGTCCAACCCGAGGCGTCAATGCTGACATGAAAATGAAGGCTGGACAAAGAAAGAATGTCAATTTTGACTCCAACATATTGAAGCGTCTTCTTTTCCATTATTTCGATTTATTTTTCTTTTTTGAGAAAAAAAAAATTGTGTGTGTGTGTGGGATGGTTTGGATTTGATTAATTCTAAATGACAATATAGGTGTAATGTCTGCTTGTATGCTTCGTTGTTTTCAGTGGGTGCATCAGAGATTTTTATTCTTTTTGCCTCATCAGTTTGTATTCTGTTTGAATTATTACAAATAGGGTGGGTATGCCATAATTTGGATTAGTTTCAATCAATTATTTTTAAGCAGTAAGCATCGGTTGGTTTGAACTAAAACTAGCGGATAAATCAAACCGAACTAAACTCTTATGGATTGATTCGTTTGAACTAAAATTAGCGGATAAATCAAACCAAACTAAACCATTATTGGACAGTATAGTTTGAGCTTTATTTTTAAACGTTTCTTTTAGTAATTTAACTCAGTTATACAAAGCCATGTAATTTTTCTTGTTGATTTATTTTTTAGAACTGGAATTTTGCGTATTCTTCAAATCTAAGATTGAATGTGGAATTGTGGAAGGAAGTTATGGGTATGTGAAGGAAGTATGTGACTTAACTCTTTACCTAAAGTCTTCACAAAAAGCTGGAATGTGTTGGCAAAGATCCACTAATAATCATAGTGGCATTTGAAAAGTGAACCATACTGGGCATTTTGGCAGCCCTCAACTAAAACAGTAGATTCTTTGTGTTCGGCAGTGAGCAAAGTCCATTTTATACAAATGGTGGATCTCCAAATCAAAAGTTCGAGATTGAAAAGAACAACTGAGCTGAGCAAGCAAGCAATGTAAAATAGTGGATGAGCAACCACCTTAGTTCCGTTTTTGAAAGAAACTAGAAGAGTATGGGCTGTCTATGAACTGTTCCTTTCCGTTTTATTTTGATCTGGTCTAGTCTGCTTGTCCGCGTGATTTCTTTCCATTTTAGTTTGATATGATTTGGTTTGCATGTCCCCGTGGTTTCTGCTTGTAACTGTACTCTTTTCCGCATGAAAAAATATAAGAAACTAGAAGAGTGTTTTTATTAATAGGAAAAAAGGAACCTTACAACTGGAATTTTATATTAAGGGCCTTATATATGGTCCTTAGGTGAGATACCATCTCTTAACCATTGGATCAAATTGGTTAGTCTGATCCAACGGTTAAAATATATGATCTCACCTAAGGGCTTATAAGGCCCTCAAAATAGAATCACTCGTCCTTTATATATGTAGTGTCAATATTGTCTCGTTAAAAAGTACTCTGGACATTTCATGTGCTTTTTGACCTAGTGTCAATAGCGTATATTTAAAAACCACATTTCATGTGCATTAAATGCTAGTTTTGCTTATGAAATTGTGATGGTGCTCATATTGTCCTGCTGTTACTGCTTGATCCTGTTATATATATATATATACAAAAGTGTAGTGCGATTTGATGACCTCCCTATACATTTGGGAGATTAGGTAGCATAAGTTTTTAGTACAATATTTGTTCAAAAACTTAGAGCATCTCCGATGAGAGGCTCTAAAATTGGGAGCTAAAGCCCAATTTACATCTCCATTAGCGTCTCAGGTGGAATAAATATACGTAAATGATCTTTTGCTCCATTGAGAGGCTCTGTTAAAACTGTTTTTTTTTAAGCAACGGGCTTGTAGCTCAAAGTGGTAATGAGCTTTTAATATGTTAAACCCTACAACAGCTTGAACCCCAGCTAACAAGTTACAAAGCTAAAACCTGAAATTAATTGATCATTATAAACGCAAAGAGCCAAATGATCTCTCAATAATCGATTTCCTTTATATAAGCTGATTGCCTGGTTGTAATGAAATTCATAATGTCTGTTGCATTGCCATGCATTACAACTCTCCCATCTTCCATATAGACAGCACCATCTGCATACTCAAGTTCCTCGAGACGATGGGTGACCCATAATGCAGTAACTTCTCTAGAACTATCCACAGAATTCCTAACTGCTCTGATCACCCCAATCTGGTCATAAAAGCCAAAACTTAGTAACAGTAAAATAAGATGAAACAAAGAGATAGCAATTACTCTTTTCCAGAAAATGGTGATCCTGTGAAGAAACTATCTCAGAAAGATTACTGGTTAAGTAAATCAATTATAAGGTAATCAAAGCCATATAGAGGTGCCCAACTGACTGTACAAGCAGTAGCATACTGTCCAATTATGACCTTAAGCACCATCAGATAGAATTCCCTAAATCAAGACCAGATTACAGTAAGATAACTATGTCCCATCATCTGACTTTGAGGTGGTTGCGTGTAAACTATATGCTTATGAATTCAAACTTTAATTTCGTTGGTACATGTGGATGGAAGGATTTAAAATCTGAGAGCTGAAGAAATATGAATTTATTGTGTTGATAAACTCCACATGTAAATTTGATTATTTAAGGATAGAAGGGATTTGAAATGCTCAAAAGAATGTAAAATATCAATAGTTTTAAAGTTCAAAATTTTCATTTTAAATCCTCTATCCAAATAGGAAACGTTCTCTTGCCAGACTCTGATAATGGACCATTGATCAGGTTGGTTTTTTCCAAAATCAGTGGTACCGATTCACAGGTCAACATAAACATTTGTCTTGCAATGTACGTCTGGGAAGAGAATGTTACTCCTATCCAAATGACCGTTAGTTCTTTAGACCAGCAAAATGCAAGAATATGCTGTGAAGGGGAAAATCATGAGTGCTTTTATAAAGTTTTGGGTACAAATTGTCTTTTCCTCTTAATGCAGTTCAGCTTGTCACAATTGTGTCCCATCAGACAACATTATAAATAAGCAGCCTTGCTGTTTCATGTCAATCATTATTATTAAAAAAAAACTACCTGATCATTTTCATCCAAAAATGTTGTAAGCTCATCCAGCAACAGAACTTTACATGCTTCAGCTAAAGCACCAGCAATGGCAACTCTTTGCTTCTGGCCACCACTGAGAGTCTGAACTGACCTCTAATGCAACAAAAGGTAAACATGTGAAATTCTTGCTAAAATGTTTGGTGGGTGTTCTAGTTATATTTTAACCATTTTGTTTCTACATTACCTGCATGTAGTTCAACATGCTGACAGCATCCAAAGCTTTTGATACTCTAGATTTGACTACATCAGGGGTTAGGTTGAACTTACCAAGGCCAAATGCCACATCTGCTTCTACTGTAGGCATCACTACCTGCACATGAAAAGATTCTGGCATTATACATTCACATTGACACAAGTGGTTCCTTGATGAACTAAGTGAGACAAACATGAAAACTTGTCCTAGCATTCAACTTCACCTTAATCATTTGAGGTTTGCAATTTTTATGTCAGTATCCCAAATTCACTAGAAATAGAACTCTCGCAGGCCAATCCTCTTTTTAATAGGACTATGGATGCTTAATGTGATGGATCACAGTAAATCTCCTCTAAACCTTGATAACCTAAGACCACACCCAACAGTCTTGAAACCTACTTGGAGAAATAATAATTGGATGATCAACTGCAAACCATCTTTGTTGGGATTAAATGATAATGCAAATATTTGAGTATATTGGTCCCCATGTTTACAGAAATACAGTAAATGCATCCATCAATTTCCTATAGGTAAATCTTTCATATCCAACACTACAATGATTGTTCATTCTGCAGTCATCACAAAATCAAACTTTTACATTGCTTCTATCCTTGAAGCTCCCCACAACTCGAGAACATATTTTTTTAATGATAAGCTAGTAAGTTGAAGGTAAATGTTAAATGATAGAAATCATAAATCATCATAACGAACCTGATGGTCGGGATTTTGAAAAACAAAACTTCTAGGCCTCTTCACATGCACAGTTCCATCTGTTGGATTCAACAGACCAGCCAAAATCTGCAAATTTCAGAACAATGTAGAGAAAATATACTATTATCTTTTTAATTGGGTACAGCATTAAAAGAACCAACCAACAAAACCATGAAAAACAACATCAAACCAAATACCCAAAAATACCACATAACTAAAATCCTTCAAGCATGAAAGGTATGTTGTGGATTTTTACATACCTTCAAGAGGGTAGATTTCCCGCAACCATTGGGTCCAAGAAGCATCCAAAACTGCCCCGAAGGAATGTGAAGAGAGCAATCTTTAAGAATGCGTATGGTTTTACCTTGCCTCGTCCCAACCGAGAAGCTGAGGTTGCGACCTTCGATGGCAATGTTCTCGGTAAAATTGGTCCTGAATAGACAGAGTGAGACATATGCATAAGAGAAACACAACCAAACAGAACTAACTTCAACAAGAAAACAGGTATAGGAAAGAAGAGCATAAAAGTGTTTGAAAACATGCCCAGCTGAAAAGATATTGGGTTGTGTGAACCTGACGCGAGGACTGGAATACAGAGGAGAGACAAAGGGCTTAGAGGGATGGATGAGATTTGAGGGATTCATCATGTTATGGATTTAGGAGGTTGGAAAAGTTGCCGGCTTCTTATTTTTCCCCTCCTACAAGCTGCATAACCAAGTAAGTAGACTAAGGGTGAAGAAAAGTATCTTGCAGTTACAATAAAAATTGAAATGTAGAAAAGAGTTCAAAGAAAAAATAGGACAAAACCAGCAAGAGAATTACGCGTCTGTATCGAAAACAAAAGGTAGCTAGCTGGGTAAATTTTATACAAGAGTATCTTTCACAGTTGGCCAATGACTAGTTAGCTACTGGGGGTTTCAGCATTTGCTACACTGTTTGCTCTTCCTCGGTATATATACATGAAAGTAATAACTACTCAAAACTACGCAGCTCAAAATCATATCATATGTAGAGCCGAAACCATATAGCCAGATGATGTATGAAAATTCAATTCAAAATAAAATATGGTAACATGAAGCATTACTCACATGTTTTGAATCTTCTGACATTTGCAAAACAATCGCCATAAAATTGATGCTTACCAAACTCTCGGGTCAAATAGATGTTGAGATGGGTAAGTAGTTCCTGAGAAGAAGTAATTTTCGATGAGATAATGATTAACAAAACTCGAAAAATCAAAACAGACGAAACCCATTTGCGAACCCAAAAAAAAAAAACGAATAATAGTGAAGAAATCTTGTGTAAATAATATTAGAAACCCAAACCAAACCTGAATGCTTTCTTCATTGATGCTCTGCCGTCTGCAGGAAGGAAATTAAACTGAAAGAACAGTTAAGAAAATGAAGTAGGATAATGGGAGCGCTTAAAAGTTGAAACTAAACCGACTGGTATTTTATTTTTTCTTTAGTACAGCTAAGATGTGGGATGGTTTTAGCGTCCGTGGGGGATCTTGAATCCGAAGGACAGAATTCATTGAAGCAATGGGTTAGATGTCGTTTTCAATGGGTTGGATTGATTTATGGTAGGTGTGTGTTTCATCCTACGGATACAAACGGTTTGTTGTTTGAGAGTTCTGCATAGTTTGTCGCTATGAGCAAACTTCTTCTTCTTTTTTCCTTTCAATTTCCTGAATTATAATTTTTTGTTAGTTTACAACAATACCCATATGAACCTTGAATGTGAAATTCATATTAGTGGTTTATTTTTTTGTTTGAGGGGTTTTGTTGTCCAATTTTCTTTGGCAAAGGCTGTCATTCCAACTGTTTTTGGCTTGGCTTTATGAGCCTGTTTGGCGATCGAGATTGAATTGGATTATGAAGTAGGATTGAATTGCATCTGATTAGAATGGATAATTCTAATATTGTGATAGATATAGTAAACCAATTTCATCTAATATGGATAAGGTCAATGACCAAAAAGTAAGGTGTAAGGTGTAATTTTACAATAATGTAATTAAAAAACTTCATAATTACACATAGGGCCAGGCCGGCCCCCTCGCCAGCCAGTCGGGCCACCACCTTCAGCGCCCTTTATTCACCTTAAAAATATAAGAAAATTTTGTTCACTTAGGCCATCTCCAATGCAAGGACTCAAACCCAAATTATCCCCCAAAATCTCTCCCAACCCAACAAAATGAAGGACCTAAAATTTGGGAAAACCCAAATTTGGACCCAAATATGGGTCCAAGTATTGCCTGGACCCAATACTGTTTGCTGGACCCCACCTGCATTTTAAAACAGATCACATGGGAGAAAAACTGACGTGGGCCCCAGCTCTTGAGTGGCTGCTGCTTTTGTCTTCTTCCACCACGCCATGTGTCGTGCTCCTATGTAGTTGCCGTTGCAACATTTGAATAAAGTTGCTGCTTTTTTTATTTTTTTATATACATATAACTTCCAACAGCAACATTTGAATATATATATATATATAATTGCTGCCCTTTTTTATATATTATTTATATACATATAATTTAATGGAATTTTTATGTTGTGTGTTTACTTTTGGAATAAAATTAAATTTATGGAATTTCAATTTTTTTTAGGTTAAATTGTTCAAAAAATTAAATTATGATGTTATTTAAAAAGATTGAATGAAGAAAAGTTATCCATAAAAAAAAAATTAGACTTAAACCATTCTTAAACAATTTAATAAAGTTGCGGACTTAAAATTTGGGTCCGGAGGGTTGGGAGAAAAGTCCGGTCAAAACCCAAATAATCACTTTTTGGAGGGGGAAAATTTGGGTTTAGCCCCTCATGGGTTGGAGATGGTCTTAAAGAGATTTGAACCTTGACCCTTGAAAGAGGAAGCCTCAATTACAAACCATTACACCAACCTTGTTTTTGTAATATTTATTATTTACACAATATTTATATTAACCATCAAAGGTGTTTTTTGTTTACAATTCATTTCAACATCGATTCGCGCACGATTTGTGCCAAATCCATCATACTATAGAGTTATACATAAACCGGAATCAACTACTACTCGAAAACAATACAATGTAGATATCAATGAAGTAAAACGAAATAAAAAACTTCAATCATTTACAACTATAAGAAAAACACAAGAAAAAACATAAACTGCAACAAATAAAAAAAAAAAAAAAAGAAAGAAAAAGCATAACATTTCTATTTCTTTTGGGTTTTATGCTTGTCAACAAAAATGCATGGGGTTCAAACTCACTCAATCACACTATATGTCAGTTACACACTAGAAACTGCATTGCAAGTCATATCTTGTGATACACACTGCAATGCACAAACTATAAATTGCAGCTTTCACATAGACACTACAATCATCTAACATACACACAACATTGTCGTTTAAAAAAATAAATTTACAATGACTATAAAAGTAGTGACTAACAAATGCACACCAAGTCCACATAAAAAAATGCACACAAAGCCATAAACTGATTATAATATTTGCATAACAAAACAATAAATAAAAAAAGGTTGAGAGAGTGATTAATATTTCTGTATAACAAATTAATAACTTTTGCCTATCAACAAAATACACATGTATTGGAGAGAGAAAACCAATGAGAGTGGAGGCAGAATCGTCAAAGGACAAGAAGGAACTTAATGAGCTCGGCACAACGAGAGGAATATTTAGCATGACGCCGAGCCAATTATGGTGTCGAAGAAGTCCAACACCTTAACATATGGAGGTTCATTTCTTCCCCATTCCTTCATATAAAAGATATAGGAGAGGAAGCATTCCAGTCTTTTAATTCAGAGAATTATGCTCATCACCCTAGCAATCAAGTTCGAAGTACAATGCGCTTAAGTCATATAAGGCAACTATAGCTCGTTCAAACATGACACATTTGCCTTCTGGTGGAGTTAGACAAGTTTGCAATAACAATGGTAAATCCTCCAAATATTTAGCAAGTTTAATATTATTCAATCGCAATTACGGGGTTGTTTGATAACCATTTCATTTTTATTAGATTCATCAGTGGCAGTATGATGTGAAAAACGCTTTTTTACATGGTGATTTATGTGAAGAAGTATATATGAGTATACCCCCTGGTTATAGTGTTACTGGACGAACATACATTGTGTGCAAATTAAAAAAAGGCCTTATATGGATTGAAGCAATCTCTTAGAGCGTGGTTTGGGAGGTTTCGACAGGCTATAAAGAAATATGACTATATGCAGAGTAATGCAGATCATACTTTATTTCTCAAGCGATAAAATGGCAAAGTTGCCGCACTCATTATATATGTAGATGATATGATTGTGACATGAGATGATGTTGAGGAGATAGAGAAGCTGAATACTTATTTAGCTTCTAAGTTCGATATGAAGGATCGTGGAGTATTAAAATATTTTTTGGGCATAAAAGTTACTTGTTCAAAGCAAAGTAGATTTCTATCCCAAAGAAAATATATTTTGGATTTATTGAAGAAAACTAGTATGTTGGGATGTCAACCTATTGATACGCCCATAGAGTAGAATTATTGTATGGAGGAGCTCCCAGATCAGGTACCAACTAATAAGGAGAGATATCAAAGATTAGTTGGTAGATTAATTTATTTGTCACACATTAGATTGGATATTGCATATGCAGTAATTGTTGTGAGTCAGTTTATGCATAATCCAAGAAAGTCCATATGAATGCAATGATGAGAATTTTACGTTATTTGAAATATGCTCATGGGAAAGGTCTTATGTTTTTTTTAGGCATAGACACTTTGAGATTGCATGATATATAAAAGGAAAGTGGTTGCATGGTGTAGTAAAAAATAGAAAGTGGTTGCTAAAGGGACTGTGAAACTTTATTGTGATAATCAGTCAACGATTAAAATTGCAGAGAATCCGTTACAACATGATAGTACCAAGCATGTGGAGATCGATCGTAATTTTGTGTATGAAAAATTGGAAGATAATATTATACAGATTCCATATGTGAAGACTACAAAGCTGGCAAATATTCTAACAAAAGCTGTATTTAGTCAAGCATTCTATGATTCACTTGTCAAGTTGGGCATTAGAGATGTATATGCACCACATTGAGGCAGAGTGTTGACGTAAATCATGTAATTATTTTTAATTAGGAATTGTAATCCCATATAATTATAGGATTCCCGTATTAGATGGGATTGTAATTACTTTTCTATTTGTTGTATACTTGTACATATATAATTTCTCACATATAGAGAAGAATAAATCACTCTGAATTATTCTACCCTAATATTTTAAATCTTTTTAATTGGTGGGGATGTGCCAGGGAAGTTCCAATGAGGAGACCTGAAGTCCTAAACCCTCAGAAAGTCCAGAACTGACGTTGAAGCCTGGACTGAGATATTGCCACGTCCACTTGCTTGCGTGGAAATTAAGTATCCCTTTCTTGATTCAACGTTATCCATCTCGAAACAACGGGCAAATAGCTTACGCACGAAACGACAATCCAGGAAGCCGTTTGATCGCTAAAGTAGGATCACCTGGACCCGCATCATTCAGAGGTAATGCTGTTATAACAATAGGTCACCGCCTTGTGACTTTTACGTTTATTTCTTTTTTAATATTAAATGAAAAAAATAAAAAACTAATGCTATGATAGTCTTCCCCAACCGCCGAAGGAAAAGAAAAAACGTCTTCCTTTTCGAACGAATTATAATTTGTTTCTTTCGACTTTCTCGGAAATTAATCGCTCTCAAATTTCCCGGGAAAATCCCGAGCTCAGGTTCGTACCCTAAGACCTCATTTCAATTGTCTTTGCTTAAATCTTTTCTTCTTTTCCTTTTTGTGAATTGGTTCTATTTCTGGCCCATATTCAATTCTTTCGCATAGGTTAATCATCTCCTCTGTGATTGATGTTTTAGGGTTCTTCCTTTGATTTTTAGTGAAGAATGTGCCATTTATTCTTATTGATTGCTGTTGTTTGTAATTCTGCTTCTGGAAGTCCGGTTCTGGTGGAACTAAGTTGTTTGGGTTTGGCTGACAAAGAAAAAGTGATTTTCATTGTTTTACTTGGATGTTTAGCTTTATATTCAATGATTGGTTAGTAGAATGTGTTAATGCTTCATGCTTAAATTGTGATACTGATGATGAGTATATGGATCACTGTGTTTTGTATTGATTAGATGTATGTTATAGGTCTGTTAAGTGTATTAATTGTAGAAACTGTGACTTCTATAGTGCTGATAAGGTGCAAGGTGTTTCATTTAAGCTCCAAAATTTTTGGTCCAAGCCTTGCCAAAAACTAGGAGTGGGCATGGGGTTGGGCGAACCTGACTAACCCAAATCCAACCCACATTTTGGGCAAATCTAGTAGGGATAATTGATAAGTTGAGCTAATAAATTTATAATTTTCTTAAACCAAACAAAAAGTTGGCAAACATGTTAGCTGGGTTTGCATGGTGCTTGTAAGGAAGAGATATCATGATGTCAGTCATTTATGTCGAAAAGAAGCATTTTCAGCTTTGATAATGCACTATATTGGAGGTAGTTTATGTATTACATCATGAGTTAGAAGGATAGCTATTCATTATTATAAAGATTTTCTTCCTATTAAATGCTGTTGTTTTAATTTTCACATTAATTAAAAGTTTCCTTTTCTCATTGGAGATTTTGTTTTATTTATGCAGGTTTCTTCTTTTATGTCCTTACAGCAAACATTCGCATATGGCTTAGATGGTATGCTTGTACTGCAGAATATCTTCAAGGAGCTGTTTAGCAGGCAATAAGGTGGCTGGCTTTTCTCTAATGTGACACCATAATTTTTTGCCCGGAGCAGTTTTCTTAAAGAGAGGAGAAGAGGACCCCTGAAGGGAAGGGCTGATGAATTCATCTTGGACTAAATAGATCACTTAAGTGGTGTGAAAGCTCAAATAAAGTCTAACAAAAAAAAATCGATAAAGCACGTTTGGTTCACTGACTCGTCAAAGTTAACTTCACCATATAGTCCAAGACCCGGATTCAATGGGATGGAGGGGCATTTTATGCTCTTCCTTTTTCTTTTTATCCATGGTCGAGGCCTCCAGCAGATTAGGAGAAATGTGGTCACTTAACCTTGGTGCTGAATCAGCAGCAGCCGTCAGCTGGCCAATCCTCAGTGCTAGCATATTCGTACTTGTTGCTCTTCTTCTCTCCATGTACCTTATCTTCGAGCATTTAGCTGCTTATAATCAGCCAGAGGTTTAATCTTGTTCCTCTTGTTATTTGTCAAAGAAAAAAGAGAGTTTCTTTTTGCACTTTTTTTTGGTGATACCCTAATTATATATCTGCTCTCCTGTGAAATTTTGTTTTGCTTCTATCTAAAGATAACTTTGATTCATCTTTTGTGGTGACATCTTTTTTCTTCTCCTTTTATCTATTTTCAGGAGCAGAAGTTTCTGATTGGTCTCATTCTAATGGTTCCTGTTTATGCACTGGAATCGGTATGACATGCTACATTCTGTGATCACTTTCTTCAGTTGTATGGTAGTTTTACTTATAACTCTATATGAGTTATAACTATTTATATTGTGATGGATCACACTTTCTTTTAAATATATTGAGTAAAGCTTAGAAACACATGAGTATATATAAATGCAGTTCAAGGGCTGTTTTAAATGAAGGCGTTTTACTACGTTACCCTTCTCAATTAGTTAGACAATAGTTACAAATTTAGTATGAAACAGACTAAGAGGAAAAATCAGATTGGAACATGATGCTCATCCCAAAAACATGCTATTTACATAGTTATTAGTATTGATATGGAGCTCAAATGAATGTGCATTCCTCTGGAACGCTTGTGTAGTAGATTTGTCATTGGCAGGGTTCTATTTGGAAGGCTACAATTCCAAATGGGAGTATACGAAGAGGTCATGTTTTCTTGTACAGATAAAACAAATTGTAGCATGCCAGATATTTTGATAAGTATATGGATTCAATTGCAATATATTAGTTAGATATTGACAACTTGTCAAAATGACAGATGGAGAATTTGGATGTATTTAATTTCTTTTGCTAGATTAGGTTATTACCCATTTTATAGATAAGTGAGTTTAATTTCTAATTCTTGTTAAATCCGGAGATAATTTGGCAAAGTTTCTCAAAGGAAGGAACTAAACTTTTACTGCAAATCCTAGAGTTATGACAGTTATAAGATTTCTGCATAGATGGGCCCTTTGTCTACATTTCTTTAAGAATTTTAGTTCTTGAAATCTGTTCTTATTGTGGAAACTATATGACAAAAGCAAGATTTCTGCATACAGTTGATCCTTTTGTTTTTCTTAGTATCTGACTGCTTTTATTCTATCAAGTATACAGTTCATACTGCTTCCCTTTTCATTAGCACTTACCATTTGATGGATTAGTAATATATTGCAAGTGATAACACTTTTGGCTGTAGTTTTTGTCGCTGTTGGACTCAAATGCTGCCTTCAACTGCGAAGCAATTCGGGACTGCTATGAAGCTTTTGCATTATATTGTTTCGAGCGATACCTGATAGCCTGCTTAGGTATGTAACTGAAATGTGAATGTTGAATCCTCTGTGATTATGAAGTACTTACTACCACACACAGTGGTTTGAATCAGTATTCTTTTTTTTCCTAAAAGTACTGTTCTTGTGTGTGCAGTCTGTGCATTCATGCAAACTTATATATTGATAAGTAATATTCCAATGGATGAGTAGTTAACCAGGTTTGTTGAACATTTTTAATAACATAAAGCCTGAAAAAAATCCTTTTTGTGGACAAATATTTTTCTATGTTAAGGTGGTGAGAAGAGGACAATTGAATTTATGGAGAGTCAGAGCGTACTCGATTCCAGTACACCTCTTTTGAAAGATGCTTACGCTTATGGAGTTGTAGAGCATCCCTTCCCACTAAATTGCCTCATAGGTGACTGGCCTCTTGGTCCCACATTCTACCATGCTGTGAAAGTGGGCATCGTTCAGTATGTATGTTCTCATTTCCTGCTGAAACTTTATTTCAATCGTTCTATTTCCTTCGAAGTTTTCAGCCTTATTTGGTCTTCTCTGACACATTATTTTCCAGATGATACTGAAATTGATCTGCGCTTTGCTCGCAATGATTCTTGAGACTTTTGGTGTTTATGGAGAAGGGAAATTTGACTGGAGATATGGGTAATATATTTTCTTTTGTATCATTTAGGTCTTAAAGCTAACCTTTACGAGTAGATAAATCTTTATGCCTGCTTAGATGACAGGTTGAGTATGTCTTATGTATTGATGCTTGATCCACACACGCACAGACACTTACACATACTGACACTTTCTTGAGCACAGAAGTTTTTGTGCGTGCTTAGGATGACTTGTTGGCAGCACTGATTTTATTACATTTCGCTTTTAATGATGGACTTGTTTCTTTTGTATTTCTCATATATATATATTGTTCTGACTTAGTTTTGTTTGCTTGCAGCTATCCTTACTTGGCAGTTGTTCTTAATTTTAGTCAGACGTGGGCCCTATATTGCCTTGTGCAGTTTTACTCTGTTATTAAAGACAAATTACAACCCATTAAACCATTAGCGAAGTTTCTGACTTTCAAGTCAATTGTGTTCTTGACATGGTGGCAAGGTATCGCTGTTGCGTTTCTTTTCTCTATGGGTGCCTTCAAAGGGTCTTTGGCTCAAGAGCTGAAAACTCGCATACAAGACTATATCATATGCATAGAGGTGAGTAATTTAACTAACCATTTACATGTACTGTTAAATTGTATTGTGTTTGATGTTGTAGGGCATGAAGGCCTGATATATCTTTAACAATTTGACATGCAAACGTAAGTGAATTGAAATTGAAAGTGTCAAATTAGTTTCGAAAAGAAGTAGATAAATTAATTAGTTGGACCAATGTTTTGGATGATCAGAAGAATCCCAGGATCTCATTGGAGATCAAGTTTATCCCTTAGGTGGGTAGTTCTAAGTTATTGCACTATAAAGTAAACTCTACTTGAATTGTAATCATACCATGTTCCTTTAAGGAAAACAATGGAAGAACCTCCTTTTTGTTACTGTCAGAGTAAAATCCTGAAGTTCTTAAAAGAAATAGAAAAACCAAAGGTTATTTTTCGTAACCAGATGTTAAGAGGCTCTTGTATAGAACCCGAAAACCCTAACTAAATTAAATTCTATCTTTCAAAATAATCAGCAGTCCAAAATAACTGAGTAAGAACATGAAAAAAGCATTTAATTAAAATATTCAGCTACAGTACTATGAACAATTACTAGAGCTGTGTGTGAAGAATGACCGGAAAATTGTGTACGCTTTTCTAATAAAAGTTTTAAATTCTGGTTCACCATTATTTTATGAGAACTCTGAGTCAAGTATCAAACAATTTTTTTCGAAGTGGAAATAAAATGACTTTGGTGACTTAAGCATACCAAGCTTATTCCAGTTGTGGCCAAAGTTTAGCTTGAAATCTAACGAATCTTGGTGTTCAAGGTTGTTTTGTTTTGAAGGATGCATAAACAAGAATCAAGTGTAAAACACTTCTCAGTCTGTGTAGCCTTTGGCAAATATTTGGAAAACGGCATTTTCAGATGATTACTGTAGAATTTGAATTTGAATTTGAATATATCTAGAAATTGATTCTCTGTTCGTGATAATGATTTGTATATTTAGGATCATTAGTAAGTCAATAGGAAAATTCAGTGATTAGTTTTATGTTAGTGGTTGTTACCATTGTATTTATGGTTATTTTCTTAATTCAACTATTGTTATATTTATTTGTCTTATCAGGATTGCTTTTGTTTTTAGGTTTTCAATATTATATCTTATTTTTTGTTAGGTTATTTCATCAAAGGTGTGGGTCAATCATAAAATATGAACAATAAAAGTACAATCTCATTTACGTTAATCTTAAAGTTGGAGAATTAGAGTTATCCATTGTTAGTAATAAAAAACATAAGTATCTTCTTTAGGATCCACTTGTTAAATATTTAGATACTTGAGGAATTGAATAAATTACTATGGTATGTTTCCAAAAAATATTCAACAAGTACTCCGATTTTATGTGTATAATAGTTTATGATACATGAGTCAAGTATTCTGAATAGGTTCTATGTGTGCCTGTTTGTTGTAAGTTCTGGTTGATGTTAAGTCCATAGAAGCTTTTCCAAATATGATCCTGAAGTTCAAAGGGTTGTGATTTCAAACTTGTCAAACAGATGGGTGTGGCTGCTGTGGTTCACCTTTATGTCTTTCCAGCAGTACCTTACAAACGAGGAGAAAGATGTGTGCGTAATGTTGCTGTGATGACTGACTATGCATCATTGGGAGCACCTCCTGATCCAGAGGAGGTACGTGATTGTGAAAGAACAACCAGAGTGCATCTGGCACGGCATGATGAGAGAGAAAAGCGCTTGAATTTCCCACAAAGTGTTCGTGATGTGATATTTGGAAGCGGTGAAATTGTGAGAAGTTAACCCTAATAACTTATTCCTTCACTTTTTCATTTTAAACTCTTTTCTGGACTTCATCGTCACTTTTATGTTCTCATTTGTTGTTTCAGATTGTTGATGACATGAAGTATACAGTTTCCCATGTGGTAGAACCAGTCGAAAGAGGATTTGCGAAGATAAATAAAACCTTGCATCAGATATCTGAGAATGTGAAACGGCACGAGGAGCAGAGGAAGAGCATAAAGGATGATAGTTATGTTATCCCCTTGAATTCATGGAATAGAGAATTTTCTGAAGTTCGTGACAATCTTGTTGAAGGGAGTATCAGTGACAGTGGTTTGTCTAGTGGGAGGAGACAGCAGTCCCAGTCTAAAGCTTCAACATCTCGGACTGGAGCATGGAGATGATGTTAACAAAAGTATATGTAAGACCATCACCGGAGTAATTTGTAAATGGTGTCGTGAGTTCAACGAGATTTTAGAAGACGTTGATATACATCAGCTGGCCAGAAGAGCTGGTGGTTTATGGAGCTAACTCTTCAACAAAAACAAATATTCATGAATTTTGGCATCAAGAAAGGATTGATTTTTATGTGCACAGTACAGAATGGCGGAGCGATGGACAGAGCTAATACCACTTTGTCTATGTGAGCGCTAGGCCACGTAACGATTTGAGTACAAGCAATGGAAATAAAATTTAATTTTGGCAGAAGCTATTCTAGTACAGGATGTGTTATGATAGCCTGTTTCATTGCTCTCTTGATACATGCTGTCTTCAGAAAACTACATTTGATTAGGCCAGACTCACTACCTTCTATATTGTAAATTTAGTAGAAAGGGATCTTTGTGCTCGTCATAATTTGGTTACCAAATTGCATTGTGTTTATTTTGGGTGTGTAGAGCATTATCCCAAGTCAAAATTGTTTTTGTCTTTCCTTTCAGATCTTGTCTTGTTTAACAATTTGTCTACTTATTTTGAAAACTTGGGTAATGAGATAAGATTGGGATAGGTTCACCAGACCGGTTTCCTCTAATGTAACAAAAAAACCCTTGGATTTTCATTATTGATGTCTGTTTTATATATATTTTTAAATTATCTCAAGAATAATTCATCGCCATTTATTGAGAAATGTAAATTAAAAAAAAAAAATTAAAAAGCTATATCTTCCTTAAAAAAAAGTTAAAGCATAAAAAGTTAGAAAAAAAAAAATCCTATTGGCCTTCTCTTCAGATTCAAACCAAAAAGAAAATATATGGGCCTTTGCCCTCCTTTGCTGGGGCAAATTTGTCTTTGCACGTCATAAATTTGGGGAGCTAGGGTTTTTTTTAAAAGGGAGATTCACTATTATACCCAATATAGGAGCCCAAATTATAAAAAAAACCCTATATGAAATGGATTTTAGAAATACATTCGAAACCCATTTACTACATAACTAAAAGACTTTTAACTTCTTTTAAATTACAAACTTAAAACAAACTCAACCCCAAAATCTCATAAAAAAAGCCCAAAACACTCAATAGGGCATCAAAGTAATTTAATAATCAAAATTAAATTTAATAGGGTCCGCTATCATTTTTTGGGTTTTTTTTGGGGTTTTTTTTTTATAGAAATTAAATGGTGTAGAGTTTATTTATAGTTTTAGTGCTAAGAATGGGTATATGACTTTTTTTTTTTTTTTTTAATGTCTATAAATAAGACTGCGAAAGCACTCTTGTAGCATAGCGCTATGTTATTTTGTATGTAATTTGTTTCTCAGCCTCTCTTTGTCTCTCGCTCTCTGTCTCTGAGTTGATGCGTCTGTGTGTTTCATATTTGGGGCAATCAGGGGCGGAGCTACCTTTACGCCAGAGGTGGCCCTCGGCCCTCCAATGTTTTCTAAGTTTTCACGAATCAAGGCAATGTATTGTAAAATATTAGAAGGATTTTGCATGTTTGAAGTTAATGGCCACCTAATAAATTCATTTTTGAGTAATAATGTGAAGTTATTTTGGCTTTTCTTTGCTGATTTTTATATCTTTCTCTTTTGGGTTTTAGTAGATACTGATTTCTTTAGTATAAAAATTAAAAATAAATAGCTATACTTGGATAGATTTAGTGTGAAAATCTTAATTCTTATCCTAATAACTAACAAATAGGTTTAAAAAACTTGATAAAAAAATAATAATTAAAATGGCTACAGAGCTTAACGTATTTCAAAATAAGTTTAATACATGTTAAATTTTCTTATGCAATCTTTATTTTTCTTCTTCTTGCTCTAGATGTTTGGTACATGTTAATTTTTTGGCCCCCCAAAAGTTTGAATCCTGGCTCCGTCCCTGGAGGCAGTAATGAAGAACTAAGGAAGTCATGCACCACTATGATGATTTTAATCAATCTGTGCTGATAACCTTCTTCATACCCATTGATTATGAGCCTCCTTTTTTATTGTTATTAATTTTCAGTTCCTGTTTTTTCAATTTCACTTGTTTTTCTTTTCAAATTTCTGGTATTATGCTTTATTTGAATCCAAAATTAAAAGGATATTTATTTAGTCAATTATCTATTAGTTTATCACAAAAAATTGGAAGGAAATGCATTGCATGATGGGTTTAACTAATTTAAGTTGATTATATAGCTAGCTAACAAACACTGTGAGTGTAGAAAATATGTAGTAATTAATTAAAGAAGATTAAACACACCATAATAATTTATATATAATAATTTACTACAATATTTTGAACTTTATACATTGCATGGTAAGATACATGAGTGGCTTAGTACCACATAAAATTCCCCTTTATGTATTATCACAAATACATAAGCAACATGGTGGTTAAGGCATTGGAGGAGTGAAATGGTAGGGGTTCGAATCCCCTTTGCATGCGTGCTTTGTGCTTATTATTTTTTTGTTGTGCCCCGTCGATGAATTATTGGGGATTTAACGAAGGCAAATCTGATGTGACATGGTGTTAGCACATGGCCTTTCTTTTGACTTCTTCAACTGGAAAATACCAATTCAGTGATGTTTAGCATTTGCTTATTTGGAGCCATAAATGATTATTTTGATATTTTTGAAATCCCAACTTGTTTGGTAAAAGGTTTAAAAATCACTTTTGTGGAATAATTGATCCAAATGAACTAGAGACAAATGAAAAGCACAATGAATCGGGAAAAAAAAAAATCTTTCTTATGCACGGTTGAAAATTATAATTCCCTCAAAATTTGAGAATTCACTTGGCTTTAGTCTGTATAGCTCAAGTAGTAGTGATGTGGGTTGTAAACAAGAAAAATGAATAAATCTCACGAATTGGTTGGACATAAGAAAGTTCAAGAAATGAAGCAATAACCTCTTTCACGTTTCTAAACATCTGAGAGTTGAACCTCAGATTTTGGTTTTTCATCCTCCTCATTCCAGTTGGTGGTCTTGTAGTAGGTGGCATATAGGATGAGCTGCACCAACCCAGAAATTGATCCCAAACCATTGGGAACCTACCAAAATTTTTCAAAGAAAAATGATTATTCACTCTTCTTTTTAAGAATAAAAATAATTAAATAAATGTGTACGTACTTGAAACAACAAAAATGTATAAAGAATTACCAAAATATAGGGATCAAATTTGATGAGTGCATAGATGAACCAGACAATTCCATTGCAGAAGTTAGCAAGAGAGAGGGTAAATGGCATATATTTCACACTTTTTGTCTTGATGACCATTTTCTGCCACCCAAAATGTAAGATATATAAAGCCGTGGTGAATGATTTTTAACCCTAAGATGATGATTCATCTAAAGGTTAAAAATGTGTGTCAAATTATGTGGTTTTTTTGTGTCTCCGATTCTGAACCAAAAATATTTAAGACATGCAATATCTATGCAACATAATAATATATGGAAATGACTTATTTCTACATACCATGATTGTCAAGGGTGAGGCATACATAATGATGTTGCAGACAATGCACAAGATGCCAATTATCATAGATCGGCCTTTAGTGGTATGGAGAAAGTGCAGGGTGACGAAAACTACAACAGCAAATAAGATAACTTCAACCAGAAGAGCAATAAGGATCCTTCGCTGCAAAGGAAATAAGGATATATAGAAGTTTTAATAAGGTATTAGCATTCCATAGCTCATGATATTTCACTTCTTAGTAGTATTACTTACGCGTTTTGCATTAGAAGAGTATGTTAAGAAGATGGCAATGTAGATGAGTTCGATAACGAATCCACAGCCGTTGATTGTAATGATAAGAACGCTGTCAGGATGGACAAAGGGCATGCCATAGAAAGACCACATAGCACAGTTGAGCAATGTTGCTACATATGGATCCGCCTTGAATTCTCCTACTGATTTTTGCTTGATTATTTTCACAAATGTTGGGCTGCAGTATTTTCATAGTTCATCACATACATAAGATCTTCTTAAATGCATAGATTAAAGATCAGAAAAAGATAAAGACAAAGAGAAAGGAGCTAGAGCTTACAATGGGGAGGTAAACAAAAAGAAAGAGATGACATTACCTATGAGAAAAAAGGAACAAGAAAAAACAGTACAGGTAAGATAAATGTGAGAAGAAATAATCGTATATTTCTCACCGGTGTAGCAGTGTCACCAAAATAGTAATGGCAGAGAGCTAGATTGAAAATAGAGGAAAATAAACGGAAGAGCTAAACAAATAACTGACCGATAATGCCTACAATGATTCTGATCGCTTCTACATTCACCATTTTTACGTTTAGCAGAGAATCAAAATGTGACGAATGTTTCCTTGATCGTTACACAAAACGAAAGAGGATTTTTTATATATTGTAACAGAGATGATATGAAGACTACTTGGGGTTTTGATGAGGTCTACATTGAAAACTTAGAATTATTTAAAGGGCCATTCTGAATTAGAAATTTATTTTTAGCCAATCCACAACAAAATGTGACACATATGGGTGTAAGTGACCTGCCTCAAAGTGTTCTATTGTTAGATGAGGTGCCTCGGCTGGGGAAGTAATATTGTTATCTGTTATATGGTTGTAAAATATGCGTACACTAGCACAAGATTGTTCACAGAGATGTAAAAGATAGAGAATACATGGTATTGGACAAGACAGCGATTTTGGGTGAAGCTCCTGATCTTTTTTGTTATAACAAATAGGCTTTTTATCACAAGTGGTCCCTGAGGTTGGCGAAATTATCGCTTTTCATCCTTAATGTTTTATTGTGACACTAATGGTCTATAAGGTTACCCTCCGCGCATCAAAATGGTACTACCGTCAACTTCCGTCAACTTTTTTGTTAAAATGCTGACGTAGTATATACATGGGCCACACATCCAATAATATAGAGCCATGTGGCTTTAAATAATATATTTTAAAAAAATTAAAATTTTTTACAAAAAAGAAGAAGATTAAAACTTAAATTTTTATTTTTATTTTAAAAATGAAGTTGTTTCTCGCCTCCTACCTCTCCCCTCCTTCCAACCTGCCAACCCTACTCCCTCAAATTCAAAAGATAAATCGTCCGTGTATGTAGAGAAACTCGCTTAATCACTTAACAACATGACTAGATTTTGGACAGCATGTCTAGATTTTGGGTGGGTAGAGCATTATCCCAAGTCAAAATTGTTTTTGTCTTTCCTTTTTGATCGTTGCATTTAACAATTTGCCTATTTATTTTGATAGCGTGGGTAATGAGACAAGATTAGGATAGGTTCACTGGACCGATTTCCTCTAATGTAACCAAAAAACCCTTTGATGTTCATTATTGATGTCTGTTTTATTTTTAATTTTTAAAAATTGTCTCAAGAATAATTCATCGCCATTTATTGAGAAATGTAAAAACAAAAAAAAACAAAAAACGAAAAAAACTATATCTTCCTTAAAAAAGAAGTTAAAGCATAAAAAGTTAGGAAAAAAAAATTCCTATGGGCCTTCTCTTCAGATTCAGACCAAAAAGAAAATATATGGGCCTTTGCCCTCTTTCGCAAGGGTAAATTTGTCTTTGCACGTCAAAAAATTGGGGAGCTAGGGTTTTTGTTTATGTCTCTATAAATAAGACTGCGAAAGCGCTCTTGTAGCATAGCACTCTGTTATTTTGTATGTATTTTGTTTCTCAGCCTCTCTTCGTCTCTCGCTCTCTGAGTTGATGTGTCTCTGTGTGTTTTATATTTGGGGCAGTGATGAAGAACTGAGGAAGTCATGCACCACTCTGATGATTTTAATCGATCTGTGCTGATAACCTTCTTCATACCCATTGATTCTGAGCCTCCTTTTTTATTCTTATTAATTTTCAGTTCCTGTTTTTTCAATTTCACTTGATTTTCTTTTCAAATTTCTGGTATTTATGCTTTATTTGAATCCAAAATTAAAAGGGTATTTTGAATTCATCCCATCTTTTGATTTGGGATTGAATATCAGAATTGGAGGGACCAAGTGATGGGATCTTTTGATCTAACCATGATGCGGACCGTACAGCTCTTTGCTAATGGGGATGAAAATTTGGTGTCTGATGGTTCCTTCTTTAACCCTTAATTTTATTTATTTTTAGTTTAATATTTTAGTTTCTATATGTAACCCATTTCAGGGAATTTATTTAGGGTTTCTTCCACTAAATTTTACAAAAAAAGGAAAAAAGAAAAACGCTTTTGCTAACACTCACACTCAACTGAAGTCAATTTAATTAGCAAATTGTTAGAATGTTGGGCCTAAAAATTTGCTTAATTTCAGTTGATTAATTCTCACCCCTATGAAATGAGGAATAGACTTTGCCTCAATGAAAACCCAAAAAAATAAAAGCTGGCAGAGACGGGGAAGGACTGTGAATCAATTGGTATATTATGTTATATGTTTAGTAACTAAAAATAAATACATTATTTTTCAGGCCGAGTTCTGGGATGGGATAACAATACCATCATCAGCCAGTCTCCGATAGAGTATTTGGAAAAATCGAGGATCCCTGTATCCATCCCCATTTACCCCCAGTCTACTCCTGTATCCATCCAAGTAATTTTTTTAAAAACGCAGTTTTGTGCCTCTGGTTGCTGTGAAAATGGGAACAAAGTTCAGTTTTGAACCTCTATTTGCTCTGAATTTGGTGGTTTTAAATAAAATACAGAAGAAAAACGAGAGGAGAGAACTCACGAAAGGAAGAAAAGAGATGGCATTCAATGCTCTCTAGAAGAGAAAAGGGTAAAAATGTGAAAATAAGAATTTAATGTATTCGAAAATTCTTGGAAATTCCAAAAGACAGTTGGAGGGCTCTAGATGGCGCCTCTGAATCTGATGGCTGTCGCTTTTTGGCTTGGGTGTTTCTTTGGGACTCAAAGAAGACTCTTGATTTTGAAATGACACTTTTAGCCCTTATTTTGATTGTCAAACTGACAGATTATCACGGTAGGACCCAATTACAACAACTTATCGAGTAAATTTGGAGAACTCTACATTTAAAATCCTAATCAATTACTACCATCTATTGTTTTCCATATATGTGTTCACTTTTTCTCTTTTTCTTCTATCTCCTTATTCCATGAATTTTGCAACAACTCTCTCTCTCTCTCTCTCTCTCTCTCTCTCTCTGCGTCTATACTATTTATAAAAAAAAAAATTTAAAAATCCCGTGGAAGAGTGGGTATGAATAAATTTTATCTTTTAACTTCTTTCTTCTTTTTCCTTATGCTAACTTACCTTACTTCCAAGCATATGAATAATCATAAAGTTCAGCCACTATATAATAATTTAATATATATTATTTTTATTCAATAATACGTAAAATTGTGTGTATAATATGTGAATTTTGTATGTATTGTTGACAATTATAATATGTGAATTTTGTACGTATTGTTGACACTTTTGTAAAAATACATGTATTAAACATGAAAAATGCGTACGCATGTGTATTGTACATTTTTCTTTTGTACGGAAAATGGAAGTGTTGTTGAAGAATACATATGTATGTGTATAACATGATTATTAAATGGCAATATATTATATTTAAAAGTATAGTTGCACGGCTATACTATTTATTATGAAAAAGAAAAAAGAAAATGAAAAAAAGAAGGCCCATGTGAAATTAATTAAACTAATTTGAATTAATAAATAAATTAAAAAAATAATTAATTCAAAACTAAATAATTCATTTAAATCTGAAATGCCCAAGTGCTCCAAGGCCCAAGCCATCTTCTTGATAATTAAATATTAATATTATATGTTCTATGCCCAATTTGAAATTGAAGCCCAATTGGCTTCTACTTGGGCTAACTTCTAATTACCTAGTGTGGGCCAACTTCCTATTACCCAATGTATTTTAATAGTATAACCGTGCGGCTATACTATTTAACAAAGAAATAGTCTATTGTATGATTATAAAAGGGTAAGGGATGGTAAACAACTTGAGCAACCGAGGAAGTAGAAACACATCTTCTGCTTGCAATTCTATTCAAGAATGGATGACCAAGTAATTTGTAAACAAACTTCGCATAACTGAAAACATGAAGAAAAAAAATTCATCCACCTTTCAAAATCAATCACATAACATAACACTAATAAGGTTAGTTATGACAAAACATTCATGCATCCATCAAAATAAAAAAACAAACTCAACTCCAAATATGAATATAGTCAAAAACCTTAAGAAACCTATAAGCCTCAATTCATTCTTTCCTCAAGTCAAAATTCATTGCTTTTTTTTTCGACCATGGAGTTTTGGGTGCGAGCAACGACTCGAACAAATGTCTCAACATGCTTTTGATATCAAGAAAATCATCATTTTTCGATTTATCTTAATATGTAACATCTATTCCCTCTAATAAATCACCAAAGTTAATGATCTTCAAACCCCTATTGCTCATTACATAATTTTTCTTCTTATTTAAGCTACCATGTAAGAATCCTTTGTCATAAACGCGAGTCACAGTATTAATCAATTGACTACAATATATACAAGACACATAAATTAGATAACATAAACATAACATAACAAAAACTTCTGACAAAGTTCAAAAATTACCTTATCGTTTCTATCTAATAAAGATGACGATAGTCTCTTACATTCTTAACAAGTTGTTTGCTACTTTCAGTGTAAGAATAACCATTATCACGCTTAACTCTTCTAACCCAATCATATAAAGACTCGTCATAGTTGTCATAACAAACCGTTCATACATCCTTCACCAACTCTTCATCACAAGGTAAACTCTCAAAATGCTTCTGCTTACAAAACACATATAATCATGGGCACAAAATCTCCTCATCAGATATTCTTGAAAATGTTTAAAAGCACTTCTAGCTGTCTCCTCCTTATCCATCTTAACAAACTTAACATGTACGATTTCATCATCTTTCTCGTAATATAAACCAGCCTTGTATGTCTTGTCTTTACTATTATTCCTTATTACGAAATTAAGTTTATAAATGCATACTCAGGCGCCAAAAATCTCAATAACAGAATTATTATTCTCGTGTTCACTTTTGATGTACTCAAAAAAACTTTGTTAGCTTTTTTGGGATGTTAGATATTCATAAGAAATGAGATAATTAATTGTCTAATACTTAAAACAAATATGATTACAAATACACAAAGGCACAGTCTCTTTCGAAAAATCCTTGTTTTCGGAACTAATTCGGGAAGTAAAGTTGGAGGGGAAGTTAATCACGCTGTTTACAAAATATATGTGTTTTTAATATGCTCTTGAAAGACGCATTAAAGAAGATCAATTGGATGTCAGGGATGCATATAAGATTTTGTGTGAAGCAAAAAACCACGAAAGGGCTAGGAGGATCACATGTGCAGAATTGCTGGAAGGCTCCAGCGTAGGCAAGGGAACAAGTTCCAAGCTGAAACATCCGAAGGACCAAGGGATAGTGGCGCGAAGGGGAAGATGCCATCCTTTGAACCAGCATACATACCCGTATCCTTTCTCCATCAGATCTGGCCATGGAAAGAAGAGGAAAGGGGATAAAAGAGATATATGAAAATAGACATTCTTCAGAGGCAGTAGCAAGAAAGGGGGCCTTGAGCTCCCAAAATCCCTGATTTTATGCAAAGGAGCAGAGTAAATTTCACCACAAGAAGATGATTGAAAGGATGAGGAGAGAAAGGAAGGGAAAAGTTTGGCAAAATAGGAGGGAAGTCATTAGGGTTTCTTGGAAACAGATGACTTCCAGCGGCTATAAATAGGGCCTCTTCCACCCAACGAGAATGATCTACAATCAGAGAGCAAGCTTCCTCTCTTACTTCAAAACCCAGCAATTTTCGGGCTTAGTTTATCTCCTCCCTCTGCTTTCTCCTTTGTCATGCTATTCTGACATTTGACAGAGTCACTATCGAGCCGTCCATATAACGAACCGTCCATATATCATTTACCAATTCTTCATCACATGGTAAACCCACAAAACGCTTCTGCTTACAAAACACATAAAACCACGGGCACAAAATCTCCTTATCAGATATTCTTGAAGAATGTTTAAAAGCACTTATAGCTGTCTCCGCCTTATCCACATTAACAAACTTAACATGTACGATTTCACCATCTTTCTCGTAATATAAACTAGCCTTGTATGCCTTGTCTTTACTATTATTTCTCACTACGAAGTTAAATTTAAAAATGCATACTCAGGCGCCAAAAACCTCAATAACGGAATTATTATTCTCGTGTTCACCTTTGATGTACTCAAAAAAACTCTGTTAGCTTTTGTGGATTGTTAGATATTCATAAGAAATGAAATGATTAATTGTCTAATACTTAGAACAAAGATGATTACAAATCTACAAAGGCACAATCTCTTTCGAAAAATCCTTGTTTTCGGAAATAATTCGGGAAGTAAAGTTTTCGAAAAATCCTTGTTTTCGGAAATAATTCGGGAAATAAAGTTGGAGGGGAAGTTAATCACACTGTTTATAAAAGATGTGAGTTTTTTATCAGCTCTTGAAAGACGTATTAAAGAAGATCAATTGGATGTCAGGGATGCATATAAGATTTTGTGTGAATATGTCAAATGAGGAGTTTAAACATGTTATCATTTTTAGTCTATTATATGATTATAAGAGGGTGATAGATAACAAACAACTAGAGCTGTTAGTGTTTGTTTTTCCTCATTGGATTTCAACAATATAGATAAATAATAAATGGTTTCTTCTAATTAAGAGAAAAAAAAAACCGAGGAAGTAGAAATATATCTTCTGCTTGTAATTCACTCCAACTTATGCTTCGAACTTTAGAGGGAAAGATGGAGTTGTGGCTGTTGCTAGCCGGATTAACTCTCGAGTTCAATGGGTTTGACAGAAGTGCTGAACCTAGTTACCTTGAATTATGTAAGAACTGGGACACAGAATATCTTGACATTAAGCCTCCAAATTGGCATATCATATTGTCAGCTTCTCGTTCCTTATTTGGCATAGTGAATCATGCACGTCCGATCAAGCTGTTAGTAAAGGGCCGAAATCAAGCTGAGCACAACATTATTGTAAGATTATGACTTTATATAATTTTGGGTAAAATATTAATGATCATGTGTTTCAGGTTAATGGAGAAGTTGCATATATCACAATCTTATCTAAAGCATGGCCAGAATATCTATCCATGCTGCTTTTTGTCGTAATGAAGCACTATAATTCAAAAATTAGCAAAAAGTGGAGCAACATATTATGCTCAAGTGTGAGTGCGAAAAATTGAAATTGTTTTTATTGTTTAATAATTGCGTTTTTATTTGAATTTGATTGAAAAAGTTAAATTGAGATTGGTTTTCTGTTTTGTAGGTCCAAGTGAAAACTAATCGCATTTGGAGACAAAACAATATGGAGGCCAGTCCAAACTACAGTTCTTTTCCTTTTCTAAGTTCCAGGTTGGTTAGTTCATTATTGATTAACACCTGTAGGCAGTAAATCAAACATGTTTTAGTGATCACCAAGTTTTATCACACATGAATTTCCTGTATGAATGATCTTCTCATTAGATATTCTTGAAGAATGTTTAAAAGCACTTATAGCTGCCTCCTCCTTATCCACCTTAACAAACTTAACTTGTACGATTTCACCATCTTTCTCGTAATATAAACTAGCCTTGTATGCCTTGTCTTTACTATTATTCCTCACTACGAAGTTAAATTTATAAATGCATACTCAGGCGCCAAAAACCTCAATAACAAAATTATTATTCTCGTGCTCACCTTTGATATACTCAAAAAAACTCTGTTAGCTTTTGTGGATTGTTAGATATTTATAATAAATGAGATGATTAATTGTCTAATACTTAGAACAAAGATGATTACAAATCTACAAAGGCACAGTCTCTTTCGAAAAATCCTTGTTTTCGGAAATAATTCGGAAAGTAAAGTTGGAGGGGAAGTTAATCACGCTGTTTACAAAAGATATGAGTTTTTTATAGGCTCTAGAAAGACGCATTAAAGAAGATCAATTGGATATCAAGGATGCATATAAGATTTTGTGTGAATATGTCAAATGAGGAGTTTAAACATGTTATCATTTTTAGTCTATTATATGATTATAAGAGGGTGATGGATAACAAACAACTAGAGCTGTTAGTGTTTGTTTTTCCTCATTGGATTTCAACAACATAGATAAATAATAAATGGTTTCTTCTAATTAAGAGAAAAGAAACCGAGGAAGTAGAAACATATCTTCTGCTTGCAATTCACTCCAACCTATGCTTTGAACTCTTCAAAACTGGATGGCCAAGTAATTTGGAAACAAACTTCGCATAACTGAAAACATAAAGAAAAAAACTTCATCCATCTTTCAAAATCAATCACATAACATAATACTAATAAGGTTAGTCATGACAAAACATTCATGCATCCATCGAAATAAAAAAACAAAGTCACCTCCAAATATGAATATAGTAAAAAAACTTAAGAAACCTATAAGCCTCAATCCATTCTTTCCTCAAGTCAAAATTCATTGCTTTTTTCTTCGACCATGGAGTTTTGGGTGTGAGCAACGACTTAAACAAATGTCCTAACATGCTTTTGATGTCAAGAAAATCATCATTTTTCGACTTATCTTAATATGTAACATCTATTCCCTCCAATGAACCACCGAAGTTAATGATTTTCAAACCCTTCTCGCCCATTACTTAATTTTTCTTTTTGTTTAAGCTACCATGTAAGAATCCTTTGCCATAAATGCCAGTCACAGTATTAATCAATTGACTATAATATATACAAAACATATAAATTAGATAACATAAACTTACCGAAACAAAAAATCTTGACAAAGTTCAAAAAATTACCTTATCGTTTCTATCCAATAAGGACGAAGATAGTATCTACCATTCTTAATAAGTTGTTTGCTACTTTCAGTATAAGAAGAACCCTTATCACCCACCACTCTTCTAACACAATCATATAAAGACTCGTCATAGTTGTCATAACAAACAGTCTATACATCATTCACCAACTCTTAATCATAAGGTAAACCCTCAAAAGGCTTGTGCTTATAAAACCCATAAAACCACGGGCACAAAATCTCTTCATCAGATATTCTTGAAGAATGTTTAAAAGCATTTTTAGCTGTCTCCTTCCTTATCTACCTTAACAAACTTAACATGTACGATTTCACCATCTTTCTCGTAATATAAACCAGCCTTGTATGCCTTGTCTTTACTATTATTCATCACTACGAAGTTAAATTTATAAATGCATACTCAGGTGCTAAAAATCTCAATAACCGAATTATTAGTCTCGTGTTCACCTTTGATGTACTCAAAAAAACTCTATTAGCTTTTGTGGGATGTTAGATATTTATAAGAAATGAGATGATTAATTGTCTAATACTTAGAACAAAGATGATTACAAATCTACAAAGGCACAGTCTCTTTCGAAAAATCCTTATTTTCGGAACTAATTCGGGAAGTAAAGTTGGAGGGGAATTTTATCACGCTGTTTACAAAATATATGTGTTTTTAATCGGCTCTTGAAAGACGCATTAAAAAAGATTAATTGGATGCCAAAAATGCATATAAGATTTTGTGTAAGTATTATAAATGAAGAGTTTAAACATGATATCCTTTTTAGTCTATTATATGATTATAAGAGGGTAATGAATGACAAACAACTATAGCTGTTAGTGTTTCTTTTTCCCCATTGGATTTCAACAACACAGATAAATGATAAATGGTTTCTTCAGATTAAGGGAAAAGAAACCGAGGAAGTAGAAACATATCTTCTGCTTGAAATTCTCTTCAGTAATGGATGACCAAGCAATTTTGAAACAAACTTCACATAATTGAAAACATGAAGAAAAAGAATTCATCCACCTTTCAAAATCAATCACATAACATGACACTAATAAGATTAATCATGACAAAACATTCATGCATCCATCAAAACAAAAAAGCAAACTCACCTCCAAAAATGAATATAGTAAAAAAAACTTAAGAAACCTATAAGCTTCAATCCATTCTTTTCTAAGGTCAAAGTTCATTGCTTTTTTTCTTCAACCATGGAGTTTTGGATGTGAGCAACGACTCGAACAAATGTCCCAACATGCTTTTAATGTCAAGAAAATCATCATTTTTCGACTTATCTTAATATGTAATATCTATTCCATCCAGTGAACCACCGAAGTTAATGATCTTCAAACCTTTCTTGCCCATTACATAATTTTTCTTCTTCTTTAAGCTACCATGTAAGAATCCTTTGCTATAAACGCGAGTCACAGTATTAATTAATTGACTACAATATATACAAAACACATAAATTAGATAACATAAACATAATAAAACAAAAACTCTTGACAAAATTCAAAAAATTACCTTATCGTTTCTATCCAATAAGGATGAAGACAGTCTCTTGCATTCTTAATATGTTGTTTGCTACTTTCAGTATAAGAATAACCATTATCACCTTCCACTTTTCTAACCCAATGATATAAAGACTTATCGTAGTGGTCATAACAAACCGTCCATACATCCTCCACCAACTCTTCATCACAAGGTAAACTCTCAAATGGATTCTACTTACAAAACAAATAAAACCACGGGCACAAAATTTCCTCATCAGATATTCTTGAAGAATGTTTAAAAGCACTTCTAGTTGTCTCCTCCTTATCCACCTTAACAAACTTAACATGCATGATTTCACCATTTTTCTCGTAATGAAAACCACCGTATGCCTTGTCTTTACTATTATTCATCACTGCGGAAGTTAAATTTATAAAAGCATACTCAGACGCCAAAAACCTCAATAACGGAATTATTATTCTCGTGTTCACCTTCGATGTACTCAAAAAAACTCTAATAGCTTTTGTGGAACGTTTGATATTCATAAGAAATGAGATGATTAATTGTCTAATACTTAGAACAAAGATGATTACATATCCTCAAAGGCACAATCTCTAGTAAAAAATCCTTGTTTCCTGAACTGATTCGTGAAGTACAATTGGAGGGGAAGTTAATCACGTTGTTTACAAAAGATATGTGTTTTTAATTGGCTTTTGAAAGACATATGAAAGAAGATCAATTGGATGCCAGAGATGCATATAAGATTCTGTGTGAATATTTCAAATGAGGAGTTTAAACATGATATCCTTTTTAGTCTATTGTATGATTATAAGAGGGTGATGGATGACAAACAACTAGAGCTATTAGTGTTTATTTTTCCCCATTGGATTTCAACAACACAGTTAAATGATAAATGTTTTCTTTGATAAAGAGAAAAGAAACCGAGGAAGTAGAAACACATCTTCTGCTTGCAGTTCGTTCAATACATCCTCCACAATCACATAGTTGTGATTGAGTCTATGATTTCCTATTTGCTCTTTGAAGAAAATTTGTGAAGAATGTTGGGAATTACCTTCATTGCTATGTTGAGCTCTACAATGATTGTTTTGAAGAAGAAGTTGGATATCCTTGCAATCATCAATTTCACAAGACCTGCATTGAGGAGAGCGACAATGTTCCCTGTCCTCTTTGTGAAGACACACACATGAACATCAAGAAGTAGAAGAAGTACAATTAAGAAGACATGAATAAAGATGTACTTGCCAGAAACCAAGGTTGTAGTTATGTTTACCACTTTTGAGAAGAAGACGACTTTGTAATTGGTATTTGTGAAAGTAATCTAGTCCCTCTACAAATGTAAAGTTACTTTTCTAAAACATTGATAGGAATTTTGAATTCTTCAATATCTCATAATACAAATTTTCTTTTTCTTTATATATTGAAATTTTCGATGTTCATATAAAACGAGTTGATTAATTGTCCAATACTTAGAACAAAGATAATTACATATATACAAATTTTCTTTATCTTAGGAAATTTTTAATGTTCATACGAAACGAGATGACTAATTGTCCAATACTTAGAATAGAGATTATTACATATCTACTAATACATAATCTCGGATGAAAAATCCTTATTTCATTCTTGTCTATTTGCATGAACAAATAACAAGTCACATATCATGTAGTACCTACAAAAAACCTCCAAAATATCCTAACATGTATTTGATGACAAAAAAGTCGTTCCTTTTCAACGTCTTGCTTCATATCAACTAGTACCTTCAAAGAACCCCCAAAGTTAATAATCTTCAAACCCTGCTCACCAAGGACATAGTTTTCCCTCATCTTCAAGCCACTATGATAGAATCTTTTTTATGAATGTGAATTCTTTAACATATCATAATAGGAATTTTCTTTATATTGGGAAATTTTCGATATTCATAAGCAACGAGATAATTAATTGTCTAATACTTAGAACAAAGATGATTACATATCAACTAAGGCACAATCTCTGATGAAAAATCCTTGTTGCCGGAAGTGATTCATGAAGTAGAGTGGGGGCGTAAGTTAGTCAAGGTGTTTACAAAATATACGTGTTTTGAATCGACTGTTGAAAGACGCATTGAAGAAGATCAATTAGATACTAAGCTTGTGTATAGGATTAGGGAACTACTGAATTGGTTTCAAAGATTTTGAGGAAGAAGAAGGTGACTTTGTATTTGTGAAAGTAATATAGTCCCTTTACAAACGTAGTGTTATTTTTGTGAAACATTGATACAAGTTGTGAGTTCTTAAACATCTCATAATACAAATTTTCTTTATATTAGAAAATTTTCGATGTACATTCGAAACAAGATGATTAATTATCCAATAGTTAGAACAAAGATGATTACATATTACTCATGCATAATCTTGGATGAAAAATCCTTATTTCATTCTTGTCTATCCACATAAACAAATAACAAATCACATGTTATCTAGTACCTTCAAAGGTGTGGACAAATAACAAATCACATGTTATCTAGTACCTTCAAAGAACCCCTGAAGTGTCCTAACATAACAAAAGAATGTGATAAATAAAAATAGTTTTAAAATTTAATTTATAGTACATGAATATGTAAAACTATAAAAATGCGCATATAATATATAAGGATGGCCCTACTCCACAAATTGGCAAACTAAGCTTTCAAGCTCTTGTAGACGGTTTTAGTAAAATTAAGCGACACAAATATAGATATATAGACTATATTTCTTAAAAATGTCTAATTTGGATAATTCTTCGTAGAGATGATTCTTGAATAGATACCCAAAAGAGCTATTTACACTAACACCCATTAAGGTTCTTGGTGTCTTCACAAAACCCCTTGAGGTGTCGGAAATTACACTAACACCCCATAAGATTTCACATTTTCACAAAACTCCTCCAATTGTTATTAAAAGAAACTTAGCGACACAATGTTTCAAGAGTACTATTTAGCAAACACAAAAGGTCAAAAAAAACACAGTATCGCCGCGTCGCTATATTCTTGAAATATATTATATTCAATAGTATAGCCGTGCGGCTATACTATTTCATGGCTATACTATTTATTAAAGAAAATTTTAAAAAATCCCCTGCAAGAGTGGGTATGAATCAATTTTGTCTTTTAACTTCTTTCTTCTTTTTCCTTAGGCAAATTTACCTTACTACCAAGCATATGAATGATCAAAAAGTTCGGCCACAATATAATATTTTAATATATATTATTTTTATTCAATAATACGTAAAATTGTGTGTATAATACGTGAATTTTGTGCGTATTGTTGACAATTTTGTAAAAACACGTGTATTAAACATGAAAAATGCGTATGCACGTGTATTGTACATTTTCTTTGTGTACGGAAAGTGGAAGTGCTGTTGAAAAATACGTATGTATGTGTATAACACGATTATTAAATGGCAATATATTATATTTAAAAGTATCGTTGCACCGCTATACTATTTATTATTTAAAAGAAAAAAGAAAAAGAAAAAAAGAAGGCCCCCGTGTGAAATTAATTAACTAATATGAATTAATAAATAAATTAAATTTTTTTATTAATTCAGAACTAAATAATTAATTTAAATCACTGCCCCAAGCCCCAAGGTCATCTTCTTGATAATTAAATATTCTATTCCCAATTTAATTTGAAGCCTAATTGGCTTCTACTTAGCCCAACTTCCAATTACCCAATGTATGATAATAGTATAGCCGGTTTATCAAAGAAATTTAAAAAAACTACAGTATCGCCGCGCGACTATATGCTTGAAATGTGTTAAGTTTAAAACGTATAGCTGTTCATCTATACCCATGAAATATATTATATTCAACTGTATAGCCGCCCAGCTATACGATTTATTAAAGAAAATTTTAAAAAATCCCCTGCAAGAGTGGGTATGAATCAATTTTTTCTTTTAACTTCTTTCTCCTTTTTCCTTATGCTAACTTACCTTACTACCAAGCATATGAATGATCATAAAGTTCGGCCACTATATAATATTTTAATATATATATATATATATATTATTTTTATTCAATAATACGTAAAATTGTGTGTATAATACGTAAATTTTGTGCGTATTGTTGACAATTTTGTAAAAACACGTGTATTAAACATGAAAAATGCGTACGCATGTGTATTGTACATTTTCCTTTTGTATGGAAAATGGAAGTGTTGTTGAAAAATACATATGTATGTGTATACCACGATTATTAAATGGCAATATATAATTTTTAAAAGTATAGCTGCCCAGCTATACTATTTATTAATGAAAAGAAAAATAGAAGGCCCCCGTGTGAAATTAATTAAACTAATCTGAATTAATAAATAAATAATTTTTTTTTATTAATTCGGAACTAAATAATTAATTTAAATATGAAATGCCCAAGTGCCCCAAGGCCCAAGGCCATCTTCTTTATTATTAATTGTTCTATTCCGAAGTTGAATGTGAAGCCCAATCGGCTTCTACTTGGCCCAACTTTCAATTACCCGGTGTGGGCCAACTTTCAATTACCCAATGTATGTTAATAGTATAGCCGGTCGGCTATACTATTTATCTAAGAAATTTTAAAAAACAATAGTATAGCCGCGCGGCTATACGCTTGAAATGTGTTATGTTTAAAGATTATAGCAGCGCGGCTATACCCATGAAATATGTTATATTTAACAGTATAGCCGCCCGGCTATACGATTTATTAAAGAAAATTTTAAAAAATCCCCTGCAAGAGTGGGTATGAATCAGTTTTGTCGTTTAACTTCTTTCTCCTTTTTCCTTAGGCTAACTTACCTTACTACTAAGCATATGAATGATCATAAAGTTCGGCCACTATATAATATTTTAATATATATATTATTTTTATTCAATAGTACGTCAAATTGTGTGTATAATAGGTGAATTTTGTGCGTATTGTTGACAATTTTGTAAAAACACGTGTATTAAACAAGAAAAATGCAAATGCACGTGTATTGTACGTTTTCCATGTGCACGGAAAATGGAAGTGTTGTTGAAAAATACGTATGTATGTGTATAACACGATTAATATATTATATTTAACAGAATAGTTGCACGGCTATACTATTTATTATTGAAAAGAAAAAAAGAAGGCCCCCGTGTGAAATTAATTAAACTAATCTGAATTAATAAAAATAAATTAAAAAAATTTATTAATTCGGAACTAAATAATTAATTTAAATCTGAAATGCCCAAGAGCCCCAAGGCCCAACACCATCTTCTTGTTAATTAAATGTTCTATTCCGAAATTGAATGTGAAGCCCAATTGGCTTCTACTTGGCCCAACTTCCAATTACCCAACGTACGTTAATAGTATCGGTTGGCTATACTATTTATCAAAGAAATCAAGGCGCCATCTTCTTGATAATTAAATATTTTATTCCCAACTTGAATTTGAAGCCCAATTGGCTTCTACTTAGCCCAACTTCTAACTACCTAATACGGCGACACCACACTCATAATGTTTTCAGTTTTTCTTCTTTATACAATGTGGGACAAAAGTCCTTGAATTTCATTCAAACTTCCAACAACAACAACGGAGAAATAAGTCCTCGAGAGAGAAGGGAAATAAATTAAGCAACTCGTAGGAGGTCCAACAATTATTCTTGGCTCCTGTGGTAGAGTGAAACATTGTATATAAACGCGACGTCTTTCACCTCTATTTGTGCTGGCGACAGCAGGTCTAGCCAAGTCCGTGGAACTCGAAGCCTCATCACTATTGATCACCACCACATTCAACATGTTATTTGCTAGATGAAGGCAAAACAAAAGAAGTTATTTGCCAGATGAAAGCCGAAAAAAAGTTGTTATTTGCTAGACATCTCCATGTAGTGACAAGTAACAACAATTTGATTTGTCATGGTTCTTTGAAAAATATTATCCTAAAAGAGAAACAAAATCTACAGCAGCAGACAAATTTGATTTGTTCAATGGTTCTTCCGAAACTATAGACGTGTAAACTTAAGGTTCTTCCGAAAGATAATGAAGATGTATTAGTTGTTTAAGGAAACAAGAAGTCAATGATCATTACTAGACGTATTAAAGTAATTAGGTTGAATAATATGCAGCAGCTAGTGAGATTTGAAGGGCGAATGCAACTCGTTTAATTAATCGTGTTGTCTGATTCAACATTACTCTATATAAGGTCCTATTCAGGTTTATTTATATATATATCACGGACTATTTAACTACGCTGAATTTTCTTTATCTATATACATGAAGGCAGGCAGTATATATTATTTATAAAATAAATTTTTACTTAATCATGATACATCAAAAATCATAAAAGAATAGCCATATAATTGTACAATTTATTCATACAATACATAATTAAAAATGAATTATTATTATTTTTTCGAATAATGCTCGTTAAATGTGATTATCTTGTCGAAATTCAAATACGATTACTCATTTTTCACATTAATTTATTATTCGTATTAGATTGCAAGTTGTGTTATAGTACTGTTTTGTGTGAAGGAATGATCAACCCACCTAACCTTATTAAGAGAAAAGACAGTGTGTGTGATTTTGACATTTAACAACTCCTTAGGATGAGATATATGTGGATATCTTCATCAGGATGAGATACGTAATGGATATATGCAGACTCAGGCGCACGTACCATCTGTAATTATGTCATTGATGACTTCTGTGGTGCGACTATTCATGCCGTTCTACAAATGATTAATTCTAATTTTTATTTTTATAGATATCATTACTTTTTGCCTATATAATCAAAACCCCTGTTAAGAAAACTGACAAGCGAAAACATATTATCTACTGGTCTTGTTTTGTTTATAACATATAGCATGGCATCCTCAGGTGCTGAAGGAGGAGACAAGTACCGTTCTTATTTGAGCGGAGAAGGAGAAAAGAACACCAAGTGGAAGTTTGGTGCCCCTCCTAGCTATGATGTTGTAAACAAGCTCTTCGAAGAAGGCAGAACCAAGGTCTCTCTCTCTCTCTCTCTCTCTCTCTCTCTCTCTCTCTCTCTCTCTCTCTCTCTCTCTCTACTAGCTAATATCTATTACATTTTTGTGCTGTTTTTATTTTTGTCGTTTTATATGTATAATTTTCTTTGTTGGGTTATAATTGTATGTGTCGACCTGATATTTTCATAGCCATATAATATATATATATTGGTGTGAAATTAATTCTGGATGGAACTATGTACATGTCAGATATGGCCACCTGGGTCACTAGAAGATGAGGTACAGAACCTTGTAAAGACATGGGAGATGGAGCTTTTCCATAAGGCCAACCTTGATGACTTCAAGACACTTGATCCCAATAACTACACTTTCAGTCTAAATGGTAATAATTAATATCTAGTGATATTTAATTAGTACTAATTAATTAATTAAGCATTGAAATAATCAATCATTAATCAACAAATATCAGGAAGGAAAGGTATTACCCTGGAAGAAATAGGCAAACTTGGAGGGGGCTACAACCCTTTGCTTCAGACCTCACTGCCTGAGAATCTGAGAGGATATAATCCTGATAAGGAAACAGCAGAGTCATCCCATAAGGCTTTCACAACAACATTCCCTCGTGGGTTTGCCTTGGAGGTCCTTCAAGTCTATTCTGGGCCACCAGAGATTGTGTACAAATTCAGGCACTGGGGTTACATGGAGGGGCCTTTCCAGGGCCACGCCCCAACTGGAGAATTGGTTGAAGTCTATGGAATGTCCATTTATACGGTACCTTCTATCTAACCCTTCTCGGTCTCTCTAAGTAGTTAAAAGCTCGTTCGGTTTGGATCTTTAGATGTTCGACTGTGTTTATGTACACATTTTATAATTTGAGTGGATTTGTGACACTATATCGGACTGCCACATAATTTTAGTGCAAATCCGAAAAAATATCAATTTTGGTATCAACAATCTTATCTTTGTCCATTTCTTTTAATTAATTAATTAATTAATTGATCAATTGTTTTCCCCAAGTTTATGTATTACTACTTCCTTTTCGGTAAGTTGTAACCCTCCACGTTATCCTCTATGTGGCCCAAACAGGTGGATGAGAACAACAAAATTGTGAAGGTGGAGTTCTTTTACGACCCTGGACAACTGCTTGGAGGTCTTTTGAAGGGTGAAAAATTGGGTACTTCTTCTCAAGAGACAGCCTCAAGCTGCCCTGTACTTAAGAGTACAGGGTAGTTCATAAAACTACTTCCTAAAACTTAATTGTACACTTCTTATACACAGGCATGAATTGTATTAGTGTCATGAAATTCCCGTAGATTGGCTCTTTCTTATATGAACTGATGTTGAATTGAATGGCGAAAAATGTTATCAATTGCGATATATAAACCTCTCGAACGATTATTAGCACTCTAAAATAATCATTTCCTAATATTCATTTTTTTTTTAATTTTCATTAAAAAATAGTACATGATAATTATTTTTACGTGTTAATAACAAGTACATGTATATGTACATATATAGGCCAGAAAAGAGAAGAATAAATTGTTTCGTGTTAGAAGACTAGGACAAAAGAAGACCAAAATTAAACAGTGTCTGCCACGGTGCCACCTCTAATAACATAACCAATACAGAAAGGCCACGTGGATGATAATAGTAGAGCTTTCCTTTCCTAAGGCCATCTCCAACCCAACCAGGTGAAACCCAAAATTTGGGTTTTTTATCCCGAAAATGTCTCCAACCCTTGTATAGGAGTAGGTTAAAATTTCCACAGATTGGTTTTTGGGGTCAAATAGCAGTCTCTGTTTCAGTCGATAATTTAGTGGAGCCCACGCCAATGTATGATGCAGCCCGTGTGAGCAAGGGGCCCGCGTTGTCAGGACACATGGCGCATTGGGATGAAGGGTTGTAGGAATCCAACAGGTTCCTTCAAACTACTTTTTCTTTTTCTTTTCCAATTTAACAATTGTCCCTGGACTAAGATCAAACTTTACTTTTCGTCCCTTATATTGCTAAATTGTTATGGTGGTACTTTAATTATGCCTTCACTTTCAGAAATCGTCCTTTTCGTAATCTTAGTCAACTTTTCCGTTAAAAATGAGGGCATATTTGTCTTTTTTTGTGCTGGATTGAAAAGAGACGCCACTAACTAATTTTTTTTTTTCTCATTCCTTTTTTGCTTGCATTCTTTCTAAGACCCTTTTTAAAAAAAAATTATTTTTATTTTTAAATTTTGTTGTTTGGTTTTGTTGGAGGATTTGGGGGCTGATGTGTATGTGGGGGAGAGAAATCAGGGTGTGGGGTCTGATGTGTGTTATCGGGCGGGAGGGGGAGAAGAACAAATCTGTGCATGGGGGAGGAGAGATCCGATATTCATATTTGAACATTAATATTGTCCCTAGTCCCATTGATTTTGTTGGGTCAATTAAATCTTGTGAGGAAAATGGGTCCAATTAATCCTCCAGCTCTAGGCATGAAAATGACGACCAGTTTTAAACAAAGGGAATGATGCTTTGATTACTCAAATCTTAAAAAATAATATATGAATTGAGTGTTGGGTGGGGGGAAGAAATGGGAGGGGGAAGAAATTTCCCCTAGGAAGAAATCGGGGTGTTGTGGGGGAAGAAATTTCCCCTGGGAAGAATGGGGAAAGAAGAAATTTGGGGTGGGGGGGGTGGGGAGGGGAGGAAAGAAATTTCCCAAATCAAGGAGGAGAGTTAGCATAAGACGGATCAACCTATCAATCAAATGATATCTTTGTGATCTTTTCGTTTCAACTAATCCCCAACATAATTCAGAGAGACTAGACACTTTTTGAAGTACAGGATGATAAGGTACATCTGCTTCGTAAAGTTTCAGCTCGCATTGATAGGCTTTTTAGTACCTGCGCAAACAGGGTTAAAACTCCTACAAAACTTGCAAGAATGACAAGGTTATTGTAGTATAAATGATTCTCACAAGGTCGTTCTCCGCAGGGATTATTAAATAACTCGTAGCAACCAAATTCTAATTAATTATTGTAAAAGAGAAAGTTGAGATGTTTGATTTTAAGACCTTAACTTAAACGAATTTAACTAATAAAAATAAAGCAATATGCAAACTTAAAGCTAAGGGCAAGAGAAACAGTTGTGTTTTTAGAAATCAAATTAAGAAAGCACTAGGGATCCGCCGTCATCTTAACAATTCTATATAATTCTCCCAATTACTTATGATCTATACATGCATATTTCGAAGGTTAGGTATTCCTAATATATGCCTACTTGGACCCCCAACATAGAGCGTATATCACACATGCAATCCGTCTGTGGTATTAAGATCAAATCTAAACATACATGACTCATTAAGTTCTGTGAAACCTTTTGAAAAACCATGCAACCCTTAAGACGTGGTATTCATCCTAAGTGAACTTGCACATATTAATCACAAGAAGCCTTCGTCAATTTCAGGGACCGACCTCCGACCAAAATTGCATCAAGTTACTTTTCTAAACATCCTAATGGTGATCAAGCATCAAGACACTTAGATAGTTTAACCCAGTGATGAATAATTCGAAAACCTGCATGCATATAATCATAAGCAAATTGGACAAAAAACTACATATTCTTGCTAAGGCTCGTGGCCTCACCCTAGCAAAAGAGAGTTAGTTACGCATGTTCATAATAAAAATAATCAAGTTCTTCATTAAAATAATAAAAGATCGAAAACACCTTGAAGTAGAAGTTCTTCAAAAACCCTAGCAAAGTCGCGTTCAAAAGCCAAAAGAGAAGTCCTAAAATTTGCTGTGAAAAATAACTTGAATACCTTCTAAAACCTAGCTCCACAAGGAAACTAAATAAAATAAAATAATGACATGACATAAAATCCAAATTGGACTAGGATAATCTGTCCATAATCTGCCCCAACCACGTTTTGGCCTCAAATCTGCTCCAAATCCGGCCCAAGACAGCTCGTTTTAAAGATAAAAACGTTCCGAACACTTCTCCAGAAGGCCACGAACCCATCTGAGGTCATCTTGGGCTCCAAAACGCAATAAAAGCCCAAAACGTCACTTTTCCAACACCGCGCACTGCTCCTTTATTTTATCGTCAGAAAATAACCGCTTGGTAGAAAAGTCTGAAATTTTGATACGATCCAGCCAAGTGACTCACGAACGTCCTCCAATTGGAATTACTCCAAAATTCGTCCATTTGACTATGTTTTGCTCTAGAGGAAGTCGAAAGTCCTATATTGAAAATATAATTCAAAGTATCAAAATTCTTCCAAAATATTAACCAAAATATATTAAGAATGGGGCTAAATATATAATATAAAATATGCCCATCAAAATACCCCCAAACTTAGCTTTTTGCTTGTCCTCAAGCAAAACAAATCTAGAAAATAAAAACTAACAAACCAAAAACTTTAAATAAAACCTAGCTAAACAAAATTTCCATTCAAGTTGCAATCCATAGAAAATGCTAAAAAACAGAACATCTTTTCAAAAGTTCGAACCAATCCCACCACAGAGTCTAAGCTACTTAGAATCAATTAGAAAAGAATTCACAAACTTCCTTCAGTGTAAAGTGAGCCATCATAGTTAAGGAGACTCGACTAAACCCTTACCTCTCATCCCTTTTATTCATACTTCACACACTTACTTCTCACTTTTTCTTTTTTTTTTTCCCTTTTTTTGTTTCTCTTTTTTTTTTTTTTTTTTTTTGGGTAACAGTGGTGGTCGTGCAATGTCGGATCACTTAAGCTTTCGATCCAACCCATGTAGCGAGCTTTAGGTCAATGACTCCCAAACCACTAGGGCTTTAGGGCATTAGGTGTAGAACACCTCTAAGGACTTATTAACTCGAGCTGAAAAGGCTACGAAACCAAGTAACCACCCTGCCTCATGCCAAAACTCTACCATTGGACTCGAGAATCACTGCTGATTAGGCAGGACTGGCCCGGTTATTAGGCAAAGCCTCGGGTGAGGCAATTATTACTTTAAAACACATACTAATTTTATTTTATATAGAACAAAAATTAAAACACACTTAGACAAAAAGTAAGTATTTCAATCTCACTCCCCACAAACCATGTTGGTGTGATGTGCAAATTTCAAAGTATAATTCATGAATTAGTGTCTAAGAAACAATAAATAGAAAAGACTCTAATGTGGGATTAATCTTCACCATGTCCATTTGTTCTAATGTTTAAAATAATCTATGGATATTAACTTAAAAAAACGAAAATTTTAAACAAGACTCCAAAAAATTAAAAACCTAAAATTTACTTTCCCACCCCCAAACTTAAATCACACATTGTCCTCAAGGTATGGAAAATAAAATAAGGAAGTTAAGAAAAATAGCAAAACCGAAAATAGAACAGAGAAATAAAATGCGAGCACCAATAAAAGAAAGAACGGAAGAAAAATTTAAAACAAAAAAAGAAGGAGAAGAGCACACCTGTCAAATTGTTGAGGAGCCACCAAAATTGAACAGCAAAAGTGGACGCTGGCCATTACCCACTTGGATGAAATGTTGAAAGTGTTGTCTGTAGCTCTTTTTTTATTTTTTTCTTTTCGTGTCTCTTGTTTTGAATTGAATTGACGCACCCAAATGGAATGGACGCCAGCTAGTAGCCTCCATCAGTCTCTCCGTCGTCATTTATCGCTCAACTTCTCCTTGGCAGATCAAAAAGAAACCGAAATCTCTCTCTTGTGGTTTTCTCAAAACTCAAACCCTTCCCTCTCTCTGTCAGCTCAATCACCTGCGCCCACGATCGATTTGGTTCTCTCGCTTTTGTCAAAACACAGAACGCTCTCTTCTCTTAGCGAAACTCAACACACCAGCAGTTCGTTGCTCAAACCATAAGCAGCCCTTCTTTGAAACTTCAATCCGTGAGTCTCCAAATCCGATTCAGTCATTTGTGTTTCCTTTTTGTTTCAGGGACCTAACTCATATGGGTCGCAGATATCTGCCATCTGATAGATCGAAGGAGAAAAGTTGCGCAAGGAGCAGATCTGTTAGGAAAATGAAAGAGACATCTCCCAGTGTGCGAGATAGGAATTCGGAAGGTATAAACGCTTGTCCTTGCGCTTCGCACTTTGAGTATTGGGCATGAGACATAATCTGGTTCATGAAAAACATATGCTGAGTAATAGTCAGTTTTGGCATGTGTAGGAACCCCAATGTGGCCTCGGTGCAAAGGTAGCAGCTATGAACAGCTCTGATGTCCATATGAAAGTAAGATAACCAACCAAGTTTGTTGTGGGTTGTGATCTGTATGGAGGTTTGTTCTTTGTCTCAGCAAGTACTGATATGGATGTGCATTGTGTAGGAAAAAGGTATATCCAGGAGAGGCGCAAGGGCAAGGCAGGGAACACACAAACTCAGAGGACAACGCAGCACCAAAAAAAAAAAAAAAATTCGAGCAACCCAGATCTGGCATCTGGCAGGTATAATTTTGAATTCCGTAAACTGGCTGCTGGGTGCCTGATTCCAGTGTAGGATTTGCTGCTGGGTGCATGATTCCAGCATAGGAATAGCTGCCTTTGATGTTCATGTAGACTTGCTACTGGGTGCATGATTCCAGTATAGGATAATCTGCTAGTATGTTTGCTGTTGATTGTTGTGTCCTGCATTGAACCAAATATGTGTTAGGAGTAGAAAGAAAAATAAAAAAAACAACTAGATAAAGAAAACCAACAAAAAGAAGTAACGAGTGTAGAAAAATTGGGTTGCCTCCCAATAAGCGCTTTATTTTAAGTCTGTAGCTAGACGTTGCAGAAGCCTGGTGGTCATATCACTGGTTCCTTCAGAGTCAGTGACTCGCGTGCAATATCGAAGGGTGACTCCAAATATGGTTTTAGCCTGTGACCGTTCACCTTGAATGTGTTGCCATTAATTTCACTTGTAATATCAACAGCCCCATGAGGATAAACCTTAGTAACCAAATAGGGGCCATTCCAACGAGACTTTAACTTCCCTGGAAATAACTTCAACCGTGAACTGAATAACAAAACGTTTTGCCCTGGATGAAAATTCTTTCTGAGAATCTGATTGTCATGAAATGCCTTGGTTTTTTCTTTGTAAATGCGCGAACTCTCATAAGCATCATTCCGAATTTCCTCAAGCTCATTAATCTGCAATTTACGTTTTTCTCCAGCAGAATCATAAGAAAAATTCAACTCTTTAATAGCCCAAAACGCTTTATGCTCTAGCTCCATAGGTAAATGACAAGCCTTTCCATAAACCAGCCGAAATGGGGACATCCCAATTGGGCCTTTAAATGCTGTTCTGTACGCCCAGAGAGCATCACTCAATTTCAAACTCCAGTCTCTTCGAGTAGAGCTAACTGTTTTTTCAAGAATTCCCTTGATTTCTCTATTTGAAACTTCAACCTGTCCTGATGTTTGTGGATGATAAGGAGTAGCAACACGATGGGTGATCCCATACTTAGCCAACAATGTAGCAAACGATCTATTAACAAAGTGCTTACCCCCATCACTTAGAATGACACGCGGTGTTCCAAATCGTGGAAAAATTACCCCCTGGAGGAATTTCAGAACAACTGATCCTTGATTGGTTGGTGCTGCAATTGCCTCAACCCATTTAGAAACGTATTCAACAGCCACCAGAATATACTGATTGCCATGGGACATTGGGAATGGTCCCATGAAATCAATACCCCAAACATCAAACAATTCAACGACTAATATACTTTGTTGAGGCATTTCATTCCTTTTGGACTGATTACCCACTCTTTGACAACGATCACAAGATCTACACCAACTATTAGCATCCTTGAAGAGAGTAGGCCAAAACAATCCACTTTGCAAAATTTTAGCTGCTGTCCGTTTAGGGCCAAAATGTCCCCCACAAGCATACTGATGTGCAAACTTTAAAACACTTTCATGCTCTTCTTCTGGAATACACCTGCGAATAACTTGGTCTGAACAATATTTGTATAAATATGGTTCATCCCAAAAATAATACTTTGCATCTGCCAAAAATTTCTTTTTCTGCTGGAAAGTAAAATCTGGATGAAGTACCCCTCTAGCCAAATAATTAACTAAATCAGCAAACCATGGTGAAATGATATGGGCAGCAAACAGCTGTTCATCTGGAAAATTTTCATTCAAAGGCAGCAAGTCTTCTTCTGCAGAAATTGGCACAATCAACCTAGACAAATGATCAGCCACAACATTTTCACTACCCTTCTTATCCCTGATTTCTAAGTCAAACTCTTGTAGTAAAAGAATCCAACGAATTAATCGAGGCTTAGCGTCTTTCTTCGACAACAAATACTTCAAAGCTGCATGATCTGTGTAAACAATCACCTTAGCCCCAACTAAGTAAGAACGGAATTTTTCTAATGCGAAAACAACTGCCAACAATTCCTTCTCCGTGGTCGCATAGTTTAGCTGTGCATCATTGAGAGTCCGACTAGCATAATGAATGACTTGGGGAAGCTTATCTTTCCGCTGTCCAAGAACCGCTCCTACTGCGTAATCTGAAGCATCACACATCAATTCGAAAGGTAAACTCCAATTAGGTGCTGCAATAATGGGTGCTGTAGTGAGGAGCGTTTTTAACTTGTTGAAAGCCTCCAAACAAGCATCATCAAAAACGAAAGGAGCATCCTTAGCCAATAAATTACACAATGGTCGGCTAATCTTGCAGAAATCCTTGATAAACCGTCTGTAAAACCCAGCATGACCAAGAAAAGATCGAACACTTTTAACAGTTGTAGGTGGTGGCAGCTTTGCAATTACATCAATTTTGGCCTTATCAACCTCAATACCCTTGTTAGAAATCAAGTGGCCTAGGACAATCCCCTGCTTAACCATGAAATGACACTTTTCCCAATTTAAAACAAGGTTTGTCTTAATGCATCTTTCAAGAACTAGGGATAAATTGTTCAAACACTCATCAAAAGAATCCCCAAAAACAGAAAAGTCATCCATAAACACTTCAACTACCTGTTCAACCAATCCGGAAAATATGCTCATCATGCATCGTTGAAACGTTGCAGGAGCATTGCACAAACCAAAGGGAATTCTTCGATATGCAAAAGTCCCAAAAGGACATGTAAAGGTTGTCTTCTCTTGATCCTCAGGTGCAACTGGAATCTAGTTGTACCCTGAATATCCATCTAAGAAACAATAGAACGCACGACCAGCCAACCTTTCCAACATTTGATCAGTGAAAGGCAATGGAAAATGATCCTTTCTAGTACCAGCATTGATCCTTCTGTAGTCAACACACATACGCCACCCAGTAGTCAAACGTGTAGGTACAAGTTCATTGTTATCATTCTTCACAACTGTAATTCCAGAACGCTTGGGCACCACTTGAGTTGCACTAACCCACTTACTATCTGAAATTGGGTAGATCATCCCAGCATCTAGAAGCTTCATAACCTCAGTACGAACAACTTCTTTCATAATTGGATTCAAACGACGTTGAGCATCAATGGTGGGCTTTACTCCATCTTCCATCAAAATTCTGTGCATGCAAATTGTAGGGCTGATCCCTTTAATGTCTGCTATAGTCCAACCAATTGCATCTTGATAATTTCTTAAAATACGCAGCAATTTTTCTTCTTCTGTTGATGATAAGTCAGCAGCAATAATAACTGGCAGCGACGAATTTGCACCCAGATAAGCATATTTCAAGTGTCCTGGCAGCACTTTTAAATCCAGTTTAGGTGGCTGTACTTTAGAAGGCTGCAACGGTTTTTTCGGTTCCCCTAAACTCTCAAAAACGTGTCTCCAACGGGGGTGTAGAAAAGGAACACTTTCCAAAGCTGAAACATACTCAAAAGCCTCTTCATCTGCAGTGTTTTTATTCTCCAACCCATGCAACACCTTTAACAATGGATCTGATGTCAAACGGGGCATAATTTCAGCATGCATTAAGCTGTCTAACATGTCAACACGCATACAATCTTGCACATCAGCTGGCCTTTTGGTTGCTTCAAATAAACTGAAAACAACGGACTGATCTTGGACTCTAAGTGTAAGTGTTCCAGCCTCAACATCAATTAAGGTTCGAGCAGTAGCCATGAACGGACGCCCCAAAATAATCGGTGTTTGCATATCTTCATCCATATCCAAAACCACAAAATCTGCAGGAAGGTAGAAATTATCCACTTTAATAATGAGGTCTTCAATAATTCCCCTAGGGTAAGCAACTGAACGGTCCGCCAGTTGTAGAATAACTGATGTAGGCTTGATTTCTCCGTGTCCTAATCTCTGAAAAACAGAAAAAGGCATTAAATTAATACTGGCACCCAAATCAATTAAAGCACGTTTAAAATTAGAATTTCCAATTGTGCATGAAATTGTAAAACTCCCTGGGTCTTGTTTCTTTGGAGGCAGTTTGTGTAATAAAACTGCGCTGCACTGTTCTGTAAGAATAACTTTTTCAAAATCCACGAGCTTCTTTTTCTTTGTGCAAACATCCCTTAAAAACTTGGCATAAGATGGAATGTTCTTAATTGCATCAATCAATGGGAGATTGATCTGAACTTTGGCCAATGTCTTCATAAAATCTGTCAACTGTTGATCTTTAACTTTGGGCTTCAACCTTTCGGGATAAGGCATTGGAGGTACATAAACACGTTCTGCAGTTTCTGCAGCAATTTTTTCACTGTTTTCAGATCTGCCCATAGACTCTGTAGAATCTGCAACAATATCAAATTCTGCAGAGTCTCCCGAATCTGTTTGTGGCTGTGATGCTGCGCCCGAATTTCCAACACAAATGTCACCTCTGTTGTCATAACTTTTACCCGAACGTAGAACTCGAACTGCCTTACAATCTGCACCTCCCCTTGGATTCTGTTCAGTTTGGCTAGGAAATGTACCTGGTGCTCTTTCTGAAACTTGGAATGCAATCTGCCCCATTTGTTTTTCTATGTTTTTCACTGTTGCATGCAGATTTTGGAATTCTTGACTGGTGGCGTTTGCTAACAGGGTTAAAACTCCTACAAAACTTGCAAGAATGACAAGGTTATTGTAGTATAAATGATTCTCACAAGGTCGTTCTCCGCAGGGATTATTAAATAACTCGTAGCAACCAAATTCTAATTAATTATTGTAAAAGAGAAAGTTGAGATGTTTGATTTTAAGACCTTAACTTAAACGAATTTAACTAATAAAAATAAAGCAATATGCAAACTTAAAGCTAAGGGCAAGAGAAACAGTTGTGTTTTTAGAAATCAAATTAAGAAAGCACTAGGGATCCGCCGTCATCTTAACAATTCTATATAATTCTCCCAATTACTTATGATCTATACATGCATATTTCGAAGGTTAGGTATTCCTAATATATGCCTACTTGGACCCCCAACATAGAGCGTATATCACACATGCAATCCGTCTGTGGTATTAAGATCAAATCTAAACATACATGACTCATTAAGTTCTGTGAAACCTTTTGAAAAACCATGCAACCCTTAAGACGTGGTATTCATCCTAAGTGAACTTGCACATATTAATCACAAGAAGCCTTCGTCAATTTCAGGGACCGACCTCCGACCAAAATTGCATCAAGTTACTTTTCTAAACATCCTAATGGTGATCAAGCATCAAGACACTTAGATAGTTTAACCCAGTGATGAATAATTCGAAAACCTGCATGCATATAATCATAAGCAAATTGGACAAAAAACTACATATTCTTGCTAAGGCTCGTGGCCTCACCCTAGCAAAAGAGAGTTAGTTACGCATGTTCATAATAAAAATAATCAAGTTCTTCATTAAAATAATAAAAGATCGAAAACACCTTGAAGTAGAAGTTCTTCAAAAACCCTAGCAAAGTCGCGTTCAAAAGCCAAAAGAGAAGTCCTAAAATTTGCTGTGAAAATTAACTTAAATACCTTCTAAAACCTAGCTCCACAAGGAAACTAAATAAAATAAAATAATGACATGACATAAAATCCAAATTGGACTAGGATAATCTGTCCATAATCTGCCCCAACCACGTTTTGGCCTCAAATCTGCTCCAAATCCGGCCCAAGACAGCTCGTTTTAAAGATAAAAACGTTCCGAACACTTCTCCAGAAGGCCACGAACCCATCTGAGGTCATCTTGGGCTCCAAAACGCAATAAAAGCCCAAAACGTCACTTTTCCAGCACCGCGCACTGCTCCTTTATTTTATCGTCAGAAAATAACCGCTTGGTAGAAAAGTCTGAAATTTTGATACGATCCAGCCAAGTGACTCACGAACGTCCTCCAATTGGAATTACTCCAAAATTCGTCCATTTGACTATGTTTTGCTCTAGAGGAAGTCGAAAGTCCTATATTGAAAATATAATTCAAAGTATCAAAATTCTTCCAAAATATTAACCAAAATATATTAAGAATGGGGCTAAATATATAATATAAAATATGCCCATCACGCATCTCAAAATTTGTAACTCTTGCGGAGTGAAATCTTGAGGATAAAATCTCACCGCAAGGATGCAAATTTTATCAATGTTAAATGATTTAAAAGAATCACTAGGGTCTAAAGCTGAACTAAGAATAAGAAGTTCTATTGCCCCTTCACTGAACCTACTGTTCAGCTCAGCCATTGAAAATCTATTGCATCATTGAATATGTCAAAGTGGTAGTGATGCTCAACTGTAATATTGTCCTTTTGTTGACAAGAACGTCTTGTTCCGACTTTATATTGAGCATTCAGATGAGGCATATCAATGTCATGTTTCTTGCAAAATAAATATACTTTCCTAATAAAAGTTTCCCAACCAGTTAATCTCAACTTATGAAGGACACTTTTTGTTGTACCGACTAAGTTCATGCCATTTACGATGTCTTGAGACTTATGTTGCAGTTCTCGACAAAGGATATCTGTGACTCCCATAATTTCTTGCAGGATATCTGTGAGCCCCACGTAAGGAGCCTGTGGATCCATCTTTCTTTGTATTCTCAAAAATTGTACAAACAACATCATACATAATTATCAAATCACAAACAGAATCATAATGAGAACTTCACCTAGTCTCTCGTTCACCAGCAACCAACAACTTTATAATATTCATTGATTGAGCTACTTGTAACTCACTATGACTTTTCGGAGAAGCAGTAATGACTTTGACAATTGAATTCAAGGATGAAAAGAATAACCAAATTACACCCACTTCTTTTGATGCTGAAACTAATGCTAATTGTAGTTGATGCGCAAAACAATGTACATAATATGCATATGGGCAATCTCTAAGAAATAATGTTTGTAGCCCATTCCATGCACCCCACATATTACTAGCACCATCGTATCCTTGACCTCTCATTTTATCAATACATAATTCATGGAAATCAAGTACTTTCTTGATCTCTTTTTAAAGTGTCGATGCAGTAGTGTCTTCAACCCACACAATGTAAAAAAAAAAAAGGTTCTCGTAGATGTTGGACAGATTTTTACTCTATCTATTTCTCGCAAGTGCACGAACCAATTATAGTATAGGAATGCAAGCACGAGGTCGTTCCACAGAGACTTGGATGAAAGACACTTATTACTACTACTTAGACTCACAAATAATCCTAAGACCAAACAGAATTTAAATGAGATTGTGTTGAGTTTGTTTGGAGTAACAACTACAAAAAGGGAAAGCAAATAGCAAGTGACTGAAAACTACTAAAAGGAAATGCAAAATAGCAAGTGACCAGCAAGTAGATGTTTAGAAAATTTAGAGACAAAGGAGACAAGCACTAGGGTTTCAACTTCACCATGACAATCCAATTTCAAGCAACAAGTTAACAATCACCTAAATTGATTACAGTTTCTGGAGTTCGTTCTTTCTTATGTATGATTATCCATATGGTGTTTGGTTTTAATCAAGTACTCAGGAAACACAACTTAGCTATGGTGTTTAGTCTAAGCTATGAATCTGAATCCATTAAGCTTAAGAAGAACACAAAGGAACCAAGTAAACATTTAAACATGGTGTTTGTCCTAAATGCATTACCCACTCATTCACTAATCGGTTCAAGAGTCATATGGTGTTTATGTAAACTTGAACTAGATAACCAACATGCATGTGTTCATAGTGGCCAGTTATTTAGACATGCATAAAGATTCAACTAAGAACAAGTGAATGAGACCAGAAAATTAGAAGTAATCAACAAAGGTTAACATTAACTTGAAAACATGAAATTGTCTTGTTAGGTTACATTGAAACCCTAGCTATGGTGATTAGTTACACTCTATTAATGGAAAATACATTTGAATCATAAATAACATGGAGAGAGTTAGAAAAACCCGTGAAGAACAAATTATGTTGTTGAAGAGCTTCTCACAGCTTCCACCATGTATGCTGCAACCAGAGATGGAGAGTGGTGTAGATGGTGTGGATTGTGTTTGGGAATTGATGGGATGGTTGAGGATGGAGTGATCTGTGGGGGAAGTGTATGAAGCTGTAGTTGCTGAAGGTTTGAGAGGGGATTGTGCTGGGATGAGAGGTATGTTAGGAATTGGAAGAGAGGGATTGTGAATTCCAGGATGTGATTGATGAAAGTGTTTGGAATGGAAGTGGTATTTATAGGGAAAGGGAAATGAGAAATCTGAATTCAATATAGCAATGACCTAACACACTTGCATTAGATAATCAGAAATGGTTGTTGCACTTCACCAACAAATCCCACCAGCAGCCATAGCTCATCATCATGTCAGCATGACCAAGCTTCCATTCAGAAACCAATAGCTCATGCCTAGCTCACCATGACCAAGCATGCAATGAGCTCATCTTCCTGTCAGCATGATGAACGACTTCTTGGGCTTACGAATTGGGCTTGGATGAATCAAATGATGACTTTAAGATGTCCATTTTCAAGTTCAGAATGTCTCTGATCCAACCACACAAGAATTGGCCCAATCCAAGCTCGGATGAAGAAGATAGGTCCGAAATGAATTTCTAACTCAGTCTCCAGTTTTTGCACGTTTTTGCACCATTTTGCTTCATTTTGCTTCAAATGCCTCCAGTGGTACCTAGAGCTCAATGAACTGAATAACAAACACAAAGTGGATTAAAAGCACAAGTTTTACCTAAAAACATAACCAAACAATAGGGTAGAGTGTTGCAAAATGATACAGAATTATGCATTGATCAGTAGAACTCATAGAAAACCATCATTATGAACAAATCTTAAAGCAATAGTCATTTGCTCTCTATTTGATGTGTCTTGTGATTCATCAACAAAGATACAAAAAGCAGCATGCCCAACTTCTTCACAATTTTTTTCTCTCACTTTGTTAGCAAGAATATTTAAAACCTCCATTTGAATCATGGGTGAGGTATATTTCGCATTTCCTGGCGCATTCTCTAAAACAACTCCAGCTACCTCATCATTAAATTTTTCTGTATGCTTTACCATTTCAATAAAATTTCCATGATTTTTAGAATCCAAAGTTTCATCATGCCCTATGAAAGCACATGCCTGATATGTAAGCCACCAAACGCACTCTATTGTTGTCTTGAGCCGTGTTGAGGCCCAAAAAATCCATGGTTAGGCTCGAATAAATCCCTAGCCCAAGACGATATATTATTGGAAAAAGACCCGATTAAAAGTACACAGAAGTCTGCCATGCACAAGTCGTATCCTACATGCCATGCCGAATAAAATCTATCACGCTAGAAACTGAGATTAAAATTCTAAGAATGCATTTAGCTTTCCAAACCCATGCCAATTATCCTATCAAGCGTTATACTTGACATGCCATGCCGAGCGGGAAATTATTATCCCACAACAAGCTTAAGTGGGCCCAAGGCACTCCAATTCCCGGGGCTTGCTTGAGCGGGTTGTGGTATGGATGGTAACGAGTTATCATAGGGCCCACCCATGGGTCGGAAAATGGAAGTCTCGGGTCGCTTGGGGGCCTCAGGACTTAAGCCCATTTTCTTAGGCCCAAATGTGGGTAAGCACAAGAGAGGAAATAGCCCATTACGTCAACTAGGGTAGCTCAACCAAAATAACCCATAAAGCCCAAATATTTGGTGAATTTAGCCCACTTAATAGATGACTTGGTTTTCTATATTAAAAGGCCCATACCATTTGAATAAAAAGAGTCCAAAGCCTTCAGCACTTGGCTGAAGCAGAAAACCACGAAAGGCCAAGGATCCACATAAAAAAGGGGCTGCTGGGAGGTTACACATGGAAGGAGCAAGTTCCAAGTGAAGGCAGTAAAAAGACCAAGGGATAATGGCATGCAAGGGAAGGTGCCGTCCTCTGAACCAGCATGCATACCCACTTTCCTTCCTCCATCAGATATTGGCCATGAAAAGAGGAAGAAAGAAGAGGAAAAAGATGGGTGAAAGTAGAAGCTCCTCTCTAAAGCAGCCGCCGGAAGAAGCCTGGAGCTCCCCAAATCTCTGATTTTGTGGGATAGGGCAAAACTGATTTTTGCCACTATGAGGTAAGTCAAGAAAGAGGAGAAGAAAGGAAAAGGAAAGCTTAGTTAGATTGGGAAGAAACCATTAGGGTTTCTTGGAGAAGACCCATTCCCAGCAGCTATAAATAGGACCCCTTTAACCCAACACAACACAACCCACAATCTTTAGAGAGCAAGGTTTCTCTCTCACTTGCAAACTCAGCAATTTTCGTGCCATCCTTGCCCATTTTCCCTTGCTTCCCCTGTTTTGGTAGATTGACAGAAGCTTTGACAGAGTCACTGTCAAGCTGCCGGAAGCTACGAAAATCACCCAAAACTCTCCCCCAATCCTCCTTAGAACCTCTCTTCCCTTCCATTAGAACCTCTGACCTTCATAGGAACCCACAGCTGTCTCTCTCTCTCTCCTAAAGTTCTAAACCCCTGATAATTTTGCTTCCATGCCACATGCTTCTCATGCCAAGCCCAAAAGTTTATCTGTAAGCATGAAGAAATTATCTGTAAGTTGCTGTCATTTTGGTTGGTGAAAGTAACCAAAATACTTCTTAAGGCCTTGCTGCCCTTTTGAAGCATTTTGGAGCTTAATTTTCGAACTCAGACAAAGGGGACAATTTCATCAGCCAGCCCAACCCACTTGCTGCCGGAAGAAAAAGGCCCCTACAAGCCGTAATATGTTTTTAAAAATTTCTTCCTTTGATTGTTGCTTAATAACTTTGTCGACATGTTGAGATGGGTTCATCAAATCCTCAATACATCTTTCATAAGTATTATGCGATGAAGATGGACCTCCCATGTGTGTCAAAAATGTACAATTCTTTCCATCATTAACTCTTTTCCAATTACAAAACCCCTCAATAGTTAGTGCATGATGACCGCTACCAAAAAGAAAGCATGGAAAACAATAGACTTTATCTTCTGAAGGGGAATATTCTAACCATGGAAATTGGGAGAATGAAGAATATTAAAATCGACGATACTGCGATCCAAATTGAGACCTCTGATATTTTGAAAGTTTTGGTTGGTAAGGTCCAACTTTGATATAAGCACGTCGAACCTTATCATATTGATTAATATGGTATTCAGATATTTTCGTCTCCCAGGGTCTCATTCCAAAGAAGTAACATCAAACTCATTAGGTTCAACTACGGGAGATGTGTGATGAGGTAGCTCAGTTGATAGTGAAGCGTTGTCATTGTCTAATTTATTACCACCTTTTTTTTTTCTTGAAGAATGAATGAATAGTTTTTGCTCTTTTACTTGCTTAGTTTTGATGTGACATTATAATTTAATAACACATATCAACAATAAAACAATTTACTTTATAAAGACTAAATGAATAAAAATAATTAATTTTCACATATATATTAGTTGTAAAGACAAAAACAATGAAGGCAATTGAATGAAAAAAATTAAATTGAAAAATTATGGCTAAGAACTTTACCATTATTGTGCATTTGAACGATCGAATAGACTTTAGTAGCACGAAATAAAAAATGTTGTAGATATCCTTTGGGTGTACTGCTAGGCTAAGTTTCACAAATATCAATTTTTTTTTCAAAGACTGACTAGGATACTCATTGCATAGTAGGACAAACTAGGCTGGGATACTTAATCATGTCAGACTAGGATCCTTAATTAAATGGGAAACCGCTCATATTCCCAAAAGAGCCCAGCGAGGAAGAAGTGCTCAAAGTGAGAAAGTTCAGGTGATGGGCTATAGGTTTATTCTTTAAATAAATATTAAACCTACCTGAGCTATAGCTCTATTCTTTAAATAAAAAATAGGCAAGACTCACTGTAACCCTGTGGGTAGTTCCACCCTTGACTACATTAACCCCTTTACTTCGGACCCAAGACTCAGAAGCCGAGACACGATGTCGGGACACGATGTCGGGACATTAGTGCTAATGAAGGATATTTATCTTTTCCAATCCAAAGTAATACAATACAATATGCACTACTTATCCGTTTGAACCCTGGCCTCCAATAGAAACCGCTCCAACCCATATATCCAGATAATTGAGTGGATCTGTTCCAGATTAGGCACAGCACAAGAAAGGAAACCAAGGTCTTAATTTCTCCCTTCAACCCGTATATCCATGCCGCTTGTTGAGCTAAAGGCTTTTGGGCTCAAACTATACTTTTTTTAACTTTGGAAAAATAAAACTAACCTTGAAAATGTTAAAAACATGTAATTTTTTTTTTCTTTTCAAACAATAAATACATAGACATTTTCCAAACGTTTTCATATTTTTCATTCTTTTCCATCACATTGTATTAATTGAATTGAAGAGTCTGCTGGGGCACAAAATATTAAAGTAGCAAACAAAGCTTTTCAAATTGCCACGTAGGTTAACAGCAAACTTCAATTTGAAGAGTTTGTTTTGCTACTACTGTTGGAAATGCTCTTACAGGTTTTAGTTTTTATATATAAATTCAATGCAACAAATAGGTCTTATTATAAATTTCTCATTTTGGTATGATCATTTCCTAATAATAAAACCTCGAGCAGCCTTACTAGATTTTCCTGGGATGTGCATGTGGAACAGACAATTTAGTTTATAAAGAAATGAAGTATCTTATACAGAGTAGTTGATAAGTCCAAGATTAATTAGGTGAATTATGCACCTAAACAATAGTTTAATTCTCTTTCTCTTATATATTGGAGCGGAGGGCACTATTGATATACGATACAAACAAAAAGAAGAGAGCAAATGACGCTTAACAATCTTGGTGCTATTATATATAATTTCTTTTTTATTTATTTATATATCTACTATTATTGTCACTATTTTTTGCCTATATATAATCAGGACCTTGTTAAGAGAAATTACACGATCAACAGTATCCAAGTAACCTTGTTTCTACCATTTGAGCATGGCCATGGGATCTTCAGATGTTGAGGGAGACAAGTACCGTTCTTATTTGAGTGGAGAAGGAGAAAAGAACACAACGTGGAGGTTTGGTGCCCCTCCTAGCTATGATGTTGTTAACAAGCTCTTTGAAGAAGGCAGAACCAAGGTCTCTCTCTCTCTCATATTTTGCCCTTTTGGGTAGAGTGTGCATGGTGTCAACTAAACATGTCTTTGATATGCATCATTTTTTTTCTTGGATGATACGGATCTCATGTTTCAGATATTTTCCCTAGACATCTAATTAATTAAATATCTGACCTAAATGCCAACGGTATATAGCTCTGTGATAAGAGCATTTCCCTGCAGATCAGTGATCTCAGATTCAAACTCAATGACACCTCCCCCTCCCCCTTCCAAACTTTGACAAAAATAAAATTAAAAAATTTGCCCCAAATTAACTCTGCATGGAACTATATGTATGTCAGATTTGGCCACCTGGGTCACTAGGAGAAGAGGTGCAGAACCTTGTGAAGACATGGGAGATGGAGCTTTTCCATAAGGCCAACCTGGATGATTTCAAGACACTTGATCCCAACAATCACACTTTCAGCCTAAATGGTAATAACTATACAGTGATACATTATTTAGTACTAATTAATTAATTAAGAATTGCAATAATCAATCATTAATGAACAATATATATATCAGGAAGGAAAGGCATAACTCTGGAAGAAATAGGCAAACTTGGAGGGGGCTACAACCCCTTGCTTCAGACCTCACTGCCTGAGAATCTGAGGGGATATAATCCAGAGAAGGAGACATCAGAGTCATCCCATGAGGCTTTCACAACAACATTCCCTCGTGGGTTTGCCTTGGAGATCCTTCAAGTCTATTCTGGGCCACCGGAGATTGTGTACAAATTCAGGCACTGGGGCTATATGGAGGGCCCTTTCAAGGGCCATGCCCCAACTGGAGAATTGGTTGAAGTCTATGGAATGTCCATTTTTACGGTACTTTCTCTCTAACCCTGCTCGACCATAATTCAAAGAGAAACATAACGATGATATATGGTTGGAGTTTTTTTTCTTCTAACTTTTAATATTACATTTCTCTAAATTATGGCTATTGAGCTCCTTTTAGCTAGATCCTTAGAAATAGACATGCTTTAAGTAAAGTACAACCGGTTTTCCAATGGGGTCTAGCCCAGTGGAAAAGGACCTTGTAGATCAGTGGTCTTAAGTTTGAACCTCATGACATCTTAGTAATTATAGAATACTCCCCTCCTAAAAGTTCAACGGGTTTTGAGCATCATCATTTACATATGTTTTCATTTCTGTTAATTAAAGAATTCTTTCTATCTGGAGCAAACAGGTGGATGAGCACAACAAAATTGTGAAGATCGAGTTCTTTTATGACCCTGGACAACTACTTGGAGGTCTTTTGAAGGGTGAAAAATTGGGTACTTCTTCCGAAGGGACAACCTCAAGCTGCCCTGTCCTGAGGACAGGGTAAATCTCCAAGTGTTCTATAAAACTTAATTGTATTGCTAGCTAGCAAGCACCAATAATTTATGCCCATATAGGCATACACAGGCTAGCTAGCTATATGGTGTGTGGAATTATATCAGTCAGCTGTTTCTTGTATTTTTACGTTTCTGTCTATCAATGCTAAGAGTGTTATTCAAGAAATATATATTGAACTTTGTGGATTGCATGCTACAAAACTGATACATTTCACTGAAAAACATGGATTTACATGATTGGTGCCCTATCGCCCATTGCAAGGGCGAAACCAATGGTTTAACTAGGGGTGTGGGCATAAAAACCGAGCCAGACGTAGAACTTCCACACATATGTACACAAAAGATACTAACCTTGAGAAGCCATTGAAACTACACAGCAAAAGCAAAGATCTTCCTCTCTCTCTCTCTCTACACGTCTTATGCAGTCCTAAATCTAATATGGGGTAAGGTTTGTGCGTGTATTTTGTGTATGAGAGTGGGGATCTAAGCCGTAGCTTTGTAGCCTTATCACCTCCAGAATCCACAACCTGAGGATAGATATCCCTTGTTAATTATAGGACTTTACTTCACTTAGACGAAACTGGTTAATCAAATGAAACCTTCCTCTTGTATATCCTTGATAGATTAGGTTTCCTAAATGGATATGTAAACTCAAATAAGGTTTTTACATTGTCCCACTTGAGTGGCACATGTTGGAGTTGGCTCGACTAAACGAAGGAAAGAAGGAAGCAGCCCAGCATGCAGGTGCTCGAGCGGCAGAAGGGAAATTCGACAGGCGCTCGAGCGGGTCGCGATTTCCTGTTTGAAAACATGTCGGTTTTTGGCCTAATTTGGGGAGGTTTTTTAGTTTCCTATTCCTTGTATGATTGTGCTAAAGGCCTATACATATAAATAGGTACTTTAGACTAGGGTTTAAGAGAGATTCAATATATACAAACCTAGGGTGAGAGAGAAAGAGATCTAGAGAGAGAGAGAGAGAGAGAGAGAGAGAGAGAGAGAGAGAGAGAGAGAGAGATCAAAGGGAGTTCTTTATTGTAACCAAAGGGATTTTTCCCATACTAGTGAATTTTCTCGGGGATCACCGGAGAGGACGTAGGCACGACGCCGAACCTTTATATATTCATGTGTGTTCTTATGTGTGTTTACTTTTGTGGTTTCGTGTGCGATTTATCTTTGCGTAGCTTGTGTTGTGATTGTTGTTAAGTGATCTAACCTTAATGAACAGTTCCTTAAATCAACAAAAACATCTTCAGTCGTATTGCCAAGTTCATTGAAAACAAGAGCTATATCATTCAATCATAAAACTGAAATTAACACATTTGTCCTCTATGAACTTCTCCCTTACAAGCAAATACTTTACATATCCATATGCCTAACTCCAGAAGGCCTCTTATTATTCTTCGCAAAAGAATACTGCCCCTTTATTGTCACAAAACAATTGAACTGGTCTTTCTATGGAGCTAACCACTTTCGAGTCTTGATGCTAGGCCAGCCGTTTCCCGTCTTAAAAAAAAAATTATTTTCATATTCCAATAAGATTTTTGGCACCAGACTGATTGTGATGCATTTGTAATTAGTACCTAATAATTTCTTTTTTAAATGGTTGTCATCCTGCTATGATGAAAAATTAAAAATTAAAAAATCTCATTTGCTAATTCAAAATCTTTAACATATTTTTTGGTTGTTGGGTGTATTGAGTATTGAGTGTCTTTAGACACTTGCTGCCTGTAACAACTCCCAAGCTTATGGCTCAACTTTATATTACATACAAAATCTGTCATTTCTTTGAACAGGTAAAACTATACAGAGGATGGATGAGATCATAGCTGGGGGTTTCTTTACACATTGTAGAAGCTTTAAATGGAATATGAAGACAACATTTCTTATCATGGCAAACCATATATAATTTGTACATATTTACATAACGGCGCGGTATGATTCCTGTCTGTACACTAATTCTGCTTTTCTTTATTGTGTATGTTCCTCAGTTAGACTTCAACTTGTCCAAGTGATAAAATCTCTGCAAAATCAAGTATAACGAAACATATTAAAAAGGTTTTTTTATTTTTTTGTTTGTTTTTCTTGAACATGTTAAAAAATTTTGTGTGAGCCAATAAAAAGAAGAATAATACTGCACCAGAATGGAGTGGATCTGTTCCAGATAAGGCACAAGCAAGGAAAGAAAGGTCTCAATTTCCACTTTCAAGTTGTCATAGTTTTCATCTTTTGCCATGAGGCTACTAAAGAAGGTTTCATTGTCAGGCACTAGCATGAGAGCCACCTACAAACATTATATTTGTTAGTCCAAGCAGAATTTGAAGCTATATGTAAAGTTTAACTTAGGTACGTAGTTAAATTGGAGACAATAATATCCGTGTCACTTGAGCTAAAGGCGCTCATGGGCCGGTCTGGACCTTTTTACCAGCGATTTAAACAAATGTCATATAAGAAATAATGAATTTGAACTAAAAAGAAGGTAGTACTTTAGAAGCAGCTGATGAAATCCATCTATGCCATGGCTTCAAAGTGAGGTTATAAGACTCTTCCACTGCCTGCTTCATATTCTTCCCAGGATCTCTTAATAAATTTTGAAACAATGCCACGGTAAAATCAAGGGATCTGGATGTAAAACAAATCAATTAGTTTATAAGGAAAATGAAGAATCGTGTGCATATACAGTTGATAAATCCAAGAATATATGCACCTAAACAGTGGGTTATGTCTATCTAAGGTTGTTATAGCATTTGCATAAAATGACAATTTTGATGAATGCGTAACGTCCAACTCAAGAAATGTAAAAAGTGGGCTGCTTATTATTGGATCAATTATACAAGTTGAGTGATGTGACGTAATTGAGACAATTGTTTAATTCTTGCTTAGCTTTGGCTGGCTTTCTAGTTTCCATTAAAATAAACAATAAAAATGAGGATTAAGGCTGTAGTTGTACTGTCAACGGGGCATAGTTCAATGAAAAATGACATTGACTTGCATATCAGAGGTCTCAGGTGTTATTTAAACTATTGTTTGTACTAAAAAATAAAAGACTGGGAGTTGTACTAATAATGTCAACTTTGAAGATTAAAATTAAGCGATAAAAAAAGAAGAAGAAATTCTCCAAACCAAAACAAGAGAGCATACTGTGCTGCATGACAGTTCATACATCATCTAAAACCATAAACTAATGCATATCTGTCGTTAATTAAATCAAGCTGACTTTGATTTATGAGTAACTGGAATAAATAAGTACGAAATTAATAGAGATAAAGTAAGCTGGGTAACAGTAGATTTGGAATAAATTATTGATTGTTCGTTGTAATTAAATATTTTAGTCAAGGACGAGAACAATAATTAAATATGTTTATTAAATTACCTGACGAGGCAAACAAGATTACCTGGTGAGCCAGACGACGGCTCTACTTGAACTAGTAACATTTCTTGCAATGCCTTCGGTCGCCTCCATTTTCAAAATCTCAACCATATTTGAGTATGTTGAAGGATCAGATTCATGTTTCACTTCCAATCTCTACACACAGTAACAAATAAAATGGTAACTAATTAAGGCCTCGTGTTAATTATTTTCTGCCACCATGAAAAGTCAAGGAGAGGTAGAGTGGACTTAAAAAAGAATTTTTCACAATGGAAAATCCATTGCTATTGAGTAGGATGAAATTGATGTTTTACCTAGAAATTTCAACATGAACACCCTATAGAACCGACAAAATCATGTTTTCTTTACAAAGATATATCTTGTGAGATGAATCTAAACTATTTTGATTAAATTAATTGTTATGAATGTGCATTTTAAATTTATGACCAAACAATATATCATAAGTCTGATAAGAGAACATTATCCTATATACAGGCGCGTGTATGCATATTCGTATTGTTCATAGATATTGATGGAATAGATTACTAAAATATATACACAGATGCATACATCAATATATTTAAGCTTGGTTTTGCAATTACCCGAATATTCTGATTAATATCTTGCCTGAGAACAGCCATTGTTGGTCCAATTTTATCTGCAAAAAGGTAAACCACTATAAGGTTCAATGGGTATTCTCTATGAGAGAGAGAGAGAGAGAGAGAGAGAGAGAGAGAGAGAGAGAGAGAGAGAGAGAGACCAAGAACTTGAAGAATCAAGCTGCAGAGAGAAAGGAAAGGCCTTGTTGGAATATGGGCAGCCTCGTGATTGATAAAGGCAGCATCACGATCACGTGCATGATCATCAACATCACCATGTTCAGCAACTGGGACCAATGTTGCACTTCTAACTTCGACCATCACCGACAGTTCTTCAATGGCACGCATAATCTCTGATCCTTTTTTCTGATCCATTATCTTTCTTTTCATCTTTCTCCTCTGCAACTTCAAACTACTGCAGAAATGAGGTCGTCTTGGATTTATAGAAAGAGAGAGCTCTTATGTTTGCATCACTGCCGACGACTATCTTCTTGTCTAGGTCTTTGTGAGGCACACTATGCCCCCCCATTTGTTAATTCTTATTTAATATGGTGTTGATGAGAGCATGGCCAGCTAGTCTTGATCCCTTCATTTATAGTTATTCTGATTAATTTTTTCCCATTCTGTGGTTCCGAATATTTTTGTATTGAATTGTTTCTGTTATATATACTCTCTGATGGTAACCTTAGTTTTGACCTGTCATCTTAAATAACATTTTATTCTTAGCGTGACCTTATAGTTATCACCTATATCTAGTGGTGGATTCAGAATTTCACGCTAGAGGGGCCCTTCATAAAATTTTAAAAAATAATTAGAGAGTTATCGTTTTATTCAGTGACTCAAGCACTAACCGGTTAATTAGTTAATACTACACAATAACTACTCATTTTCGCCCACTTCATACTATCATTTCATATTGATTACTAAAATATCCATTCATTACAATCATATTCTGAATTTCAAATTTAAAAATGGTTGAAGATTAATCTCATCATCTACATTATTCAAACTCAAAAGAAATACGAAAAATATTCATAAATCCCAAAGGTAAACAAAAGAGGAAAAGAAAGATTTTTTAAACATCACGAGGAAAAACAAGCTACGAGGCAGAGAAACCAAAGCAAAATCACAAAAGCCAACAAGAACTAAAAGCTACAGGGGAGAAACAAATGACCCAAAACACCTGAGAGTTGTCATGTGAAAACCCACTAAACACAATAAACGAGCAGTTCCACGATGCATGACGGCTTGCCTACATGCGTGTGGCATTCCTAGCTCATGAAGAAATGATAGGTGAAAAATTCTTTGATACGACGTACGATAGATCAAGTCACTCGTCTGGCCACATACAGAAATAAGGAGATGCTTATATTTGGGTACCACATGGGGAATTCAAGAATTTTTTAGAGGAGGGACGATATATAAAAGAATAAAAGCTATAAAAAAAAAATTAAAAATTTAGACAACCAAATAATTAGTAATTGCTTTGTCTTCAATTCAAGTGATAAGTCATGGTAAGGCATGTTTTCTCTTTCTTTATTTTTATTTATTTAAAAAGAAAGCATACACGTGTTGCGCCCGCGCTACGCTTGAAACAAATAACAAACCCTCTTTGAGGCATTTTATCAAACAGTTTGTGCACACTAACAGAGGAGCAATTTCCGACACCTCCAAAGCTTTTTTCGCCGAAGAAAGGTGCAACTGTTTTTTCCACCCGAATGCAAAACTTTCTTATTGTATGAGTGGCTGGATGTTTGACGTTCCACCGCCAGATCAAATATTTAAGTTGTCCAATATTTAAGTCGTGAATAGAATATATCATGTACGTATAGGACAGCTTTATCTAGATATATATATTGGTATAAAATATAAAATATAGAGAGAAAGCAGATTAACGAAGAAACAAAATGTAAATTATGTTCTCAACAGATTGCAGATGCAGCCAGAGATTTGGTGATTAAGGTCAAAGACTATTAGCCAAAACCGCTCCAGGATTTATTCAGGGAAAGAAGAGACCTAGCAATTATATAATTATATTTATGCTCAGTTTTTGGTTTATCTTCTCTGCAGAACCATGGCCTACAACTTCTAATTATAATTAATTCAGTGGAATCCTGGATTAAGCTTCTAAAGTGTGAACGCGAGGGATTCCTTTGAGTACCAAAACGTTTTAAAAGCAGTTGAACTTGAGAGAGTTTCTAAACAACATTTTTCTGCATAATTTACTAAGCATGATCCATGCTGGGCCAAGTCTCATCTTGCTATGAGCCCTTGTGAGATAGAATTTAAGTTATTTACACTAACACCCCCTGAGGTTTTTGGCTTTTTCACAAAATTCCTTGAGATTTTAGAAATTACACGAACAACCCTTGAAGTTTTAAATTGTTTTCACAAAACTCATTTTCATTGATTTTCCATCCAAAGATTGATGATTTTATACAAAAAAATTCTTCATATGACAAAGTTGGCCTTTGAGATTAGATTGCATATACTTCATAGAGGTTAATTTTGTCATTTGCATAAGTTTTGTTTCAATGAAATCATCAATTTTTGGACAAACAATTAAGGAAAAGCGTTTTTATGAAAACAAATTGAAACCTTAGGGGGTGTTTGTGTAATTTTTAAGACATGAGGGAGTTTTGTGAAAACACAAGAAACCTCAGGGAGTGTTACTGTAAATAACTACTCTAGAATATATCCATACATACATTATATTATAGGCGTTTTATCGAGAGCCGGTCAATCGGCTAATGAAATCTGTGCTTCTTTTCTTTCTTGTAATTCTAAATTTAGGCTGAAAAATGACAACGACACATTTGTTAAAATGGATTAGGACAAGAATTGGATATTTAGCACTAATCTTGTCTTCGGCCAAACAAGTAAATATTTAACAATTAGACTAGGTAGGATCAGATCAGACTCAAATTAAAATTGGGCCTTAATTAACGTCAGCCTAAAATAAGACCCATATTTAAAATAAAAAACACGCGAGCTTTGAAAATACGATGTGTTTATAATGAGTGGTCTCTGGTGCGGGCTTCAAGAGGGTTCCTTGATAGCCTTTAGATCGGTACTCGGTTGCAGCTATCCGTTTTTAAAACCAACTTCGTGAGCGATAGGAGCGTTTCTCAAGTGAACGTGAACTGACTAAGAGCCCTTTTTCTCCGATCAAATTAGCTTAAGGCACCCTTCAAATCATTCTCAGTCTCTGAATCTCTCCTTTCCAATGACAAGCTCACCATTTTTATTCCCAACTACCATATTTACTTCCTAAGCTCTCCTTATCAAAGGCATTCATTTATTCTGAATCTCAAGATATATCTTAACTATGCGTAATAAATTGCATTAGCTGCAAATAAAACCAATTCAACAAGATGTGTGATGAACAATGTTGTCCTGGGATCTATACAGATTAAAAAATAACTGTTAAAAAAGTAATATGATATAACTTCAAAAGTATATATTCCATGAAGCAAAGACCTCGAACAAGAATGCCAAAAAATTTGGCACCAAATGATTGAGGGCCTAATCCATTTCCTTTTCAGCTTCGGGCTAGAAGTACATATCATAAAAATTAGAATAATAAAACTAAATCAAAATTTTTAGAAGAACAAATTAATGTAGTTTATTTATACCGGGTGTGTCCTCTAGTTGAAGTGAAAGATAGATCTTGTATAGTTTTCTGACACCGCCCATTCCAATACCTCCTTCCTAATGCTCTCTTTCACTGCAAGCAAAACAATGACCCCATTTCTACTCCACATTGCAAACCCCCCGTTTTTCTAAAAACCTTGTACATGTTTTGGTATTCCAAGTCTCCTCTTTTTTTTTTCTTTTTTTTTTTTTAATCTTCTATGTAAGAAACATTTTTACTCTGTTTCCTGAACCTATCTTTCAAATCTTCACATTCCTTTATTATCATAAAAGTTTCACCAAATGGAAAATTTTCAAATCTTCACATAACCCAATCCTTAAAACCAACATATTTGACCATTATAATACGAAAAACACATCCACTATAAATTATCTAACTAAAAAGAAGCCAATGAGTCCAAAGAAAGCAATATTCCATAAGAAAAGAGAAGGTAGAAAATCTAAAAATATAAATAGACAAAAATTTCAAAACATCTGCAGAAAAGGTTGATACCATAAAGTAGAGAGAAGAGAAAGATTGAGTAGAGTATTTGATCAAGTTGAGAGAAGAGGAAGGTTGAGAGAGAGAGAGAGTAGAGTATTCAATCAAGTTGAGAGAGAGAGAGAGAGAGAGAGAGAGAGAGGTGACCTGTTGGGAAACTCACTTCAGTTAGCTTGGGAAGTTCCATAACAAAACATGCGTACGCTCTAATTAGTGAGCGATAAGGAGTGTGCTAAGGAGGTGTTTTTAGTGGGCCCCAACATTAGTAATCCCCATTTAAAACTAGAAGTAGGTGAACTAAATATGGGCCAAATTTTAATCTAAGCCATTCGAGGCCTGGGTGGGATGTGTAACAAACAAGGCATTATAGTCATAACGGCATAGATTGGGCATCTCTAGAGTTGGGCTTAAGAAATAAGATTCTCCAACTTCGGCATGCTAGCCAAACAAGGCTATCATATCTAAACCAATTGTTCCTTCTTTAAACGCCTCTTTTTTTGTTTTTTGATCAAATAGAAACTTCATTAGATAAACTTCAATGGTACAATCAAAAACATCAACAAGACATCTAAAATACCGATCCCAAGATGACAACAAACTAACATGCTAAAAACACAACTGACGCCGACAAAAGCCGCACTAAAACTACTAGCCTACATCACCACAGTTAACCATAAGCCCAAACAAAGCCCACAAACCCAACATAACCAACATAACCAAAACCCTAAAACAACCCATGAGCCTAGACGAACCCTACCACCACCATCACCTGAAGAAGTGTCGTCGCGGCCACACCCACCACCGCATCCGTAACAGATTTGAGGAAAATATGATTTCCAACGATCTACCTGCGCATAAGAGCGAACAAATAAACGAAAACAACTTTGCCAAAGAACAATTGGGTGATTTGCAGCAACCTCCGTCAAAGATGATGTAGAATCAAATTTAGAGAATATGAGTGACGTCAGGGAGCGGGTTTTGAGAGCAGGATTTGATTGAGAACATAGACTAAAAGAGATTTTAAATGCCTCTTTTCATTCTCCCAATATGGCATCCCATGTGATACCCAGTAGGTGTCGATAGTATGTCTCTTATCACACAGTCATCATACTTCAGTTTTTCTTTTTCTGCAGAAGTCAGCCAATGAGGTGGAATGACAGAAAAGCCAGACCCTACATAGTAAGCAAACAGAACATCAGGTTCTCAAGTCTTGGTGCCAAATCCAAGCATAGTAATGTGGCGTTGAGCCTCTCGACGGACCATACAAAATATATTTTCGATACTTGAAACTTTATCACTCAGTAGAATATCATTGCGGACCTTGTGATGAGTATCGTCAAGGCCAACCAAGAAATCATACACACGATTTTCCATAACAGCAGCATAAAACGTCTTCATATCATTAGCACACTTCATTTGAAATGGACATCTCTTGTCCAATTCAAGCTAGATTGCCTTAAGTTTGGCAAAATAAGTGGAGACAGGACAACCCCCTTGCTCGAGACAGGAAGCCTGGCACTGCAGTTCATAGAGCTGGGATATGTCAAGCGATCATAAAACATCTGATTAACAGCATCCCAAATATCCTTGGTAGTAGGTAGAGTATGAAATATATTCAACAAACTAGGTTCCAAAGTTTGCACCATCCAACTTTTCACAGTAGCATTAGTAATTTTTCACTTCCCAAATTGTGGGTCTTGGGAATCCGGGGCATTAGTGTTGCCAGTCACGTAACCCAATTAGCCTTGTGTAATAGCATGGAGTTCGATCAAAGCCCATATCTCATAGTTGGATCCATTCAATTTGAATCTCATGAGTAGATGAGTGGATGATTCAATGTGAACCATCACAATAGGGGTATGAGTAGCAGTAGGGGAAGTACAACCAGAAGCAGGTGAAGAAATAAGGTCATCAATATTTGGCATGGTGATGGATGGCACGATGGCGGCAGCGATGGCAGTAGCAAGGTAGGCGGCATTGACGGTGGCAAGGTAGACGGCGGCGACAGTGGCAAGGTAGACGGTGGCGGCGGGTTAGGATTACATACTAGGTGCATAGTGCAGCGGGAGTAGTGTTTAGGGTTAGGGTTTTTTATGTTGTAGAGACGGATATCAACCAACTCAAAAGTAATTAGGGTTTAAACTCATATGTTTATTTTTCCCTCAGGGAGAGATATATATACTACATATAGAGTGGGTACAAATATGAAATATATACAAAATCTCCTATGAACAAATACAGAGTGGGTATAAATATTTTAATTATAATAGGAACAAATTCTATTCCTAATAGTAACGTTGACTTTGACTCATGCCAATAATAACTACTTTATTTGTTTTGCTTTTACTTTTCTTAGGAATCATCTAATATAACTATTTAATTTGAAGTTAATTGAAAAGGGAGCTGTGGGCTGTTATCCATCCTCCAAGAAAGTCATTCTCTGCTCATTCAATATAATCAGTTCAATAAATGAATTATGAACCATAAGCAAATATGTTTAAACCCAGATTAATTACAAATAAAGAAAAATCTCAGAAAAAAGAAGAAGGAGCAAGATACAGATTGTTTAGCATACATTTTATTTCGAGCCTGTTAACTTATTCTGAAGTACACATGAAGGAGGGAAAGAAAACACAGAGGAAGAAGAACAGAACCAATTGAGAGCTATAGGCATTCTTAATCCGACCTCTTGACAAATCATCACTTAATAATAGGCCTTACCCTAACCAAGCATCCATATTATTATAATCAGTTTCCTCTTACAGGGAAAATTGAAAATTTAATTTTGGTAATTTTCTTAAAAATGTATTTCAAACCTTGGGAAAATCCCTTAAACAAAGGAAGCTGCATGAGGCCACACACAGGGACAGGAAGAAATGAAACAACAAAAATGAGGGCCGTTGTCCATTTCTTTTGGGGATGAATCAAGAGCAAAATAGTAGCAGTGAAGGTGAGCATGGTGGTTATTAGTGAGCAGAACAGAAGGGTGAACCCCAAACGCAGCCTGAATGGAAGAGAACGATAAAAGTCTTGGTACTCAAGCGGCGATGTCAGGATAGAGAGAAACGTGACCAAAGAAGCCAATGAACTGATGAGCGAGACGGTGTCAGCAACGGCAAATGTGAAGAAGAAAGAAGAACGCCGGAGAACAGGAACCCCGTTTGAATCATTACCCCCGGGAGCCGTGTAGGCGGCTGCATAGACAACGGTGGCCACCAAAGCCGCCACAGTCGAACATGACTGAGCAGTCTCTTTTATCCATGTTTGAGCCGACTGAAGAAGTTCTGCATGCTCACTATTGAAGAGCTGCTCCGCTGTCATCTCCTCCCTGTTGTGCTTCATGATGTAACGAGGTGAAATAATCTTTTTCACACGCTAGCCACATATGGAAAAATTGATGAGGCGAGGATTAATCATTTCAATCACCATGAACATTGCTCAAGTAACAAATAAATTTATAAGCAGGTTCATACTTAAAATAACTAGTTAATTAGTGGTATTTCTCTTTGTAAGGTTAGAAGATGTTTATCTTTTTTTATGAAAATAATTCATAACTTCATACGTATTTTGATTATCGTTAACTTAACAAAAGTGTTTTACTAGCAAACGAAAGGAAATAGAAAGTAACCTCCCTGTCCTGTAGTTTAGACTATCACTTATATTAAAAATAAATAAAAATTATTAAACTACCTACCCTATTGGGATATTTTGTATTTTAGATGCATCTATGTCAGTTTGGTGTAGTGGCATTGAGTTTCTATGCCTTGTTGGAGGAGGTATTGAGTTCAAAACTCATAGACGACAGCTTTGTATAAAGAAAATGCATGCATCATTCCTAGCTAGTAAATGAACTTCAATTAATTACATAACTCATGACACTCACCACCATCCAACGCAATTCGTCCTGCAATTGTAACGCTGGACCACCTAGGCGCTGAGTGTCTGCAGAGTAATATCTCATAGTTGCAGCTTGATGCAATATGGTGTTGCCATTGTTGTCAATCTTCATAGCCATCCTTGATGTTATTGATTTGCTCTTTTTTATAAGCTTAAAGATCTCCAACCAGCGATGCATAATGGCCACGTGCAAAATGTTTTGTTGCTCATCAATATCGTGAGCCTCAACCGATTGAGGGTGTAACTCCAACATCTTTTTCACAATTTCTGATATTCCGTTTCTAGCCGCTATGAGCAATGGGGTATAGTTCCTATCATCATCACGGCGAACATCATCTTCCCTTGATGTCATCCATGAATAGTCCTTTTCGATGAGCAAATGAGTGAGTTCCAAGAGTGATTTTTCATTTTGCATTTTCTCGAACATCATACGGCTTCCTGGGCCTGGTTATAATCATGTCATGCATATTCAGTAGAGATATATTGATGAAGGGAACATAGTGTTACTTAGATCCACTCAACATTGTATTTCAATAATCTAAATTGTCTATTCAGATAGTTGAAGTAAAATTTGTAATAGACCTCACACGATGTCACTCAAACAAGATTATTTGAGGGATTGCTCAATAGAACAGGACGGAACAGAACTATATATACACTAATAAATATATCGCACACAAATATATATGGGCCATTTTGAAAGTTAGACGAATAACTCGTAATCTTCTTTGAACAAAAAGATTGGCAAGGCTGATTGATCCTGCTCTCCAAGTCATTTGGTGGGATCCGATCAATATTATCATCATTAAAAAGGCCTGAATGTATATAAACAAGGGGAGCATAAAGATTAGCATTAGCATTATCAGAAAAGCATGCATAAATAAAGGGATCACTATTCGTGCTTCATACAGTTATATATGTAGTATAATAAGAGAAATGCACTCCTTGCTCCTCTTGCACTTCTCTATGGGAGTGTAAATACAGGTAGCCCAGCCAGGTAATCCTTTCGTGTTGATTAGTACTTATGATTGGATTGGATAAATGACTCCACAAAATTAAAGGTACGTTGAAGGAAAAAATAGAAGTAGAGTTGAATGATTTTTCATTTTGTTGGGATTAAAAGGCCTAAGTTATAAGTTTGGCAATCGGAAGACATAAGTCTGGTTCATCAAAAAATATATATATTTAGTAGTATAGAGATAGAGTAGATGGTACATTTATAAATGAGCATCTTCCATATGCTTTTGCGAAATTTGGCTTGGAAGACAGATGGCATTTGGGCTAGCAATTGAAGACTTGTCAGTCCATTGCTTTCCTTTTTGTCCGCAAGATCTGGGTACTCTTTTAGTAACCAGAGAGCAGTCTCTGCATTGAAGGAAAACCATGTTAGTAATAATAACAAATCACCGTCTATTTTTTTCAACAATCCAAATCGTTTTTTTTTTAGATTTACACGAGTCATAGATCATTTTTGCAAAATAAGTAGAAAGTAACGCAATTAATTGTCAAAATTTGAAGAGAGAGACCAAAATTTTGGCCAATGACTGCGCTATGAAGAATGGATGTTTGATCACTACTTCTTTGCAAGTGCGGCATTATATTTATGTGGCCCACTTTTTTGACCAAATATTGGACCAACTTTGTGTGGCCGAAAGAAGCGGCCCTGTAGACTGGGGTCTCTCCTAACTGGTTTCGAATATCTAGCACACCTTCATTGCTAACATCATCTTTCATAACAGCAAGCTCATCCCTAACGTTGTTATCCAGATCCACCAAGAGCACTGCGGCTTCCAAATTTCCGGACGGCGCCACCTCATGTAGAGTGGTGTTGCCATGGCTATTCTTCATTGTCAACGCACGGCGTAACATCTGAGGTTCTCTTATCAGTGCAATCAAAAACTGCAGCACGTCCATGCGTCCAGCGAAGGCTACAAGGTGAAGTGCATTGTCATTGTACGTTGTCAATGGATAAAGTACTTCGGTTGGATTGTCCTTGTAATATCGTCTTAGGCGTTCCCAGTCCTCGTACATGGCCCATCGATATGGCCCTTTCATTTGATCCAGTGCCCTTCTCTCTCTTTCAACCTCATGAATCTCTTCCATGGGGTCCTTCGGGGAAAAACTGGTTCAACTTAAAGTCGCCTTGCCTTCGGAAATTGCATCATAACATAGAGAGAGAGTGGTGACTTGTTGAAAAACTGGTTAACCATCATAACATCATTCGATAAGCCAACCTTTAGGGAGCATAAGTGAAATTGAAAGAGCCAGAAATTCAGAAAAGAACACAGAAGAATCTCAGAGAAATTGAAAAGTTCAGAAATTTAGTAAAGGCTTCTTGCTCAAATTGCATATAGGAGTGAGATTGGGACCACTTGACTTGACTTGGCTTGGAATTGAGAGCACACCTAAACACTAGGCTAAACCTTAATCTCCTCCACACTTCTTAATGAAAATCTAAGAAAAACCCCTAGAGATGTACAAGCAGTACAAATAGTTGAATATAAAGCTATATAATGTGTCATAAAGTGTAATTCCTTAAATAAAATTCCTGAATGATTGAAATTGCATGAAGCAAGTCCCTGAAAGACATTTGCTTGAAGCACAAATTCTGTATTTATAGAGTTGATAAGAACTTATGCGTGTGTTTTGAAATCACTCAATAATTGAATATAGGAGGAATAGTTTGAGAGTTATTATTATTTTTGTTGTATTTTATTTATTTTTGAGATAGTGGTGCGCACGTCTCTTATTTATGTCTTGGAAAACGTTGACTAAGAATAGAAGCAGTTGATAAGCCAGCCACCTACCATTGACCAATTATATACAACGAATTACGAAATGTACACCAACCTTAAAAAAGTCTGAAAGCAACCCGCACAAGAAAACTTCTATTACCAACTGCGCGCTTTCTCATTCTCATATAAATTAATTTCAACCTTAAAAAAGTAAAGGCTTTCGTTCTTTTGGCTTTCTTTATTTATTCCCCATCTTCCTTAGAAAACACAACTATGTAGGTCTTGTTTTTTTTTTTTTTTTTTTGGGTGTAAGAGCTTCATCATCCATTCTCTCTCTCTCTCTCTCTCTGGTGTTGATTTCCAGAAAGCAAAACCAAATGTGTCCTCTGAGGTTCATCTTGGTGTTCTTTTAAGCGATTCTTGTAGAATATCATGCATGGAGGACGGTTCGTTCTTCTCCCGGAACTGACATCAACTCACAGGATTCTACCAATGAAAATATACCAACCAAAAACGAAGAGTTCAATTTGAGAATAGTATGCTTATTCCCTTGTCTTGACTAAGCCCTTGAGATTGGGACCACTTGACTTGACTTGGCTTGGAATTGAGAGCACACCTAAACACTAGGCTAAGCCTTAATCTCCTCCACACTTCTTAATGAAAATCTAAGAAAAAACCCTTGAGATTGAAAGGATAATGCCCCTTTTTGTTTTGCACGTTCTCCGTTTCTTCCTTTTTCTTACTTTTAATATTTACTCTTCATTTTTCGGGCTATTATATTTTCTGAAAATGTAAGTCAACCATAAATTCAAATTGTGTGATTATTTGTAGAACAAGTTGGATCCTGAAACCCACTTATAGTATTTAATAAGAAAAGTTTGACTAGGATTTTAGACTAGTTGGCTGTAATTCTTATTGGTGAGCAGTATTCGCAAGGCACCACACATGCAAGGCACTCTATTGTTTACATACATTTCTATAAGATACAGAGTGGGTACAAATATTTTAATTATAATAGGAAAAAATTCTATTCCTAATAGGAACGTTGATTTTGACTCACGCCAATAATAACTACTTTATTTGTTTTGCTTTTACTTTTCTTAGGAATCATCTAAAATAACTATTTAATTTGAAGTTAATTGAAAAGGGAGCTGTGGGCTGTTATCCATCCTCCAAGAAAGTCATTCTCTGCTCATTCAATCAGTTCAATAAATGAATTATGAACCATAAGCAAATATGTTTAAACCCAGATTAATTACAAATAAAGAAAAATCTCAACAAAAAAAAACAAAAGAAGAAGCAAGATACAGATTGTTTAGCATACATTTTATTTCGAGCCTGTTAACTTATTCTGAAGTACACATGAAGGAGGGAAAGAAAACACAGAGGAAGAAGAACAGAACCAATTGAGAGCTATAGGCATTCTTAATCCGACCTTTTGACAAATCATCACTTAATAATAGGCATTACCCTAACCAAGCATCCATATTATTATCATCAGTTTCCTCTTACAGGGAAAATTGAAATTTTAATTTTGGTAATTTTCTTAATAATGTATTTCAAACCTTGGGAAAATCCCTTAAACAAAGGAAGCTGCATGAGGCCACACACGGGGACAGGAAGAAATGAAACAACAAAAATGAGGGACGCTGTCCATTTCTTTTGGGGATGAATCAAGAGCAAAATAGTAGCAGTGAAGGTGAGCATGGTGGTTATTAGTGAGCAGAACAGAAGGGTGAACCCCAAACGCAGCCTGAATGGAAGAGAACGATAAAAGTCTTGGTACTCAAGCGGCGATGTCAGGATAGAGAGAAACGTGACCAAAGAAGCCAATGAACTGATGAGCGAGACGGTGTCAGCAACGGCAAATGTGAAGAAGAAAGAAGAATGCCGGAGAACAGGAACCCCATTTGAATCATTACCCCCGGGAGCCGTTTTGAGCCGACTGAAGAAGTTTTGCATGCTCACTATTGAAGAGCTGCTCCGCTGTCTTCTCCTGCCTGTTGTGCTTCATGATGTAACGAGGTGAAATATCTTTTTCACACGCTAGCCACACATGGAAAAATTGATGAGGAGAGGATTAATCATTTCAAATGCATCTATGTCAGTTTGGTGTAGTGGCACCGAGTTTCTATGCCTTGTTGGAGGAGGTATTGAGTTCAAAACTCATAGACGACAACATTGAATAAAGAAAATGCATGCATCATTCCTAGCTAGTATATGAACTTCAATTAATTACATAACTCATAACACTCACCGCCATCCAACGCAATTTATCCTGCAATTGTAACGCTGGACCACCTAGGCGCTGAGTGTCTGCTGAGTAATATCTCATAGTTGCAGCTTGATGCAATATGGTGTTGCCGTTGTTGTCAATCTTCATAGCCATCCTTGATGTTATTGATTTGCTCTTTTTTATAAGATTAAAGATCTCCATCCAGCGATGCAAAATGGCCACGTGCAAAATGTTTTGTTGCTCATCAATATCGTGAGCCTCAACCGATTGAGGGTGTAACTCCAACATCTTTTTCACAATTTCTGATATTCCGTTTCTAGCCGCTATGAGCAATGGGGTATGGTTCCTATCATCATCACGGAGAACATTATCTTCCCTTGATGTCATCCATGAATAGTCCTTTTCGATGAGCAAATGAGTGAGTTCCAAGAGTGATTTTTCATTTTGCATTTTCTCGAACATCATACGGCTTCCTGGGCTTTCGAATCCTGGTTATAATCATATCATGCATATTCAGTAGAGAAATATTGATGAAGGGAACACAGTGTTACTTAGATCCACTTAGCATTGTATTTCAATCATCTAAATTGTCAATTCAGATCGTTGAAGTAAAATTTGTAATAGACCTCACATGAAGTCACTCAAACAAGATTATTTGAGGGATTGATCAATAGAACAGGATGGAACAGAACTATATATACACTAATAAATATATCGCACACAAATGTATATGCACTACTACAAAAAACACTTTGCGCAACGAAATAATTTTGTTGCGCAAAGATCGAAAAGAAAGGTTTTGCGCAACAAAAAATATTTTTTGTCACGCAGAGATACTTTGCGCAACGAACGATAACAATTTTACGCGACGAATACTAACGTCGCTCAAAGATACTTTGCGCGACGAAAATTAACCACTTTGCGCGACGAATTATAACTACTTTGCGCGACGAATATTATCAACTTTGCGCAACGAATATTAATTACTTACTACTTTGCGCGACAAAACTTAACCACTTTGCGCGACGAATCCTAATGTCGCGCAATACTTTGCACGATGAAATACTCAATTTTTTTTATTTTTTTTTATAAATTTTTTAATTAAAATAAACTAGTTTAATAGTTTGCGCGACGAAATATTTTGTCGCCCAAGGTTTTTGACATTTTGTTTTATTATTTCTCTTATATCAATTTCATTATATTAATTTTTCAAATTTTTACTTTTGAAATTTAATTTAATTGTATGATTTTTTTTTAATTGCTTTAATTTAAATTGACATATTCAAAATAAAATTACATATGAAAAATAGTTGTCAAATTATCCAATATATATAATATTCAAAATGTACACATAAGTTAACAAAGTACAATAATAAAATATACAAGCCTATTGTGGTGGTAGTGGCGAAGGGTATGTTTCGATAGCGTCCAAATCCTCAACTTTAGCCGTCAAAGTCTCGACGATTCCCTACAAAAAATAAATATTGTCAAATAACAAAAAATTGGCAAAAACTCAAAACTAACTCCAAAAACACATATTAATGAAAAAAAAAATTAAAGTTTGGAGAGAATATACCTTTTGGCAAGATTTTGAGTGAGTGAGAATGAGAGGGAGAAGTGAGTGTGAGAGAATAGAGAAGATAGTGAGAGAGAGATGAAAGAGTGAGTGAGAGTGAGAGATGATGAAAAGAGAGATAAGAGAGTGAGTGAGAGTGAGAGATAGTGAAGAGAGAGATGAGAGATTAAGTGAGAGGAGTGAGTATGAGAGAAAGGGTAGGATTTGGGGAGAGGGAAAGAGAGAGGAGAGGTAAGAGTAGAAGACATTGAGAAAATGGTGGTGGAGTTATTTTGGTTTTAAAAGCCGTATCACTTTGCGCGACGAAACAATATATTGGTCGCGCAAAGTCTCGACATTTTTTTAAAAAAAAATTCCCATTTTTGGTGCACGCCCAAATTTTTAGGGTTTTGCGTGACGAAATTTTGGTCGCTCAAAGTTTTGCGCGACCACAATATTCCCGCGTCCCATTTTTGGTACCCGCCAAATTTTTAGAGTATACTTTGCGCGAAGAATTATTATATTGGTCGCGCAAAGTCTTAAAAAAAATTTAAAGCTACTAATAAATATATATACTATTCAATTTCTTAAGTGTTATACGTACAAAATAAACAAATTTAAAGCTACTCAACGATCCAACCGTCAAACTTGTTTGTTTATACTTCGAGATCATATACGCCAAAATTCGGAAAAAATAAACATTAAGAGATCAAGTAATGGGACAAAACATTTCGACGGTTATAAAAGAAAAATCAAGATTTAACGGTTATTTCAACTCTGGTTTTGATGATTTTTTACAGCTACACTCCTTGACCCTATATGAATACAATGACTGCATTCGATCGTCAATTTAAAATATTTACACTAGTGGATACCACAAAATCTTATGTTATATTTAATAAAAGTATAAATAAACTCTTAATTGTTAGTGAATATATTGTTTTGATGGCATACGCATTCTACGAAACTAGTTTCAACGATCCAACCGTCAAACTTGTTTGTTTACACTTCAAGATCATATACGCCAAAAATCGGAAAAAATAAACATTCAGAGATTAAGTAATAGGACAAAACTTTTCGACAGTTATAAACGAAAAATCACGATTTAACGGTTATCTCAACTCTGATTTTGATGATTTTTTACAGCTACACTCCTTGACCCTATATGAATACAATGACTGCATTCGATCGTCAATTTAAAATATTTACACTAGTGGATACCACAAAATCTTATGTTATATTTAATAAAAGTATAAATAAACTCTTAATTGTTAGTGAATATATTGTTTTGATGGCATATGTATTCTATTAAACTAGTTTCAACGATCCAACCATCAAACTTGTTTTTTTATACTTCGAGATCGTATACCCTAAAAATCGGAAAAAATAAACATTCAGAGATCACGTAATGGGACAAAACTTTTCGATGGTTATAAACAAAAATCACGATTTAACGGTTATTTTAACTCCGATTTTGATGATTTTTTACAACTACACTCCTTGAACCTATATGAATACAATGACTCAATTTGATCTTCAATTTAAAATATTTACACTAGTGGATACCACAAAATCATATGTTGTATTTAATGAAAGTATAAATAAACTCTTAATTGTTAGTGAATATATTGTTTTGATGGCATACGCATTCTACGAAACTAGTTTCAAAGATCCAACCGTCAAACTTCTTGTTTGTTTATACTTCGAGATCATATATGCCAAAAATCGGAAAAAAAAAACATTCAGAGATCAAGTAATATGACAAAACTTTTCGACAGTTATAAACGAAAAATCACAATTTAACAGTTATTTCAATTTCGATTTTGATGATTTTTTACAGCTACACTCCTTGACCATATACGAATACAATGAACCAATCTGATCGTCAATTTAAAATATAATATATTTAAAATATTATATTTTTCTAACAAAATAATTTTATTTTATTTTTTTTGTAAAGACTTTGCGAGACGAAGTTTAGTAATTCGTCGCCCAAAGTCATGCAAAGATTTTTATTTAAAAAATTATTTTATTTATTTTTGTAAAAACTTTGCGAGACGAAACACACTTCGTCGCGCAAGACTTTGTGCACCGAATTTTATTGTTTCGTCGCGCAAAGTTGCTTTGAGCGAGTGACTTTGTGCGACGATTTGTGTTTTGTTGGGCAAAATTTATTCGCGTAAGACTTTGAGCGACGAAGTTAATTTTCGTTGCGCAAAATCACTTTGAGCGACGAATTGTGTTTCGTCGCGCAAAATTTGGTCGTGCAAGGGGTTTTTTTTACTAGTGATGGCCTATTTTGAAAGTTAGATGTATAACTCGTAATCTTCTTTGAACAACTAGATTGGCAAGGCTGATTGATCCTGCTCTCCAAGTCATTTGGTGGGATCCGATCAATATTATCATCATTAAAAAGGCCTGAATGTATATAAACAAGGGAAGCATAAAGATTAGCATTATTGATGCAGCGGAACAAGTAAATAAAAGATAATTTCAAGCAAACTTAATTCCGTTGATTCAAAGAATACCCGGAATTAAAACTCTAATATGTTAATTCTGAGAATACCCAGGAAAAGAGTAAAGAGATGAGAGAAAATTCTCAATCTTCATTTAATAACAAACATCAACTGTCCTTTCTTACAATTTCATGCATTATTTATAGGAGCCTCTCAATCAAGATGAGATAACTCCACATAACTCTCCTAAACCTTTCCTATCCCAACTTCATAACTTCACATTAAATCTCCCTATAACTCACAAAGATGAAAAGACTCTCCATAACTTTATTCATGAACTTAGATAACTCCCACATACGAAGAGACACTTATTTAATATAGGTTATTAAGACTTTCCTCATGCATGAACGTGATCCCAATGGTCCATTTATGTATTTGCTAAACTCGCTGCATCAATTATCATTATCAGAAAAGCTTGCATAAATAAAGGGATCACTATTCGTGCTCCATATAGTTATATATGTAGTATAATAAGAGAAATGCACTCCCTGCTCCTCTTGCACTTCACTATTAGGCTACATATGTTGATTAGTACTTATGATTGGATTGGATAAATGACTACACAAAAAAATAGAAGTAGAGTGTTGAATGATTTTTCATTTTGTTGGGATTAAAAGGCCTAAGTTATAAGCTATGTTGATATCTCACCATTTTGTGGCAATAGGAAGACTGGTTAACCATAACATAGAGAGAGAGTGGTGACCTGTTGAAAAACTGGTTAACCATCCACCATAACATCATTTGATAAGCCAACCTTTAGGAAGCATAAGTGAACTTGAAAGGACCAGAAATTCAGAAAAGAACACAAAAGAATCTAAGAGAAATTGAAAAGTTCAGAAATTTAGTAAAGTTTTCTTGCCCAAATTGCATATAGTATAATTGTGCATATTTCGTTTGCATACTCACTTAGAGATGCTCTAATAAACAATTTGAGGCAGCAACTCGTTGTCTCATAGAGCATGTGGGTACTGGCGGACCCACAGATGCGCAAAGAGGTGCAGTTGCACCCTTCCTCGTCGGAAATAGCCATGGATATGCTGGAACTTGCCCCTCTGGTTGTGCTCATAACGTGTTTGACGAAATGCCTCAAAGAGGCTAGTTTTTCCTTTGTTGCGCTGTGCAGTTGCTGCGCTCATATTTTTTTTTTAAAACTCCTCGCCAAAATGACGTCGTTTTGGACGAGGCCTTAGGAAAACAAAAAAACAAAAAAAAGGAAACATGATTAGAGAAGAACCCTTAGAGCACTTCCAGCAGTTTGCCCTTTGCCATGGCAACGGGGGGCTAGGGCAGCTACTGTTCACGTGAGTAGTGGCTGCCCTTGCAAAAAGCAATGTGTGTTTCCAACAGTTGCCATGGCAAAGGGCAAACACTATTCATTTTTTTGTTTTTTTCACAAATTTGTTTACCTAAACAATTAATTTGGACAATATTTTCGGATAAGATTTTTGGGTTCGTACTTGTCAATATTTATTATAAAATTCATATCTCATAATCGGATAAAATTTTCGGATAAGATTTTCAGTTTCAAATTTTAGATAAATTTCAAAGTGATAAATAAAAATACAATTTGAAAGTGAATAAAATGTTGAGTAAAAAGTGAATAATAGTAGAAGTAGAACAAAATGTATGAGGATTTGGTGTTGAAAGTGAAGAGTGTTGATAGGTATTTATAGAAAAAAAATTTCATTAATTTTTGGGTATTTTTTTCATTTTTTTTATTGCACAAAAATTGCCTGCTGTTGGATTGGAGGACAAAAAGCGATTGGAGAGCCTAAAGGACGCCACGTGGCTGCTAGCTGTTGGTGGCCACTGTAGCGTTGCACGTACCAATGGTAAAAAAATTCAAATCCAAGGGCTGACGCTAGCCTGGCGTTAGTGATTACATCAGCCCAAAACTCGGGCTCGTGCGCGAGCTGAACTCCCCCTCGAGCCAGCCTTTGCTGCTGGAAACCCTTTTTTGGCCCAAACCACCCCCCCCCCCCCCCCCCCCAGCCCGAGCCCAACCTTAGCTGCTAGAAGTGCTCTTATTGTCCACAGAATAGGGTTGTCAAATCCAAGTTTGCATACACCTTATAACTTATAAGCCTTCCCACCGTCCACTTCAAATGTAATCCATAACTAGGAATTGGAATTTTGGATTGAGAGAGGTCTTCAGAATGTTTGTGGGTATTCTCTAGTGGTGAGTTCTCCTTATGCTCTTGTCTTCTTCTCACTGCGTGTTCTATTTGACAATAGCCAATCAAAGCAACTCAATCTAATTTTATTTATTTATTTAAACTAAACCACTCAAGCTAATTGATTCGGTTTGCTTTTAGGATCGCTTGCTTTTGATAAGCATGTTGTAAAGTCTAGAGTGGAGAAATAATGAAGAATTGTTGTCCAAAATGGATTGATGAATGACAATTTTTGGTTTTGAAGTAGCTACTCAAATCATCAATGGGCCGTGTTAATTGGAACCACGTTCTATTATTAAATGTCGACAAAATCATTGGCCAAAATGGAAAGAGGCAATTCTATTGCAGATGAGAATGAACGTGAAAGAACAAACCCATAGTATGAACCCCAAAAGATGTTAACCCTGAAGGTTATACTTGGGTGTTCGGAATAAAGAGAAATATACTTACTTTATATGACACAATGTTTCTGGTAGAAACAAGGAATGTTGAGGTTCTTCATATTTACAGATGCAATCGTGCCTTCTTATTGCACATTTACGGAGACCAACATGTTATCTTTAAGGGTTATTAAATGCACGGAGCATATCGTCAGAAGCGATTCCCTAAAGATGTACAAGCAAGACAAATAGCTGAATATAAAGCTATATAATGTGTCATAAAGTGTAATCCCTTAAATAAAATCCCTAAAGGATTGAAATTGCATAAAGCAAGTCCCTGAAAGATATGTGTCTGAAGCACAAAATTTGTACTAAATACTAATATGTATAAATTGCCTCAGTGAATACATTAATTATGATATGGTTTCAACACACTATAACTCCCAAAGAGTTGATAATTGATCAAAACTCTTGAAGAGTTAATACTTGGTTAAAACTCCTGAAGAGTTCAAGAAATATTTGTCTCGGCCTGAAGATCGAGCATTATGCCAACGAGATTCTTGCTTATACTAAGAAAGTATTGAAGCATTTTTATGTGGATTATTCGTTGGGCACTTAAATGATTTTTCAAAAGTATACTGGACCAGACATTGTATTTTCCAGATAAAGCTCAGCTCTATCACCACCGCTTTGGGATGATATGAGGCATATTTGATGCTATCTCTGCATAACACCATATACAAGCATATTCTTTTCAAGTGAACTTACAAATAGCTTAGATTTTGTTGGATACGTGGACTCTGGAAATTTCTATTATTTACATAGAGATCACTTACTAGAAGTATATTTACTTACTCAACTAAGGAATTTTTGATGGCTACATCCTTCACTCACTTCGAAAGATTTTCGCTCCAAAAGATAGTCATGAAGATATCAGGGGGAGCATCTAGAAGTATGCTACACTGATTACTGTAATCTTCTTCCTTCCATCAGTTTTCTACCTCACTGAGTTTCCTTCTAGCAAGATTTTATTGAGACAACAATATGTTACTTGAGGTCTCCAAGTGGGAGTGTTGTAAAGTCTAGAGTGGAGCCCACGCGTTTAGAAATAATGAAGACACCCACCCAGGCCGCCATCCAACCTCTGCCCAACTCACCCTTCCCTTCTCCCCTCTCCCTCCCCTCTCCGTTTGACTCCATCTAAGCAGATTCGGCCTTGTGGCCCTCTGTTGTTCTCATATTTTGTTTCTCTATGTTACTTGAATGAAGATCGATTGGGTACCTTCATCTTTCTATTCCAAAGAATGAGATCAATTGACAATAGTTGAGAAAATGGTTGAGGGAGATCTGCAAGAGTTGAGAAAATGATATTGCTAGGCTTTGAGAAATTGAATTGGTGAGCAAGAGAGAGAGAGAGAGGGGGAGAGAGAATTGGTTGGTGTGGCGGAGGGGTGGATGGGCTAGCAAGGGAGGAGGATGGTGTTTGAGCTGGGTTGTTGGGCTGGTGGGGAGGGTGGGTACATTTGGGGAGTGCGGTATGGGGGTTGTTGGGTTTTGTTTCTATTAATAAATAAATTATTTTTTAGTTTATAGATTTTATTTTTATTTTAAATAATTTGTGGACCAAATTGCCTCTCCACAACTAACAGAAGTTAAAAAGAATTAAACAGAAATTGAGGATTGTCCTCGAATTGCTTCAAATTGAAACCACATGGACAAAATCGACCAAATTGAAACGACAGGGACCAAAGTAGTAAAGGTGACAAACCACGAGACCAAAAGTGATTTTTTGCCTTCTTTTATCTCTCTTTATTTCTTCTTTATCTCCCATTTATTGGTTATTTATTATTTATATTGTGAGGCTTTGATCTTGATTATGTTGAAGAATATAAAGTCCCACATTGGAAACTTGACGAAATAAATTATAACTTATAATAAGTGGTTCCAGTCCTAATAACATCGAGGCGTTTTGCGATAAAACATCACACCTATTAGGCTTTGTAGATGGTTAAGTTGAGGACAATATCGGTGTTGTTAGCAATGGGCCGCTGGCCGACCTCTCTAAATTTAACATATTGGAGGTGCTGCCACTTGAAGACCAACCATTATCAATTTGGGTTTGTACAAACTCAGTTGGAGATTTGGCTTATGTTGCTATTTCGAAGACCAGACCTTGTGTAAGTCCCGTGTCTTGGGGAAACAAGAACAGTGAGTAGTCCCACATTGCTCGAGGAAGGAAAGGTGAAGTGTTTTATATGTGTGGGCACTTCTCTTCCTAGCAAGAGGCCTTTTGGGCAAAATAGCATTAGCTTGAGCCCAAGAACAAAACCGTGAGGGGGGAGGCCCAAAGCGGACAATATCTTGTTAGGGGAGTCGGGTTTGACCCAATTCAGGGGCTCCGACCCGGCTGAAAATTGCTCTTTGAACCGCAACCAAGAGTTTGTCCAAGCTATCTTTGGACCACTCAAGTGAGTGGTAAGAGAATCCAAACTTCATGGATTAATTGGCTGATCATTATCCCAAACCAATACTTGGATTTTCATTTGTTTATTGCCATTATAAATAATAATTCCCTTGTTTTGACTAAGCCCTTGAGATTGGAACCACTTGACTTGACTTGGAATTGAGACCACACCTAAACACTAGGCTAAGCCTTAATCCCCTCCACACTTCTTAATGAAAATCTAAAGAAAAAACCCTTGAGATGTCTGAAAGGATAATGCCCCTTTTTGTTTTGCACGTTCTCCGTTTCTTTCTTTTTCTTTCTTTTGATATTTACTCTTCATTTTTCCGGCTATTATATTTTCTGAAAATGTAAGTCAACCATAAATTCAAATTTTGTAATTATTAGTAGAACAAAGTTGGATCCTGAAACCCACTTATAGTTTTTAATGAGAAAAGTTTGACTAGGATTTTAGACTAGTTGACTGTAATTCTTATTCGAGGGGCACCACATATGCAAGGCATTCTACTGTTTACATGCATTTCTATAAGATCCCCCTCCTTGTACCATAAAAATTCAGGTTAAAAAAAAAAAGAGTTGAGCAAATGGCAGCTTCAAGTGCTGATCAGAAAGATAAATATCGTTCGTATTTATATGGAGAGGGAGAAAAGAACACCAAATGGAGGTTTGGTGCCCCTCCCAACTATGATGTTGTTAACAAGCTCTTCGAAGAAGGCAGAACCAAGGTCTCTCTCTCTCTCTCTAATTGTGTGTTTGTTTTTAGTAAGAATTTTGTGTTTAATTTCTATGATCATTAATATCTTCCTGTAGCATGTTATTATATATTCTGATTAAAGTATCATATACTTTGTAATTAATTGAAGATATGGCCACCTGGGTCACTCGAAGAAATGGTACAGAACCTTTTGAAGACATATGAAATGGAGCTTTTCCACAAGGCATGCGTCGACGACTTCAAATCAATAGATCCAAAAAAGTTCACTCTCAGCCTAAATGGTACGTATATATGTATACTCTTTAATTATTACCACAAGTTAAGAAAATTTTACCAGAGAAAATCATGAGTTCAAATCTCGCAAAAAGCAGTATTTGAATAAGATGAGATAATAAAAGAAAATCTAGCTTTTGAAGTTTGTATTAGTACTAATTAATTCACGTTTTGAATCACACATAAAATTTACAGGGAGAAAAGGATTAGGTTTGGAAGATATAAAGAAACTGGGTGGAGGCTATAACCCATTGCTGCAGTCGTCTCTACCAGAGGAATTCCAGATCTACAAACCATCTGAAGAAACAGAAGATTCATCTCATCGAGCTTTCACCACTACTTTCCCTCGTGGCTTTGCTGTGGAGATCCTCCAAGTCTACTCTGGGCCACCACAAATAGTTTACAAGTTCAGGCATTGGGCTTACATGGAGGGCCCTTTCAAAGGCCATGCCCCTACCGGAGAATTGGTAGAATTTTATGGCATGGCAATATTTGGGGTACGTACCTGGCCAAGACAACCATTTATCATATTCGCGAGTGCTAGTATCAGTCTCACACGGGCATTCCACTTGCATAAACAGCCCAATATCATTCACATGTGCGTGGATGACTATGCATAACTCTTGTCATTCAAGTTGCGTGCATCGTGTGTATAGATCATTACTCACGTGTTTTGGTACCTCGTGTCGCACTGATATAAACATTAGTCACTTATATAATATATAAATATATATGTCCTGCATTATTCACACATATCTAGCTATAGATTATAATTTATGATTGTTTAAATTGTCTCTCTACTTATCTCTTAATAATTTATTTGGTCTAAACAGGTGGATGAGCATATGAAAATTGTAAGTGTGGAGTTCTTTTATGATCCTGGAGAACTTCTTGGAGCGCTGGTGAAGGGTGCTAAAATTGAAAATTATGCTGGAGAGATGACAACAGGTTGCCCTATCCTGAGGAGCACAGGGTAGCTAGCTACCTGCATCCGGAGCTCTCATGTGAAGCAAACATGAAGCACATGGTTTAAGATCGCTGGCTAGCTAGTATTGAAAAACCTTGTAGCATATGCAATTTGAATAAAATAAAAATATGGCAGCTGCATTGCCATATGGTATTGTCGGTGTAAGTATGTTAATATCTATAATTTTTTTCTACTTCTGGTATGGTATCAACAAATATCCATTTATATTATAACACGTTAACAAGTTATATACCATGTCAATGACCATATTCCAGTACATTATAATTACCCGTCCCAAGCGCAACTTGTTAGTATAATTGTCAATTTGAAGGATTTGGCCACCAAATTTTGTTGTGTTTTTTTTTTTTTTTTTCCTTTTATTGTAACAAAAACTACTAAAGTGCAAAACAATGCTAAAACAAAATTTTATTTTTATTTTACATTGAAAGGTTCCAACCCATGATCTATTCTAATCCTAACTCATTTCTCCACCCTTTCTCGTTACCTAATCCAAAGGATTGCCACTCTGAAGAAATTAGAACTAGGGAGTCTAGATGATTTATTGTTATAATTAAATGATTGGAGCATGAAATTTATGAACCAAAAATTTGATCCGTCTCCACTTTAAACTTTGGAAACTAGTTAGATTGGTAATTGCTGACAAATTAATAAGGTTTTAGTTAATTACATTGATGGAAATCCGCATGCAACTAGAGAGAGAATCAACTGATCGAAATGCATAGTAGTATATCAAGGAGAGATGTGGTTCACTAGACCCTGAATAGATCCTCTGACCCGATCGAGCAGCCCATCATCTGCACATCAGATTTGGGAGGCCTTGATTACTAAAAGAATAGATCCTCTTACCCGATGCTACACTAGAAATCTTATAACAAAAATTATCATCACCATAGCGAAATGACCTGAAACAGAAAATTGGCCAGAGTTTGATAGATTTTTACTCAAAGTAAACGAAGCCACCAAGAAGAATATATACTTCTATTATTATATTTTTAAGTAAACCTAATCTTGGTCATATAAAAGGTTTGGGAAAGGACGTCGCTAACTATAATATAAAGTAAAATAAAACACATGAATTTGAAATTCTTTGACGATTAAAGTATGTGTAAGGGTACATATAACTTAAAAAAACTTTACAGTATATATTAACCGTTATCATGGTAAATGTTTCAAATTAAAAGAACAAGGTGTAAATTTAATTATTTTTTGTGGTTAATTGATTATATTAAGAGTATCTTTAACCGTGAATGTGTTCCATCACATCCAAAGCACATGTGCAGCAGAAAAAAGGCCTTTGGCATGAATGGGTGTCGGCTCTTGCAGGAACGGTTGAATCCCAACAAGACCCACTTCACAGAACACAGAGGGGTCGCCATTCTTGTGGACGAAATCTGAAACAACCTTCTCCATCTCAACAAACTGAGCCTGGGAAGTCGTAGTGTGCATTAAATCATTATTGGAAACATGAGACACAGAAACCAAATCGCAAGCTTGGGAACATGGGACTTTTGGAAATTTCGGCGTCGTCCGTGCTCGGCAACACTGCGTCACTCGAAGCAAGAACCGCTGGGAACATCGAATGTTGTGTGCGATCCAAAGAAATCTTAAAATCCAAGGCCTTGACATGCTCCAAGATTTGAGCCAGGAGGGCATCCATCCGATCAAAGTTGGCTTCCATGGCCGGAGTTAAGGTGTCGTTCGTGGCATTTCAAAGCAAACACGAGAAGGGAAGGGCAGGACTACTGGCTGATACCAATGTTAGACCCCGTTCAACCTTGACCTAATGTACAAAGAATATACTATTTTTATTACTCAAAACACAATACAATTCAACATACTTACTATACTGACTAAACTCATAATATAGTCAGTTAATTGCTAATACAAAAGACTGAAACACCCTTAGCATCCTATCAAGGAGAGAGAATTGGTTGGGGCGGCGAAAGGGTGGATGGGCTAGCAAGGGAGAAGGATGGTGTTTAAGCTTGGTTGTCGGGCCGGTGGGGAGGGTGGGTACGTTTAGGGAGTGCGGTATGGGGGTTGCTGGGTTTTGTTTCTATTAATAAATAAATTATTTTTTAGTTTATAGATTTTGTTTTTATTTTAAGTAATTTGTAGACCGAATTGCCCCTTCACAACTAACAAAAGTTTAAAAAATTTGACATAAATTAAGGATTGTCCTTAAATTACTTCAAATTGAAACCACAGGGACAAAATTGACCAAATTGAAATGACATTGACTGAAGTGGTAAAAGTGACAAACTACAGGGACCAAAAGTGACTTTTTGCCTTCTTTTATCTCTCTTTAATTCTCCTTTATCACCCATTTATTGGTTATTTATTATTTATATTGTGAAGTTTTGATCTTGATTGTGTTGAAGAATATTAAGTCCCATATTGGAAACTTGACGAAATAAATTACAACTGATAATAAGTGGTTCCACTCCTAATAACATCAAGGCCTTTTGTGAAAAAACCACACACCTATTAGGCTTTGTACGTGGTTAAGTTGGGGACAATATTGATGTTTTTAATAATGGGCCGCTGTCCCGTCTTTCTAAATTTAACAGATTGGAGATTTGGCTTATGTTGCTATTTCGGAGATCAGACCCTGTTATAGCAAGGTTTTGACCCAATTTAGGGGTTTCAACCCGGCTGAAAATTGCGCTTTGAACCGGTTAACCAAGAGTTTGTCCCAGTTATTTTTGGACCACGCAAGTGAGTGGTAAGAGAATCCAAACTTCCTGGATTAATTGGCTGATCATTTATCCCAAACCAAAGCTTACTTGGACTTTCATTTATTTATTGCCATTGTAAATAATAATTCTCTTATTTTGACTAAGCCTTTGAGATTGGGACCACTTGACTAGGCTTGGAATTGAGGCCACACCTAAACACTAGGCAAAGCATCTCCTCCACACTTCTTCATGAAAATCTAAGAAAAAACCCTTGAGATTGAAAGGATAATGGCCCTTTACGTTTTGCACTTTCTCCGTTTCTTCCTTTTTCTTCCTTTTAATATTTACTCTTCATTTTTCGGGCTATTATATTTTCTGAAAATGTAAGCCAACCATAAATTCAAATTTTGTAATTATTAGTAGAACAAAGTTTGATCCTGAAACCCACTTATACTTTTTAATAAGAAAAGTTTGACAAGGATTTTAGACTAGTTGACTGTAATTCTTATTGGTGAGCAGTATTCGCACGGCACCACACATGCAAGGCACTCTATTATTGTTTACATGCATTTCTATAAGATCCCCCTCCTTGTACCATAAAAATTCAGGTTTTAAAAAAAAAAAAAGAGTTGATCAAATGGCAGCTTCAAGTGCTGATCAGAAAGATAAATATCGTTCGTATTTATATGGAGAGGGAGAAAGGAACACCAAATGGAGGTTTGGTGCCCCTCCCAACTATGATGTTGTTAACAAGCTCTTCGAAGAAGGCAGAACCAAGGTCTCTCTCTCTCTCTCTCTCTCTCTCTCTCTCTCTCTCTCTTTAATTGTGTGTTTAATTTCTATGATCATTAATATATTCCTGTAGCATGTTATTATATATTCTGATTAAAGTATCATATACTTTGTAATTAATTGAAGATATGGCCACCTGGGTCACTCGAAGAAATGGTACAGAACCTTTTGAAGACGTATGAAATGGAGCTTTCCAACAAGGCATGCATCGACGACTTCAAATCAATAGATCCAAAAAAGTTCACTCTCAGCCTAAATGGTACGCATATATGTAAACTCTTTCATTATTACCACAAGCTAAGAAAATTTTGCCGGAGAAAATCATGAGTTCAAATCTTGCAAAAAGCAGTACTTAAATAAGAAAATATAATTAAAGAAAATCTAGCTTTCGAAATTTGTATTAGTACTAATTAATTCACATTTTGAATCACACATAAAATTTACAGGGAGAAAAGGATTAGGTTTGGAAGATATAAAGAAACTGGGTGGAGGCTATAACCCATTGCTGCAGTCGTCTCTACCAGAGGAATTCCAGATCTACAAACCATCTGAGGAAACAGAAGATTCATCTCATCGAGCTTTCACCACTACTTTCCCTCGTGGCTTTGCTGTGGAGATCCTCCAAGTCTACTCTGGGCCACCACAAATAGTTTACAAGTTCAGGCATTGGGCTTACATGGAGGGCCCTTTCAAAGGCCATGCCCCTACCGGAGAACTGATAGAATTATATGGCATGGCAATTTTTGGGGTACGTACCTGACCAAAGCCAACCATTTATCATATTGGCGAGTGCTAGTATCAGTCTCACACGGGCATTCCACTTGAATCAACGGCCCAATATCATTCATATGCGCGCAGCGCATGAATGACTCTGCATAATTCTTGTCATTCAAGTGTGTGTGGATGACTGATGCGTGCAGCGTGTATATAGATCATTACTCACGTGTTTTGGTGCCTTGTGTTGCACTGATATTAACACTAGTCACTTATCTAATATATAAAAATATATATGTCCTGCATTATTCACACATATCTAGCTATAGATTATAATTTATGATTATTAAATTGTCTCTCTACTTATCTCTTAATAACTTATTTGGTCTAAACAGGTGGACGAGCATATGAAAATTGTAAGCGTGGAGTTCTTTTATGATCCTGGAGAACTTCTTGGAGCCCTGGTGAAGGGTGCAAAAATTGAAAATTATGCTGGAGAGATGACAACAGGTTGCCCTATCCTGAGGAGCACAGGGTAGCTAGCTAACTGCATCTGGAGCTCTCATGTGAGAAGCAAACATGAAGCACATGGGTTAAGATCGCTAGCTAGCTAGTACTGGAAAACCTTGTCCAATATGCAAACATGCAATTTGAATAAAATAAAACCTTGTCTATTTCTTATACATACACCCATCATTCTATAAATCTATGTGTAAAATCCAATTTCAAACTTAAATGACCAATAGCATATAAGAGGTCATAGTATTCCTATATTTTTACATCCTTGCCATCAGACTTTATATTTTATTTATGATTTATTCCAAGCATTTCATTAATTGCCATAATTTTAATTAAAACTCCCTATTAATAGCATATCAATCGCCCCATTTCTTTTGGTTATCATTCCCTCTAACATGTTGCCCCCTAAAATTGCAAACCAAAAAAAAAAAAATATATGTAAATTACATATCCAATAATGTACACATGAAAAATATAAATATAAATATATACATATAAAAATATAGGTATATTATTTATCAAAAAAATAGGTCAGTTACTTTGTAATTATTGAAATTTCTGTATATTTTTCATAAATTAAAAATAGGTACACAATAATTTATAGAAAATAGGTGCGTTGTATAATTGAAATTTATGCATATTTTTTATAAATTAAAAATAGGTGCATTATTTAGAAGAAAAAAATAAGTTCATTATACTAGGTAAATTGTTTTACTAGGTATACATTATTAGAGAAAAAAAAAATAGGTACATTATTTGGAGAGAAAAAATAGGTTCATTTTAAAAAAAATTGTTTTCATAAAACAAACAATAAAAAATATGATCAAATTATTTTTCATAAAACAAGTAATAGGTGCTTTATTTAGAGAAAAAAAAAGGTACATTATTTAGAAAAAATATATATATGTTCATTTAAAAAAACCAAACAATAAATAAATTATCAAATTATTTTTCAACATAATTAAAATATACACTATTATTCATATAACTATAATAAAATAGATTAGTTACAACCGTGTGTCATTAGTTTCAAATAAGTTTCTAAATTAATTCCTACATCCATTACAACCATTTGAAGATTTTTCTAAATTCACCGTGTGTCATCCGGTATTATTTGAAAATATTGGGTATTTTAAATAGAAAACTAAAGGAAAGGATTGTAGGTGATTTAAAATTAATTTTATAGATCTAAGCTCAATTTAATAATAAAAATATGACAGCTGCATTGCCATATGGTATGGTTCGTGCAAGTATGAAAATATCAATAAATATTTTCTACTTCTAGTATGATATCAATAAATATGCATTTATATTATAACACGTTAACAAGTTATATACCACGTTGTCAATAACCATATTCCAGTACATTATAATTACTCGTTCCAAGCCCAACTGATCAGTATAATTGTCAGTTTGAAGGATTTGGCCACCAAATTTTGTTGTGTAATTTGTATTTTTATTTTTTGATTAAGTGTCGTGGTTTGAATACAAAAACTACCTTCTTTTTTCTTTTTGATTGTAACAAAAACTACTAAAGTGCGAAACAATGCTAAAACAAATTTTTATTTTTATTTTACATTGAGAGGTTCCAAACCATGATCTATTATAATCCTAACTCATTTCTCGACCCTTTCTCGTTACCTAATCCAAAGGATTGCCACTCTGAAGAAATTAGAACTAGGGAGTCTTGATGATTTATTGTTATAATTAATTGATTGGAGCATGAAATTTATGAACCAAAAATTTGATCCGTCTCCACTTTAAACTTTGGAAACTAGTTAGATTGGTAATTGCTGACAAATTAATAAGGTTTTAGTTAATTACATTGATGGAAATCCGCATGCAACTAGAGAGAAAATCAACTGATCGAAATGCATAGTAGTATATCAAGGAGAGATGTCTTTCACTAGACCTTGAATAGATCCTCTTAGAGCACTTCCACCCATTTGTCATGGCAAAAGGTAAGGGCAAGATAAGGGCTATTACTATTTATGTGAATAGTGGCAGCCCTTGCAAAAGGTTGTGGTGTTTCCACCCATTGTCATGGCAATAACTATTCACATGAGATTTTGGTGTGGGAAGTGAAGAATATGACTAAGTATTGTCATGGCAATAACTATTCACATGAGATTTTGTTGCTGACGTCAGCAAACTCAGGCTAGAGCACGGGCTCGTTTTGCCTGAGGGCTAGCCTGGTTTCGTGGGCCCCAGCAATTGCCTTGGCAGCTTCAGTCCGTTGGAAGACGAATTTGGGGCTTGGGCCCCTTCCTGCCTTGGCAAGGGCAGCCCGCTGGAACTGCTCTTACCCAGTCGATCACTGCACATGAGATTTTGGAGGCCTTGATTACTAAAAGAATAGATCCTCTTACCCAATGCTACACTACAAATCTTATAACAAAAATTATCATCACCATGGCGAAATGACCTGAAACAAAAAATTAGCCAGAGTTTGATAGATTTTTACTCAAAGTAAACGAAGTCACCAAGAAGAATATATACTTCTATTATTATATTTTTAAGTAAACCTAATCTTGGTCATATAAAAGGTTTGGGAAAGGACGTCGCTAACTATAATATAAAGTAAAATAAAACACATGAATTTGAAATTTTTTGACGATTAAAGTACGTGTAAGGGTACATATAACTACAAAAAACTTTACTGTATATATTAACCGTTATGATGGTAAATGTTTCAAATTAAAAGAACAAGGTGTAAATTTAATTATTTTTGTGGTTAATTAATTATATTAAAAGTATCTCCAACCAAGATGTTAAAATGACATGTAGAGCTCCAACACTTAAAAATGACATCACAAATTTTTTTCAACCGAACAACCTATTCCTAGGTGAAAATAAAGGCTGAGATTTTGCTGTCAAAATTGTCTTTATTTTATTTTATATATAGTTTTTTTGAAAGAGTATAAGTCGTAGTCTCACAAGGAGAATATAGATGAGTAGTTTTGGTAGCGTCGAATTATCCTAATCTGACAAGAATGGCCGCCAATACGGACCGCATGGATGACAAATTCATTTTGGTTGCTCCAACAGAATTTGCACAAAACTTTCTTCTTTGTTCTTGTTGTTGGACTCTAAAATAAAATAAAAGTTTGAAGCATCAACTACTGCCAGAGACTGGCTTCTCCATTGAATTGGTCAAGATATATACACCTCTACCATATATGCTGATTTAGTTCGCTATCAACTAGCAGACTAAAACAACAATATCAATCACTTTCAATTTTTTCACTATTTTGTTGTTCTATCCCAGTGTAGATCAACGAGGTCTAGCCCAGTGTAGTTCGCTATCTACTAAATAATAATAATAATAATAATAATTTGGTGAAAAACACAAACGCTTTAATCCTGCAATATTTGATATTAAATTCCTCCTTCCGCTTATATATATGCCATCATATGCTAGAGACTAGTAGTAAGTAATATGAGTGTCATTGAATTTGATACCAAGGCTATTCTTTTTGTCGCCTAAGTTATATATTTAAGGACCTCTTTGTAAGTCATAGAGTACTCAAATTTCTAGGTTCTAAGAAGCTAAGATGGCCTCTTCCGGAGTTAAGGGAGACAGTTATCGTTGCTATTTGCATGGAGAAGGAGAAAAGAACACCAAATGGAGGTATGGTGCCCCTCCTAACTACGGTGCTGTCAACAAGCTCTTTGAAGAAGGCAGAACCAAGGTCTCTCTCTCTCTCTCTCTCTCTCTCATCATAATATTTATCTTGAAGATATCTGATTTTTCTTTTTCAATTTGATGGAAGATATGGCCTCCGGGATCACTAGAAGAACAAGTGCAAAACCTTGTAAAGACATGGGAAATGGAGATGTTCCATAAAACAAGGGATGAAGACTTTAAAGCAAGTGATCCTAAGAAGTACACTTTCAGCCTAAATGGTAGCCTAAATGCAAAACCTTGTATCACCAAATATATTAAGACTCATCATTACACTCTTCAAAGTCCTGTTTCCATAAATTGTGCTTGTAACTTACAGGAAGGAAAGCTGTAAGTTTGGAAGAGAAGCGAAAGCTTGGGGGAGGCTACAACTCTTTGCTGCAAACCTCATTGCCAGATGAGTTCCGGTGCTACAACCCGGCAGAAGAAACGGTGGATTCAGCTCATAGGGCTTTCACAACCGCATTTCCGCGCGGGTTTGCTCTAGAGATTCTCCATGTGTACTCTGGTCCTCCACTGATCGTATACAAGTTCAGGCACTGGGGTTACATGGACGGTCCTTTCAAAGGTCATGCCCCCACTGGAGAAAAGGTTGAACTCTTTGGGATGGCAAACTTTGAGGTAAACATATCTTCTTGCCTCAAATATTATGGTTCTTTTCTCTAGCTACTTTTTCATGGAACTCATCCATCAGATTTTGTTGCAGTTGGATGAACATGGGAAAATAGTGAAGGTTGAGTTCTTTTTCGACCGCGGAGAACTTCTTGGAGGCCTTCTGAAGGGAGCAAGCTTTGACAGTTCCAGTAAAGAGGCAGCTTTAGCTTGCCCATTCTTGAGGAACACAGGGTAGCTTCACAAGCTAACCGCCACAATGTAATAATATGGCACTAGCAAAGCACCAATGAATAATCAATGCCCAGATTGGGATACAATGCGTACTTCACCCCTATGGGGTTTTGACATCTGCTCTTTAATTTTTCAAGGACTTGATATCAGTATACATTTCTTGCAATAGAGCATAGAATATTTCAAGTAAAAGTCCATGGATGGTGGATGCCATGCAAATCTGCCACAAGTTAACTTTTAAGGGTGATTAAATTGATGTTACATCAACTTGAGAATGTAGAGAACATCAACCAAAACGTTGTCTCGACTTGTTGAGATATCTTGTAACTACCAAGGCTATAAAAGAGCCATCTACCATCATTACTTAATACAGTGCCCAAAAATATATTTCACTAGACCACTGAAATATATTCATCTTTCATATACCTTTATATTGATTTAGAGATACTGTTTAGAAAGAAAAAGAAGATATTATTGTGACTATTAGGTGGATCCTCCTGTTTTATAGATCAAGGGCCGTAGTATATTCAGATTGATTTAACTCTTAGGCCAGGGAAGGGACCCTGGATAAGGATCTGTCCCGCAATATCTGAAAAGACCTTCAATTTCAGGACACCCATTTGGATAGGGAATAGACCGGTGAAACGGATCACGCCCTAGTTTTTTATGGTAAAGTGAACCTCGACAGCCATATGGATCGTCTTGGAATTGAGCACGCACAATTGCTTCTCCTTTTCGAGCTGCTTCTTTTGCTGTAGAAATTGCTGGGGTACCGGCGTAGAAGAACCTCGACTCTGGAAAGCCAATTGCAGACCGATGTAGATGTGCAAATCTCTCCTCCTTGAAATCATAACTAACAACCTGGTTTACAACAAATCATGTTAGATTTTAAATTACATTGTTGGTTCACATCCTAACAGCTTAAGTTTTTAGAACAATGGTAAACCAATAAACTCCATTATGGTATCAAAGCAGGAGATCCTGAATAATCACATCTGAACATAAGAAACGAAACACAGATCCCTAAAATACAAATATTCTCTTTGTTTTGTAGAACTCTAAGATGTCTTGCGCTCTTGTATGGGATATGCAAACATTCTCATAGCCAGTTTATCTTGATCATCTGGACAACTTTGCATAAATCATCTAAATAATCACATCTGAACATGAATGTGCAGATCAACGAAATTTTACAGAAAAGTCATGATAATCGCATACATACATATGCATAAGTATACCTATATATGTATATGGGTGTTCAGCCTAATAGGTGCACTTTATGCTAATGGGTGCTCAATTGTGTCTATGATATTTTCATCCATCATACCTGTATTTTTTTTATTCAAACAGGACAAACAAATTTAGAGTAGAACGGGCTTACAGTTATATTACGAGGATATGCGCCAGTAAGTTCTCGGAACCGGCACACGCTGAAGAGAAGATTCTCAAAACTGTCCCTTGCATGCTCTTCTGTGAGTGTCCTCGATCTCAAATCTTCTTTGCCTAAAGAAGCCACCATGGCATAAGTTGTATACAAGTTAACAATCAATAAAAGATATTTCAGACCAACATGCATTTAAACTAAGGTTGAACAATCATGTTTTCTTAACCTTTGCAAAAGCAACTAAAAACTTGTCACTAAAGAGAGAGAAGTAAAAATAATAAAAAAGGAAGAATAAAACATTACAGTAAATATTAGAACAATTGCTTGTAAAGCATCTATTACAAACAATGTAAAGAAGCATATAACTTGAAGAATAGAACATTTATGTGGCAGCATAAATAAAATCCGCTTAATATAAAAGGAAACCGCTGGAAGTAGTTCATGCACAAAAAATAACAAGAGAAGATAAAAAGCGAAAGAAACAGAACAAAAGAGAGAAAGAGATTATAAAAATAAATAAATAAATAAAGAGAATAAGAGGGAGGAGCTTAGAGAGAAGAAGCGATAGTATGAGAACAAGGGAATAACATAAGAAACGAAACACAGATCCCTAAAATACTAATAATAAAACTAAATGAAGTCAAATTCCATAATTTTTATGCAACTGAAAACAGGAAAACTTCTGCCATTAGACCCAGAATGATGAAATCGATGAAAAACTCGTAAACTTACCGTTCTTTGTTATAGTAACTTCAAGAGTGGAAGAGAACAACGGTGCACCAGAGTGGAAATTGACTGACATTTAGACAGAAGGCAACAGTGGAAGTGATAGATGTACAAGAATCGAAAGGTTAAAGTGGTGTAAAGTGGTGTTCACAGTGGAGGAGGTGAAGGCAAAAGGGAGCTGTCTGTGGTAGTAGTCAATTTTCCTGGAGTGTGGTAATAACTACAACAGTCATAGTACGGGTAAGCTTGGGTGGTGTTCGCACTCATAGTTGCAAAGTCTTGTGTTCTTTTTCCTTCGACAGTTCTCCATTAAAGAGGCAAGAAATACATACTACTATTATCTTTATAACCTATTTGATAGCTATTAATCCTTGTGCAATCAGAATATGCATGATATTTCCAGTCTGATGGAAATTTCCATACCATACTGTCAAATGTGTATTATTTACAGATATCCACAAGAGTTCAAACATATATACTGCTATTTTTAGTTTTTTCATATGACATTAAGGTATTCATCCAAAATCCAAAAACAATATGACAAATGAAATCCAAGCAAGACTCAGGTAAATCTAATACGAACAGTACACAACTTGCATGTACTGTATATCTCTTCCCGGGATGATAATTCCCACTAGTAAAGATATCACTTAAACTCCAGAGCTCATCTTGAAACCTAAACTTTTATAGAAGTTGCCAATAAAGCATTCAATGCTAAAAACCTTCAAGGAATTTATCATTTCACAACTTGTATATTTTGGTTTATCTAGTTAATAGCCTTTTCAACAAAGAGAAATTCCATGCGCAGTTATTAGCTTACCCTTTTGACCGGAAATTCAAGTTTGCCAAAGGTCTTAAGGGAAAATAATTTATGCGATCAACTTGACAGCTTTGTCATGAATCATCATGTTTCCGGAAATTCATGTCAATATAGTATTTAGATCAATCAGCAGTAAACTCACGAATTCGACATTTAAATTTGGTGTATGTTGTAACAAACTGGGTTGCGTAACCTTTCTTCTTTGGCACTTCTATAATAAACTGAACAAAAATTGCCACCAGCAAGGACTAAACATCTCTTTTTGTTCTTTTCTATAAACCTCTTCTATCGAAGGAGGACTAAAGCAGTACATCTCTCTGTCTTGTTTTTTCCTCTTAGAGTTCTACAAATGAATTTCTTCAAGTTAAATTTCGACTACAAAACATTGCAAATGCAGCATGCTTTACCCCGAGATGCATGAATACAAAAAGAAGATTAGTTCCAAACAATTCCGTTGTAACTTAATACCTTGCTGAAAATTTATCCAGGTTCTAGCAAAACTTTAGGCCATGCTTCAGGCAACCCAAAACACACATAAGAAATTATTGCCATAAATACTGTACATTCACAGAAACTAATGGCCATAACACCAAAAATGAAAACAAAAAGATCATAAACAATCAAGTACATGAGAACCATTTTAAACAGCATCCTATAGATCATGCTTCATACAATTGGCAGTCCATTAAGTCTTAAAGTAAAAATGAATCATATTTTACACAAGGCATACCAAAACATGTCTAATACAAGAAAAATACAGTAACTCACCAAACCATCCTTTTGATTCAGCAACTGCCCAATAACTCTGTGCCTCGCTCCGAGGACCAGCATCTCTTCGAGTCTCTCCACCACTAAACAGAAGCAAAGCTCTATCGTCTTTGGCTGCGACTTCAATTCCCTCTTGTATATGCGCCAAGAAAGTTGCAGCTTGACCTGGATTCTTCTGATAAGACTCCAAAAACCAAGAATCCTCCTTATCAACTTTTCCACAGCTACTGCTAGTATAAACTGAATGCCCAGCAACCATGACTAGATTCTGAAGATTCGGCAACGGATAACTATTCGAACCCATGTCAAATTTTTTATAGCTAGCCATCATTTCAAACCGGCTCTCATATAGAGAGAAAAGTATGAGAATTGTGACCCCAACTGACAAGGAGATGGTGAAAACTAAAAGTGGGTGCAGCTTACAATAATACTGAAGGCGGTTTCCAATGGACCTAATCATTTTGATGGGTTGCAATGGTGAATGCCTATGCTTTCGGGTTCTTCTAATGGTTCCAGATTCTAAATCAAAGTCACCTCTTGGGTAGGCTGTGAAGGATTTAGGACTGCCAGGCCGAAATGGATAATTGCTCATTTTAGTACAAATCCAGCTTACGCGGATATAAATGAATAGAACAAACCATGCCCAGGAGAAAATTTAGAGCAAAAAAGTAATGGTGATCATGAATTTCATGATACAAATACAGAGCAATATGAGCAACTACACAGGGAGATCAACCAATTTCCACATCGCGGTTGCAACGCATCAGTGGAATTTATAAAGTTTGCAGCTTTAATGAGAATCAGAGGGATTTGCGAACGAATTTTACAACTGAATCAAGCACAGGCTGAACCAGAGAGAGAGAGCTCACCGAAACTGGTGTCTGTGAAATTGTTGTGTGCGCTTCTAACTGAGATGAACATTCAGGTTTCAGTGATTCTTTTGTTATTCAAATACAGGGAAGATCCAGGCTTTAGAAGTTTCCTTGAGATTTGAATTTGACTCTGATGGGGGAAAAAGAAGAAGAATTTTACACTGAACGTTCCTCATTTATATTTTTCAGATTTGAAACATTTTCTTTTATTTATTTATTTTTGTCTGAGATTTGAAACATATTGCTTAATTAAACAAAATTTGTCTAAAGTCAATGTGTATATTATTTATTTTTCTTTTGAAAGAGTTGATGTATCCAATAAAAATTAGTTGCCGTCAGTGTTTAGTGAAAAATTAAAATCTATAACAAAAAATAATGATAATCTCGTGCCAAAGAAATAAGCATGGAATAATTTGGTGAAACCATTTTAAATCAGTTAGGTTTTGTTGAGAATTTCTCCTGCTTGGGTTGGCTGTTTTTCCACGTTAATTTTTAAAATATTTTTATTGTTTTATTGACCAATATTAAAGGGCCAAAACACCTATCTTTAGGGTTTGTTTGGTTCGGGAATTGAACTTTAGTTCTTTAGTTCAAATATTTTTATTGAATTATATTTTCCAATATAATTTTCATATCTTTAGTTCTTAGCATTATGAATTTTGGTTATGTGCGATTTGCCTTGGATTAAATTGGTAGATGAAATCAAATAAATAAAATTGGGACACCAAACTAGATCGTCGATATCATTGGTTTTTATTTTATTATTTTGCGAAAGGACCCGACCCTAAGGCCCGGTTTGTAACTTCGGTAGTAGAAACTAGAAAGCATGTACCCCCTTTATTAAGGCTTAAGGTTCGAAGCTAAGAGAAAGTATCTCAAATGATTCCATCCTACATGGTACTTTTCTTGTGCCAGTGCCATTTTTTGATTCTAACACTTTCGCCATTTAATGTACTAAAATATGAAAATTGGCACATCAAATCAAATGGCATGATAGCATTGAAGATGAGCTAGCATGAGGGGTTCGGGTACTAAAAACTAGGAAAATTCTACAATGCGCAAGGCGCACTGATGCGCCATTTATTATAGACCATTGGATGAGTAGCTGGGGCATGTGGGGTAATCCAAAGCGTTGATTGTTGGTTACCGGTTAAATTGGTTGCTGTAGGTAAAACCAATAAAAAATACTTGCTCTCTCAGTAAGAGACATTTCAAGTTTAGGGTTGGGTTTTTCGTTTCTTTCCCTTCGAGTTCCTTCCACAGCAGCTCCTCTCCTCCTTCTGTGACGACGAGACAGCGCGACGAACACAGCTCATCTCCTCTCAGGTATCTCTCTCTTTCTTCTCCCTAATTGTCTCTGTAATCTCTATATCTCATGGTCCTTCTCAGGTATTCATATTTCATAATATATCTATCTTCTTCAACTGAATCTGGGTCGTTCTAATTTTTCATTGTTGTGAACTTTTTTTTTTTATGTAAAAAAGCGAGGATCAAGGTCCACGAGCTCAGAAACAAGACAAAGGCAGAGCTTTTGGGTCAACTGAAGGATCTGAAGGCAGAGCTTGCCCTCCTCCGAGTCGCCAAGGTCACCGGTGGAGCTCCCAACAAGCTCTCCAAAATGTACCCTCTCTCTCTCTCTCTATAATTTTTATATGTTGAATTGTTGATTTATGAATTCTTTTTACAATTTTGTGTTTGTGGTTTCAGCAAGGTGGTGAGGCTTTCAATAGCACAGGTGTTGACAGTGATTTCCCAGAAGCAAAAAGCGGCTCTAAGGGAAGTCTACAAGAACAAGAAGTTTCTTCCTCTGGATTTGCGCCCAAAGAAGACCAGGGCCATCAGAAGGCGTCTGACCAAGCATTAGGTACTATAATTTTTCATTCCCAGTTAAACCCATTTCAGTTCGTTGATATTAAGCTGCGTAGTTATTTGGATGCTGCCCATGAGCCATGTAATAATCATTTCTTTTGTTGTGGATGAGTTCATTTAATTATGTTGAATTCGCTTACCCAATCTAGTTTTTGTGAGAAATGTTATAAAAAAAATGGTATCTAAGAGACCGAATTTACTTGCTGAATTGTATTCAAGGATGAATCTAAGCAAATATGCATTTCACTTCTCACCATATTCCTTATTTTCACAACTGTCCTTCCCTACACCAGTTTGCCCACATGGTTTGTTTTCTCATAAGCAGATAAATTGTGCATTAATTTACTATCATTAAAAATTTTAGGCCATAAGCACTTAGTTTGTTAAATTATTTCCAACCAATACAAAAATATTAAATAGACGGTTTAATTTGAGAGTGTTGAACATGTGTGGATTTATTTTTTGCAGAATATGCAAGTACTGAAGCTGCTGCCACCAGTACAAACACATTTGGTGTAGATCCAAAGGGAAAGGGACATGCCTTGAACTTGAACTCTTGATTGATTGTTTTGTTTGTTATTAGATTTGATTTTCAGATTTAATTGAACTTGAAAATTTGCAGATTTGATTGAACTCTTGTAAAAGCCTATATGAGATTTGATTGAACTTGAAAATTTGCAAATTTGATTGAACTCTTGTAACAGCCATTTGATTTTCAGATTTGATTGAACTTGAAAATTTGCAGATTATTTACGGTATCAACATTGATACCGAATCATACCGATCCCGTTTGGGTCCGGTATGATTTGAACATGTTTTCAAAAACTCCCATCCCGTGTCATCCCGTACCGATTCCTCTATTCGGGATTGACACCAGGATGACCTCCATCCCATGTCATCTCATACCGTGCCCACCCCTAGTCTCCCTCTCTCTCTCTCTCTCTCTCTCTCTCTCAATCGTTTCAGCCTTCACTCTCCCTCCCTCACTCGATTCTCTTTCTCTATAGCTTTGGCTTGCTCTCTCTCTCTCTCTTAGATACGAGCACCAAACTAAGTGGGCACAAATTTGTGAGTGATGGGCATCCTTTGAAATAGAAAGTTTAGGGTTTCAATTTTGTTAAACTGAAACCATCTTAGCCAGAAAGTTTAGTAATGGGCATCCTTATGGGCATCACTCCCTATGCCAAAAGATAATTTTAATTATTCAAGGTTTGAGTTTTCTAATTTATATTGTAAGTTTTAGGTTTTAATATTGGGCTATGGTCTGTGCAGGTTTTCAACTTTTTAATTTGTATTTTGACCATTAATTTGGAGACAATGTGAGGATTTCATATTAGTGTTGAACTAGATGTAGATTTGGTAATGTTAGTTTAATTTTGAGTTTACTGCTGCATTCATCAATTTTTGGTGTTTTTTTTTCTTTTCCAATTGATTTTTTTTTTCTGAGTTGGTTCTTGTGTCTACAAGTTGCATCTTGTTTTCGTATTCAGATTCCTGAATGTGCTATGATGGCAGTCTTAAGTCTCTTTATTTATTTATTTATTTTTTTCTGGGCTCTGGAGTGTTGCTTTGTTTGCCTTTGTTTAGCCCGGTTTCTTCTTTTTTATGTGGTTTTTTTTGCTTTTGTTTGTAGTCTTGGTCGTGTGGGATGGGTTGTGCGGATTTCTCATCCTCCTGTAGCCCCATTGATTTATGAATATAATCTTTGGAAGCTTGTTATGATTGATTTTTTTTTTTCTTCTTGTCAGTATTCTACTAAATGCGTGTGAAGGTTGGCTCTTTTTTGGGGTTTTAATGAAAGCTACATAACAACCAAACAATAAAAGCCTCTGTTAGTTTCTTTAGTTTCCTTTTAGTCTCTCTAATTTTTTGCTGACCTTGTGCCTTCTCTTACTAACTGACAATTGGATGTTCACTTGGTGTTGTATTTCAGAAAGAGTGCTGTAATTTTCTATGAATTGCTTGATTTTCATTCATCATGTGTACATATACATAGGAAGCCCTGCTTATTACCTCCTCTCTCATGCTTACTATCCTAGGATTGTCTACCCTTCATGTATGTGAGTTTTAAATTTTCATCATTATATATGTTATTAAACATTATAGATTATTTAAGGCATCATCTATTATCTGAATTTTGCTTAGTCTTAGTTCCATGTGCATTAATTCACTCTTTAATTCATACATTTACATTTTAGCATTTTCATAATGCAATTACCAACTGACTAATCTGTTATTGCAATTAGATTATGCGACATTATATTTGTTGCCTTGCATTTTTGTAATGAAATAGGCAATACATTCATTATAATTACTTTCTTTTGAGATGATTGGTTTTCTATGGTGTGGCCCTTTTTCGGGTCTGCAATATATAAATTTATGATAATCTGGTTGCATTTCTCTCTCTCTCTCTCTCTCTCTCTCTCTCTCTGTTTTGGTATGTTGGGCATATTGTTGATGTTGAAAAGTTTGTGACTCATTCGAAAAACACTAGATAGAATTTATTAATTGTAATGCAAATGACATGATATTTGTAGCATATCAAAATGTGGTGGAGGAGACCACAACCAAGTTACCACCCCCTAACACAAAAGGAAAAGGAGTTGTGGTGAAAACAAAATGTAAAGGAGGGGCGGTGCATTCCAAAGAAAAAGCAGCTGCAATTAAAGGGAAAGGCAAAGCATCACCACAAAAATACAAGACAACTTTGCCGAAACCAGAACCACGCCCTATTAGTAAGCGGCTAAGGCTAAGGAAGAAAACATAAATTGTATTATGAGTATTTTGTCTTTGTGTTATTCGTTCATAAGTGAGATTATATATTTTGTGGTAGATGTGAACTTATGTAACTTGTTTGATGCTATAAATTAATTATATAACGATGTCAAATATGATCGTCCATTGGTCTCTGTGAATGGATTGAATGAGTTAATTTGAAAGGAAGTTACCATAAGATGGAAAGGGGATTGATAGATTGGCTCACCTAAGAGTAAAAGGAAATAATGCAATCGACAAACAGTCAGTGGGCAATTGAAAAAGAATAATGCAATAGACAAACAGTGAGCAGAAAATTGAACAAGAATACTCCAATTGACAATCCGTAAGTTTGAAATTGCAAACGTGCATCCATGCCTTTTTTCATCCCTTTTGGCTTGGTTTTCCATAGGATTTCAATTCCCGTTCGACATAGTTTTCTAACCCCAAAGCTTATGTAACTTGTTTGATGCTATAAACGTAGTATATAATTGTTTCACCCGTTATTTGCAGCCACTGAGTTTCTTCTCTGAACATGCCTTGATGCATAATAAACTGGGGATGCTAGATTGATCCAATGCTGCAAATGTAGGATATTTTGATCTCTACGTAAGTAGGAACAACATTCATGAAGAACTTAATTCTAGTTGAGCAATAGAAAATCTGATTTAGCAACTGACTGGTCGTCACAGACTGCTGTCACGAACACAAATCATGATTAATACTGTGAAGATTCAATAATTGTGTAAATGACGCCAAATTTGGATATGTCGTAGTAGACATTCAACTGAACAACTTTCATGAAGGCTGAAGGTTCATTTGAGGACTGGAAGCTGGCCAGAATTGGACCATAATTAGGCCAGAATTGCCACTGTTTTCAGCTTTCGTTGTTGCTGGTATGCTTCTGATGTTTGATGTCGCGAGGATCCCACATTTATCCGAATGATGCCAAATTCGGATATGTCGTAGTAGACATCCAACTGAACAACTTTCATAAAGGACGAATGTTCATTTGATGACTGGAACCTGGCCAGAATTGGGCCAGAATTAGGCCAGAATTGCCACTGTTTTCGTGCATCGCTGTTGCTGGTATGCTTCTGATATTTGATGTCGCGAGGATCCCACATTTATCCGAATGACGCCAAATTCGGATATGTCATAGTAGACATCCAACTGAACAACTTTCATGAAGGACGAAGGTTCATTTGAGGACTGGAAGCTGGCCAGAATTGGGCCATAATTAGGCCAGAATTGCACTGTTTTCAGCTTTCGCTGTTGTTGGTATGCTTCTGGTGTTTTCAGCTCTTAGGATTCCAAATTTGTCCAAATATACCGAAATTTGGATATGGTGCAGTAGACATAGAGATGAACAACTCTCATGAAGAACGAAAATTGATTTGAGCGCTGGAAATTGATTCTAGCCATATTTTGGCCATTTTGATGTTCATGGCAAATTATCTTCCATTTTAGGCAAAAATTTAATTTTTGGTACAAACAATAATGATGTCAAATATGATCGTCTATTGTTGTATGTGAATCGAATGAATGAGTTAATTTGAAAGGAAGTTACCATAAGATGGACAGGCCACTGATAGATTGGCTCGCTCAGGAGGAAAAGGAAATAATTTAATTGACAAACAGTCACTAAGACATTGACAGAGCATAATGCAATTGACAAACGGTAAATTAGAAACTGACCAAGAATAATACAATTGCCAAACAGTGAGTTGAAAATTGAAAACAAATGAATGCAATTGACAAACCGTAAGTTTCAAAGTGCAAACGTGCATGCATTCCTTTTTTCAAAAAAAGAACATGTAGTACAATATTAAGGTAAAGGGGAACATTCGGAAGGTAAATTGGGTCCTTAGTATCGTAAACATGAATGTTTACAATATTAAGGTCTCGTATTACTCTATTTAGGATAGTTATGTTCCAGGAGATTGTAAAACTCATCCTTATTATGGTAATTTCGTAATTTACAAAGAGAAGGACATGTATTACAATATGAAGGTAACTAGGGACATTGAGAAAGTAAATTGGGTCCTTATACGTGTAAACACAAACGTTTACTATATTAAGGTCTTGTTTTACTCCGTTTTGGACAGGTATGTTCCATATGATTGTAAAATGCATCATTAATCTTGTAATATCGTACTTTACAAATATAAAGACATGTAGTACAACATTAGGGTCAAGGGGAACATTCGAAAGGTAAATTGGGTCCTTAGTATTGTAAACATGAATGTTTACAATATTAAGGTCTCGTATTACTCTATGTAGGATAGTTCTGTTCCAGGAGATTGTAAAACACATCCTTATTATGGTAATTTCGTAATTTACAAAGAGAAGGACATGTATTACAATATGAAGGTAACTATGGACATTGAGAAAGTAAATTGGGTCCTTATACGTGTAAACACAAACATTTACTATATTAAGGTCTTGTTTTACTCCGTTTTGGACAAGTATGTTCCATATGATTGTAAATGCATCATTAATCTTGTAATATCGTACTTTACAAATATAAAGACATGTAGTACAACATTAGGGTCAAGGGGAACATTCGAAAGGTAAATTGGGTCCTTAGTATTGTAAACATGAATGTTTACAATATTAAGGTCTCGTATTACTTTATTTAGGATAGTTATGTTCCAGGAGATTGTAAAACACATCCTTATTATGGTAATTTCGTAATTTACAAAGAGAAGGACATATATTACAATATGAAGGTAACTAGGGACATTGAGAAAGTAAATTGGGTCCTTATACGTGTAAACACAAACATTTACTATATTAAGGTCTTATTTTACTCCGTTTTGGACAAGTATGTTCCACAAGATTGTAAAATGCATCCTTAATCTTGTAATATCAAAATTTACAAAGATAAAGACATGTAGTACAATATTAGGGTCAAGGGGAACATTCGGAAGGTAAATTGGGTCCTTAGTATTGTAAACATGAATGTTTACAATATTAAGGTCTCGTATTACTCTATTTAGGATAGTTATGTTCCAGGAGATTGTAAAACACATCATTATTATGGTAATTTCGTAATTTACAAAGAGAAGGACGTCTAGTACAATATTAAGGTAACTAGGGACATTAGGAAAGTAAATTGAGTCCTTATACGTGTAAACACAAACGTTTACTATATTAAGGTCTTGTTTTACTCGGTTTTGGACAGTTATGTTCCATGTTATTGTAAAATGCATCCTTAATCTTGTAATATCGAAATTTACAAAGATAAAGACATGTAGTACAATATTAGGGTAAATGGGAACATTCGGATGGTAAATTAGGTCCTTATACTTGTAAACTCGGATGTTTACAATACTAAGGTCTTGTATTACTCTTTTATGGATAGTTATGTTCCAGAACATTGTAAAACCCATCCTTAATCTTGTAATATCGTAATTTACAAAGAGAATGACGTTTAGTACAATATTAAGGTAACTAGGGACATTAGGAAAGTAAAGTGAGTCATTATACGTGTAAACACAAACTTTTACTATATTAAGGTCTTGTTTTACTCGATTTTGGACAGTTATGTTCCATTTGATTGTAAAATGCATCATTATCTTGTAATATCGTAATTTATAAAGATAAAGACATGTAGTACAATATTAGGGTAAATGGGAACATTCAGATGGTAAATTGGGTCCTTATACTTGTAAACTCGGATGTTTACAATACTATGGATTAGGTGAACCCTAATGTTGTAATCATAGTTCAAAAACTTGTAAACAGCTACCCAAATCTTGTAACTTATAAGTTTTAGGATCCTCTTACAATGTTATGGTACTCTCATATCCAAACTATTGTAAATCACTATCCAATCATATGCCAATTGCCAAACAGGAAGGGCATAATTGCATGACCCTTATGCAATTGCATTTTCAAAAAGTGGAAACTTGATAACTTGTATAACCGGTAACCAATTTTTTTAAAAATCTGGAAGCATCATAAAGGACAAATGGTGCATGGGTGCACCTGGTGCACTGTAGAAGGTGCCCTAAAAACTAAACAAATCAGTGGAAGAAAACAGGAGGCAGCAAAACAGGGACTTATCAGAGAGTGCAACAACATAATGAAGTAAGAATTTAACCGCGAGAAAAACGACATCTAGTGGCTCTGAAACCTCATGTCCAGAGTTCAAAAAGAAGCTACAACATGATGCACAATGCAAGAAATCTGAAAGTCCTGAATGGGGGAAAAATACCAGTGCAAGAATCTTGATGATGGTTTGACAGGCTTTCTTCTTGTATATCTATTTACCACTGGAAAGCAAACAGATAATGGCACATATGATCCAACTGATCACAATGAACCTAAGATAAGAACATAATTAGGCCAGATAAACCACTTCCACTACTTTTCAAGTCAAGACTGATTTGGGTTGGTTTCAGACCATTACACACAATTCCAAACCATCCAATGCATTCAAGCAACTAGCAACCAACTCCTACCAGCTGGATGAAAACAAACTAAAAACATGATGCTTTTGGGAAGAAAGGAGGCAAAACACGTTTGTTATAACAAATTGTACAGCTTGGCAACATAATTATACAACTTGGCAACACCAGAGTTCTTATGATTAAGAATTTAAAAAGACATTTTGTTTTAAAACAAGTAACAAGAAAGAAAACAGCAGCTATTCATGGGACTAGCACAGAGATTTAGCTCATACATAGCTGTCAATCAATGATTTCCTCATTTCATCCACAATGGCACTAGGTTGAGCTTCCCTCAACTTGAAAACACTTTCAATAACTGAGAGTTCTGTGGCAGTGGTGTCTGACCCACAGAATGCTGTCCAGTCATTCACCGTCATGCCTGCAGCTATCACTTCACTGCCACGATTGACTGTTCCAGCAACCAGAGGAACCTGTAGAAGTGTTGAAAGCTCGTCCAAGTCTTCAACAGATGTGTGGGGATGAACCTGAACAAGTGTTTTCGAAATTAGGATTTAGAGTGGAACCAAAGGAAAAAAGAAAAAGAAAAGATGACACAAGAAAGCAAAAGATCTTCAACAAAAGATGCCTCATAAACACCAGCCCAAGAAAACATGTTCTTACCATGCCACCTCTGTTGGTGAAGGCACAGTAACTGCCCACAAGGATGTTACCAGCAATCGTCTGCCTAAAAACTTCCACGCCAAGTACATCTGCGATCATCTCCTCAGTTTCCTGAGCAAAACAACAAATAAATACATGAACAAATGCAGAAGCAATCTTAAACTTACTTGAATTCAAAGGGTTCATGTCATCTTCTAAATGGGTTTAGGGTTCATGTCATCTTCTAAATGGAAAAGGGTGGTCGCATAGTTGCACTGCAGCTTTGTTTATTTATCAAGATCTTGAATTTCTCTTTAATTGGTGTTCATGGCTCTAAGTTCATATGAGAACCAAAGTCTGCTTGCAACAAGCACATGAAACACCGCTTGCCACATATCCATATGATATCAGTCAAAACATACAAACAACCCAAAGATAAGCTTGAGAACCTCACCTTAGAACGTTTCCAAAGAATTGGTTCTACAGTCAAAATGCCAAAAAAAGCTTTTAAAGCCTTAGAATTTGGAAGGTTTAAATGGCTTTGGTGGAGGAACCAAAATTGTATCACCTATTCAATTCCTCTTTAACGAGCAAAGTTACATATTGATTCTGAACCAAATTCAAACTTTTGCTGAATAGTCATGTATAACACAGTATAATCCTCTCAATAGTTACATACAAGTCTATATAGCATAAAAAGGTAGGATGCCCAATGGCCCATGACATATGCATGTGCGATGAACCAAATCCTCATCGAGTTTTAATTTTCCTTAAAGGGGGGATCTTACTTGTTCTGCAGTAACCTCAGTGAATACTTTTACATGCTAAACAGGGTTGATTTTAGGATAGATGTATGATGCCTTCCAATTTTCCTATGATTCTAAAAAGGTTGGGGTCTATTTGGGGAGAAGAACTTTATAGGTTATTTGCTTTGAATTCACAGAAAAACTCTGCTTCTTTTTTTGCAAGGGAAAGTAAACACTAAACACGAAATAACCAAAAAACAAACTTCGGATAAAGTAGAAAAAAATACTCTGTCAAGATCAGTGTGTGTAAGAGCAACATGATCATTGCAAGCAATACAGTTTCCTAGAGCAGATAGTCTCTCTTCAATGCGCTGAACAACAACATGATCAGGTAAACTGTTCCTCAAGTGCTGGAGTTCTTCATTTTCAATAAAAACAGAAGCTCAATAAGTCAAAACAGCAAACAAAAAAACTATCAAACAGAAATACCCAAAAGAAAAAGAAAGAGGAAGATACAAAGATTATAAATAAAAAAACCTTGGTCTGTGGTCGTGTGAGGCAAAAGAAGCCCGTTTTTGTTTCCTGCAATTGAAATTTAAATACTTTTTTCAACATCCATAAATTTTAATTCTAGAATAATACCAAATAGGAAGCACATCAAAAAAATATTGAAACGAAACGAATACCAGCACAGAGGCGGCCAATGATGCGAGTGCCGCCAATGGAGGTTTTAACGACAGGGATGACATCTGCCAACTCGGCCTCGAATGTGCTGTAGAAATTCTCAGAGCCTCCGATGGAAACCAAACAGTAGGCATTCGTCAGCTTCGAGAACACCCCAACCTCGCACGAGTTCTCGAATTGCAACCCTTCATAGCCCCAATTAATTTTTCATTACTTATTATTAGGAACAAATATAAGAACAATATTCGCAGAACGATGATGAAGAAAAGAAAGACTTACTGGTAGCCATGGATTCAAGGCAACGCCTGACTAAGAGGTACGAGTTGTTATGAGCTAGGGTTTTGGTTTTGTTGTTTGAGGTAGGGAGGAGGAAAATTAGGGTTTTTTATTTGTATAAGTAGGGCACCCAATAAAACCAAAGTCAGCAAACAGCTAATTATATTTTCTTCCATAAAAAATAAAAAGCTAATTATATTTTGATAGCAACAATTAAAGGTTGGATTTCACTATCAGGTTTTCAAATAAAACTAAAACGTTAAAAATAGTAAATAATAAAATGAAATAAAATGAGTTCAATTAAGAAAAGGAATAAGCTTAAAAATTTAGGGCTCGTTTGTTACACAGGACTGTCTTAGTATGGACTATGATTAAGTAGTGTCTTAGCTTGGTTTGGCTTGGCTTGGCTTGGTTTAAGTTTGATAACACTTATCTTGTGTTTGATGTATGTTTGGACTAGGACTAGATTTTTTTACTTTTTCAAAAAAAAAAAAAATATATATATATATATATATATTATGTATGTGTATATATGTATTTTATACTATATATAATATATATGTATATATACATACATATATAATATATATGACATATATGTGTATATACATGTATATATATGTATATTATAATAAAATTATATATTATAAATAATATATATATATATACATAAATTCTCCTATGCGGACATCCGAATGTTATTATCGTGCGGACGCTATGTATTTTATACTACCCCTCGCTGCTTTCCTTCATGTTTACAATAGCATCCACACGATAATAACGTGCAGATATCCGAATAAGCGAATAACTGTATATATATATATATATATATATATATATGGGACAGATCCATGACACCTCAAATTTGACACAAGTTTTGACACAATTTTTTAACCATTAGATTAGGCTATAATTAATTGTTAAGATTAAACAACCTGATTCTTTGTCTTTAAATAATTATTAGTTGAAATTAATTTTAATTAACTTACTATAATATTTTATCTCTCTTCATTTATGTTTTCCCAACTTCCTAAAAGCATTAACATTTTCTCTCACGTCATCTTCTTCTTCATGCCTTTACTTCTGTTTTTTCTTCTTCTTCCAATTTTTCTTTCTGCTTTTGACAGTTTCTATCGTTACCAGCACTAAACAAGTAGCTCTTCTCCCTCCCATATTTCACATGTTAGCCATTAATTTTTTCCCCCTAAGATTTCAATTAATATAATAAATAAATGGTATGATCTAATTCTCTGAGTATGAATTTTTTTTTTTCTGATCCTTTCTTTTTATTCGTTTGGCGTTTGGTTCAAGTTCAACTACTGTCTTTCTCTATCTTTCAGCAAAATTTGGAGAGGTTTATCTTGCAGTCTTGTATGTTGGTTCTTTTGTTAATTTCTTGAGCTTTGAGTCTCTAAATCTTTGGATTGCTTTCTATTTGAATTTCTTTTTCCTCTTACATTTGTGGATTTCTTAATGTCTTTTACCATGAGAAGTTCAAGTTCATTCTCAAACAGTTTAGCATCTAACAGTAGCAAAAAGTATCCATAGCTTCTTAGCACAATTAACAATTAAGATTTTCAAACAATCTCCAGAATATTGAGCGAAAATTGCATGAAGTGTTGGAGTGGAAAAATCTGAAATAGAGCCTTGCGTGTTTGGAGATCAACTCATAACTTTGTTTCCAGATAAAGGAACAAAAAATTAAATCAGAAAAAAGTTCAAACTCAAATCGTGAGAATAAATGAGATTGGAGAAGATGGAGAGATTTTAGCCTACATTTATGTTACCTTGAAAAGTGGTGAGTTCAATATTTTATTTTATTTGTTATGTTATCGGAATAAAATAAATAAATAATAAAATCACATTTAATCTTAGCCCTTGAAGGTGCTTGCATCTAAAGGCTATAAAATTGTGTCAAAACTTGAGTCAAATTTGTGGTGCCACGGATCCGCCCCCATATATATATGTGTGTGTGTGTATATATTATAATATATATATATATATATATGGGTTTGTTATATATATATGGGTATGTTATAATAGTAACATACATGTACATATGTGTGTGTGTATATATATATATATATATATATATATATATATATATATATATATATATTTTTTTTTTTTAATATACAGTTCCTTTCTATTGAGGGATCTCTTAAAAAAATTATTTGAGGACGCTCTTTAAGGTACCCTACAAATTTTTTTCCAACGATCCAAACCATCTATTTTTTAAGTCTACATTCATAGATCATCCTTGCAAAGAATTAGACAAATCGGAAACCGTTTCGACATCCAATTGTGTCCTACAAAATCAATGAACACGGTGCTTCAAAAAAGTACTAAAATTTCAATAACACAATTGAGTGGTCAAACGATATCCGATTCAAGTGATTTTTTGTAGAGATGATCTTTGAATGATTATCTAAAACATAGACAATTTGGATTAGTGAAATACAATACAGAGTGAGCCTGATAAGGGTGTCCCTCAAATAAGCTAATTTGAGGGATCCCTCAATAGAAGCTCTCTGTTATTATCTAAAACATATATATACATATATTATACATATATAATGTATATATGTATATACGTGTGTATATGTATACTATAATACATACATACAGTCCTGATCTCTTGGACTACAGGGGTCCAAGAGATTTGTGGTCACTCACCGTTGGATATAAATTCAACGGTTCACTCACTCTTGCACTCCTTTTAAGAAACTTTTTTGAACCATTGGATTAATATCCAACGGTGGGTGACCACAATCTCTTGGACTCCTGTGGTCCAAGAGATCGGGACTGTACATACATATGGGTATAATCTATATATACATATATGTATATATACGTATATATATATATATATATATATATTACATATATACACGTATGCTATTATTATAATATTAATATGTATATGGGTATATGGGTATATTATGTTGATACTAATTAGATCCAAATTCATATTTATATATTCATACTCATGTACAAAAGTTTTAATAATCTACAATTCAATTATGCGATGAACAATAAAATTGAGTATAATGTTCAACTAAAAGTTAATACTAATTGTACTAAAATAATTTAATATTAATCAATATTAACATATTATTATAGTTAATTGCGTACAATCTAGTAATTTTGTTTAAAATTATATTAAAAACTTGGTCAATAAATACAAACACAACAAGTTTATGCAAATACATGAAAGATTATAAATTGAAAAGAAAAGGCATGCATATCTAATGAAGCAAAAGAGTAAAGTAAGATTGTTCATACCAAATTTAAAATTTTCCAATATAGATTTTGTACCTCCAAAAGTACACTAATTTCTGTCATTTCCTCCTTTAATTGGACAATCTTTCATATGACGTGTAAAACATATCATGAACTATTCTTCAGATATGTGCTCATGATGTACACATTCTCCAAATACCTCACTAAAACATGTAACATACCTACGATTGTGCTCTTTAAGGAAATGATAAAACATATTAAGATAACTATCTTCACCAATTGAGGAGGGTGGAATACTTTGACTCGAAGGTAAAGATGGAACATAAGATAATGGATCATTTTTTCCTCCTAGTACAACTTTAATAAGGACTATGCATCTGAGGATGAACTTTGTCAGAACTCTTAAATTTTTTTCTTCCATTGCTTTTGCACATTAGTAATTTTTTTTTTTTTGGGTCTGAACCATGAGGTGATCCTGGATGGGCCCCAACTATGGGTGGCACCTTTAAGCCTTAACCACAATCCAGACTAATCCCCACTCACACCGGGTCGGGCACATTAGTATTTTCATATGTTAATATATATATATATATATATATATATATATATATATATATATAACCGTTTTCAAGTTATCTACCTTTTCAATTTCTTAATAGGCAAATGATTTAAAATTTATCTTTGTTTTTACCTTTTAACTTACCTTATAAGATTTTATTAAATGAAAATATGTTGATATAAACGAAGAGCGGTAGATTGACTTTAGTCCAATTAGTTATTTGATTAAAAGTAGAAAGAAAAGCCAATTAGTCATTCAAATATCTATTGTAATTTTCAAAAATATCAAGTGGTTTGGTTAAAATACGAAAAAATATCAAGATATTAATATAAGTCTACTACTTGCTCCTTGTTTTGGAAGGAAATACATGTGCAAAGTAATTTATAAAAAACATGAAAAGAAAAACTTATACACATGGGAATAACGGAAGTATTTTTTTTTTTTGGTCTTGAACCATGAGGTGGTCCTGGATGGGCCCCAACTATGGGTGGCACCTTTAAGCCTTAACCACAACTCAGATTAATCCCCACTCACACCGGATCGGCCCGTAAGTGGTAAAGTGTTGGCCAAAGTGGTGACTCCGTACGAGAGCAGGGATTGAACCCCTGACCTCTCTTAAGGAAGTATTTTCGTTAATAACGGAAGTATTTTCGTTAATATAAAGAACCAATAAAACAACTTAAACAAAAAGTTTTCTTATTTCGTTATTAATTTTTCTTCTTGTTGTAGTCCGAACCCAGTTTGTCAAACCCTTCGTCGCCTCAAACACTCTCTCAATCTCAAGACATGGTGGCCTCGTCCTCATCGTTGTCCGTGTACTCCTCGGACTCCTCGTCGTCTTCGTCTGCGTCCCGCCGCCGACATCGTCGCCACCAACGTAGTCGCCGAGGCAAAGACAAAGATAAAGACAGAGATGCCCTGAAGATCCGTAAAAAGACCATTCGCTCCCACGCTAAACGACGTCGCAGACACCGCCACCACTCCTCGTCTGATTCTTACTCTTCCTCCTCTCCTTCGGACTATTCCAGGTCTCCAAAAATTTAGAAAATGCTTTTGTTTTATATATATTTTTCTGGGCTGAGATGTTATATTTGTGATTTCTGGTGGCTTTTATTTCCTTTTCAATTTTGTCCCCTGTTTGATTGTGGATTAATCTTTGGAAGGGGTAGGAGGTTTTAGGGTTTTGAATTCTGACTAATTTTGAGTAACCCCGATTGGGGTTTATTCGGTGTTTAACATGGATGTGTAATTTATTGCAATTTAGTGCGTTGTGTAGTTTTTGTAGCTAACATTGTAAAGTTTCGAGAGGACCCAACTGGAGAAAATTAGCTTGTTTTCAGCTCAAAGTCAAGTTCTCTCGTTTTTTTCATTATATATATAACATGTATGTCTCAGTTTATTCAAATCGATTATGAATTAAATTGTAGCATGGGTTTCGATCGGGAAGCTTAAGTTTTCAAAGAATAAGTAGTGGATTGTATTGAGGAAGTATGGACCTTGTGAGGTGCGTCAAACAGTATAACTGATAAGGACTAGATGCTAATGGAGCAAACATTTGGGTTGCTGAAGTGATTTGTATGTTTTGTTATGGGTTTTTCTGCTTTTTAGAAATTTAATTTGAAATGATTCTGTTACTGGGCAATGTGGTTTAGATGCAAGTTAGAAGATGTTCATAGGCTACTGCTCGATGGCTGTTTTTTTTAACATCCTTTGTTTATTGTTTATTGTTGCAGTGATAGTTCTTCGGACAGTGAGCGTGAAACATCTAGTCAGTCAAAGAAGCGCAAGAAGAGTGACAGACAGAAGAAGGTGGGTGTTTGGCAATTCTTTACGACATAACGTTACATTTTCTGCTTGTGCTTTGTCTCATTCAATTACTCCTTTCCCCTCTAGAGCAAGGAAAAGGACCAGAGCAAGAGTCATCGCCGTAAACATCATAGGAGTAAACTCAAAGAGGTAGGCCAGTATGCTTTCTGTAGCTCTCTTGGCTTGATATGATTTTTTTGTTAGACTTTGTGTTAAGGCTGTTAATTCATTGTCCTTTCTAGACTTTGGCTTAAACAACATATTCATTGGAAACTCTGTGGCATTTGCTTGAATTGTTATACATGAATCGTGCTCAGATGCCAGAGAGTAATAAACAATGTTAGAGAGTAAGAAAAGAAGTGGAAGTTGATTCATTGTTCAGTTAAAATTTGTGATTAGTTGATTCATTGTCTTTTCCAGACCATGGCTTAACTAAGATATATGTTGGCAACTCTATTGTGTTTGTTAATATTGTTATGGGTGCATCTTGATCCAGATTCAGAAAGTGAAATTTTTTTAGCATGACTAAAAAAAGTTAGAAAGATGCGCAATGGATATATTTTTCGTTTTTTTCAAACTTATGCATTTATGCTAGTTAAACTATGACACATACAGTTGACCAAAAAAAGACCATGACACATACACATGCACAATTTCTTGCATTCACAATGTTTTACATTGGATGCATATGATTTTATATACATCAATTGCTGAGGTGCTTATATTACTTTCTGCCTGTTTTATGGATTGGCTCTTCGAAATTGGAGCTGGGGTCTGGGGCATGATGACTGGATGCTTGATTGGCTTGCCTGGATATTGTTTCTGGGTTGTGTTTTTCCTGGTAATGGGAGCCATATATAGAAGCAGCAGAATGAGAGAAATAGCAGCCCTGTTCAGCTTTCCAAGGTTTTCATTTAACTCTTGATAATTACATTCTCAACTTTTTCTGTATGTTTCATTTTGTGAAATAACATTCTGCTTTCTACAGTTCTTAGGGCGTGACAAAGATGATGGAGTTCGTCGTAGTGCTGTCTCTGGCAAAAAGGTAAGCATTTTTTTTGGGTAATATATATCTTGACTGTTTGCAAAGATTTATAAGAGATGTTAGGGGCATCTGCGACCATCTATCCTCCCTTGTGCTGGCTAGATTAAAAAAAAAAAAGAAATTTTGTTCTTTGGTGTTGCAGATTCTATTGAAACTTGAGAAGACAAAGGAGGACAAAGCGGCTGAAAACAAAAGGAATGAACTGCTGAAGTTCTTAAATGCTAGTTTTGATTGATGTTGTGGAGTCCATGGAATCAACAAGTGAATGAAGGAATTGAGTTGAGTTCCAGCTGCTTGCTCATCTTAAAGATTTTGAAGGATTTTCCATGAGGTCCAAGTTTAGTGTGGAGTCACATTTTATACTTGTGTTTCTGTTACCGGTGATGAATTTAAAACATTGTTAAATTAGAGTCATGGGCTAATTACCTTTGATTTGGGCGTTGTATTTTATTGAATTGGTACTGCCATTGCATATTGACTTATATCAAGGATTCACCATTAAGCTTTTAAGATGGTCAGTATGGCGAACTTGTTAACTCCCATTCTTAACATTTTTAGCTTTTCTTGTCCATGCTTATATTCTAGCACATAGGTCTTCTTGGAAACCTATTCTCTGTGAAAATTGTTTCCAGGATTACATTTGTGCGTAAATCAAAATAAAAATCCTTTCTGCTTGAACCTTCTCCTTAAAACCCATGGAGATGTGTTCCAATGTTTATTGGATAACATTTTGTTTTCTTAACCCATTTCAATATTTTGATTTTTCCCTTTCACCTGGAATGTTTTATTGCTGTTACGATGCTCTTTTTATTTATTTATTGGCTGTTGATAATTTTTCTAGTGATTTTATATCAGTAAGCACATACAAATATTTGGATCACAATTTCTAGCTCGGATTGAAAAAATTAAAAAGAAAGTGAAAAAATGAGGTTCATGGTTCAACTGTATTAGTTCATATTGAGGTATGCATATTAATCTTGGACATATCGTTTCTGTTTGTTATTCAATTTAATGTTATTGATGTTGTTTTTGAAATCCATTCTGTTTCTTGAGATGTGATTGATTTATGTATTTTGTTCTGTACTGTTCAAAGTTCTGCTATTACACTGTTATTGCTCGACTATTAGTGCACCAATGTTAATAGACTGTTTTTGCACATAATTTGAGATTGAAAAGCACCTAACTTGGCTTAATATCCTGTAACTGTTGGAGAAGATGAATACAATGGATTAGTAATCTTTCTACACCTTCGACCAAAAAAAAAAGTAAACTTTCTACACCATGATTGCCTTCAATGCTCAAGGTGAATGCACTGCAGATAATATACTAATTATGTCTGGTTGTGTTTCTTTTTCCTTGGTTTTGGTTTTGGGTGTGGGATTTGGTGTTGGTGGGTTGTTCTGTTCTGCTCCTTGTGTTGTAGTGTCTTCTTCTTCTTCATTTTCTGTTGTTGGTGTGATTTCTCTTGCCTTTGATTTGTTTGCTTTGGTCTTGTACCTTAGCCTTCTGAGTTATTTCGTTTGTCTGGCATCTAGTAAACCAAGTAGTAAATCAGTGTACTATTGTTGCTGGGTAATAGCTGGGTAATAGAAGTGCAACATAGAGAGAAAGAATCACAATATGCGTTATATTATGGGTGAACTAAACCAGAGCTGAACCTAGTTCAGCAACATCAAGCCTAGAGTTATTTAACTTGTTTTTATAGTGGGCATCTATTTTGGCAGAAGAAAGACACGGCATGCATGACAGTAGTACACTTGCTCATTTGTTTGCTAGCATAGCAATGTATAGGGTGACAAACAAAGAGCGGCAGTGTAGTGGGTTTCAGATCGTGGAGAGAGAATCAGACCCCGAATTTTGGGTTGTGTGCTGAAGGGATATTTGCGGTGCCAGACTTGTAAATTCGTTTGGGTTTTTTAATGAAACAGGCTGGGCTTCAGTCAATGGCATTGTTGTAGTTTATTATTGGGGTTTTGAGTGTTGTTCTGTTTTCAAAATGGCCTTTGGGTTTTCAATTGAATTTCTAGAGAGTTTGGTTTTCTATTATTTAGACCCTACTATTGGGCCTATAACTCAAGCTCCCTTTATTATAAGAGTTTTTGCATTTCTCTTTCGTCTTAAATTGGTGATTCCGTAACATTTTTCATTAGGTTGAATCACGTGCTCAAACTTTTAGGAGTAAATTGGACTTTTACACCAATTTTAATTACTTTATTACTATTTTCATACAAATTGATTATTTTTACAATAAAATTGACTGCAATATTAACGGAATTTGACGGTGGGATCAATTTGACACAAAAGAGAGCTGGAAGACTCTTGAGTCCAAAAATTGATTGAAGGACTAAAGTGGAACTTGGACATAAGTTCAGGGACCATTTCGGTCAAAAATCCTTTATTTTAAATTTTAGACACACCAATGGTGTTTATACTATTTTAGCTTAATTATTTATTTGCCACTTGAAACTTAATTCTAGTCTCACTTTGCCCTACTAAACTCAATTAGCAATCTTATACACATTATTATCATCAATCTGTACTTGAATGTTCCCTTTGCTCATCACAGATATGCTTGAATTATCTCCTAGCTTCACATGCTCTCTAAAATCTTCATTTAAATCAAAGAATAGAGATTTATTACCACTCATATGATTGCTACACCCAAAATCCAGGTACCAAACATCGGGATTTAGTTTCTTCTCCTCAATGTAAGCCATCAAGAGTACTTCTAATTCAGCATAATTAGATTGTGTTAGAATTCTTTATGTGCGGTTTCATGATCTTTCAAACAATCTGAAATACGTAAAGACGTATCTGGAGCCATCTTCCTTGAGTACACAACCTCTGAACTCATTCAATCCGTAGCAGCAACAATCCCAGCAAGAACAGGAACGGCTCAAGACTTCTATTCTCTCTCAGAATATGTTTCAGCTATCTCTTTATGATGAGAATAGGATTAGAGGACGCGTCTAATGTGAGTAGGGCCTTAAGCTTATATAAGGTTAGGTCAAGTCGTCTCTACTCATCACCGAGGGCCGACTTGACTTAGCTTCCAAGCCCACCAAATTAGTTCACGCAAAATAGGAAATAAATAGGACCTCTTAATAGGCTTCAAAACCTTTCCTTATTCCACAAGGTTTTGGGCCTCAAGGTATAACTTAATTTAAACTCTTATCAAAACCTGATGTAACTTAGTATATAGTGCACTGATCTAAATAGGAAAACATAACATTCTCCCACTAGATCAAGCAATAGAGCAATAAGCTTCTGTATTCCGACACGTTTGATAATCTTTATTGGCCATGAGTTTAAAACAGTTAAGTCATTCCCCTCAAGCTACCGTGAAAAGCGATTAGACAAAACAAACTATAGACAAGCACTGCTCTCTTTATTAAAAACAGGCCATCTATAACCACATAATGCAATCTCAAAACACACGAAGCACCTACAAACGTGAACCTTAATATGTAGGGGGTTTCACTAAAACACCCAAAATGGGGGCTGAAATTATAAAAAAACCCAACACCCAAAACACTTTATAAACACACCCAAAACCCATCATTACACACACTCAAAACCCATTTATAAACACACCCAAAAAATATATAATTGTTTATTTTAGAATTGATTTTGGGTGTGTTTCTATATTTAAATAGTGTGTGGGTTTTTTTATAAATACATGCCTAGAATTGGGTTTATTTATAATAATCTATAATATGTACTGATCTTTAATGTGAATCTTTGTGCTTTTCAGTACAAGTACCCATTTACGACTTAGCAAGAGTCAATCCGCAATGTTATTAAAACAATAGTATCTCAAAAGAGACCATAAACTTACATGCATAAACAAAATTGCATAATAAGTTTAAACAGCTAAATAGTCAAAATGGTAGAATTTATTCAATAATAAATAAAACTGTCAACCAAATTAACATCTATAAATGCAAATCCCTCAATCCAGAAAACAGTAAAATAAACAAACTAGTAAAATATCATTAAGAAAGGCCTATTTGGAGGCTTATTATTATTAAGAAAGATTGTTTTCGCATACACGTCCTAAGCATGAAAAAATAAATTTAAGTTTGGAGTTGAATAAAATTACAAATATAAATTTAAAGCTTTAATAAGAATGGTTACTTACCACATCATGTAGATTTGAGCCACTTTGTGGGTTCGTATTTGCCTTAGCCAAGCATGCCTTCCAAAGAGAACATTGTTGGTTGATAGTCTTGAACCGAGAAGCAATGGCTTGATATGTTCGCCGCTCGGGTCCACTAATGCCCGGATCATTTTTCCGAAATTTTTGATATACACGCTTCCAAAATGTGTCGCTTGCTTGATTGGTGCCAATAGCCCCATCTTCAATGACAGAAACCCACCCTTTGCACGATGCCTCATCTTCTTCGGGCCTCCAATTCACACCTCTTTGAGATTTTGTGGTTCAACAAGAATGAAAGGAGATTGATGAGATTGGCAAAGAAAAAATAAATTGAGAAATAGATAAAATGTTTTTGGTAGATTATTTGAGAAATGGGTGGGTATTTTAGAGTTTGGAGTGAGTTTTGGGGTTGAATATGATCTAGATTAATTAAAATATTATTGTGACCGTTGGATTTAAATTTTAGCCGTTGGTTCTTTTTTTTTTTAACCGTTAAAATGGCTTAATCCAGATCATTGATTTAAGTTACTATTAGAATACCCAAAAAAAAAAAGAATTGAATTGTTAGGTTGGATTCCAACGGCAACATCACAGAAGCTTGACATGTGGCGCGACACAGCTGCCATAAAGCAGCAACACAGCAGCAGGTGGGGCCAACATTAGATTCCTTACACATGGGCTGCTTCAACTGCATGTGGGCTCCACCGAAATTTTTTGGGTCAAGGCAATAGCTAGACTGCTGTTTGGCCCTAAATTTGGGTTTTCCCAAATTTTGGCCCCTTCATTTTCTTGGATTGGGAGAGATTTTGGTTTATATTTTGGGATATTTTGAATTTGGCTTCATGGATTGGAGATGGCCGAAGGGTAAAAACAAAATTTTCTCAAGTACTGGGGGGGTCAGGCCCAAACATGGCTCCGCCCCTGTTCTCAACTACTCTTGCAACAGCAAAGTTAATATATTATTATTTGTGAAGCAATTATGGTAACTTATGCTTTAGGTAATAACATTTGTCACCTAAGCCAAATATTTGTAATTGGTTTAGTAATCTACATTTCTCTATGACTTGAGTTATTGTATAATAATTAGAAACTTTAGGATTCCAAGAGGATCCTCGTGTAGTTTTCTTTTGACATAGAAAAAAAAAAGTATAGTTTGAGCCCAAAAGCCTTTAGCTCATCAAGTGGCATGGATATATATGGGATGAAGGGAGAAATTAAGACCTTGGTTTCCTTACTTGTGCCTTATTTGGAACAGATCCACTCGATTATTTGGATATATGGGTTGGAGGGGTTTCTATTGGAGGCTAGGGTTCATATACAGATAAGTAATTGAATTGGAAAGGATAAATATTCTTTATTGGAAAGATTACGAACGTTCTTGGAACATTCGTAGGGGATTTAACTTGGAATATTGGAAAGACAAGTGGCTCATCATCCACGTTGCCCTTCTGTATTGGTTGTGTTATTAGAGGTGGCACCGTGGCAGACACTGTTTAATTTTGGTCTTCTTCTGTCCTAGTCTTCTAACACGAAACAATTTCTATTTGTTTTTTTTTTCTGGCCCCTATATATGTACATATAATACATGTACTTGTTTTTAACACGTAAAAATAAATAATGTACTATTTTTTATGAAAATAAAAAAAGAATAGTAGGAGACAACTATTTTAGAGTGCTAATAATCGTTCGAGAGATTTATATATTGCAATTGATAACATTTTTCGCCATTCAATTCAACTTCAGTTCGTATGTTGAATAGGCTACGGTAATTTCATGACATTACTACAATTCATGCCTACAATTAAGTTTTATGAACTACACTGTACTCGTAAGGACAGGGCAGCTTGAGGCCGTCTCTTGGGAATGTTGTTGTGAAAGCCTTATGAGATGACTCTGATGTTTCCTTGTCTGGATTATATCCCCTCAGATTCTCAGGCAGTGAGGTCTGAAGCAAAGGGTTGTAACCCCCTCCAAGTTTGCCTATTTCTTCCAGGGTTATGCCTTTCCTTACTGATATTTGTTGATTAATGATTGATTATTTCAATGCTTAATTAATTAATTAGTACTAATTTATATATCATTATATATTAATTATTACCATTTAGACTGAAAGTGTACTCATTGGGATCAAGTGTCTTGAAATCATCAAGGTTGGCCTTATGGAAAAGCTCCATCTCCCATGTCTTTATATATCCTAAAAACGACACGAAGAGGTATTTATGGTTATCAAAATAATGTGCTTACATGTGAAGTTGTTAAATGTCAAAATCACACACACTATCTTTTCTCTTAATAAGGTAAGGTGGGTTGATCATTCCTCCGCACAAAACACAGCATGCCGCAGCAGTAAATAATCATCAAACAACTCACATTTTGTAATGTAGCAGTGGAACTCCTTCCCGTGCTGAAGATTTGCTGCTAATTGTAATGTAATTACGTTCAATTGCAGAATGAAGCTTCCTCAGCTTGATCCATGCGGGAATAACCAAACAGCCTCTGCATCTCCTACTTCAGCTGAATCATGGAAGCATGATGTGTTCTTGAGTTTCAGGGGTGAAGACACTCGCAGGGGCTTTATTTCTCATTTAGACCGTGCATTGGCGTACTGGCAAGCAATGAAAACATTCAAGCACGACCAAGACATTGAAGTAGGACCAATTTCTCCGGAGCTGTTGACCGCAATTGAACAATCACATCTTGCCATCATTGTTCTCTCCCCCAATTATGCTTCTTCCACATGGTGCTTAGATGAACTTTCCAAGATTCTTGAATGCATCCAGGAGCAGGACACCAGAATTCTGCCGATCTTTTATAATGTGGATCCTTCCTATGTACGAAACCGGAGGGGGAGTTTTGCGGAAGCCTTCACTAAGCATGAAGCAAGGTTTAGTGAAGATGTAAAGAAGGTGAATCGGTGGAGAGCTGCTTTAAGAAAAGTAGCCAATCTCTCTGCGTGGGATTCAAAGAATTATAGGTAAGCATACATATCCATGCATGAAAAACTTGCTTGTGTCTTAACAAGAGGCCTACTTGGAGGTTACGTTTCAGTTCTCGCCTTAATCAATAACCTTGGAGGTTATATTTACAGATTAATGGTTATTTTGCTTTTCTTCCTTGTAGGTCGGAAGCAGAGCTTGTCGAAGAAATTGTCAAATGTGTGTGGAAGGAAGTCCATCCTACATTCATGTTGTCAGGTTCTCTAGAGAATTTAGTTGGAATTGATTTTGCACTTAAACAACTACGATTACATTTAGCTCCCGAAGAAAATGACGTCCGCTTTATAGGGATATGGGGGATGGGCGGGGTAGGCAAAACAACCCTTGCTAACTTAGTTTTTCAGAAAATTTCCCATCATTTTGAACATAGCTGTTTTCTATCTGATGTGAGAAAGAAGAAGCTCTCTGCTCTGCAAACACAAATTCTTTTCCCAATTTTGAAGGGAGATCATATTTGGGATGAATGGGAGGGAACCTTTTTTATTAAGAAGTATTTATGTAATAAAAAGGTACTTCTCGTCCTTGATGATGCAGATCAATTAAGCCAACTAGAAAAACTGGCTGGAGAGAAAAATTGGTTTGGTGTGGGGAGTAGAATCATCATCACAACTAGAAATGAACGTCTACTAGTTCAGCATGGTACAACGAACCATAAGGTCGATGTGTTAAATGATGATGAAGCTCTTGAGCTCTTTTGTCAACATGCCTTTAAGAATGATCAGCCTGAGGAAGGTTTTCAAGAACTGTCTCAGCATTTCCTACATTATGCAAAAGGCCTTCCATTAGCTCTTAAAATTTGGGGGCGTTCTTTGTATGGGAGAGATCAAGATCTATGGAGTGCATTGTATAATCTAAACAAAATTCCTGAACCAGAAATTTTTGATTCACTCAAAGTGAGTTATTATGGATTAAAAGAGATGGAGAAGAAAATTTTTCTCCATGTTGCGTGTCTCCATAGAGGGAGGGATAAAGAGCAAGTAATTGAAACACTAGACAGTATCCTTGACATTTCCAGTCGTATTGGGATAGATATTCTTGTTGAGACATCTCTCTTTACTATTGATAGTATTGAGAAACTCCACTCTCAGGCCAACAGTGTTGAGATGCATGACTTGATACAAGAAATGGCATGGAGAATTGTTCGTGAAGAATCTCCCGAAGAACCTGGTAAACGCAGTCTTTTATGGTGTCGCAAAGACATTTTTCATGCGTTCATGAACAATACGGTAAGAGGTTATGTAGAAATACTATATATATGTATTTACGTCTTTGCACACCTGTACACTTGAGTGAATTATTGAACGAGAGAATCAGTTTCTTCAATGTGGAATTAACTGTTTCCTTTTTCTTAATTATATATTAGGTTACTGAAGCAATTGAAGGCATAGCCTTACGTCTGCCCGAATTAGAAGTGGTGCACTGGAATTGTACTGAAGCCTTTGATAAGATGCAGGGGTTAAGGTTTCTTGAATTTGATAATGTTATGATTTCTTCAGCCCCTAAAGTTCTTCCAAATTCCTTAAGAATTATTCGTTGGAATTGGTATCCTTCCAAATCGCTCCCACCAAGGTTTGAACCATGTTTTCTTGCTAAACTTGAGATGTGTTATAGCAAACTTGTCCGCCTTTGGGATGGAGCAAAGGTACCGTGAGATTATTGAATATGGCATTTTGTAATTATTAATATTTTGAGTGTGAATACACCTTGTTCTAACTTGTAAGGTTTTGGAAACTCATAATAATCAACAACTTTTATGTACTGTACAGGATTTCCCGAAGTTGAAACATATGGTTGTACGGATTTACTTGAGGTTCACTCGTCTATTGCAGTTCAAAAAAAGCTGAAGGTTTTGGACCTTCGTGACTGTACAAGTGTTAGGAGTCTCCCAAGTGAGTTGGAAATGGATTCTCTTGAATTCTTCAGTATTTCTGGCTGCTCAAAAGTGAACAAGATTCCAGAATTTGGGGAACAGATGAAGAACTTGTCAATGCTTGGTCTAGGTGGGACTGCTATTGCGCAAATACCTTCATCAGTTGAACATCTGGTTGGCCTTGTTGAGCTAAATATAAGTGATTGCAAAAGTCTCTTAGGCCTCCCGAGTGCGATATGTAAATTGAATTCTCTTAAAACACTCCGTATGTTGGGATGCTCAAAAGTTGACAAACTGTCAGGGGAGATGGAGTGTTTAGAGAATCTTGATTTAAGAGGAACTGCTATGAGAGATCCGCTTCTTGTTATGAAAAACCTTAAACGTCTATCCTTCCACGGATCAGTTGCTAAACCATCCACTGGCATTGGCAATGGCATTGCCGCTTGGGGTTTGGTTTTGTCTTCTCTACATCATTTATGCTCTTTGACAAAATTGGATATGAGTGATTGTAATATTGGTGAAGGAGCCATTCCCGATGGTGTCGGCAACTTGTCTTCTTTACGATGGTTACTTCTGTGTGGAAACAATTTCATCAGCCTTCCTGCAAGCATTAGATTCCTTTCTAACCTTGACTGTCTTGAATTGCAGAGGTGCAAAAGGCTTGAGCAATTGCCAGATCTTCCGTCAAATAGTTTCTTATACGTAGATGTAAATGATTGTACTTCCTTGAAGAGGTTGTCAGATCCATCAAAGTCTAGCGGAGGAGCCAACATGTATGATTTTATTTTCACCTGTCTTAATTGCTTCAGCTTGGTTGAAGAAGAAGGCTGGATTAACAGAATATTTGCAATGATAATGAGATTGGCCAGTGAGGTACTCTCAGCTCTTTCGTAGAGTGAATATATATTATGATATACTTTTCTTTTTCTATAAAAAAAATATGTTATTCCCAGTTCCCAGTGAAATTCCAGATTGGTTCGAGAATCCAAGACTGAAAATTGGTTATTCCCAGTTCCCAGTAAAAGCAGTATCTGTTGTTGATAAAGGCAACTTTGCATATCAAACTGATACACAGCCAAAGTACCTTACTTATCCTATAAATTGTTGGAACTATTGTCCAGTAAATGCCATTTTTTTTGTTATGCCCTAGTTCTGTGTATTGGGAGCATAGATGTAACAATGCTGCCCCCATCATACCATCCCTCATTCATAAGCACACTACACCACAAATTCACATCTATAGCACTTCAAAAACACAATAGATCCTCAATTTATTGATTAATCTCAAGCTGAGCACTCAAACTCGATTAGTTTTCGTTACATCAAATTAAGAATATCCAAAACTAGTTCACCTATAAGAACTACCAACCTCCATGTTGGTTTGCAGACATGTAAGCTTGAAAGAACTGTGATCAGGCTCACGGTTTTTACAGCTCAAGTTTAAGAGCAGAGTTGTTTACCTTTCCTACTATCCACCTGTATAATACATAAATAAGAAATTTGTATCCCAAGCAATAATTCTCAAGCACACTACACCGCAAATTCACATCTATAGCACTTTAAAAACACAATAGATCCTCAATTTATTGATTAATCTCAAGCTGAGCACTCAAACTCGATTAATTTTCGTTACATTAAATTAAGAATATCCAAAACTAGTTCACCTATAACATACAACGAAATTTCATCTACTTCGTGATACTTTTTAGGAAAAGAAAAAACCTACATACAAACAGAGAAAAAGAAAAAGAATAGTGGATGGACAATTAGGGAGCTGCTTTGTAGTTTTTATAGGTACACTTTTTTCAATCATCTATATGCATACATATACTTGATTTAGAAGAACTACGTACCAACCTCCATGTTGGGTTTGCAGACATGTAAGCTTGAAAGAACTGTGATCAGGCTCATTTTTTTAACAGCTCCAGTTTAAGAGCAGACTCGTTTACCTTTCCTACTGTCAACCTGTATAATACATGAATAAGAAATTTGTTGGTAAAATTAATTAAAGAAAGTATGCATATATGTGAAAAGCATGAAAGATTGCTTATGGAAACAATAGGCAATATTTATCTATACATAGGATGAGCCTGACAAGTTTTTTTGGTGGTTCTTATACTAATACTGTCACCAGTCCATATTAGAACAAAATTCTGCTACAGCTTATAATGCTTTACATGCATTGCATTAACCAAGCAATAATTCTCAATCACAATTATTCATATTATCCCAACAAACTAGAATCCGTCTATCTAAGCATTCATATAATATAAATAGCAAAAATAGAAACTTATATGATACGAGAATATAAATTTACACAACAGTAACAAGAAAACTGAAGTAAAAATAACAATCTGTCTTTCCTTACCTTTTCCCCAGCAACCGAGGAAAGCAAAGAAACCCTGCAATCCAAAAAAGAAAAAAAAAACCACTAAGTATGCATCTGTGCAACCGCATAACATTAAATTTCACACAATGTTTGTAATTGAAACCTCGCCTTGCCAACCAAAAAGGCACAGAAAAGCAAATCTCTACCGGTAGCCAAACAGCAAACATCTCTTAATTTAACATGAATGTACAAGGACAAACACACTCAATGAGTGAAGATGAAAATGTTTCCAGATTTGAGTAAATTCACAATACAATAGCAAATTTCAACAAAACAACTGCAATCACAGTAAGAACCAGTGAAAATTTTATAATAATAAAAAATAAGCCTAATATTTCTAGAAATTTAAGCAAACAAAAGAGGAAGCTGCAAACTACTGATCCCCACACACTGAAATTAACATCTGCAAAAATAAATCCATTTAACAATCAAACCATCAATGCAGATAAAAGGGGAAACAAAATCGAAGTGTTGTTTGTGGGTTTGGTTAGTTTTGGGGAAACGAGAGAATCAGAAAGAAGAGAGAGAGACACACACACGACGGAGGGCATTGACCGCTGCGGAGAAGGCAAAACAAAGAGACCATAGCCCTAGATTTATGTACTCATGACACAACAAAGGGGTTTACCCATCACTGAGGCGATGGAGAGATTCGAGACTGCGCCGACGTATAGAAGATTGAGCTAGAGATGGAGTGAGACAGAGAGTCAGTGTGGTTTCATTGATTTTGGGGTTTGGGTACGGGAAATTTTAAACAGGCCCACTCTAGTTTTTTCAGTTTCCGCGCGCGCTCAATAGTGTATTTTTTTATATAGAGTAATGTCACACATATAAAAAGAAAGAAAGAAAGCAGAACACGTAAATCATGAGGAATGTCACACATATAAAAGAGGAAGAAGGGCATTAAACTTGGCGTTTATTTAGGAATTATTTTTATTTTTTTAATTTACGTTTTTTAAGGAAATATATTTGTATGTATTAATTATGAGAAAACCAAAGTATAGGATACAGATCCCCAATGTATTTATTAGCGAGGAGAATTTGCTTAAATTAATAATTAAAGGATATTTTAGGAATAATAGTGGGTGGAAAGATATGATTGTGGTTTTTCAGATTTACATGATAAGTGGGGAAATTGAATAAGGGGTGAAAATTGTAGTACTCATATCATATATACAGAAATAAATCAATTAACAAAACATTTTGTTCTCATGTAAGGAGTTGACCCAAGTGAGCAAAGTATTGATGATTATTCTTCTTTTTTATTATTATCTAAATTTGCGCAAACAACAAGGAGCAAGAAAACTTTAAAACTTTGGACTGCTGAAAGAAGAAAACTCAAGAGTGGTTTAACTAAGAGAAAGAACGAAAGAAAGAAAGAAAGAAAGATGAGTTCCTTAGGAGGCATGGTGTTGACTTTTTCAAGCTTTCTGTGCTTGTTCCTGGTCTTAGTTCTCATCAAGATCCTTCACAAACTATGGTGGACTCCAACTCGCATACAGAAGCAGATGGGTCTGCAGGGGATCCAAGGCCCTCCTTACAGACTCATCCATGGAAACAACAAAGAAATTTCCCAGATGATAAAAGAAGCCATGGCCAGGCCCAAAAGTATATCCCACGACACACTTTCTTTAGTCCAACCTCACATTCACTACTGGACCAAGATTTATGGTAAGAAATTATCTCAATTAGCTAGCTTTTTTTCTTTTTTTTGGTTGTGGCTTTTGTTCCAAGTATTAAATAGTGGTCATCTTTCTCAACAGGAAAGAATTATCTGCAGTGGCATGGTTCTCAAGCTCAATTGGTGATCACAGAACCTGAATTGTGCAAACAGATACTGAATAACAAAGATGGAGCTTATCCAAAAAAAGAGGTTCAAAACTTTGTAAAGAAGCTTTTAGGAGATGGCCTGGTGTCAACAACCAAAGCTGAAAAATGGGAAAAATTGAGAAAGTTGGCCACTCTTTCCTTCCATGGAGAGAGCTTAAAAGTAAGTTTCTTTGCCGTTTTCTTGCAAAGAGTAGTGTAGTAAATTAGGTATGGTAGTGAAGTTAAATCTGATGGGATGGTATTGTTTTACTAGAGTATGATTCCAGCGATGGTAGCTAGTACTGAGACAATGCTAGGAAGGTGGAAAAATTATGAAGGAAAAGAGATTGATGTGCTTCAAGAGTTTAGGTTGTTGACTTCAGAAGTGATTTCCAGAACAGCATTTGGCAGCAGCTATATTGAAGGAAAGCATATTTTTGAGATGTTGACCAAGTTAGGCTTCATAATCTACAAAAATTATCTCACAATCAGGGTTCCTGTCATTAGGTAACTTCATTTCAACTAAATCATTGGGGAACAGCATGGATAGCCATTCAATCACCGTTCTCTTAGTTATTGATTGATTGATCGATAAATGTTTGACATTCTTACTTCTCAATATAAATGGCATCCGAATGATCTTTGGTTGGTCAATTTCGGGATCCAATTCAATTTGCTAGCATACACTATGTACCTTACTATGTTAATAAACACAGATTCATGCCTAAAAAATTCTCTGTATCTTCTTCAAAAAATCTGACTCATGCTTATGCTCTCCATAAAATAGAAGAGATATTGGTGCAAATACAAAATTTGAATTGAGCACAAACTATAGCCAGGAGAAACATACTGAAACGAATTTGCTATATATAGCCGGGAGAAACATACTCAATTTCATTTTCGTTGTATGGTTGGTGCATTATGCTGAGAACCATTCTTCTTTTATTGTTTTCCCATATGAGTGAGCATTACTTCTGTTCTCATGTTTAGTCTTTCATTAAAAATTGCAGTAAGTTCTTCAAAACCAGTGATGAGATAGAATCAGAGAAACTTGAGAAAGGTATACGGGACTCTATAATAGAGATTATTAAGAAAAGAGAAGAGAAGGTAATGACCGGAGTAGAAGACAGATTTGGAAGTGATTATCTTGGATTACTTGTAAAGGCTCAACATGATACCAATGACAGCCAGAGGATTTCGGTGGACGAAGTAGTTGATGATTGCAAGACGTTTTACATGTCCGGACAAGAAACCACTACTACTTTGCTTTCTTGGACTGTCTTGCTTCTGGCAATCCATACAGATTGGCAAGAGGAAGCAAGAAAGGAGGTCATACAATTATTTGGCAAAGAAACTCCACATCCCGATGGCATTTCCAAACTGAAAACAGTAAGAAAGTGAAGAACACAATGAATTCCTTTTGTAAGTGGCAGAAATATATTCTCAATTAAAATTTTAAATCCTGATTTGTTATCTCTGTTTCATTTTCATGCAGATTAGTATGATCATTAATGAGTCTCTAAGGTTGTATCCTCCACCTGTTTCTATTATAAGGAAAGTTGAAAAGGAAGTTAGACTGGGAAAGCTCACTCTTCCTCCTAATCTTGACTTGGTTATCTCAACCATAGCAATTCACCATGATCCTGAAATCTGGGGACAGGATGTGCATCTTTTCAAACCAGAGAGATTCTTGGAAGGGGTTGCTAAAGCAACTAACAATAACATAGGTGCATTCATACCATTTGGATTGGGACCTCGAACTTGTGTGGGCTTGAACTTTGGCTCCACTGAAGCAAAAATTGCTCTGTCAATGATTCTACAACGCTACTCCTTCACTCTTTCCCCTGGTTATGTTCACTTTCCCTTGCATTATCTTACAGTTTCGCCGCAGCTTGGAGTTCAGGTAATGCTACACTCACTTTGAACTGCGAACACAATGATGTATGGATTGCGCCATGATTCTTGTGCGTGGTGTTGGTGTATCAAGTACCTGGACATTGATGCCTTTGGATATACTGCTAGCTTATAAACAGTGCAAGTGATACACTGATTGATTGTCATGAATTGGCTAAGTAGCGTGGAGAAGTTCTTTGATTGGAAAGAACTATCCAAGGTGTGCGAAGGTGAAATTCCTATTTTTATTAAAATAAATAACCAACATCAGCACAAATGTGTTAGTGCATAGTGCATTAGACCCTTCGCTGCCTTCCATTTTGTAATCAAAACTGCTGTTTCTTTTTTGTCATAGCCCCGTTTAACAATATGTGGACAGATTGCGGTGCACTGATTTGATTATGGGAATTTATAGAATCATGTATTGGTTCATAGAAACATCGGAACTTCCAGAATATTGACTGTGTTCATTGAGCTCGCCAGTTCCAATTACCTCGATACGGAGAAATGAGATTGAATATTCGATAAATATTATAGTATAGCCGCACGGCTATACTAGTAATTTTTTTAATAAATAGTATAGCCGCACGGCTATACTGTAAGTATATTTCAAAACTATAGCCGCGCGGCTGTACTGGGGCTTTTATAATTTCTATGATAAATAATAGCCGAGCGGCTATACTGGGTTTTTGTTAAATTTCTTTGATAACTAGAATAGCCGCGCGGCTATACAGCTTAAATACATTATATAAACAGTATAGCCGTTCGGCGATACATGTGAACTTTTTAAATATAATATATTTCACGAGTACTGGGGTTTTTTTTAATTTTGTAAATAAATAGTATAGCCGGCGGCTATACTTTTAAATATAATATATTTCAAGGGTATCGCCGCCCGGCTATATTGAGGTTTTTTTTATTTTTTATTTTAAAAATAGTATAGCCGCTCGACTATACTGAGGTTTTTTATTTTTATTTTTTAATAAATAGTACAGCCGGTCGGCTATACCTTTAAATATAGTACTTTTCAAGGGTATAGCCAAGCGGCGATTGTTTAAATAAATAGTATAGCCACACGGCCATACTGTTAAATATAATATATTTCTAGATTATAGCCGCCCGGCTATACGGGTTTTTTTTAATTTTTTTTAATAGATAGTATTATAGCAGCGCGGCTATACGGGGGCTTTTTTTTCCGTCATTTCGTTAATCGATACAAGTAGTTTAGAGCAATATCCATTTCTATTAGGCCATTACCCTAGTCTCTATTGTCCCCTTTTGATATTTTACTTTTCCAGAGTTATTATCCGTATAAACGATTTAGCATTTTGCCCTTTAATAATCGTATTATACACGTACATACATATTTTTCAACAATACTTCCTTTTTCGTACACAAATCAAACATACAATACACATACATACATATTTTTCATGTTTTATATATATGTTTTTACAAAATTGTCAATAATACACACAAAATTCACGTATTATACACATAATTTTTACATATTATTGAATAAAAATAATATATATTAAAATATTATATAGTGGCTGAACTTTATGATCATTCATATGCTTCTTTTTACTCTTCGAGCCACAAACCAAGTGAGTTTTGACAGAAGGTAAAGTGAGTAAGACATTACCTATTCTCTAGTGCTTGGGAAGTAAGGTAAGTTAAAGCAGAAAGAAGTTAAAAGAAAAAATTGATTAATACTCACTCTTGCAGGGTAGCATACCTAAAGAACTTGAAGTAGGAATGAAAAGGTATATAACACATCAACAATTATCTCATAAAGCTTTGTAGATCCACTGGTAGCTTCCGAGCTTTGAGTCCCTCCCATTAATCGAGATTTAAAAATGTTTTCCCGAGTATGCTTTGGGTTGCCACAGTAAGTGCACCCACATCCGTCAGTCGAAGGCCCTAGTCAATGTGGTGGTGTAGTCTTGTTTGTAGGCAAGCCAACAACTATTGCATAAGACTGCATCTGAAGCGGTACGACAATAGAAATATGTGGTGTCTAGCCGGGCCGACCAGTCACCGAGTTATGGCTGACTGATTGGTGAACATCTTTGGCCACCAACCTTGCTCCAGTAGTTGCCTGATTGCCCATCATCAAAGCTTGGCAAATATCCTCCTGTCGAACATAGACATACACTTGCTCTATAGTGGGAAACAATTTCATCAAAAGTAAGTCACTTCGGGTCTTGTCAAGTCGATCATCTAAGCCAACCAAAAAGATTTAAACTTTATCTTCCTGGATAATGTCGTTGTACTTCTTAATATCATATTCAGATGACGGAAGCCAATTCTCTCCATAAGCTTTGGATATCGTTGTAGTAAGCCTCAATTGAGCCACCTAAGGTTGTACACCTGAGAGGTATTGATGCCATCAAACTAGGCTATGACAATCACATCTCATACTCCTTTTGCTGTCAGATATCGAATAAATGTGCTACTCAATTGAGGCTCCAAAGAATTGATTAGCCATCCTTTCACTACCGCATTCTCTGATCGCCAGTGGGTAAAAGTCGGATTGGTCAGAGGTGGTGGTGGGAGTTCGCCGGTGAGATATCCCAACTTGTATTTGCTGGCGACGTACATCTTGACAACTTGGGACCAAAGGGGGTAGTTGGAGCCATCCAACTTGATGCCAATCTAGGCAGCAAAAGCTTCATAGGTAAGGGTCGAGGTCAGGTTCTGTATTTTCAAGAAGTGGGCCATATGAGCGGCCAGTTCTGCAAAGGTCAGTTGAGAAAGAGAAGCAGGGTTGATGGTGCTACCTTCATGGGTGAGTAAAAAATCATCCTCCCCCGTGATGGTGCCTAGGGTTTAAAACAAGAGTCAACAATCCATAAGATCGTCGCTTTGATACCATGCAAAAATATGAGATATCAGAGAATATTGTTTGTGAGAATTTTTTGTGTATTCTTCTCCTTGTAGGAGGCCATATCTATAGTACAATAAAACGTTATGGGTCAAGGAAAATAATAACTTCTAATTCTATTTACAGTAGGAAATTGAGAATTAAAGTAAATCAATTACATTTGCTATTAGAATCCTTGGTGTGCAAGGAAAGTAAACTTATGTCACAAGTCATGCCAACAACTAGTACAAAAAATGCCTTAGACGACACTCAATAGACGACGATGTCCTAAATACTGTCGTCTTATTTTGTCATATGACAGTTTGTCATAAAATTGTCGTCTAATAAGAAGTAAAACATTTAGAGCATCATGTTTTTAAAATGTCTATCTTTAAAGGACGATAGTTTTTAACAAACCATCGTGTGTCTTATTTGCGTCAAAGGCAAAATCTAACGAACACTGTTATGATGTGGAGCTTACTTAGAATATAATAAAAAAAAACTCATGTAGACCCAAAAATAAAAAGAAAGACTTGAAGCATTCTTTGACAAAAAGGGGGACTTATACATGTCTGATTAAGTATATAGCTCAACTCAATCGTATGCCTTCAAATTCCTCTCAAAGCCTAAACGAGTCGGTTCGTAAAATCCCTTTGAAGCAGTTCACAATCCCTTTCTCGATTTCAACTCAAGAGTGTAAAAGCATATAAAGAGACTTCACCATTCAATCAACATCTCATAAGCCTTTCCAAGTGTTTCGTACCAAGATTGAACTACACATACATATCGAAACCAAATTCATAAACTTGAAAAGAGGGAGACTCTTTTATCTAATTTAATATTTTTTAAACATTCATGTGTTACGGAAAAGATAAGTTCTCGAAAAAATTCTCAAAATTTTCCATGTCAAGAATTGGCACGTGGCGTGCCACTATTACTATGGTGACCCTATTGCAAACTTGTAACTTCAGGAAATCATAGGGACAAATTTGTAATTTAGCATATCTCCTTCTCAAGCCGAAACTTGTAACTCCTATATAATGGGCCCTTGCGAAGGTAGGGTTTACGATTCTTATAAACTTCCTCCTAGCTTTGAGCCTCCACTCAATCGGAGCAGTCCTAGCCGAAAATTAGTTCTCTCACTCTCTCTCTCTCTCTCTAGCTTTTCTTGTCCGTGTATAGATTCTCGCACATAGTTCTTCTTGGAAACCCATTCTCTGTGAAAATTGTTTCCAGGATTTTATTTGTGCGTAAATCAAAATCCTTTCTGCTTGAACCTTCTCCTAAAAGCCCATGGAGATGTGTTCCAATGTTTATTGGATAACAATTTTTTTTTTCTTAACCCATTTCAATATTTTGATTTTTCCCTTTCACCTGGAATGTTTTGTTGCTGCTTCGATGATTTTGCTTTTATATTTTTTAGGATTGGCCGTTGATAATTTTTCTTGGGATTTTATAGCAGTAACTAAGCGCGTACAAATATTTGGATTCCAATTTCTAGCTCGGATTGAAAAAAATAGGGTTTATTTATAAATATCTAAAAAAAAAACTGATAAAAAAAAAAACAGAGTTTCAATCAAACTTGTCACGGCATAAAGGGGATCCAGCATTATCACTACACAATTGAATCTAAGATGAGGTGTATCATAGATCACTTAAGACGTTCAAAACCTAAGTGTTCTTGCAATTTTATTAGATTAGAATACAGCTTTATTTTTCTTTCATGTATTTTGCATCAGCCTGGGTATTGCTAGAACTCTTTTATTTTAAGGGTTTTTGTTCGAAATTGTCTTTTTTCTTTCGTGTCAAATTGGTCATTCGTATTCTTTGTGGTTAGATTGAATCATGTGGATGACACACAATCCAATTTTTTGGGATAAATTGGACATTTTACCCTAAAAAAGGTAAATGGACTTTTCACCCCAAATTCTAATTACTTTATCACTATTTTAGTACAAATTAACGATTTTAACCCTAAAATTGATGGCAATATTAACGTAGGGGGGTGTATTGACTTTTAATGAGTTTAAAAGTCTGGAGGTATTCAATTATGACTTTTAAATAGTCTTTAAAAGTTTAGTGGTATTCAATTGTGATTTTAAAAAGTCTTTAAAAATTTTGTGGTATTCAAAAAATTAATAACTTTTGAGAACTTTGTTAAATAAATGACTTTTCAATACTTTTAAGCCTAATTCTTAACAATAAAAGTCTTGCTAATTTACCCAAGACTTTATCAATGAATTCGATCATGCTGCAACTTTGGCCATTGCGAGGGTGTGCCACCATGTTTGAGTCTCTAGACCCCCTCCCTCTTTTGTCGGTGTACTATTAAGAGATGGCCTACTTACACCGCCAATTTGATTTTGTTTTTGGCTTCCATTATATACCTTGGGAATTGTTATGATAATGAGCCGTTTCTTGCATTTCTTTTCTTTACAATGCTTGAAACAATTGCTACATACTATCTCACGTGGTGTTGATATTTCATTATTTAGGTATAATGAGTAGATAACATGACGCGTTAGTGTGACAGTGACACTGTAAATATCAATGGGATTTGTTATGTAGGCACAATGGCAGTGGTTTTGTACCTCACAAGATTAATTTTCAATGGTGAAGTTAATTAACAAGGTTGCTTGGAAAATTAACTAAGAGAAGAAGCTTTGTCCAAAATTGTAATCAAGTTGAATCGAATTCTTTGACTAAGTCTGATGAATGTGCGTGTTGGGCTGAACTAGGGTGGGACTGCATTGGTTTCTTCCATAAATTCTTAGAACTATGGCGGACTACACCATACAAAACATAAATATTAGAAGTAATTTCTTTTTTCGTTATACTACTCTGTGATGAATATTAAAAAGATAAATACTATTCATAAATAAATATTAAAAAAAAGTAGATAAAAGTATGTAAAACTCTTTGATAAAAGTATATGAAAGTATATCACTTAACTTTATAAAGTATCTAAAAGTCATTAAGAATCTTCAACTCTATAAAAGTTGCTTACTTACAAAAAGTCTTTAAAAGTTAGAATTGGATACACCCCCCGTAGTTTGACGGTAGGATCAATTTGACACAAGAGAGTTGGAAGACCATTAGAGTCTAAAAATTAATTGAAGGAAACTTGGGTATAAGTTCATGGACTATTTCGGTTAAAAACCCTTATATTTAAATTTTAGAATCACCAATTGTGTTTATATTGTTTTAGCTTAATTATTTATTTGCCATTTGAAACTCAGTTCTAGTCTCACTTGGCCCCATGAAATTCAATTTGTGTCATTTTAACCCTTGAAACCCCATGAAATTCAATTTGCCTCATTTCAATTTGTGACTTCCATTTCATCAGGGAGCGCGTGCAGCGCAGAGATTTCTTGGTTAAGTATATACCAACTGAAGAGCAAGTCGCTGATGTCTTGACTAAGGGTCTTCATAGTCCCGTTTTCTCTAAGCATTGTACCAATCTCAGATTAGGTCCCTACTCTGAGATTGAGAGGGGATGTTTAGCTAATGATTAGGATTAGTGTGCCACGTGTCTGTAATTAGTAATGTTTAACACTTGAAGACACGTGAAGATTGTTAGAGATTGTTAGCTCAGATGCTTAACCATTAAGCAAAGCCTATGTGTAAAGGCTCTAGTGTAAGTGTATAAGTGGTAATGAGAAAAACATATTTGATTCCCACCATTCTAGAATTCTCAAAGCTCTCTCTCTTTCTTAGTTACAGATTTCCTTTTTCTTCTATTTTCCTTAACACTTAGCAAAAACCACTTATTTTGCTTAATTTTTGTACTTTGTTTTAAGAATAAGTAACGATTGGGGATTTCTACCAAAACAGAGTTTGTAAGCCTTACTCCGGGTCGATTATCAATGTCGGCGTTCCCAAACCCATCCCATGAGCCCAATGATGCTGAAGTACTCTGGAAGTTCACGAGTTTCGGGTTCAGCCTACTGTCCCCCAACGACCAGCAAGACAAGATTGAACAAATCTCCGAAGAACTTGCTGCTGGAGTTGCTGATGTCGAAAGACTTGAAGGGGAAACAGAGGAAGATTTGAGAAGGAAAAAATTCGCTGAGCTGCTTAATAAAGCTCCGAACTATACACAAGTTGTTTTATTCAAGGAGTTTAGACGCAAATTCTTCTTTGAAAGACGCTTGTGTGAGGCGATTCTTCTGTTCAGGCAACTGGATTCCAATGAGCAACAAGAAACGATTGAAAAAATGCTTGATCAATTCATGAGGTGGAAAAGAGAACGGTTCATGAGGTGGAGAAGAGAAGAAGTCAAAGATGTCATACTGGAGAGACTCTCTGAGGAATGCGAGGAGGATTTTAGGCTCAGAAGATTTATAAAGCTTTGTAGCACATCTGACCTCCTTTTGGATAATTTCATAAGGGATGAAGCTAAGGACCGGGATCTAGAAAGTCTACATATGCAGAAGTCTGGTGAAGAAGAGATAGAAGAAATCAAGCAGTCCCGCTATGCTGAATTTTACTTGGGGTTGTCAATTATTTGGTTCAAAGCACGACGGGCCAGTGATCCAAAATGCCTCATTCATTCAATTATTAGTAAAGTTGGAGAAGGTGATCATATCATTGAGAAACTCGTCAATGAGACTGAGGAGGATTTCCTGCTCAGGAGATTTACAGAGTCGTTTAAACAACTTCAATTCAGTTCCCAGGAGGATGTTTTAGAGCATATTCAAGATATCTTATTTTATGATCCAGGTATTCCTACAGATCGAGTTCAAAAGGAATCAAGTCAGGTGACAGAGGAGCCTCTGTTTGCTCCTGAATTCATGAAGGTGAAAACTCCAAATCTAAGAGTATCAGGAGGAGCAGCAGCCACTCAAGGAGGAGGGCACGGAGCAATTACACAAGGAGGCCAGGGGACAAGCCAACAGTAGATGATTTGCAGCCATGCACTTAGCAAAGAAGCGGCCTTCAAATAACACAATTCAGAAGATGTGGTCAATTCATACATGGAGATGGAGCAGCACTACTCTTCTTTATGAGTTTGCCCTGTCTCGCCAGCTTGTGCGTTTTATTCGTATGCAATACAGCATTACTCTTATTGCTTTTTTGGTTTTTGGTTTTTTTTTAAAGGTACTCTTCTTGTTTGTTATGAGACGAGATACAAAAGGCCTCCCTCCCTTCTGTTATTCTCGTATCATAGTCTCTGATTTATGAATAAATGTCTATTATGTGTGTTTCCTAATTTCCAAAGGGATATGATGTCCTCTATCTTTTTGTCTGCAATCAAAGCTCATAGCTTAGTCACCATGAGTGGCAGTCTAAGGTCGAAATTGGATAAGCTAGCTATTGAAGAAACTTATGTCCACAGTCCACAACATGCAGAACAATTACCTGCAGATTTCATTTGATGATTTTATAAGTTCTTCTAAATGTAGGTGTAGACTTACTCTTGTTCCATATATAATGCTATTCCAATACAATCTATTTTAAAGATGGTCATCTCCATAGTTTTTCATGCTAAATAAAGTCCAAGACAATCTTATGTTACTACTTGAAGCTTTCACTTTCTAAAATATGTAATTAGTTTGATGCTGCCACCATATATATATATATATATATATATATATATATATATATATATGTATGTATCCCTTGAACCCTTGATGGAAGCAAGGAGATAACAACAATTTACATTTTGATTGAGCTCCTGCAGTACATCGAACGACCAACTAGGGCTGCACATCTGATAATGATGTTGAGAATGAGGTAAAATACGAATTATATTATATAATTGATAATAATGTTTAATATCCTACTCTACATGATTGTAAAATATATATTTTGTTTTATTTGTGTTAGGGATCTTACACTGAAGAAGTTGAAAGCATCACTTTGTGCGATTGAGATGTGTGATGACTACCTCTATAATGATGAACATGTCTTGGACATGTAATTTTGATATGTATTAATTTTTTTTATATAGTCTAGATTTTTAGTTAATAACAATTGAATTGATACATATGTTTGCGCTTATGGTGTTTTTTTTCTCATTCAACAAAGTATTTTTTTTATTGGTTTTTCTTCAGCAATGGGATGGGTAGGGGAACCAGTTCCCCAATGAAGGCGGGGATGGGGAATCCCCACTTAGAATATTGCGGGTACGAATGCGAGGATGAGGGAAAAAAGCTTAATGGTTATGGGGATGAGAATGACATACCCACCCCCGATTCAACCCATTGCCATCCCTATTTCCATATGCTCCAACAAGACACGTTAATTTTGCTTAGGTTGCACAAAAGGACCCACTTATTGACTTTTAATAATGCCTATGTGAAAATATAATAATAATAAGAGTTTTTCTATTTAAACTCCGCACTTCTCTTTGTTCACCCCAACTTCTAATTCAAAATTTCACAATTTCTAAGAAAACCTCACTATCTTCCCGAACTACCCCTAAATACACACCCAACAAAAAAAAAAAAAAAAAAAAAAAACTCATCAACCTCACACTCAACACCTCGCTATCTTGCCTCTCACCACTCTAAGTTCACTCAACATCACATTACTTAAGAGAGATAAAAACACTTTTTTCAAATGTGACTGGACCCCCTGTGCGTATCCAACACTTGTCAAGTGCCGGACACACGTAACCAAATTGATTCTTTTAAGGTTTGACTTCTACCGAAAAATAGGTAGAGTCTCCCTTGTAAATTGTTAATTTCCCAATAATTTACACCTGTACAAAATGCAATTCTTACAGCATGCACAATGTTAGAGCACACACAATCCAATAACAAATCTGTGTGACCTCAAGCCTTACAGAAATCCAAGGGCAATATCAGAGCCTACTAATTAATTTAATTTACAAAAATAGTAAGGATACAGTAAGATATCCTACATAATGGAAATGGATGAGTGGTGGGTGATGAATGACTGGTGGTGGTGCTCCGGTACTCGATTACTACATGAGGACGCAAAACATTAAAAGCGTGAGTGGACAAAAGAAAGTTTTGCAAAATATAATATCAACATACTAACCTCACTGTTAAAACCATTTGAAAATTCATTTAATCAATGTTCTATATTCGTACAAAAATCAAGCATGCATATTTATACTCATATAACCGTTCATACATTCAATCAATTCATCAAAACCGTTTGAAAGCATTGAAAAATAATAATTCCTTTCCACCCAAGTGTACCCTTCATAAATTCGTTAATTCCACAATTTTTCTATTTATTTATCATGTTATACCGTCAATTCCAAGTGTCGCTTAAGCGACACCTCCTCGCATAACTTAGAAATACAAAGTTAACCCGAACCACATTCCTCGCAGAACTCAGGAGACACTTGGTCAACCTAAGCCGCATTCCTCACTCCTCACGGTCCGGGTATTCCTAGGCCCACTGACAGTTGCAATGGTCTAAAAAGACCCAAGATTAAATATACGATTAAATTTTTATATTGGTCAACCCGGTCCCCCCCCCATGGGGTTCAGGACTTCCAATTAATAATCCGAAAGTTCCTATAGGTTCATAAAAATCCTATTAACATATCGTATAAGTTTCGTCAAGATCCGATGGTCCGATTATATCGAACCCGAATTATGCCTAATATGCGTAAATTCATTTGACGGTCCAATGATAACCAAATTCGAATATGAGCATATTGTCGTGCTCGGGACGACATAAGGATCATTTTAAGACCAAATAGGCCACCCAACCTTAACGGAAATTTCTCAAATCACCCAACAATATCTATACCTACGTGATCAGGGGAACTAGGGGAGCAACTTTTATAATTGGGCCGACCTCCAATTTGGCCGGGAAGTGGCCGAAAAACACTGCCAACGTCGGGAGAAAATCTAGGTTTCTAATTGAACACTCACAGCTCCAAATCGATACAAACCAACTATCAAAACAGCTAGAACACGAAAAATGGATGAAGAAGCATACCTCACTCATCGGATTCCATTGTGGGAAACGGGGACAGAAAAACAACGATTTTTCCCCTTGTTCCAGTCGCTTCACGGCTCGAAATTAGGTCTGAAAATTTAGTGGGTCGTGTAGAGGAGGTGGAGAAGAGCGTTTTGCACGTTATGGTGTTGCGTTTGGTTGTCGGACGGTGCCGGAATCGCCGTCGAAAGCGGCGGTTTCGTCGCTGGAGAGAGAGAGAGAGAGAGAGAGAGAGAGAGAGAGAGATAAGTCGGGATGGAGAGATAGAGAAAGAAGGCTGACTGGTTTTTAAAAAATCTAACTTCGAAATATTTACGGTTGTGCCACTGCACTTTCGTTGACCATAACTTCTTCGTTAAAACTCCGATTTGAGCCCAATATGTATCTACGAACTCGTATCGGCGCACTCTTTGTAATGGCATTACTCAAATCCCCAAATTATTTCCCGAACAAAAAGTCAATTTTAAACCCATTAAAATACTTTCGGGATGAAATTGTCTTTTACTTGAATAATTTAAGAAATGAATATTAATTTAGGAACGGGATATCACAAAATGTGTAGCATCATTATTTTATTATTTATTTTTTTTTATATATTTTTTTTCTTGTTCAGCAAAGCAAACCCATGTGCCAATTTCCATATTATATATCAATCAAGGGCTTAGGCAGGCATTGTTTCTTTGCTTCCCAGTAAAGGTCTGGTTTTTTTCCCCCTCCAGTTTTGTTTCTTTAATTATGATTATGATTATTATTATTTCTGATTTGTTTGTTTGATTATGATTTGCCGTATTTAGGGTTTGTGAAGAGAATATGGGAGTGTAGTAGGTTTCTTGGATTGAAAGAGGAGTAATCTGGCAATAGGGTGTAGAGGAGTTTGTGTTTTTCTAAAACTTAATATGAAGAGTGGTGGGGTGTATGGGGGTGTGTGTGTCTATATGTACTAGGGTTAAGTATTAAGTTGGATGACCTATTTTGTCTTTTTACACAATAATAAAACTTAAGAGCTTAATGATTTGAGTATTGGAGTGAACAAAGAAAAGTGTGGGGTTTAAATAGAAAAACTCTAAAAATAATGGGATGTTTACTAATTCGTAATTGGAATCAAAATAAGGAGTTGAATTCCTATTATAGATACTCTTGTATTTACTTCACATGGAGGAATAAAATGCAAGTGGGACACACACAAAATCAGGAATTCAATTCCTGATTTTGGAGGAATTGGACTGTTGGGTGGGGAGGTGGTATTCTAATTTCTGGAGAACTAACCCATCAAGAATCCATTTTTTTACCCATTATATCCTCACACAATTTTAAAAATCCCACATTTGTCATCTAGTTTAACATAACAACGAGGACATTTTAGTAATCAATTTGGTTTCAATTCCAATTCATGTGAATTTAGTAAACAACTTATAAGGAATTAATACCACTCTGCCCCAAATTCCATATGGTTTAGTAAACAACGTCAATAGGAATTCGAAATCTAACTATCCTCAATTCAATTCCTCTTAGGAGGGTGTATTCAATTTAGATTTTAAATGATTTTAAAAGAGTTATAAAGTTTATGGAGTTTAATTGAATTGAATTGAGTTTGATTGAATTCTACAAACTCCACATAGATTTTGACTGAATTCATGTATAGATTTTAACTAAGTTTGTTAGAGTTTTATTATTGATTTTTATTGAGTTTATAGCAATAAAAAACCAATGGGTTTAGAGGTGATGACGTTGGTGGTGATGGCGATGGCGGTCGCGATGGCAGTTTGTGGATGATGGTGGGGGAGGTAGTGGTGGTGGAGGTGGGGGTAGCAGTGAGAGTGAATTGGTGGAGGTGGTGGTGGTGACGATGAGGCTGATAGTGGGGCTGGTAGTGGTGGTGACAGTTGTGGTAGAGGTGGTGGCAGTGGCGGTGATGGTGATGGTGTTGGCGGCAGTGGTGATAATGGTCAAGGTGATGGTGACACTAGTAGTAGGGATGACGGTGGGTGGTGATGGAGGTGGAGGTGGTAGTGGTGGTGCTGAAGGATGGTGGCGATGAAGGGTGGTGCTGAGGGATGGTGGCGGTGAAGGGTGGTGGTGGCGGCGATGACGATTATTGTGCTGGTGGTGGTGGCGGTGGTAATAGCCATGATAAGTTGGTGGTAATAGAAGTGGTGAAATCATATCTTGAGAATAAAAATAATTTATCTATCAAAATCTCTCGAGGGAAGCAAAGATTTGTCGTAGCATAAAACTAGTCTATAAGCAAACGAAATCCACCACTTTTTGTATTTCCTTTAAAGTCAATGAGTTTTTGAATACACCTAAATTTTTATCAAGTCTTTTAAAGTCGTGATTGAATACATTGAAATTTGAATGGAGTTTAAAAAGTCTGAATTGAATACACTAAGAATTGTATAGACTTCTATAAAATCGTGATTGAATACACCTAAATTTTTAAACTTCTTTAAAATCTTATAAAATCTAAATTGAATAAACCCCCCCTAATCTGATTACGGATTAGTAAACATGCCATAAATGTTTATCTTTTAAAATAATTAACTTAAATATAAAAATTTGAAATTTTACGCACAAAAAAACTCCAATAATCGCTTCCCTTTCTTCACCTCATGTTACTATACAGCCCATTGCACCTAGCACCGTACCCCATAATCCACTCCCTTCCTCTCTCCACCCACTACCGCCAACCCACACCCCACTCCTCTCCTCTCCCTACCACCATCTAACACCCTCACTTGTTGTGCTGGGAACTTACGCCCACCTCCAAATCTTCTCATGATAAGTCAAACAATATGGGTAGAATATTTTCAGATATATTTCATTCTCCGAAAGAAGGTATTTATAATACAGGTTACAAACCCTAGTAGGGTTTAATTAGGAAATAAGTGGAAACCTAATTACATAATATCTATACAAAAGGAAAAATAAATAAAACCCAAATAGAATAGGATATATTCTACTCGCCAACACTCCCCCTCAAGTTGGAGCAAAGACGTCACGCATGCCCAACTTGTCAAGCGAGTTGAGAAAGATACTTGTAAAAACAGCTTTCGTAAGAACATCAGCTAACTGATACTCTGAACGGATGAAGGGAAAGGACACAATCTCTGCATCCAACTTTTCTTTAATGAAATTTCGATCAACCTCCACATGCTTTGTACGGTCATGTTGTACAGGATTATGAGCAATTGCAATCGCAGCCGTATTGTCACAATATAAATCCATGGGTTTATTAGGCCCAGAACCAAGGTCTTTCAACAATCTCCTCAACCATAGTAACTCAGATACACCATGGACCATTCCTCGATACTCGGCCTCAGCACTAGATCTAGACACCACTTTTTGTTTCTTGCTCCTCCACGTAACAAGATTGCCACGTACCTTCTAAGTAGGCGGATGATAACACTTATAACCCTTCTGAGTAGTAGAATAACCAATGAAGACGCAGCGGAGAGCACAAGGATCAAGTTTACTCCGTTGATGGGAGTAGACATGAACATACGTAACACACCCAAACACCTTCGGAGGTAACTTAGAGACCGAAACTGGAGGAGTAAGAGCACACAACACATCAAGTGGTGTCTTGAAATCAAGAACCCGACTATGAGTACGGTTAATCAAGTAGGCGGGGGACAAGACACCATGTCCCCAAAGATGATTGGGAACAGACATATCCAACATCAGAGAGCGAGCAACTTCAAGTAACTGGCGATTCTTCCTTTCAGACACACCATTCTGTTGAGGTGTGAATGGAGTGGTAGTTTGGTGAATGATACCTTGATCACGAAAGAATTGGGCCAAGGTATGATTCACATATTCACCGCCATTATCAGTGCGAAATACTTTAACACGAGCATGGAACTGAGTAGACACCATGGCACAAAAGTCAGGAAGAATAGAGGCAACATCATGTTTATTCTTCATCAAATACACCCATGTTAAGCGAGTGCAGTCATCAATAAACGTCACAAACCAACGGAAACCATGAGAAGTCACACGAGCAAGACCCCAGACATCAGAATGTACTAATTCAAAAGGCAAAGCAGCTTTATTATTACTTAAGGGAAAAACAGTACGGTGGCTCTTGGCCATTACACATGTCTCACACTTAAAACTGGACTCATCACAGGAGCGAAATAAAGATGGAAACAGACGCTTAAGGTAGCCAAATGACGGGTGTCCCAAGCGACGATGCCATAACCAAATTTGCTGTTTGTCTTTGACATTGCAACGTTGAACAGTATTAACGACACGATCACGAACTGGTGCAGAAGGTAATGTCAAATAATACAACCCCCCTATCCGTTTACCATGCCCAATCACCTCGTGAGTCTTGAGATCCTGAAAAGAGCAATGGGTATGATAGAAAGTAGCAGAAGCATTAAGTGTATCAAGTAAGCGACCAACAGATAACAAGTTACAATGGATATTGGGAACTAATAACGCACGAGACAAGGACAGAGTTGGGGTGAGAGAAATGGTGCCCTCGCCAGTAATTGGAGAGGGCAAACCATTAGCACTAGTTATGTATGGGTCACGGGTGTTACTAGACAACTCATCAAAAAATTTAGCATCATAAGTCATATGATCAGAAGCACCAGTGTCAATTATCCAAGTATTAGAGCCAGTACCTGGAATAGAGTCAGAAACACGCAAATTTGCAGAAGCAGCAGTAGCACCAGCAGCACCAACAATGGAATTATCACCCATGATTGTAGCAGAAACTCAACAAATCACGCAGAGTATACAACAGATCACAGCACAGACACAAATATGGCAGATGCACGAAGACAACAGATGCACAAACACAGTAGAGGCAGATGCATGAACACAGTAGAGGCACGCAGTAAAGGCACGAACACGACAGAGCACAAGGCACAAACACAGTAGAGGTAGATGCACGAACACAGTAAAGGCACAAACACGACAGAGCACACAGCGGAACACAGCAAAGGCACAGACACAAGAACCCTAAAAGAAATTAGGGCACACAGTAGAACACGGGTGGGCACAACACACACAGGTCACCAGAAACCTGGCTCTGATACCAAGTCAAACAATATGGGTAGAATATTTTCATATATATTTCATTCTTCGAAAGGAGGTATTTATAATACAGGTTACAAACCCTAGTAGGGTTTAATTAGGAAATAAGTGGAAACCTAATTACATAATATCTATACAAAAGGAAAAATAAATAAAACCCAAATAGAATAGGATATATTCTACTCGCCAACAATATGTTTCCCACTTTTCAACCGAGGTGACTGATGGAAGGAACTTTTTGGTCATTCTTTTAGATTGCGTAGGCGTGCCACCACTAAGCCACCGAATGGCTTAAATGGAAAGGGTTGGATTGTTGTGTTCGCACTTCTAACTTCTAATCATCCAATTCAATCGGCCAAGACCTCCTCTTTGTTAACAAAGTGTTAGTAGCAAAAAGACAGAGAAAATGTTTTGAGAATATTCTGGATTTCTTTCTAATTTTTCACTGAATCCCTTACATCAGCTCTATTGAGCCTTTATATACTGTGATTACAGTTTGCTTACTAAGACAGTAATTACAACTGAAACAGATGCTTTACATGAACTCAACTAATGCCAGCTCATCATGACACCTCAGCTATTAGCCCTCCTCAATTGCAGCTGGGCTTAAGCCAAGGCTGAGATTGTGACAGTGTTTTATAAACAAGGGACTGTGAAGACTTTTGGTAAAAATGTCTGTGATTTGTTCTGTAGTCTGAACATACTGAACTACAAGATCTCTATGTTGAACCCGCTCTCTGATAAAGTGAAAATCAAGCTCTAAATGCTTGATTCGTGAATGGAAAATGGGATTACTACTCAATGCAAGAGCAGATAGGTTTTCAATATAGAGTGTAGGGGCCTCAAGAATAAAGACATGCAAGTCTTGAAGAATATGGCGAGTCCAAGCAATATCAGCTGCACAATTAGCTAATGCACGGTATTCTGCTTCAGTGGAACTTCGAGAAACTGATGATTGCTTGCGAGAAGACCAAGAAACAGGATTATTTCCAAGAAACACCACATATCTTGTAGTAGATTGATGAGAATTAGGGTCTCCTGCCCAATCTGCTTCACAGAAGCCAGTTAAAGAAGTAGATCCTGTGGTAAAAGTCAAACCATACTGAAGAGTGCCATGTAAATATCGAAGAATACGTTTTACCAATCCCATATGAACATCAGTTGGAGCTTGCATGAATTGACACACACTATTTACTGCAAATGCAATATCTGGACGCGTAAAAGTAAGATATTGTAGAGCTCCAACTATACTACGAAACTGAGTAGGATCTGTAAGCAAGGAGCCTTCATTCTTTAAAACAGGCGAATGAGGTTTACATGAAGTCACTGAAGGTTTACAAGCCTCCATCCCAGCCTTCTTAAGCAGATCCTTGCAATACTTTGTTTGATGAACAAATAAATCTCCATTAGAACCATAGGTAATCTGTAATCCCAAGAAGTAAGTAAGAGTGCCCATATCTTTCATATCAAACACAGTGCTCAAATCATCTATAACCAACTAAATCAAGGAAGGACTCGAACCTGTGATGATGATATCATCAACATATAATAACAGAATCACAACATCAGCACCATCTTTCTTGACAAATAAGCTTGGATCAGAATGAGAGGAACAAAACCCCAAGGCTAGTAAGTAGCCAGTGAACTTGGCATTCCATTCACGTGGAGCCTGTTTTAATCCATACAGAGATTTCTGAAGATGACACACAAAGTCTGGATGTTCAACATCTTCAAAACCAAGAGGTTGACGCATATATACCTCCTCTTGTAACTCACCGTGCAAAAAGGCATTCTTAACGTCTAATTGACGTAGAGACCATTTATTGGAAGCAGCCAAACTCAGAATAATACGTACAGTGGTATGACGAACCACAGGGCTGAAGGTCTCCTCAAAATCGATACCAGGTTCTTGGCTAAACCCCTGAGCAACGAGCCTTGCCTTATGGCGAGCAATACTACCATCTGCACTACGTTTGAGCTTATAAATCCATTTACACCCGACGACATTCTTGCCAGAGGGACGAGGAACAAGAACCCAAGTGCCTTGAACACTTAATGCCTAAATCTCTTCAACCATGTCCTGTTGCCATTCAGGTTTACTATTAGCTTCCTTAAAGAAACGAGGTTCCTCAGCCTCTGTAATATCTGTCAAAGTGGTAGCAAAACATTGAAAATCACCAAAGTCTTTCTGAGGTAGATGACCAGTCTTAGATCGAGTCTGCATAGGATGAGTATTCGAAACCTGTAAAGGGTCAGAAGTAGAAGAACACTGCGGTGAAAGAGGAAGCAACACTTGGAGTTGATCAGGATCAAGAATGGGATGCATAAATGGGTGTTGGGGTGAGTCTGCTGTAGAATCTGGCTATGATGAAGGAATAGTAGGTTCTTGACGAGATGCATCTGAAGAGGAAATAGTTGACGTAGACGGTGATCTTGGAACAAGGATTCAAGAATGGTTGAGCTTTGTATGTCTATTTTTAAATTTTTGGGATTTTAGTGATGAAAATGTAATTAAATTAAAAAATGTGATTAAACTAAATGACAAGAAAGTAAATGTAAGAAAAACATATTAAAGCAATAATTAAAGTTAAATTAAGATAAAAGCAAAAATAACAACAATAAATTGAGATACTTAAATTGAAATAGACTTTGAATTAAACTTAATGAAAATTTAAGAAGAATGAAAATAAAAATAATTCAAATAATTTGAATCTAAAAATGACAATGTAAATTGCGAGAATATAAACTTACACTAATGAAATTGAAAAACTTGTCTAATCTACATGCTTGAAAAGTAAACTGTATATTAGGAAATGAAAAGTAAGTTGTATATTAGGAAATGAAAAGTGTAAGAAAAAAAAAGGAGGATTTTGGTGTTTGTGTGTTAAGTCGGATCCCATTTTGCTCTTCATCTGCCGAGGTATTTAAACGGTGATACTCAACCCATGGGCTATCCATTGAATGGTCATTCATTCAGATGTTTTAAAGTTTAAGATGTTTTCACTCCAACTTCGGAAGTTTCAGATATTCTAACTTCGGAAGTCTTAGATGTTCCAACTTCGGAAGTCTCATATGTTCCGACTTCGGAAATCTCATATGTTCCCACTTCAGAAGTTGAGATGGTTTCAGCCCGACTTCAGAAGTCTCATATGGTTTCAACTTGACTTCGGAAGTTGGGCTTAGACTTCTAAGTTCTTAGTCTGACTTGTTGTGGAACATCATGCATTTGAAGCTTCAAACTCTGTTGAAGATTAAAGGAGGTGGGGTGGCATGAGGACCCTTATGTCTAGTCACAAGGTCCACCTCTTTGGACCCGACCTTAAGCATTACTTACCAAAAGTTGCCCTTAGGTTTCACAAGTCAAACTCCCAATTGACCTTCAAGACTTTGTCCGACCTTCAAGATTTCAGCAGAAAATTAGGACTTTGGCTGACTTTGGTATAAACCAAAACTAAGGCATTTGGGTATTAATTGGGCTAAAATATCTAGATATTACTTGAAGTTACTAATGTGATTTGAATATTAATTAGGCTTACTAATAAGTTTGGATATAAATGAATAAGTAAACTTAATATAACTGGTCCGATTTGATTTAGATCGATTTTTCCAAGGCAAGAATCGAGATAGGAATCGACCCAAGCGGTTTGGTTTGATTTTTAAGCTTAAGTAGACTTTTTTGGGTCAACACGATTATTATTATTTTCCCGGTTTTTTCGACTCAACTCAGCTTGGTTCACCGGTTCTAATGCCCACCTGTTTTACCCCTAGATCTAACATAAAATGTAAGGGATTAACCTTAGGACCAACATTTTTAACAAAAGTGGAGTTGAGGGGAAAAAAAAAAGAGTTGTCTGGTTGAGTTGGTTTCATGTTCCTTTTCTTTAACAAATGGGTGGGGTTCGAGCCTGCTTCTTGCATGTTAGATCAGTTTGCTAAGGTTGGTTCAGTTGGTAAGGTCTCTGCACTGTGTGTAGCCCCACCAGTGTTCGAGTCCTGTTGCCAGCAATCATTATTGGTGTGCGATCCGTAATTTCCTACAGAAATCCATATCGGTGGCAGTTGGCAGTAGGGTACTATGCGTAACTCCTTCTAACTCAAGATTGTGGATCTGCCATGGCACCGGTGGTGATAGTAGCCAATTTCCCCCTAAACTTTTCTTCAAAAAAAATAGAGATTTTTTATTTAAACCCCACACTTCTCTTTGTTCGCCCCATGTTTTAAGTTTACCCCAACTTCTAATTTAAATTTTCATAATTTCTTAAAAAATCCCACTATCTTCCCAAACTACCCTTAAATACAACCCAAGCTGAAAAAAGAAGAAATAAAAGAGTTTTTCTATTTAAACCCCACACTTTTCTTTGTTCACCCCAATACTTAAATCATTAAACAATATTTGTAGTATACATGAGATTTCATTGTTTTCACAAGGTTGTTTTTATCATGTGATTAGATCATATGAGAAATTGTAGTTTGTTTGGTTTCGCTTTATGATGATAGTGAAAACCAATGACCACAACATTAGCAATAGGGCTATGTATCTGTAGGAACATGGTTCCTATGCCCTTCATCATACTTAACTTGAAGAGATTTGCATCTTTTCTTGCTGGAAAGAGCAAGGCCGCAGCTCGGTTCCTTGACATACTGTTTGTGAGAGCCAAAGAGAAAGCTTGGCCCTGTAGAGTTCCAATGGCTTGGTCTGATGCTGTTTGTGGCTGTGCCTTTCCCTGGAATAGGAGCATGGAGCCATCATAGCTTCCATTCTTGATATGCCATTCTGGGCAACAGTGTCTGCAAATTTCTTTGGTGTTGTATTGGTTGGGCTTCTAGTAAATTTGCTGGTGAACCTTGGTCTCAAATATGCAATTATCACTAGTATCATCCTCTTCATTATATCCACATTCATGTGGAGCATCCTTCAGAACCTTAGGAAGTCTTTAAGTGCATCAAGCTGAAATGACATTGGAAATTCTTAAAGTAATCCAATCCCTCACAAGGGTTAACTGATGATCCTTGAATTTTGAGATTGGATGATCCTTGAAGAGTGGTGGGGTGTGTGTATAGATAGATTTACTAGGGTTAAATATTAAGTTGAATGACCTTTTTTGTCCTTTTACACAATAATAAAACTGACTGCTTAATAATTTAAGTATTGGGGTGAACAAAGAGAAGTGCAGGGTTTAAATAGAAAATCTTTTTAAAAATACTATTTCCGGATAAATAAGTCCAGTGTATTTTTAAAGATTATTTAGGAATGTAATGACTTATAAGATTTTATCTATGGATTTCTATATTCTTGATTTTATATTTTTGAATTTTAAAAGATTTATATCATAAAATTTTATAAGATTTGAAAGGACCACATGAATTTATATTATATGGTTTATATCTACGCGTTGGCTAATTAGGGGGAAGCATTTTTGCTCACCACTTTAATCTAACGTGTACCATCACCATCCTTCCTAAAAGGTGACATATGTATGTGTATGTCCATGAGTTTCGCTATAATTAACTCTTTATTTTTTATTTGTTTAATGACATTATTATGAGAGAGAAACAACGCTTTAATAAGATTTTTCCTGATTTACCATTATTCTATTAATTAACCCAACAAACTTTCTACTTTTCTATTAATTACCAATTAAGCAAATAACAATCCAAATAATTAACAACAACAGGACGGTCATTACTCAAAAAATAATTTATTCGTTCGACACTGTTGAACACTTTGACAAACATCAAAACGGAAGACTCTTGAACGCTACTCCTCCTTCATAACCCTTAAAAAACATATCAAATACTATGAGACTTTAATCCTGTAAATAATAGGAGGCTTAGAGCATCCACAATTGGCTCCTTAAACCACCTCCTTAGCATCAAGAAAAGTGAAAAGTTAGTTGGGTTAATTAATAGAATAAGAGTAAATCATGAAAAATCTTATTAAATCATTGTTTCTCTCTCATAATAATGTCATCAAACAAATAAAAAAATAGGAAAATAAAGAGTTAACTATAGTAAACTCATGGACATATGTCACCTTTTAGGAAGGGTGGTGAGGATAGGCATTGAGTTAAAATGGTGAGCCAAAATGCTTCCCTAATTAGGGCTGTGGCCCAACCCAAATTTTGAAATGCATGAATGAAAAAAAAGGTAGCCCATGAACAATCTAGTTGCAAAGCTACTTGTTGAGTGCTTACATCTATATTCAAGAATTGCTTATCCCATAATAACATACGTTTTTACTCCAGACTTCCTTTTCCTTCAAAAATGATAATAGGAATGGCAACATTCAAAGTTACAATAGTGCATACCCATGAATGACAACAACCATAAATAAAATCTAACGTTCAAAGTTACAAGTCATTGAAAAAGATAACAAAGAAATGATAATTTTGATAAAGAAAAGTAAAAGCTAACCCAATCTTGTAATAACCAATTTGATGTAGCTTCATGTCCTCTTAAATAGCATTTCTCCACATATCTAAAGTTATGCTAACTCTTCATGCATTAGCATCTCCTCATTGCTGCTCTTGAGTTTGAACAATAGGTTCAAAATTATCCTCTTCATTAACTAGTAACACTGAAGATGAAGACTCATCTATTGGTTCAATTGGAAATTCATCAAAGCGATACTCTTTGCTAAGAAAGTTATGTAGTGCTACACATACAAGCACAAGCTCTGCTTATGTCTTAAATGGAAATGAAGGCGCTGACTTAAAAATTGTGAACTGCGATTTAAAAATGCCAAATATCCTCTCGATCACATTTCTTAAGGATGCATGGCGAAGATTGAACAATTCATTTTCATTTTGAGGGTCATTACCATGGCCTGTAAAATCTTGGAGATGATATCGCACACCTCGAAATGGAGCTAAAAATTAACATCGATTAGGAAATCCACAATCCACTAGGAAATATTTATCTAATTATATATACAATACATATAAAATTAGTATGAAAAGTAAATATATATATATATATATATATATAAGTTTATCATTAAAAAAAAAAAAGTTCTTACCTTGGGGAACTTTAAGTCTGTTCCTCCTTGATAAGGCATCACTTAGCAGCTTTGAATCATGAGCTGAACCATCCCACTTGCTAAGAATGTTCATGAATTCCAAATCAAAGTTACAAGCTGCTAATACATTTTGTGACATATTCCTATGACAACTATAAAAAAGTTAGTTTGACCAAAAAAATACAATTTTTTTTATAATGACATTTCTACCCTACCACATTTCAAAGATCAATAAGGGTATTATCACATATCAGCTCTTCATGGAACAGTGAGAGGAGAGGGATTTCTTTTCTTTTTTTTGTCAAACTTGAATAACAATACCAGGGCAAAAAGCCAAAGTTACAAAGCCAGAGTCCAAAGCTAATGAACAATCGCAACTACAAAAACAAAGCATACAAATACAAAGGCTAGAGGAAACACGGGCAGAAGGCGACCCAACCAACCGGTGGTGGCATCGTCAAATTCCTCACTAGTCCCAAACTCATGATGGGGTGGACAAGTTAACCCTTTAACCAAACCAACTTGTCATTGTCGCGGCTATCCCTGCCGCCATCAAGAAACTAAAGGGCAGAGGAGCCATGAAGAGGGATCTGCAGAGAATGGAGTTGGGGAAGCAAGCCACTAATATGCATCAAACTCAAGTGATCCATAAATTGGTCAACAGAGCCTATAAATACAAATTTGAGACTTAGATCTGAGCATGGGTTGTAGGGGCAGAATAGCAATAATAACAAGCCAAGACACTAACAAGTCATTCATAGGGAAAGAGGAAGAGGAGAACTTAAGGGAGATCTTATTGACAGATGGGGCGTTTGGAGACAAAAGAAGTTAGAGATGAGGGAGATCAGAGGGATAGGAAGGAGTGAGAGATGAGATTCAAAGAGACAAGGAGGAAATACAAACAACAAGAAAAGTTACATAAACTATCGTCAATGAGAGGATGAACTCTCACAGAAGAGAGAGAGAGAGAGAGAGAGAGAGAGAGAGAGAGTTGGAGGAAGTGGGAAGGAGGAGAGGAGATGGGAGGAGGAACATTGGCATCCTCCCCAATGCGGCACTGAAAATGTTTCCAAGGGAGATGGGCTAGGGTTCAAGAGAGTCTAGCAAAGGGGATAAGAGAGATAGAGACAAGATGATGAGAGAGACCGAACCAAAGATTATATCCACAAAGAATAGGAGGCTGGCAAGGGAAGAAGAAAGAGTACAGAGATGGTGAGGCAGAGTAATGGAAAGCTTGAGGAGGTGATCATGGCTGCAAAAGACTTTCCTTAATTCAGTTTTCAAAACCAAGTAGTTTTAAGTAAAGTATATAGAGATCATATATGGTACCCATCTTTAACGATGCGAGACATCTTAAATATCTCTACTTCCTATTCTTCTTGGTTATGTAAACACAAGAAACCCTCCAAATAGTAAATACCAATCACCTTCCCTTCCTTTCTTTTATTTTCTTTGTTTTGTTTGGCTGCTCGTTACTAACTCACAAGGCTAGGCTCACTCACAGCATGGAGTGGATGATGGATGGCCTCATCTCAGTTAGGAGAAAGTTATGAATGACCATAATATTCATTAATATAATACCACAAGCTACAGACACATGTATGCAGCAGAAACACACAGAGACTTACAAACAGACACAAAAGAAAAGACCATACATAAACCGCAGATAAAGAGAAATTTGATATTATAATAATAGAGAAACTCTTACATAATAATAGAGACTCACAGACACAAGAAATACTAATTCGGTTTTTTTTAACTCTTTGTCCATTTTCTTCTTTTTCTTCGTAACCACTTCTATGTCGGTGGAAAACAATATAGTTTTCACATTAGAGATGAAGGACTTAGACTTGTTCTCAATCACATCTTTTTGGATATTCCACAGATCTCTATTGAAAGTGATAGGAAAATATGGATACTTTGCCATATATGTTTTCACCTTCTTCAACTCATTTGCGATTGAGTCAGACAGCTGGTTGCATTCGGAGCTTTCATTCTTCGTTGAAGAAATTGGGGAACCCTCTCTCTTCTTTTTCGGGAGGAATAGGAAGTAGAGACATCGAAGATGCCTTGCATCGTTCAAGTGGAGGATAGGAATCTAACTATGTCTTATGATTTCATGTAATACTTTGTTAAAAACATTATATTGCCCTAGATAAATATGAATTTCATTCTTTTGGAGTGATTTGTGTTGTGTGCTGATATGGATCAGAGGTTCGATAAAATAAAGATCCTATCTACCTCCCAAAAGCAATTAAGAGATGAAATAGAGAGAAAATCTTACTTTTTCTCTCTATACTTCACAAGTTCCAAATTTGAGTGAAAGAGAGAAAATCATTCATCATTCAATTTCAAGATTTGAGTGAAATTTTTCACAAAAAATGCATAAATATTCTTTTCACAAGTTTTTTCAGCTATACACAAAAAAGGAAAACTAATTATGACCTATTTTGTTTATAAAATTGAAGAATTGTTCATTAAAATACAATAAAAATAATTCATCTCCAATGTGAAATGCCATTGCTTTTTGTCTTTCGGTTAAAAAATTCAGCCACGATCAAATAAAAAAATTCCGCATGCTAGTTCCCATTTTCCAAAACGATCTGGCTTATCTCCAACAACGTGTTCCTCACCCACTTTCCACTCAATTTCGAAAAACCATTCAACCTTTGATCCATATCAGCACACAACACAAATCACTCCAAAAGAATGAAGTTCATATTTTGTTATGGCAATATAACAAAGCATTACATGAAATTATAAGACACAGTCAGATTGCTATCCTCCACTTGAACGATGCGAGGCATTTTAGATATCTCTACTTCCTATTCTTCTTGGTTATGTAAACACAAGAAACCCTTCAAATAGTAAATACCAATCACCTCCTCTTCCTTTCTTTTATTTTCTTTGTTTTGTTTGGTTGTTGGTTACTAACGTATTAGGCTAGGCTCACTCATGGCATGGAATGGATGATGGATGACCTCACCTCAGTTAAGAGAAAGTTATGGACGACCATAATGTTTATTAATACAATACCACAAGTTACAGACACAAGCATTCAGCAAAAACACACAAAGACACATAGACAGACACAAAGAAAAGACCATGCATAAACCTCAGGTAAAGGGAAATTTGATATTATAATAATAGAGAAACTCTTATATAATAATAGAGACTCACAGACACAAGAAATACTAATTCGGTTTTTTTAACTCTTTATCCATTTTCTTCTTTTTCTTCGTAACCACTGCTATGTCAGTGGAAAACAATATAATTTTCACATTAGAGATGAAGGACTTAGATTTGTCCTCAATCACATCTTTTCGGATATTCCATAGATCTCTATCGAAAGTGATGGGAAAATATGGATACTTTGCCATATATGTTTTCACCTTCTTCAACTCATTTGCGATTGAGTCAAACGGCTTGTTGCTTTCGGAGCTTTCATTCTTCATTGAAGAAACTGCGGGACTCTCACTTCTTTTTCGGGAGGAATAGGAAGTAGAGATATCGAAGATGCCTAGCATCGTTCAAGTGGAGGATATAAATCTAACTATATCTTATGATTTCATGTAATGCTTTGTTAAAAACATTATATTTCCCTAGATAAATATGAATTTCATTCTTTTGGAGTGATTTGTGTTGTGTGTTGATATGGATCAGAGGTTCGATAAAATAAAGATCCTATCTACCTCCCAAAAGCAATTAAGAGATGAAATAGAGAGAAAATCTTACTTTTTCTCTCTATACTTCACAAGTTCCAAATTTGAGTGAAAGAGAGAAAATCATTCATCATTCAATTTTTCACCGAAAATGCATAAATATTCTTTTCACAAGTTTTTTCAGCTATATACAAAAAAGGAAAACTAATTATTACCTATTTTGTTTATAAAATTGAAGAATTGTTCATTAAAATACAATAAAAACAATTCATCTCCAATGTGAAATGCCATTGCTTTTTGTCTTTCGGTTAAAAAATTCAGCCACGATCAAATAAAAAAATTCCGCATGCTAGTTCCCATTTTCCAAAATGATCTGGCTTATCCCCAGCAACGTGTTCCTCACCCACTTTCCACTCAATTTCAAAAAACCACCGAACCTTTGATCCATATCAGCACACAACACAAATCACTCCAAAAGAATGAAGTTCATATTTGGTTATGGCAATATAATGCTTTTAACAAAGCATTACATGAAATTATAAGACACAGTCAGATTGCTATCCTCCACTTGAACGATGCGAGGCATTTTAGATATCTCTACTTCCTATTCTTCTTGGTTATGTAAACACAAGAAACCCTCCAAATAGTAAATACCAATCACCTCCTCTTCCTTTCTTTTATTTTCTTTGTTTTGTTTGGCTGTTGGTTACTAATGTACTAGGCTAGGCTCACTCATGGCATGGAATGGATGATGGATGACCTCACCTCAGTTAGGAGAAAGTTATGGATGACCATAATGTTTATCAATACAATACCCCAAATTACAGACACATGCATTCATCAGAAACACACAAAGACTCACAAACAGACACAAAAGAAAATACCATACATAAACCCCAAATAAAGAGAAATTTGATATTATAATAATTGAGAAACTTTTTCATAATAATAGACTCACAGACACAAAAGAAAAGACTAATTCAGTTTTTTAAACTCTTTGTCCATTTTCTCTTCTTCTTCGTAACCACTGCTATGTCGGGGAAAAACAATATAGTTTCCACAATAGAGATGAAGGACTTAGTCTCGTCCTCAATTACAACTTTTCGGATATTCCACAGATCTCTATTGAAAGCTAAGAAGCACGGATACGCGGACTTAGGTTTGTTTCCCATATCAGATACGCAGTCGGATATGATACGCATCAGATACTCTTTGATATGCGTTGGATACATATTGGAATCAACAGATACGATCTTTGACTAACGGATTCGCGTATCCTAGGTTCTGGACACAAGTATTAGACATTTCTGATACGTTTCTGGTCAATCTTGAAGCCAGAAGCCAAAGAAAGGAAGAAGGAAAGATTAGAGAGAGAGAGAGAGAGAGAGAGAGAGAGAGAGAGAGAGAGAGGATTGGATAGGAGAGGAGAAAGAAGAAGAAAAGATGGGACGTACGCTGGCCACTGCATATGAGGACGGACAAAGGGAGAGAGAAAGAGGGAGATGAAGAAGAGAAGAGAGATAGTGGAAAAAGAAAAAGGAGCGGCGCTAGCTCGAGGAAGAAGAAGACCTAATTTTTCATATTTTAATATAAATTCTCAATTGAACGACGTCGTGGCTGTAAAAAACATAGATATGTTGACAAAAAATAATTAAAGACCTGTTTATGGGTTTTGGGTCTTAATTAATAATATTAAAATGGGCCTAAAAAGATGTGAAACAAGCTATAAAGGCCTAAAAAATATAACGAATCAGAAAATAAAGCCCAAGAATGATACACTATATTTATAATTTATAATTTTATGTTATTTAAAAAATATTTATATATATATATAATTATATTTTAATTTCCTTATCAATGATGTATCGTATCCTAGTTTTTAAAGATTTGCCGTATCCCTGTGTTGTGTTGTGTTATACCGTATCACCGTATCTGTATCCGTATCCGTGCTTCTTAGATCAAAAGTGACAAGAAAATATGGATACTCTACCGTATATGTTTTCGCATTCTTAAACTCATTTGCAATTGAGTCGGACGGCTCGCTGCTTTCGGAGCCTTCATTCTTCTTTGGAGAAACTGGGAGACTCTCTCTCTTCTTCTCTGGGAAGAATAGGAAGTAGAGATATCGAAGATGCCTCGCATCGTTAAAGTGGAGGATAGGAATCTGACTGTGTCTTATAATTTCATGTAATGCTTTGTTAAAAGCATTATATTGCTCTAGCCAAATCTGAACTTCATTCTTTTGGAGTGATTTGTGTTGTATGTTGATATGGATCATATGTTTGATAAAATAAAGATCCTATCTATCTCCCAAAAGCAATTAAGAGATGAAACAGAAAGAAAATCTTACTTTTTCTCTCTATTCTTCACAAGTTCCAGATTTGAGTGGAGGAGAGAAAATCATTCAATTTCAAGATTTGAGTGAAATTTTCATCGAAAATCCATAAATATTTTTTTCACAAGTTTTTTCAACTATATACAAAAAAGGAAAACTAATTATGACCTATTTTGTTTATAAAATTGAAGGATTGTTCATTAAAATACCATAAAAACAATTCATCTCCAATGTCGAATGTCATTGCTTTTTGTTTTTCGGTTAAAAAATTCAGCCACGATCAAATAAAAAAATTATGCATGCTAGTTCCCATTTTCCAAAACGATCTGGCTTATCTCCAACAACGTGTTCCTAACCCACTTTCCACTCAATTCTGAAAAATCATCAAACCTTTTGATCCATATCAGCACACAACACAAATCACTCCAAAAGAATGAAGTTCATATTTGGCTAGGGCAATATAATGCTTTTAACAAAGTATTACATGAAATTATAAGACACAGTCAGATTGCTATCCTCCACTTAAACGATGTGAGGCATCTTAGATATCTCTACTTCCTATTCTTCTCAGAGAAGAATAGAGGGAGTCCCCCAGTTTCTCCAAAGAATAATAAAGGCTTCGAAAGTAGCGAGTCGTTAGACTAAATTGCAAATGAGTTGAATAAGGTGAAAACATATATGGTAGAGTATCCAGATTTTCTTTTCACTTTCGATAGAGATCTGTGGAATATCCGATAAGTTGTGATTGAGGACAAGCCTAACTTCTTCATCTCTAATGTGAAAATTATATTATTTTTCACCGACATAGTAGTGGTTATGAAGAAGAAGAAGAAAATGGACAAAGAGTTTATCAAAAAATCCTTCCTTAGCCATTCCCATTCTTCTAATTGATCTAATTTTCGCGGGAAAAGCCTCCCCGCAATGCTTTCACACAGGAAAATGGTGCGGGCCCGGTGGTCATGCCACGATGTTTTGAAAATGCAACACTCTGCAGCCGAGATTTTGCGGGGGCGGTGGTATTTATCTGTTTGGCTCATAAGATAATAAGGTGAATAATCAGATGGCTCCAGTTCCAACTTGTGCTGCTTCATTTTGTCAATATCAAAGTTGAGTCGCTCCATGAGAATATCTATAATGCCATCGTGTAACAACTTATAATACGGGTCACGGTTGTACATCTCAGGATAAAGATGGACGTCTTTATTGTCTTGAACTAGAAGGACGTACAGAATTTGGACAAGGGCATACAAACTCCCACAGTCGGGCAAGTCGGCAATAGAGTAGAGGTTGTGTAACAGAGGCTTGGGGTGGTTTTGGAGGAGCCAAGGCACGGTGGTGTCAAATTTTTGGTAAGAAAAATAGAAAATTTGGCATAAGTCCAATTATGAGGAGAGATATTGGGTGCAATCCATGCAAAAGTTGTTGTTGATCCAAGTCCTTTGACTTTTGCGCCACATAAGATTACATGCCTTTTTTAATTTATTGATATTTACTTTTTAAAATTTTTAAATTTTTGTTCCAATTATGCACCTAAAACATAAATAAGGTAAATTATGAATTTGTAAAATTGGTAAGTTATTGATTTGTAGGACATTAATTATCATATTTGATTTGAATTTAATTGCAAATCTATTTATTGAATTTTGAAAATTTCCCAAGGTATACCGACATCAAAATTTGTAATAAGAGTTCATGAAAATTTCATACCTTAACAATAGGTAAGGTACCTATGCATACACCTCGTATGCAGGTAATTAAACCCATAAATTACCTATGGTCTAGGTAATTAAATCTATAAATTACATCTAGTCTAGGTAGTTATACCCTCTATCCCAGGTAATTGAACTCATATAATATTTTGGTATGGATCTTTAAACTCAACTGAGATAAAAATCCATACAAAATTTCTTTGGAAAACCAAAAAAAAACTATTACATGGAAGGTAGGTACGTATGTATATATATATATATATATATAACTCAAGAAAAAAACACCTACCTGTAAGGTAGGTACATATATATACAAGGAAACATTGAATTTTAGGAAAGTGTTTTCATATAATTCCATTTATGAAAGTGGCATATCCTGTAACTTTTTAAAAAATTATGGACATACTAATTGTTTAATTGGTGAGACTGGACTGTAATTGAAAAGAGAGAGCACATGGACTGCATCTATTACATCTTGATGAAAATGGATCTATATCTAAGAAGCCCTAAGAAAAACAGATAGATTGAACGCTGAAGATGAGCTTGAGGGTGGTAAGGGGAATGTGGGACCAGGCCAAGGGAAGCATTTGCTTCAGATATATGAGGTAGGGGTTAGGATCTCTCTCGTATAGTATGAGGGCGTTGAAAAAGAGATCCAAGGCACGGGTCACCGTAGGAGAAGGAGGATATATAATTTCATTGTTGTGTAGCTTTTTGTAGTATAATGTTTTTTTTTCTTTCCAATTTATGCACCTAAAGATAAGACCTAAGTCGTGTGTTATTTGCATGGAGGGCTTTGACGATCGTGAAGTTATTCGCTAGCCTTGATTGCTCACACGTTTTTCATGAGATTTTGCATCGTTCAGTGGCTGGAGACAAGTCACTTGTGCCCTTTGTGTCGATATGCAATGCCTCATGACTCATGATCATTGATTTTTGAAATATTAATTGTTTGATTTGAATCTTTAATTAGTATTCTTATGATGTCAAGATTGTTAAAGGTTTTGTTTGTTTTTGCTTTTACTTTATAATTTGTTTGAGACTCCTGTTGGAAGCTAATACAAAGGAAACAAACAAGAATGAAATTAGCCTAGTTTTGTAAGGAACGTTCATGCAATCTTGGACATTCTTACATTACAATCCTCTTGCGAAAAAAAGAAAATACGAAAAAAGAACATGAAACATAATTGAACAAACTAATTCTTTGTTTTGTTTTGTTTAATTTGATTGTAATGTAATGTGTCTTACCTAGCCACGCATTTATAATATTTTAAATTTTTATTTATAAGATATAATATAAAAAGGAAAAGAGTGCTTTCACTTAAAAGAAAATGGGAAATTTTTGATTGATTGTTATATTTTGGGGTTTATATTATATTATTTTAAGGTATATTGAAAATCGATATGATATATAGCTGCATTCATAATAACAACTTGCTTCTGAAATTTCAAGTATATTCAATTCTTGCTAACTTTTTTTTTTGTCTTCAACTAACACATCATCGATGATATCGAGAGGGTACCCATACCAAGAAAAAACATGGTATATTTGGTATTCATTTGTGGCAAACTCATCACTAGAAGGAAAAACAATATATTTGGTATTCATTGTTTCCCAAGTCTTGTTCTTGTTATTTGAAAAAATACCACGAATTCGTATTTTTAAAAATAGAATAAATGGATAAAAACTATTCGTTGTACAAACTCGGGATTAAGACTGCGTAGGCTATTACACTACGCACTTGCAACATCCCATTTTCGTCGTTCTTGGTTCCTTCTCTTGTCTCTTCCCATTTATAATCCCCCAAATTAATCAACCTTATTCAAGCTAGTTACCATGTCCATCGATAGATACTTTGAAACCCATGTGTGGCAAAGAGAAAAACCCTACATCAACCAATCCCATCTTCCACCCGACTTCCTTGCCATCAGATTCAAATTCTACAAGTCAACCATAAGAGCTTGGTGCCCCCGAGAAGAAGATCATGATGTTCCAATAGTTGTTCCATATTCACCAAGAAACCTCATATTTGTAACTCAAGAAACCATAAAGGTCCATCGAACCATGTTAAAATTCTCTAGTACTACATCCCTCATGGTTGACATTCTCTCGATCATATGCTTGTCCCCGAGAATGAGCAGCCAGCTCTTATCGAAAACATATTTCGTGTGCTTGTCAAAAAATATTCATCGAACCAGACGAACACCATGCTCCCCATTGTTATTGGCATGGTGCACGCCATCTGGGAGTTCCACATACCATAACTCATATTTTTGGGGAGGTTCTTGTAAACATGGTCGATGAAGGGGATGAGACATATTTTTGGTGCACGTCATCCTGGTATAAATTATTCAACTTGGAGGTGATTCTAAACTATTCATATATTGGAAGGTTATCTCTTTGATGGTGCTTTTGTTACATTCCAAGAGCTTATCTTGAATCTTGATCAACCCTTTTTGTATGGGCTCAAAGTTTTTTTTTTCCAATCCCCTCAATAAGTTTCCTTGTTCGAGAAGTAACTAACTGACTTAGGATAACTCCAATTTTAGTTTTTTTCTTATAAGTTGACACTTACACATATGTATATCAGCATCATTGTTTGAAATCTGAATAGATAGAATTGAACACACATGATCTATATATTTGATAAACCATTGATGAATTTTGTTAAAGCATATTTTGTATATATTTTATTTTGGTTGATGCAAATATTTTTCCATTGGTCCATTAATACACTGCCACGTGGATGACGGTTCAAGACAAAATGCCACATCTTCTCATGTTGCACCGAAGTATTTTACCGCTTTACCGTTCTCCCCTCCAACAATCCAACTGCAAGTCCGAAACAATTTCAGCTTTATTGAGATTTTCTATTTAAACCCCGAATTTCTATTTGTTCACCCCCAATACTTAAATCATTAAGCTGTAAGTTTTATTATTGTGTAAAAAGACAAAAAATGTCATCCAACTTAATACTTAACCCTAATACATCTATACACACACACCCCACCACTCTTCAACACAGGGAGACCATCAAGGTAAAGTATTTGAGTTTCTTCATAGTGTACGTTGGGCAAAGGTTCTCAACACCTTTATATTTAGATTATTTCTCATCATGCAAATTCAATACAAAGTTGTTTCCTTAACCTTTCAACGTCTGTGAATATTAGTCTGATCTCTGCATATCTGTATACTTACACACATAACTGATATAAAAGGTAATGTCCCTTCACTCAGCAAATATGCATACATATTTAGGTTCATCAACTGGTTTATAATTATAATCTCTCTTTGATTTTCTTCTGTCATGAAGCAATTGGTGTTATGTTTTTAATTCACCAAGCAACTTGGTGGAATTCCTTGCTCTGTGCAACTGAATCCTTAGATTTATTGTTTAACTCAGCTATATTTTTAAATTCTCAGAATTTGCAAGTGATTTTTCATCATATTCTTGCATTACAAGATATCCCCAAGATGCTAAAATTTATATGCCAAATGTTAGCCTGACAGATTGAAGGCTATAATGTTCATGGACTTCGTTTGTTGATTATGCATATGAATCATGTGAAATTTAAGCATGTACAGTAAAGCAAAATCATTTTCTGATGTTGTTTCTGATCATTATCTCATTGAATCAATTTCTCTTAAAAGTCTGTTTGATCTTCATTGAATAGCACCCTACCTGAGCACATTCTCATATTTTACTTGGTTCTTCTAAAGGCAGTATGTTCCAATATATTGATTAGACACTATATATTTTAGAGTTTTTCTATTATTAATATTAATAATAAATACTTTTGGTATTGAAAGGTCCTGCACACTTTTGGTACAGTACACTGAGTTTGAAAGGAGCACACTTTTGGTATTGATGCAGCCATTTTTTTTTTAGCAGCCAGAATAAATTACTTTTACTCCAAGCCATGATACCAGGACAGAAAGTGTTTTGGACACAACTAAACAATTCACAACTGATGAGGTAAATAAACTATTATTATGATGTTGTAACTTCTGAGTGGTTGATAATCTTTTACAACTGCCTATGCTTTTATATAGATATTTAATAGTCGAGAAGCATTGCTTAATTGGAGTCGTGTGCAAGGATGAAAGTCTGGCATAGTAGTTGTCATTAAAAGGTCTGATGGACCAGGAAAAATTATAACGAGGAGGGCTAGAGTTACTTTAGGTTGTGAGAGAGGTGGGCATTATATTAAGAAGCCTAATGTAGATTTAGATGATGAACAACCAATGAATTCTGAAGTAGATGTAAGTATTGATTACCGGAAAAAAAAAAGCGCTCTAAAAGCACTGGTACAAAGAAGTGTGGTTGACCATTTCAGTTGAAGGGGTTAAATATTGGTCCTGGAGATGAGTGGAAAGTAGAGGTTGTATGTGGAGTTCATAACCATCATTCTGCTGAGTATCTTGAAGGACATTCATATGCAGGATGGTTAAGCAAGGAAGAAAACAACTTGCTGATGGATATGTCTAAAAGCTTGGTGAGGCCAAAAGATATATTATACACCATTAAACGACGAGATGACAAAAATGTAACAACAATGAAGACAATCTACAATGCTAGACACAAAAGCAGAGTGGTTGAGAAAGCTAGTAGATCTGAGATGCAACTATTGCTATGTAGACTATCTGATCACAAATATATTAATTGGCATAGGACTGATGACACCAATTGTGTGAGCGATCTTTTTTGGGCTCACCCTGATAGTGTAAACTTATTGCACGCATTTCCTCATGTACTAGTAATGGATTGCACATATAAGACAAATAGGTTTCGATACCCATTACTACAAATTGTGGGGGTAACATCGACGAAACTAACATTCTCAGCTGCATTTGCTCGTGTTTCTTCTGAAAAGGAAGACAACTATATGTGGGCTTTGAAAAGATTGAAAAGCATCATGAATACAAATTGTCTTCCAAGTGTGATTGTCACTGATAGTGAAATGGCACTTATGAATGCCATTCGCAATGTGTTCCCTAGTGTCTGACATTTATTATGTAGATGGCATATCAACAGGTGTGTGATGAAGGCTTGCAAGGGCATACTTAAGAAAGGTGAAAAATGGGAACAATTTATAGTGTTATGGAATATGTTGGTCTTAGCAAAGACTGAGGTTGATTATGAAAGAAATCTACTTTAGATGGATAGGATATTTGAAGGAAAGTATAGTAAGGCACTTGATTATGTGAAGGTCAATTGGTTGAAAGAGTATAAGGATAGGTTTGTGGTTGTATGGACAGACACTTGCATGCATTTTGGCAACACCACATCGAATAGGTACGTCGACTATTTAATAATAATCCATATCATCTACATATTTCTTTGATTATTCCTAGCTTATACTAAATCTCTTGTTTTAATGTTTATAAATAGGGCAAAAAGTGCACATTCACAACTAAAGCGACAACTTGGCACAAGCCAATGCAACTTCGAAACATCGTGGGGCAAGATTCATGCCATGTTAGTATTGCAACACACTGAGATAAAGGCTTCATTTGAGAAGAGTCAATCATTTGTCCAGAATGAATTCAATAAGGTGAGCCTACTTAAAGACTTGATAGGGTATGTGTCTATTGTTGCCTTAGAGGAAATTTTGTGTGAGTCAAAGAGAATACAATATGTCGGGGCTGATCCCATTGCATGCGGCTGTGTTATTAGACGTAGCCACGAGTTACCATGTGCTCATGAGATGGCTGAGCTAAGTCGAGTATTCCGACCCATTCCTCTTCATTGTGTTCATCCTCACTTGAGGAAATTAGATATGTTTCCTGCCGCACAAATTAATGATAACTAAGATGCTCCTGAAGATGCAAAGATTGACGTATTTGTCAACTGGTTTAAAAGTAATGATTCTGACACTAAGAGACATATTGGTATGAAATTACAAGAGATTATGGATCCAAAATCTTCAACACTTAGAGAATTCTTGGCGTAAAGTAAGGAGGGAGTTACTGAATGAGTTGAAAAATAATGAATTTCTTTATGAATTTATCTTTCAGAGTGTTGAAAGTAAGCGTGAGGTTGAGTATCGCTTGGATTATTTTGATGATTACCCTTTAGAAGATAGATGGATGCTCATACCAGAAATGGGTTACCTTATTGCAAATTGTTACAATGTGGTCTTGATGCATTTTTCAAATGCCATATCTCTTATGTTTCTACCAATGGAAAGTCATCCGTTGCCTGAATATCAACGTCGGGAAATTTCCATCGGATTGGTTGAAAAACACTTTGTGCATGTATAATAATAAATTTTTTCTATTTATAGCTGCCAGTTTTGCCTTGTGAAATTTGTTTGTTGTTTTAACTATACATTTGATAACTTTATTTTATTTTGACAGCTACACTTGCAACCACACCATCCTATGCCACCTGTTATCAATCGTTGGCTTGATATTTCCAACCTCAAAGCATTTGATTGGTATAGTCCATATCGAGATCGCATTGACAATTGGAAAGAGCTTACTGATTCATTTGATGTACATCTTGATGTATATTGATCCCTTACTATTAGATGTATATTGGTATAGTTCATATCGAGATCGCATTGACAATTGTATGTTCTTTGAACTGAAATTCGTTCCTTTCAAAGATATATTATGTTCTTTGAACTCAAATAACGCATGATGAATGTATTGTGTGATTAAACAATGAAACCAGTATAACAGTAAATTTAGGAACTTTTTCTATACTCTTGAGAAGGTACCATCTTTCATTCAGTTATAAATCATATGTATGAGCTATGTCAATCATCATTAACCCTTGAAATAATTTTCCAATTTAGATTCAGAAAACAAATTACTTTGAGTATAAAAGATTAATACATGCACGAATAAGAATGCTGCCACAACGAACCAATGCACTGCAAAACTCAAGGAAGAATAGGAAGCAACAACAATTTATATCAGTTTGAAACTTGAAGGAATTCTTTTAAGGACAATTATTCAAATGTCAAACAAGCCACGTGAAGTTTTTCAGTGTAAACATGAATGGGCTAAGCTTGCGGACTTAAGAGTTTAATTGTATGTTTATGCACTTGAAAACAGACAATGAATAAGACTCTGAAATATCATCAAAAAATTAATTTAATACTTACTATTTCTCATGCTCAGAACGTATTTTCTCCTCTAAAGATAGCTTGTGGGGTTTGAATAGAAAATCTCTTTTATTTCTTATTTTTTCAGCTTGGGGTGTATTTAAGGGTAGTTTGGGAAGCTAGTGGAGTTTACTTAGAAATTGTGAAAATTTAAATTAAAAGTTGGGGTGAACTAAGAGAAGTGTGGGGTTTAATTTGAATGTGAAGGACTATGTAATTTTTAAAATGATTCAGAATACATAAACACAGAAAATAATATTAATTTGAAAATATTATTATACTGTGGAAGCTTGAAGAACAAAGTAAAAACTTACAGAAATCTTAATTCCTAGTGAAAGCAATGCCACGCAGGACACTCACACTCTCACTTTTACAACACTTGAGCAATGCCATGAAGGACACTCACACTCCTAAACTAAGTGTTGTCTCAGGTCTACAACTCTGAGAGAACTTCGAAAACTGAAAGAAAATACAATGCTCACTCAATCAAGCTTTACTTATAACTATGGTGATTACATTGATGCCTGGTATACAATTTTCTTTCATCAGAGTTAGTATTTTAGAAAATGGTATTCCAGAGTTAGTATTTTTATTAATGAATTTGAGTTAAATACAATTGCCTTATTTGATTCAGGAGCCGATTTAAATTGTATTCGGGAAGGTCTAATTCCAATCCAGTATTACAAGAAGTCAAAAGAGGTTTTAGGTACAGCGTCCGGTAAAGCCTTAAAGCTAAAATATGAATTACCCAAAGCCCATGTATGCCAAAATAAAATATGCTTTAAAACGTCTTTTGTGTTAATTCAGGATATCACAGATGGAGTAATTCTAGGTTTACCCTTTATCTCTTCACTTTACCCCTTTCAGGTAGAATATGATGGAGTCACCTCGAGTCAATTAGGTGAAAAAGTTAAATTTGAGTTTTTAACTAAGCCAGAATTACATAGTCTTAAGTCACTTCAGAAGTCAACAATTTCCGAGACAGTTAAGTTAATTAAAAGTAAAAGTAAACAAGTTAATTTTCTTAAGGAAGAAATCAAGTTTAATAGTTAGCCAATAAGTCACTTCAATTAAAAATTAGTGAATTTGAAGAAAAGTTAAAAAATGAAGTTTGTTCAGATATTTTGGCACCGAAAGCAACATGTCGTTGCCTTACCTTATGTCAAGTCATTTTGTGAAAAGAATATTCCCACTAAAGCCCGTCCAATTCAAATGAGCCAAGAGTTAATGGAATTATGTAAAGCCGAAGTCACGGATGTAGTCAACAAAGGAATAGTCAAGAAAAGCAAGTCACCCTGGTCTTGTCCAGCTTTTTATGTTCAGAAAAATGCCGAGTTAGAAAGAGGAGCCCCGCGCCTAGTTATCAATTATAAGCCCCTTAATTCAGTTTTAGAATGGATTAGATACCCAATTCCTAATAAAAGAGATTAATAGATTAGAAAAGGCAGTTATCTTTAGTAAATTTGATATGAAAAGTGGGTTTTGGCAAATTCATATTAAAGAATCAGATAGGTATAAAACTGCGTTTGTTACCCCTTTTGGACATTATGAATGGAATGTTATGCCTTTTGGATTAAAAAATGCGCCTAGTGAATTCCAGAATATAATGAATGCAATCTTTAATCCTTACAGTCATTTTTCCATAGTTTATATTGATGATGTCTTAATCTTTTCTGAGTCAATTGAGCAGCACTGGAAGCATTTACATAAGTTTTCATAGATAGTTAAAACTAATGGTTTAGTTATTTCAGCTAAGAAGATCAAGTTATTCCAGGTCAATGTTGGGTTCTTAGGTTTCAACATAAGCCAAAGTCAAATAAGCCCAATTAACCAAGTTATCCAGTTTGCAGATAAATTTCCAGATCAAATTCTTGAAAAAAGTCAACTCCAAAGGTTTTTAGGATCTTTAAATTATGTTTTTGATTTTTATCAAAATTTAAGAAAATTATGTAAGCCCCTGTTTGATCGTCTCCAGAGCAATCCTCCTGCCTAGACTCCGAGTCATACAGAAATAGTTAAACAAATCAAAGTTCATGTCAAGTCACTTCCATGCCTAGGTATTCCTTCAGTTAATTCTTTTAAAACTGTTGAAACTGATGCTTCTGAAACAGGTTATGGTGGTATCCTAAAGCAAAAAGTTAATCCTGAGTCCCCTGAGCAAATTGTCCATTTTCATTTCGGAGTATGGAGTCAATCTCAAATTAATTATAGTACTATTAAAAAAGAAATTTTATCTATTGTATTATGTATAAGCAAATTTCAAGATGATTTACTAAATCAAAAGTTTTTAGTTAGAGTTGATTGCAAATCAGCAAAGCATGTTTTAGAAAAAGATGTTAAAAATATAGCTAGTAAACAGATTTTTGCATGTTGGTAGGCCATTATGAGTGTTTTTGATTCTGAGTTAGAATATTTGAGAGGGAGTGAAAACAGTATTCCTGATTTTCTTACAAGAGAGTTCTTGCAGGACAAGCAAGCAGAGCCATGTCCAGCAAAGAAAAAGACAAGCAAAAAGATAAGCAAAAAATGCAGTATGCCTAATCAAGCCAACCAAGCCTAGGCCAGAGTCAATCCAGAGTCCTCCCAGCTACATTGATGCCTATGCCAGTTAAACAAGAGTCTTCTTCCCAGCTTGTGCCATTTCCAGGTTATGCCCCAATTCCAGTTAATAATAGATTTAATCCTTTGAGCCAACCATCCTTGCGCCCTAATTATCAGTCAGCTTTAGTTTCTCAGTATGATCCTTTCATAGTTAACTCTCCTATGCCTTCTCAGAGTCAAAGCCCAGTTAGAAGATCCAATTATTATGCCAAGAGCCATAGTCATCTTTTTATTATTGAGCCTTACCTTGAAGAGTTAAATGAGCCAGCTAAAATTGCTAAGAAGTTTTTCCCTCCTAATTTCCATTATTTTCCAAGCCATCCTTCGAAGTCTATTAAGTTTTACAGGGATATTTTTTATGAAACCCAGTCTGTAGATATCAGGCCAATAAAAGACAAAGAAACAAATGCCACAATTTTTCATTCTCTTTACATACGCCAAATCATTAAGCCAGAAAATTGGAGCAAAAATCCTTATGACCAAATGCCCCTTCAATCAAGCCTTACTTATAACTATGGTGATTACATTGATGCCTGGTATACAATTTTCTTTCATCAGCACCCAGATTTTAGTCATTCATGGTTCCTTAATTTTGATGCCAAATTCAAAGCCCAGTTTCCGTGCTGGTTTCTCCAATGGTGGAACATTCATGGCCCCGTTTGGGAAATCTTTCCAGTTAAGCTTCAACCCACAGTTAATTATTTCAGCCAAAAGTACCAATTAACTAAGCCAGAAAAGTTCTTTCCTATTCTCCTTCATTTTGTTGCTAAATACAAAGTCCCTTGGATAATGAAATGGAATTACCAAATTAATTGGGACACCAGATTTCTAAGCCGTCATTTTGCAGTCAAATGGTGGGAAAAAGTTATTATAGAAAATATCATTCATCAAGTCAATGCAGAATTTCCGCCTCTTCAAATGCCAGTCAATCCAGTTAAAGAAGCCTCCCCAAGCAGTTCCAATGCCTTCCTCAAAGGGAAACCTAAAAAAGAGTTAATAGAGTTAGCATAGCAGCTCCTTGCCCAAGTCTCTTAGATGAAAAATGAAGATGATGACGATGCCAGTCCAAAGTCTGAGTCTTCCTCAAGCCAGATGCCTAGTCAGCCTTTCAGCTAGAAGCCTAAGCCCAGATGGTCAGACTATGCCCTCGACAGTTAGGACCCTTATGATTTGAACGAAGATTAAGCCTTTCATCTAAAGCGGCCAAAAGCAGAGTAAAAGCAGATGCCTTCCAGTTAAAGCAAAGATGCCCCTCTCATTTCAGTCAAAGATACCTTTCAGTTAAAGCAGTTTCTCCAAAGTTAAAGCAAAGATGCCCCGACAAATTAAAAGTTCAAAGTTTTTCACCTAAGTTAAAGTAGAAGTTAATTCAAAAGTTATTTTGTCTTCTTTTGTTAGCCAAGTCTATAAGTTAGAAGTTTAATTTCAGTTATAAGCAAGCTTGATTGAGTGAGCATTCATTATTTCTCTATTTTTTATTTTTTGGTTGCTCAAGTTATCTTCCGTGTCAATTACTTAGTTATTTTATCCATCCTCTTCCCTGAGTCCAGATTTTAATCTCCTCTTCCTTGTTGAAACCAATTGTGTCCCACATCGGAGAGAGGGAAAGAGAAAGAGTACTTTAAATAGAATTACCCCACTCCAACTAAAACCGAGGCCTTTTGTGATAAAACCCCACACCTGAGGATTGTGCAGGTGGTAAAGTGGGGACAATATCGGTGTTGTTGGAGTGGGCCCTCGGCCCGTTAACCTGAAAAATTTGACATGGTATCAGAGCAAGGTTGCGGGCCCATACTTGCCACGTGATGGGTGGGTCCCCGTTTGGCCCCGCGCGATGGGTGAGTCCCCATTTGGCTCCACGTAGGCCAAAGGTGCCACGTGATGGGTGGGTCCCCGTTTGGCCCCGTGCGATGGGTGAGTCCCTACATGGCTCCACGTGGTTGCCGATGTGTGGATCTCCACGTGTGACCCACAAAATGGGGTCTCACGTGCGGGGGAGTGTTGAAACCAATTGTGTCCCACATCGGAGAGAGGGAAAGAGAAAGAGTACTTTAAATAGAATTACCCCACTCCAACTAATACCGAGGCCTTTTGTGATAAAACCCCACACCTGAGGATTGTGCAGGTGGTAAAGTGGGGACAATATCGGTGTTGTTGGAGTGGGCCCTCGGCCCGTTAACCTGAAAAATTTCTTCATGGTATCAGAGCCAGGTTAGCCCACGTGTGAAAGCCCAACGGCCACACGTGCTCCACGTCACCCAATATTTGTTGAACACGTGTTAGGCTTGAAAATTCGCCACACGTGCGGGGGCCTGTGAGAATGTGAAGGTAAAGAGTCCCACATTGGAAAGTTGAGAAACCTAGCAAGGGCTTATAAGGAGTTGAGCTACTCCCCCCATTGCCAATTGGTTTTGGGGTGGAACCTCAACTTTCTTCATTCCTTCCGCAGTTAACTAGTTAAAAAGCCTGTTTTCTTATTCTCATAGGCTGGACTACTACATCCATTTTCTGAATTCAATGACCGAAATGAAAATCCGGAACAAATTCAGGACTATTACCCTGTCTTTTTAACAAAAAACAAGAATTAACAAATAAAAGAGGGGCCATTTTCTAGCCGTAGAATTACCTTCCCGCAACTTATCGGCCATGGCTGTTGCCACAGTTCCTGTGAACTCAGTGTCCGCATGTCCACTGCGCTCACTGCGCACCTCAACCAAATTTGTGTCCCAGTTCTTAACAAAATGCTCGTCCTTCAAATTGGGTTTTGAATCTCTGCAACTCCGGACCACCCTACCCGCAAGAAAGCTTGTGGTTCGAGCAGCTAGAACCGAGTCCAAAGGGGTCTCTTTGGGCTTCCGAGCTCCCAATTTTGAGGTACTACATATGTACTGATTCTTTTTCCTTTTCATTTCGTTTTAGATTTGTTCCGAACTGGGTTCACAGTTTATTCTTCCTTTTGAGAATTTGTGCGCGTGAGTTTTTATTCTTTGTTTTGATTATTTTGGGGAATTGATTTTAGATTCCAGAGCCACTAACTGGGAAAGTTTGGAAACTGGAGGATTTTGAATCACATCCTGCTTTATTGGTGAGTTCCCGTTGTGTATTTGTTTTGTTTTGGATCGCTGCCGTTTTTGTTTTGTTTGTTTGATTGATTTTGTGATTATATAGGTCTGTATTTGATATTTTGTGAATTGATATCTAGATAAACTAAAAGGAACTGAGTGAGTTCTTATGAAATAACGGCTTCAAATGATTTAATATTGTTTTGTCTTATGAGCATTTGAATGCAACTATTCGTTGGAATGCCCAAGTTGTAAAAGGAAAATTCTTGTATGAGGAATTTGCAGTGCCTGACTAGGACAATGTGGAGGTGCTAATATTCCATTAATGGGATTTAAGTAAAAAGCTATATAGAAAATGAGTACATATTCTAAATATTAAACGAATAGTACTAAACCGTACATCTTCTTTCATGCATTTAAATGGCACCTTGATAGTGTGTGTGTGAGAAAAGAAATGTCCACTGTCATAATTTTTTCAGTCTTTATTCACTTTGAAAAGCTAGCATTTTTGCCTTGCTTTGGAATTTATGATTGCTTAAATTATAATCAGGCTGCTTGTGCTTAACTTGAGCTCTGATAGTTAAGCAGCAGATTTGAGCTTATTTATGAACCAGGTAAGCCAAGATCAATCCGTAGAGTGTAGCGAATTGCTGAATGAACTGAGAAAAAAATTAAAATGTTACTACCTTCAGCTCACATGGCCTCAAGTTTTTTTGTTTTTTGTTTTTTCAGAACAAGTTACTTTAGTAATAACAGCCATCTGTTACTCTGCCTGATATCAGATACTCAGAAAAACATGTGGTTGTGAGCTTTATACAGCTTAAAAACAGATGGCATGTCACCATTTTTCCCAACCATGGAAGCTTGACATTTCACTAAGATAGAGTGTGTATAAAGCAAGAATACCACTAATCATGTCTGTCAGCCTTGGAAATTGAAGAATTGTCTGGAGTCCTTGGTAGTCTGATAGTTATTTTCAGTTGCTAAGCTAGTTTACATGTCCATGAATTTATGCAATTATAGGTATAAGATTAGTTTAATGCCACATATATCAATTTACATAATTGGTATATTAATTTTGAGAAAAAAAGAAAAACTTACATGTGGCAGGGACCTTTTTTCTTTTAAAATGCTAATTATTGGCCAACAGTTTACTCAGTAAGATAAAACCAAAGAACTGTAATTGAATAATTGTACTAGGAGTCATTTCTTGAGGTTACCAATGTTATTCTGATTTAACTGGAACATTTTCCACTGAATACTTAATTAGTAAGTGGATCTATGTGCCACCGCAGGACCTTTAAAAAGTTTTGGGCCTTTCAGCATTATGCCAATTTTTTCTGTGCATATATGCACGTGAACTAGGTTTGTAGCTCTGGAAAATGAGAAGGAAAGAAGAATTGTGCAAGGGTTTAGGAACAGATCAACACAACCCGTAAACCACAATCTGTAATACTGCTACTCTTCATGCAGGAAGTGAACTCTATGGGTTTTCTTTACTAAATCTAAAATTCGGTTGCTTGTATTTTATCTTTCTTCACATATAAGCAAGGATTAGATGCTTTTTAACAGTGCGATGGCGCAGGTGATGTTTATCTGCAACCACTGCCCGTTTGTTAAACACCTGAAAAAAGGTATCGTGAAGCTTGCAAATTTCTATATGAAGGTAAGGCAGCTGAATTTGCTCCTTCTGAGAGGCTTGATTTGCTAAAGTTGTACCAAACTTCACTGAGCAAATTAATATAGGATAGTAACATGTTCAAATGTGTATTTATTTCAAATATATTGTTATTATTAATATCATTCTTTCTTTTTTCAGAAAGGACTTGCAGTTGTTGCGATATCTTCGAATTCTGTAGCTACGCATCCACAGGTACTACACTTGTACTAACTCCATAATTTGGGGTTAGAGTTTGTGAAGCTGTTGTATGATCAGTCAAAGTGTGGGAACTCTTCCTGACAGGATGGACCACAATTCATGGCAGAAGAAGCTAAGCTGTTCAAATATCCTTTTCCATATCTACATGACGAGGTATGCTACTTCCAAAGTGCCAATCTCAACAGCTTTATAAATCTAGCATTTCTTATTTCATTTTGTTTCTCAATATGGCTTTTGGAAATGTGCAATGGTTGGGTGACAATATTTTACTCTCATAAGAATCTGGCTAGGTTTTGGTCCAACTGCAAAGCTCTCATTCATGCGTGCATGCACACATGAATCTATTAAAATTAAGTTTCTCAATGTACTAATCCAAACTTGAACTTTATCGGGAAATTGGGCAAAATACTATCCCTTTGCAAATTTATTGGCCAAATACTATCCACCTTATAATCATTTATCAAATACTATCTATAAATACTGTCTTATTGCCTACTTAACACTTTTTATCACCTTTTTCTTTTCTCTCTCAACTCTCTCTTTGCTGTCTCTCTCTCTCAGCTCTCAAAGTTTCTTTTCTCTTTTGTTTCTTGCAAATCAATCTCAAGCACTCAATCAATAGGTTTGTTTACCCTTTCTTGGAATGAACTTGGTTAATTGATGATTCTTTCATGCCTCTTAATTGATGATTCTCTATGTCTGGTTTTGGGTCTTTTGATTTCCACCTAAAATCCCATTTCAATCCCTTCATTTCTTTTTTATTTTGGGCCTTTCTTTTGTGATTTATTCTTCTGCCGGGACTATAAGAAGCAGAAGAGGAAGAGCTCTTCTTGGGTCTTTTCTGCAGAACCTAGTGGCTTGGCTGTTAAGATTGCATCTGGAGGTTGACGATGGAGTTGAGCTTTGTGGGTTTCACGATTTAGAAGAAAAATGATATTAACATATATTCCTATTAAATTACAGTAACACAGCAATATAACACCAATAACACATCAATATAACAGCAATAACATAGCAATAAAACATCAATATAATACCAATAACACAGCAATACACAACAATACAAAGACAAACCCTTCATCCCATGATAGCTGCAAACAAAAAAGTCACAATGACTCATTTTTGGGGTGAGTACAAACTGTTGTTTTTACGTAGTAAAAATTGATGTAGCACCAGTACAGAGAACTTAGAAATCTAGAGAGATTAAGAGAAGAAGCTAATGAGACAAAAGAACAAGAGAGCAGTCATTGTGACTTTTTGTTTTCAGCTGTGATGGGCTGAAGGGCTTGTCTTTGTATTGTTGTGTATTGCTGTGTTATTGGTGTTATATTGATGTTATGTTGCTATGGTATTGTTGTATATTGCTGTGTTATTGGTGTTACATTGCTGGTTATTGATGTTATATTGATGTTGTATCGCGAAACCCACCATTGACCCCATCTTTTAGCTCTCTCTTCTGAATCGCCTAAGCTTGCAGCTGTTTCAACCTCAAAGCTCAACTCCATCGTCGACCTCCTGCTGCTACCTTAACAGCCAAGCCACCAGGTTCTGCTGAAAAGACCCAAGAAGAGCTCTTTGTCTTCCACTTCTTATATTCCCAGCAGAAGAACAAAATCACAAAAGAAAGGCCCAAAATAAAAAAGAAAGGAAGGGATTGAAATGAGATTTTAGGTGGAAATCAAAAGACCCAAAACCAGACATAGGGAGAGAGAGCGAAGAGGGCACTGAGAGAGAAAATAAAAAAGTGAGAGAAGTGTTAAGTAGGCAATAAGAGAGTATTTATAGATAGTATTTGATAAATGATTATAGGGTGGGTAGTATTTGGCTAATAAGTTTGCAAAGGGATAGCATTTTGCCCAATTTCCCAACTTTAGCTAACATTTAAACATTGGAGAATAGGAGGTACTAATGGCTCCAAGGGCAGGGCTAGGTTGATATTTGGCATGCATGCATGACAGGCTGGGACTTTTCATGGTTCATTTTAAAACATTGATCCCTGAAAAGCAGAATTTCCTTCCAAGTGTAAAATTAGAAGTACTGAAGAATATACGAAGTTGCCCTTAGAGTGAGGCTTTTTTGAAAGAAAAAAAGAAAAAGAAATGATAGTCTTGGTTATTCCTTAACCTGAGCAACTTGAGTCTCTTCTTTCCCTTTTCCTATTTTACTGGTTTTCATGGTTTTTTGTTAGCTGTTAGCTAGCCATTCCTTGAATTGAGATTTTGAGGGCAGTAGAACTTCAGGTCGCACGTTGTGTTAAGTGTAATACTATATCAATTTGATTGAAACACAGTTATGCCTGGTAACTCTCTAAATTCATTATCTTTGTTAAATATATTTAATACAGTCACAGGATGTCGCCCGGGATTTTGGAGCAATTTGCACACCCGAGTTTTTGCTATTTAAAAAGGTGACCACAACCTGCACCTATCAATTTGCTGAATTTACTTAAGAACACTACCTCATTTCAGCTTTCCTTTAGGGGACTCATTGTAAACTTATCACTGTATCTCAATTTGAGTTAATCCAACTTCTATTTGTTTTACCCTTTCTAGCATGCAACTAAATTTATTACCGTGTAATAGGATGGACGGAGGCCATTTGAACTGGTGTACCATGGACAGTTTGATGATTCAAGACCTAGTAATAATGTGTCTGTAAGTGGAAGGTAGGAAATTCATTTTCATATTAGCGTTATGACTTCTATTGTAAGGTGTGGAAACTGATTTAGAAAACTCCATGTAGGGACTTGAGCCTGGCAATAGATTGTGTTCTCAGTGGCCAACCGGTACCATCGATTCAGAAACCAAGGTACTTCTTTCTTATCTGACGTTTGTCAGGTCTTTAGGATTATGTTCAGCCATGGTTACATTCTAAAAGTAATTGCTTTCCCCCATTTTTTTTGTAGTGTTGGATGCAGCATAAAGTGGCACCCTGAGAGAAAACTGTGATATGCAAATCTTGGTTTCAATTTTCTTGAGATTATAACCTGTGAGTAAAATTTTTCTTTCAGGAATTTGTTTGTAAAGGCCGACAGCCATATTGGTATCTGAATGTAACTTATAATTTCTTCTTTTTCTTGTTTCTCTCCATTCCTCAAATCTTCCTTTTTCATTGCTTGGGAGTTCTGAAACCTTATAAAGCTAGGAAGTAATGTAATATTATTATTATTTTCTTCATTTGTAATTAGAAACTTTTTATCACCCCCCCCCCCCCCCAAGATATGGGATGTCTGATGATGTTTGCACGCTTGATGTTCGATGTTTGCCGCTGCCCCAATTCTTATGCCGATTTACTCACAAATCTAGTTTAGAATGTGTTGTTAGGTGCTGATTTACAGTCTTATTATTATTAAATATATCTCCTTACTAATTTTCTTGGTCAGGGGAGAACAGGTTTTAATTTCATCTCCTAATTATACAGGAGAAATAAAAATACCCCATGAACTCATCGTAAAAACCACGCAACTAATTGCACCAACACCTGCAAAATCATGGACATGGCCCAAAGGAGAAAATGTTATGGTATGTTCTCTATGCTACTATAAGGCTGTCTTTTGATGTATAAGCTGTGGGATATTGACAGGATACGTTTGGAGACTTTTCACCTTTAACAGCTGATAAGAACATCTTTTTCATTTCTTATTGGATTTTCCTGCTGTCACATTCCTTGGTCGATGCGTGATTTTATTTATTTATTTATTGTACTGTCGATACAATGAGGGGTAGGTTTTCCCTTTCCAAATCCCACCCTTCCTTTTGTGTCTAGATTGGAACATGAATTCATCAACGGATGAATGAGTAAGTAGATGGTAGGTGAAAGTATGAAATAAGGATAGATTAGATGTTGGAATTCATGGTGAGTGTATGACATTCTAGGGTGATTGATAAATCCAATGTGATGAACGAGATGCCTTTTTTTATTAGTACTACTACTTGTAGCCGGTGGTGGTGGTGGTTTGATGGCTCTAAAGTTTTTTTTTTCCCTAATGACATGTTTATTTTTTATTGGAATGATTCCAATTCATACTTTTCTTACTAATACATGCGTATTGAATTTATTCCTCTTCCTGACTTTTCCCGCGTTTACTAACAAACATGGAATCAAAATTATGTAATCCAATACCTGAAAAATCAGGAATTAGATTGATTAGGAGGAGGAGTTGATCCCATTCTCATTTCTCTCTCGTTTATTAAGTTCCCCAATTCATAATTTCTTACATTTATAGTAAGTAAATGCCCTAAAATCTCACCTACCAATTAGAATGCATGATTAAAGGCTTATTTATCCTAACATTATCAATCATGCCGAGAATGGGATCAAAAATGGAAAAATCGATAAAAAGTGGATGCCGATTGAAGTGCTATGCTTCAATTCTGAAAATTATTGCTTTTATTGGAAGATTTAGAAGAGTGATTAGTGGATAGTTGCTTGCATTATTAGCCATTAGAATCTGATGAGTTACAATACACAATCAGAGTGGGCCTTAGATGGTTCAGTGTCACATGTCCAAGGACGGTGTATCCTTTCAAGAACATGCAGATCATGAAATCTCTTTTTCTTTGAGAAAAATAATTGTTGGAAAAAGCTTGAGAAGGATAGTGGTCCAATTTGTTTCTAATATCATGTTTTTTCCTGTGGCTTTTATTAAACAAGATTGTCACCTCGACCATTGCTTTTTTAGTCGGCACAAGACCCCACAGACAAACCCAATGGGGCTTGAAAGCTATGACTACTGCTGTTGGTCCCCAAATTGATAATTGCAATTTTGTTGCTCAGTCCTTGTGTGATATTTTACGTACTTCGAAATTGCATTATCAATGGCAGCAGGTTATTGCATTGTTGGGACAATCTGCTGGAATCTTGGCTTTAAATAATGAAGTTTCAAAGTTTTTCTTTCTACTTTCTAAATTTTAGTCACAGAAATGTGACAGATGATACAGTGAAATCTTAGTTATATGTAGAAATAAATTAGGTTTAGAGTGGGATTCTGTATATGCTGTTAACTTGAGGATATTTTTCTCTTTTAATATATTTGCTTGGAATTGTCAAACATAGCCTCTTGTCTGGGCAAAAAAGGGATATCACTATTTTGCTATTTCTGGCTAATAACGATATGCCAAGTGGAAAAGTTATCACTCATGTCCTAGCGCTTTTGGCCGGAGGTAGCAAAACAGTGTTATCCCTGTTTCATGCAAGTGTTTCTCCGCATCTGGAGAGCATGCATCTGATTGTATCTTCTTACTTTTGAACTAGGCACATTTTACTTTTGCCTTACTATCTGCACTAAGGTAGATAGAGGAGAAAACCCCCGTTCTGATAATGCAATTCCTGAATCATAGTGAAAGACAATAAACATGTCTTATTGCTACTACACAACATTAATCTATACAAATTGTATCTTTTTACCTGAACAAAAAATAAAAATTAATGAGGTGGAATGATGACTTTAGGGGTTTGTGGGAAAACAAGAAGGTGATCCAATTAGAGGTTCAGATGACCTGGAGAAACTGGAACTGTGGACTGTAGCTTTCGCATCTCCTTTTCCAAGAAAATCCGGTTTTTCACAATCCTCATTTTCTTGTCTGATCTCCTTGAGCATTGCTGTTACATCTTTCATTGTTGGCCTATCCTCTGGGCAAGGATTAACACAGAGCAGAGCCACCCCAAGCACTTGAAGCATCTCTTGGGTTTGTGTCCCTGATCTCAATATTAGCTGCTGGTCAAGAATTGATGTGAATTCCCGTTTCCTTTCCCGGAGTTCCTTATTGACCCAAGTGACAATATGGGCACCCTCCGGAATCTTGTTATCCATCGGTTCCTTCCCGGTTAGGACCTCCAGGAGCACCACTCCATAGCTGTACACATCACTCTTTTCTGTGATTCTCAAACTATATCCATATTCTGCAAAACATTATTACATGAGAAGCAGTGTTAGTCAGGTATAAAAACCATGTGACCTACATCATCTTTATAGGAAGCAAAATAACATTGAAACTGGATTCATCAACAATAAGAATAAGAGACTAAGGGTTGTGAACAAGTTCAACAACTATGACATTAGACTGGTTTGATTGAGTAACCCGAATAACACAATGAACAGACCACAAAAGAATATGAGGAATTTAGACTCACCTGGAGCAATGTAGCCATAAGAACCTGCAACTGTGTTGGAGGCTCTGCCGCATTCTGGAGAACTCAAAAGCTTTGCAATGCCAAAATCTGCTAGAAAAGATTCATACTGTGGTCCTACCAAGATGTTGTTAGACTTAATATCCCGATGAACGATTGGAGGTATACAATCATGATGAAGATAAGCTAAACCATGAGCTGCTCCCAGTACAATCTTGTACCTTGCATCCCAGTCTAAGAACAGCCTTGTCTCATGGAGCAATCCACCCAAACTGCCATTGCTAATGTAATCAAACAAAAGCAGTCTGGTTTTTCCGTTGTTACAACATCCCAGAAGCCTCAATATGTTTTTATGCCTAATTGATCCAAGAGTACGAACTTCTGTAGAAAACAAGTCAATCTGTGGACGCTCGCCATTATTTACCGGCCATAGCTTCTTCACTGCAATGACCTGTTTTGTCGGAGTCTCCACACGATAAACCATTCCTGAGCAACCCTTCCCCACGATGTTTGAATCTGATAGTCTAGTCACAATATCATTAACAGAAAAATTAAGCTTTTGAAATGGGGTGAAATCCCATATCAAATGACTTTCTTCTTTACTGTCCATCCCAAATGTGATTCCAGCAACTCTAACGAATAAAACTATTCCAGCAAGCATTAGCAATATAGTTGCAGTCACACTAAGAAGAACACAAACAATTAGATATCTGATGGATTTCTTGTCATGCAGGTTACCGTTCAAGTGGCACTCATTTCTGTTAATGCATAGCTTCGGGTTGCCCTCATATGCAGTTGATGGAATATCTTTGAAGAAATTAGTATTGGGAAGTGGACCGGAAAAGTCATTGTATGAGACATTCAGGGACACAAGATTGTCGAGACTGCCCAGTACTTTCAGGCTTCCTGTCAGCATATTGTGGGAGAGATCCATATTGGCAAGTTTCGAGAGATTTGAGAAGCTTTCTGGAAGGGGGCTAGTCAGAGAATTCCAACTCAGATTCAAGAGAATATCTAGACCTTGCAAGCGTCCGATCTCATCTGGGATAGAGCCAGTGATATTGTTGCTGCTCATATCCAACAGCTGCAAATCCTTACAGAAGCCCAATGATTTTGGTATGGAACCTGTAATGTGGTTTCCACTGATGACCAGTTTGTTTAGGAATGTCAGATTGCCCAAATTTTCAGGAATCGCTCCTTCTATCATGTTCATGGAAAGGTCTAAAACATTAAGACCAGTAAGGAATTGGAAAGATGAAGGAATCATGCCTTGGAGCTCATTGCCATGCAAATCAACCATTTCTAACTGGGTACAGTTTCCAATTTCAGGAGGAATTTCCCCATTAAATTGATTTTCTGACAATTCAAGGAAGGTCAATCTATGAAGGAGCCTAAGTTCAGATGGAATTTGACCTGTGAAGTTGTTTGATCCCAGCCGTAAGCGGATCAAGTTGGTGCAGTTACCAATATTGGTTGGAAGAACTCCTGAAAGTTGATTTGATATCAGCAACAATTGAGTTAAGTTCTTGAGGTCAAAGAGAGAACTTGGAACTGACCCATTGAGGAGATTGTGTGAAAGGTCCAAAGCTTGAAGTTTCTCACAATTGGCCAGCTCAGTTGGTATGCTTCCATGCAGCTGATTCTGCCAGGCAAAGAACAGAGTAAGTTCTTTTAGTTTCCCAATGACAGGTGGAATCTTGCCAGTAAATCTGTTGTTGTCCAATTCCAGTTGCTTTAAACTGGAAAAGTTTCCAAATAAAGGTGGTATGCTGCCTGATATATTATTCTCAGACAGAAGAAACTCCTCCAATGCCACCAAATTTACAAGAGAAGGAGGAACCTCACCACTCAGAAGATTCATTGAGAAATCAATCACTATCAAATGCGAACAGTTCCCTAAAGCACCTGGAATACTTCCAGTTAGATTGTTCTTCCACAATAGAACTCTTCTGAGTCTTTTCAACCGACTAAATTCACTGGGAATATGACCAGAAAGCTGGTTTTCGTACAGAAACAAATTTTCCAAGGCTGAACAGTTACCAATTTCTGGTGGGATGGCACCTGTGAGGTTTGCAGTATAGACTGAAAGTGTTTGGAGATTCTCTAGTTGTCCTATGCTGCTTGGAATCTGCCCCGTGATTCCCGTAGCTGCAAGGCCAAGAAAAGTTAATGCTTTACAGTTTGATATCTGCATTGGAATTTCCCCATGAATTCCAGGATTCCCGCCTGCACGGAAGATTTCCAGAGCTGATAACTGGCCTATTTCTGCAGGAACCTTTCCGGATAGCTGGTTATCGTACAGCTCAAGTTGTTGAAGCTGTGAACAGTTTCCAATTTCTTTTGGAATGACACCATGCAAGGAATTGGAATTCAGTGACAATAACTGCAATTTGGATAACTTTCCTATCTCCTGTGGAATTTTACCTGTTAGTGCATTGAAGCTGAGATCCAGGGTGGTAAGTGAAGACAAGTTTCCAATCGAGGGTGGAATTTCTCCGCTGAGGTTCCCATTTGAGAGTACAAGGGTGGTAAGATAGTTGAAGGAGAGGAGCTGGCTTGGGAAACTGGTAGGAACATTGAGTGAGGTGATTGTGATTTCGGAAACAAACCTGCTGCTGGAACATATGATATAATCCCATTTGCATGGATCCTGGTCAGCTGGATTCCATGAAGAGAAAAAGGTAGCAGAGGAAGAAGAATTAAAGGTTGAAAGCCATGAAAGTAGGGAGAGGCCCTCTTGGTTCAGAGCAGAGGTGGCAGGAAACAGAGAGATATTGAGAAGCAGGAGAATAATAGTGATTGCATTGCTTGACATGATGAGGTTAATAACAACACTGCTACTTTCTATCTCATCTAAGTCTCTTTAAATCTCTCATCATGTGATAGTGGGATATTGAACTGGCTGCCTCAATCCTTCAAACTGCTTTTTCAGCGGAAAACATTGCTTAAATTTCCTTGGAATAGACTAAAAGCTATAGGGCCTTGGAGGGACAGATTAGTTTATGGTTTCTAGTGCAGTTCTGGATATATTAAAAATTATATATATAAATTCATAGAAAATTTTGAGTATGAAGGGACCTAACTATAGTTTATATGATTGGGGTTATGAGGGACATGCCGTCTTTGAAAAATTGACAAATCTTTAATTATTCATCGATTCCTTTCTGTCATGGGTGTATATTTTTTTGTTTTTTCCCTCTCATAACATTTGGAAATTAGCCAAAACTAATAACATTATGAAAAATACCAGTGAGGCAAAATCACTACAGGACATATAAGAAAGATTTCGTTAAGCTTTTCTCCTTTTCATTGTTCACCAAACTTGGATGGGATCTCTTGTAATTAGGTAGCTTAACTAATAAGATGAGAGTTCATCGTCTGCAAGTGCTCGATTTTTCGGCTATGAAGTATACTGTACAAATACAAAAACACCCATATGGTAGATTTTGCTTTCTGCATACTTGGTTGCACGCTTCAAATTCTGTTGTACAACAAGCTTGAGTCGTATGCTATGGATATACTGCTATCGTTTGGTGGATTCACTCTAAATCCCTTCATATAATGATTGCTCATCTTTTCAGTTAATTGCAGAACAATCCACATAACGAAAATGACTAAGCAGCCCTCCCAACCCAACAAGGGAAAAAAAAAATTGTAAATAAAAAGAGACACTTCAACTTTTTTATGTGATGAGGAGTATGGTGAGGTCTTCAGATCACCTTTGTATCTGATAAAGTTGTTCATGTCATGGAAGTAAGTCAGCGGTTTTCTGAAGGGACAACAACACAGGTCCATGCCTCTTCATGAAAAAGGCTCTTTTCCTTGCCCATGCATGAACCTTCCCAAAACCACAAAAAAAAACAGCTCAAATTTGCTTTGTCCATGACCTACTAGTAAAAATTTTGCAAGTACCTCCCTGGCCGTATTGGTTTTTTTCTTTCTGACCCATTTTTTCTATCAGATCATGTTTCCTTTTCAACGTCCGTGATCAGAAGTAGATGGTAAATTAACATATATAGGGGCCAACATGGTGTAGCCTAGTGAAAAAGAATCTTGCCTTGCACACCACTGTGCATGAGAATACCCTTCTCCTCCCCCATAGCCCCTTGGCAGTGTGTGAGAATACCCTTCTCCTCCCCCATAGCCCATTGGCAGTGTGTGAGAATACCCCCTCCCCCTCCTAACTCCGGGAAAAAAAATAGAGACATATATAGGGAACAAAAGGCAGCAAGTATTATACACTAGAGCATTAATTAATTTGTATTTGATTTATTTTGTGAGAAATTAAGTACATAAATCTAACAAATATTGTGAGGTGTAGGGAATATAGGCCTACAATTATAGGGAAGCCCTAGTCAACATGGCATTGAAGAGAATTTTGGGAATATAGCAAACATACAAACAGAAAAGAATAAGGAAAATGATGCATCACTAGCGTAGGTCTCATAAGGATGTCCCCTCAATGTGAAATGGAAACAAGTGGAATATCTGTAAGGGGATAAGTTATGTATGGATGGTGGGGGCAAGTGATCCCCCAACCACATTTGGTGCCAAATGACTATTTAAATTTGCAAAGTTTTCATTTGGGTTTTTGGTTTTACTTGATAGTGACCCATAACTCTTTCCAGCTAATTAAGATGGTGAAAAAAAATAGAATTAAAAGAGGTTGGAAACGCCTAGAAAGGAAATTGCATCAACGGAAAGTGAAGATAGGAGACACACAGTACCAGAAATGAATAGGGTTAACCCTCTAGATAATCACGAAGGTTAGACATATCATTCACTTATCAACTTAATAATGACATTTTTGTTGATGTTCGATAATATATGTGTGCATATATATAAGTGAATGTTTTTAATCACTTGAATTACAAACTACTTATATATCGATTGTCGGGTACATGAATGAGAGTCTTAATCACTTGAGTTACAAATTAGTCCCATAGTCACTTATGAATTGAGTGCACTGAATGAAGAAGTTTGGACTTAGTAAAGCAAATCATTGAATAAAGTGGCCCAATAAAGCGTGTGGTAATGGCCTAAAAGAGAGGCTTGTTATGGAGGGGGTAGGGGTGGGGGGCCGCATATTTGCTTCAGCAGGGAGGCACAAAAAGCGAAAGAAAGAACAGTAATTCTGTTGTTGTGCTTCCTCAAAATCTAACCAACCGGGGGAAGGAATTGGCCTTTGCAGTTCATATATCATAATCGAAGATATTGGATCTTGATTGCAGGTTGGACTACATTAAGATATGTTCAAAAGATTTAAAAAGAAAAAAGAATAAAAACCTAATGAGATATGGATTTTTACACTAATGTACAAACATAAACTTCGTAAAATCTTTAATATGTTAGGTATTTTAGAATTTCTTTTAATTAATTTCATTTTTACCCAAGTATACTTGCTGCCAAAGTTTTTGAAGCCCTGTAAATTTTAGATTATTGCAATCAGTCCAGAGAGGTAAGTATACATGATGTTAGTCATGTGCTGTTATCAATTCACTTATATTATAATACGTGCATTTATTCAGTCTCTCGGGAAAGTTTTTAATAATCATTAGGGGAGTTTGTATGATTTTCTGGTGATTGGACCTAGGACATAGCATTCACCTTACTTTCAATGCAAAATCAGCCCAATCAAGGCATTGTATTTGGGCCAGAGTTTGATCCTAACTAGCCCAAGCTTAATATTGGTTAGAACATGAAAAGTATTCCTTGCCTAGTTCACAATTATGCTGCAGATAGATAAAAAGTGCACCCGAAGTTCCATAATGCTTTACAATAAGGAACATCAATTCCTTGCCTCATTTGCAATCATCTTATTTGTTATAACAACCAACTGGGATGCCTAACAATAACCTTTCTCTTTCTCTCACAAATTTTCCCAATTTCTAGTACATGGCCTCTCTGACCCAATATTCTGTAGGAGCTTGCCTCACCCCAAACAAGAGCTTCAACCTCAACACATTATTTTCTGTTTTTCCACAAGCACTCAATGCAACAAGTCATATCAGAAACCAGAAGACCCAATTGTCATTAAGTGGGAAAAAGCTGCAGCAAAAATTAATTTCAAATATTGTTGGGAGAAATTGCAAATATGAGAAATGGAGAGTTTTTGGCAGTGATGATGGATCTTGTGGGATTGCACCTCTGCCACTCCCACCTTCTGTGTTGGAGGCAGTTCAAGATTTCTACAAGGCCATCAATGCCAAGGACATACAAGCTCTAGAGCAACTTCTAGCTGATGACTGCCAGTATCAAGACCTTGTCTTTTATGTTCCTTTCTTAGGAAAAGAGGTTTCATTGCTTTCTCCTTTCTCTCTGCTCATAGTGAATTTTATTGAAATTGGAAGATGTGACACAAGTTAATAGGTTTCATTGGTATTTGATAAATTAATTACAGTCATGCTAGGAACACCAAATTTATTCACCTAATTTGTTCACAAAAAATAATGTCCGTACATATGTCAATATCTTATTTGTTTAAAGAATAAATGACATTTAGAATAGGGTCAAAATTTCATTTGTTTAATAACAGAATTTGATTAAGAAATTTTCTTATTAAAGAGGTACTTTACTAACGAAATGAGGTGTTTGGGAATATGCCCAGGCGACCGTGCAATTTCTTAAGAAGGTGATGGATGCAATGGGATCCAATGTTCATTTTGTCATTGATGCTGCGACTGAAGGTGGGAACTTGACCGCCAGTGTAATTTGGCATCTTGGTAAGTTTCACAACCTTAATCATCTTAAATTTGACTGCGTCACTGTGTGTCGGATCGTGTTACGTGTTTAATAATTTGGTCATGTTTGAGTAAACAAAGTTGAAACGCGACTAATAATTGTGTAAATCTAATCAATTAAAAGAATGTTTTGCAATAGGACATATCATTATTGGCACCTCAAATGCAATTTTCTAGTGATTGGATTTGTCTTTGGATGTTTTACAGAGTGGAAAGAGAAAGAGATACCCTTTGCCACTGGTTGCACATTCTTTGAATATGCACAAGTTGAAGGAGAGCTCTTTCTTAGGTATGATTTCCAATTGTCTTGTACTTTGGAGAATTTATATATTTGATCTAAATTCTGTGACTGACATGAAAACACATGCAGGAAAGCAACCGGCATGGAAGAACTTCCATTCAAACCAGGTGATTTGGTACTGGTATGGATCATATAACCTAGTTATATCATGCTTACATTATATAATTATTTCCTTTGATTGATTTTTTGATTTATTTATTTATTTATATAAATACGCAGAAACTTTTGAAGTCAGCAAGCACCTTCTTTGATCTCTATCCAATGGCGGCTGAAGGTATGCAAACACTCAGTTATTTACACATTGCATGCGGGGCACTTCCAATGGGAAGGTTTTATTTGGGGTACCAATACCATATTTGAAGCCTAACTTTGAGATCCAAATGAGATAATTAATCCTAATATTTTTATTAATCTCAAAATTCTATTTCTTGGCAATTATTTTCAAATTTCCTAATTTAAGTGGTTTTTTTTTCCTCTCTTTTCGGGCAAGGCTAATTGGTTTTTTCTACTTTTTTGTGTTTTGCAGCGTTGTTGCTGAAGTCTCATGGAAGTGGCCCGCATGACGGAGTAGATTCACTTTTAGACAAGCTTCGAGGTAGACACTGAGCATGAATTTCTCAACTTCTGCGGTTCTACCAAGCCACATTTATTTACATGCCTTCTCTGATCTAATGGTGGAGATTTGAGTCTCATATATTTACAACCAATAACCAATTATTTCACACATAAATTTGTATTCAAATACAATCTGAATTCTCTATTTGGATTTATCTATTAGAATTTATTACTTGACTCTAGGATTTGCTTCACTTTTGTGGCTAAGAACACGAGTTCAAAATCTGATGGTAGTGAGTGAACTCCTGGCCTAGCTAGCTTCTTCCAGAGCCAGCCATGACTTTTGGGTGGCCCAGGGTATAAATTAAATTGAGGCCCTTCTCCTTTATATACACAAGCCTTAAGAAGAAAGAAAGATTTTTTTTTTGAAAATCTTGTAGAGCTTTGATTAGTCTAGCTTTGCTTTCCGAAACTGACTGCGAAGAGGATGACACATTGCAAATCTACAAATAAAAAATTATAGTTAAATCATGCAATTCAGAATACATGTCTTTTCTCACACCTTAGCTCCAACTCCAATTACATAAAAAAGGTTATACATGCCCTTTCTCTTTTACTTTTTTTTGTTCAATAAGGCTTCATTAGGCACCTGCAAAAGGCGAACAAAACAAGACTAACAGGCCACCAACTAAAGAAAAACAAAAGAAACGAGCACCATTGAATGTAGACCTTAAAAAGAAAAAAAATTCGTAGGGAACCCTAAAGGGTGTCCCTCAATAGAAGGGGATTGTATATATAGGGGAGAAGCTACAATGAGGAGTTTAAAGTGAGGAGGTTATTTGAGGAGGCCAATCCCACCATCAAAACATTTAAAATGTTTAAGTCCCTTGATTTCTTTACATGCTGATGGTGAGATTGACCTCCTTAAATAGCCTCCTCACTTTTAAGTCTGATATATCATTATTACACATGTTCCCATACTATGACCCATTACTATACATTAAAATTAAATCTAGGGACTCTAATCAATAATTTAGATGGACTGTTTAACAATATTATGCATAAGTCAGATTATTTTAAAAAAATAATTAAAGAGTGTTAGAGTCAGTAGCGCATATACGCGTAGATTGATCAAAATTACTAATATGTTTGTGAGACTTGACTCGAGAACAACAATTTGGATCAATCTACGCGCCTATCACGTTAACATCGTTTAAAAATGAACACAACATGACACCAAAAAAATAAAAAAGAAAGAAAAAGAGAACACGTTTAAACAAAAGTACACGACGTGCTGCACTGCAGGCCTATCTAGCTTTACATTGCTGCATGATCCATTTATAAGTGCAGAAGGCAGATGCATTATGCATACGGTAGAACATGCCATGGAAAGATAACGACCGATGCTGTTCAATCTATATATATATTCATTGAGATGTAATTTCATATAGTGACGAGTGAGGAGGACCACATCTGCTTCAATTTTCGGGGCCCACCCGTACTCAAGCTAACATGTTTCTGCTCTCTGTAGGTCATATCTGTATATTCTTGGTCCTTGTTTTTGTCTTAATATCTTGGTTGGCTTTGATTTGATTACATACGTACAGAGAGAGCTTGAATTGATAGATATATCAAATAAATTTATTAAGAGAGACATCTTTGTAACACATACTTCCTATTGTATTTCGGGGAACCCATCGTCAAATTTTCGAGTCTTAATTCATAAATCATTTCTGTAAACGATAACTCAAATCAGAAAATACTCACCATTGGATTAATAGGCAACCATTTTAGTGTTTCTTGAAAAAATTGTGTTCGTCTATTTAATTATTTTATCATAATTAACTATTTACGATTCGTCCAATATTTTTCAAGAATAATCTATGAATAAATACTTGATAAAATAAGGGCATATGATAAACTAATAATCATAGAAGCAACTTTCAATGTATAAAAGTCAAATGTGATGAGATCAGCAGAAATTAATAGCCATAAAGTTAGCAAAATATTAATTGACTCGCTTGATCATATATTAATATAAAAAATTTATTGTATTATATATAGGTATAAATATATGTATATGCCATGACAATTTTTTTTTTACCATGGCAGTGGCAATGTAACAGTACTGAACTCCATCCCTAACTACAGAAGAACAAAAATTGTAAAACGAAATTAACTAACAAGAAGTTAAAATGCCTTCGTAATTAGCATCCAATATTAAGACCGTGAGAAAACTTCAAATCCTGAAAAATCAAAGGAGCTCCAATTATCACTACAAAGATTGGTGGAGATCTTCATTTGATCATCATCGGACGGTAGTGAATAGTCTAGCTCTTGCAGATGCACCATGGGCTGCCATGAAAAACTAGCAGTGCTACTCGTCAAAGACGACGTCGTTGCTGCATCATCGGACCAAAACACATCTTGCACCACTTGGTCATCCTCCCCTAGCAAACCCTGTAACCCAAATTGATGAATATTCATATCATCTTGTTGATCATGATTAATTCCCATAAAACTCTGAACATTTTCTTCTTGTAATGGTTGATGTTGATGATCATGATGATCAGGAGCTACTAGGCCTCCGAGCAAGTGATCAACGGCTTCAACAAGATCTTGATCAGCCTTTGAAGAATTTTGGGACCCATCAACATCATTTAGCTCTGAGCTGGAAATTACCAAATTGGGTTCATGATCTTGATCAAGATGATCATGCTCATCAGCAGGGCTGGAGGAGTTGTTGTTCAAAAACTTGGCAAACACAGCAGCCAAATCAATATCTGATCCGTTGCCTCCACCTGGCTGGTTATCAGTACCACTTGAGTACTGCCCAGATGTGTCATCAGAACTACTCGAGTTATGATGAATGTAAGACAAGGAAGCGCGGTCAGCCTGCGAGAGCTTGGCCGCCTTCCCGCGGCGATTCTTGCGACAACCGCCACCTACAGGCACGTTGCGCAAAGAACCGCCTTTGGTCCAATACCTCCTGCACCCTTTGCAAAAGTACCTAGGCTGCGAGAGGCTGTAGTTGTTGTAGTAGCAAAATTTGGTGTTGGAAGAGGCACAGCGAGGACAATTTGGGGCAACCTCAATGTGGGGCTTGTTCCATGATCTCTTGTCCATCATGAACGGCCCAGACGGGCATTGCAGCATCTGCTCAACAGGAGCTGAGAACATTTTCTGGCAAGACAAAATGGTATTTTCAAGTGGAATGTGGAAGTGAGTTTGTGGAGAAAAGAGAGGTTGGGGGGGTATATAAGAGGGTTTGGGATTTAGCAGGGTACGCGTTGGAGTTAGTGCAAGGGCATGTGTGGGGGGGTGTGCGTGTGCGTGTGCGTTGGTGTGGGAGAGAAATTTGTAGGGGAAGGGTAGGTGAAATTACCAATTTGGATATTGTGGGGTTGGATATGAACGTGGGCGGTTGGGAGAAGCGTTACGACCAAGGAAGGGTGTGAATTTGTGAGATTTTGATTTTGGTATGCAAAGTGTGTTATTTTCATGTATTCATGTTATGGCGAGCTCTTTAGTAGGCGGATTAGCCGTGGCTCTTTCGGCTCACGTGGCATTTCTTCATTGGGCACATTCATATGAGATGAGAGTGATTGTGGTTGATAAGTCAAAGCTTATTAGTTGTCATAGTTTCTGTAGTGTGGGTGCGGGGTGGATTTTCAAATTACCAATTTGGCCTTGCCAGTACCATTATGTGAACGCTATGTGTCCTTTATATATATGGTCCTGTCCTAGGGATCAGAGAACTTGCAGTTACAGCAATGAGTCTGAGGAATAAATGCTTAATTATAACTTAAGAGGATGAAGGTTATTAGAAGCATTAATTATAGGAGCAAAATTACAAGTATACCTAATTTTGTGGTTTTGTCTATTATGTTAGTGTCCATATTTATGGACCTTGCCTGAAATAAACAAAAAAATTGAAGGCAATAGAAGAAATTCGGCACATACCCTTACATTTAAGGCAAAAGTTCAAGTCTCACATTCTCATTCTCTTAATAGCATGTAATATCTGCAAATAAGAGTACTTGCTCTTACTGTAATGATCTTACGAAAAAATGTTTAACAAATAGGTTTTAGAGTGCAAATTCATGAATTTTTCTTTTTTATGGAGGTGAGATAAAGAATCTCTTAAATGACCCTTAAGCATACAATCTAAGGGCAATAACCTATTTATGCGTCTTAATGGGGTCAATTGATTCCTTAAACGCGATCCGATTATAAGTTAAGAGAATGAGGGTCATTATCAGTAGCTTTAACAGTAAGTTAATAAAATGCAAACTACTAATTGGACTACTCCACAATGTAATTTTATAATATAAACCGTTTAATATATTTTAAGACCCGTACGCGTGATTACCATACGAAGTTCACATGGATGCTTAAAATATAGTAACGAAAAAAAATTAAGGGTTGATAAGAGAATGCAAATCTTGATTAGTTTTAGAATGTCAACAAGTTAATTGTCGGCATGCATGCAATGCATGTATGCACTAATACTATACAGTGTACGTTGCTTCTTGGGATTAGCGAGGAATTAGTGCAACTGTGTGTGCAAGGAAGGAAGGAAGAAAGATTTGATTACTTAATTAATCATAGGCTAACGTCGCGGGTATGTTGCATAAACTTGCATTTCACATCACTCTGTTACGTGGCATCATTTCATTCCTCTCAAATTTTTAATTTCAACTTTAATTTATTCAAACATTAAAATATAATAAGCTTGTTTTGGAGACTTGAATTGAAATACTTGATCTCAATTTGCGGACTATGTTGGTCCACCACTCACACTCCAATCTTAAATTGTGTATTAATTGATCTTCCATTTGATACTAGTAATCATAGTCAACGTATCTGCTGCTCTTTTTGCCAGTCATGCAAAACTAGTCTAGCCATAGCCTATAAGATTGAATGATGCTTAAGCGTTAATCAATTAATAAGTCAAAACCACCCAAACTACTCATTTGGATCTACTTCATAATTCAAATTATTCAGCTTTTTCATTCGAATATTATTTCTGCAAAATTTCACCCAAATGGGAAAAGCTCCGTTTAAGCCACTCGCTACTAGAAAAGCTCCATTTAAACCACGGATAAGTCAAATAAAGTAGGGCAAATATTTAGTTATGCTCAGATAATGTATTCTTCTCCAATATGGAGGTATTTATGAGGAAGTACAAAGATGTATTAACCCTAATAATGCAATAGGAAATAAATCTAAATTACAATAGAAAATAAATCTCAATTATAATAGGACTAGAAAAATGGGTAATTAAGTAGCCAAAATCCTAACTAAATAAGGACGCGCCAATAGGATACACCCATGGCTAATACTAGTGTTAGCCACAGACAACCCGTGGCCAAAGTACTTGATTATTCATGAATATTTCCTTGTTTATTAAAAATGTTGTGTTCGCCTTTTTATTTGGCGAGAGTTAAACGTTCTTCGACGTGAGTGAATTTTTGGAAAAGTGATTCTTCAATGAAGATGCAAAATGTAAATAGATCGAATCATGAGATATATTGTAGAGACGGTGAAATGACGACATAGTAACTAATTGGTTAGCGTTTGAGCATTACTTTGTATATATTAGTTGTGCTTTTGAAGTAAACAGTCATGTAATAGTAAGTGATTATAAGGAATTGATCAGATGAGTTTATATATGAACTTGAAATTCAAATAAAATTGTGTCCAATAAAATAACGTTACCCAACTCATATATATGTTTCGAAATTTCATCTTTTCGTGTGACGCTGTCTCTTCATCTCATGAAAAAATTACGTAGCAATATGGAAAATTTTAAAAATCTAGAGTCCTTGCCAAAAATGACATTGACAAGCTAGCTTTGTCATTGTTTATAAATTATAAAACTACCTACAATAAGCATATCCATTAGCGAACAATACAAAGGCATCAAGAAATTACGTCGGCATTTGACAGCATATGCGTGCAAATGTTCATGTATAAGAGTGCAACTTCATGCGTCGACGGATCGCCTCAATTAATTTTCCCCCATTTGAAACTTAACCAAATTCCATCTTTAATTTGCTTTGTCCTTTTTTCTAAGAAGGGGACATATCCAAAAACAAAACAAAGACAAATTGTTTAACGTGGTTTATGTTTGTGGGAAGAATTTACAACCTCTTACGATGGGTGATGCATGCATGATACGATGATTAAAACAAATCTTAGAACTTTTAATTTAAACAGATAACAGATGTGAGTGTGATAAAAAGAAAATGTATGTGATGTGAGATTTTTGTAAACAACAATAGACTACACACGGAAGTGATTTATAATCGTATGTACTTTGTAGGTTTACACACATATACATGCGTAAATGATTGTCCTTAACTGTTGAAATGTGATCGGTAAACTGCAAAATACAGCTAGAACTAAAATGTTATGAAAACATAATTGCTATAGCCTAGAAAACAAAGTCAATTCAAATGACGTCCTAGTGATTCATTGGTGATTTCCTTTCAATATTGTATTCTTTTTCCCCCCACCGAAATCAATGAAGTTGGATGTCATTATTGCACGTAGGATTGAAGTTAAAAATGGTGTTTGTGGTGGGCAGCCATCAATCTCATGATCACGAGAGTTTGCAATATGTCATCCAACTCCATGGGATCGAAAACCTCTTTGATGATGAGTTTCAAACATTTAAATCACGTGGGGGTTTGGCGTCGCTTTCACGAAAGATGCGAAGTAGAGGATCAAATAGCTTCCACGTCTCTACTTCTCCTTAGTTTTTATTTTTCCAGATTTCACAAAATCACAAAGCAAAATCATCACAAAACCCAAGAGCTTCTTCTTCTTCATGCATCTGATTTGATTCTGCAATTCCAATTTCCAACCCACAAAGTGGTCACAATTTGCCAACTTGCAAGGCTCTCTCCAAAGCCTTGTCTCGAATTAAGGTCATGTTCAATGTGTCCAAAACAGCACGTGCGTAATGTTGCATGCATGACTCATGGGCTACCATTTGAGTAATTGATGTTGATGTCTCAAAATCCACGTAAGCCAGATGAGGTTTTTTCTGCGGGACCATTTGTCTGTGCCATGGGTTGGCCCACCTGATGATGAAATGGGTGATTAAGTGTTTCAATGTCACCGAAGCTTGATGGTTGCCTAAACGCATGCTCTTCAGTTCTGATATTTGAGAAATCAAATAAGCTTGTGGTGGGTTACTGCTATAATTTACTCTCAAAAAACAAAAAATTTACAGTGAACGGAAGAAATTACTCCTTAAAAACAATGTAGTTTTATATATGAGAGGATCTTTATCTAACAAACGTTTTAATATATACTCACACACACACATATATATATATATATATATATATATATATATACATACGTGACGCTTCCTGCCAAAATATATATATATATATACACACGTGATGCTTCTGCTCGTCAAGCTCTAGCACTACGAGATGCATTAACTGGGGCATCTCGGCTGCATCTAAAGTATTTAGAAACTGAAGGCGATTCCAAGATTCTAATTCTATTTCTGAAGAAATTAACAAATCCCTACTCCTTCGAGGATTCGGTCAATCATACATGATATTTGGTACTTGCTACAGGATTACACTCAGGTCTATTTTTAGCATATTTTTCGGGAAGTTAATATATGGTAGCGGATTTCTTGGACTAGAATGGACATTATACTGATAATACTTGTATTTGATTTCATCATCTTCCTTTGCGATATTAGTTATAGAGTTAACTTCGATTTGTATGGTCATCAGATCCGTCGTGGATCTTCTTTGTAATATTTTTGCCTTTATAAAATAAACAATTCCTAATAGAAAGATATAAAGTTAAAGGAAAAAGAATTTAAGCTTGCAAAGATCTTAAGTTTATATAAAGAATTATTATTGTTTCCCTCTTTTCGACCAGGTAGGCCGACGGAAGGAACTTTTGGTCTTTCTTCTTTTGAATGCAGGGCGTACCACCACCAAGCCACTAATTTGGGCTTGAATGGAATGTGACTAGATGAATGTTGCGTCCGAGATTTGACTTTAATCAAACGATTGTTCGGCCGAATAAGGAACCTTCTCACGGCCAGTGGCGGACCTGTGCAAGTGCAAGGAGGTGCACCTGCACCTCTGGTCGCCGGAAAAGTCCATTAGAGCAGCTGGAGTTGCACCTCTGCTTCAGACCAGAGACGCATGCAACATGTTCGACGAAATGCCCAAACCACCTGGGCGCTGCGATGCAACTGCTGCCCTCTGCGCGCTTGGTTTTTTTTTTCAACATAGCCTGGCCAAAACGAGCATTTTGGACCAGGGTTTTTTAAAAAAAAAACCGAAAAAAATAGGGAAACTGCAAGACCTCCTCTTCTTTTCCTTCAACTTTCGTTAAGCCAACTTCTAAAACCCCCTTTGCTTCACTCTCAAAATGCACACAAAACTTGTACTTGATTGGGCTCTACAGAAGCTCAAAGTCCTTACCCAACTGTCAGAAGAGGCGAAATTCCATCTGGGTATGCTGCATTTCTTCCTCAATGACGTAAATTACATTCAACTTTAGTTGGTCCAATTGGGTTCTTCTCTAAGCAGTGTGTTAAGCTCATAATTTCGTACATATACATGCCCTATTTCCTTACTTCTTTTGCTTAGTTTCCTAGATTTCTAAGTTATTTGCCTCCCTTTGTGTGTTTTGTAGGCAAATAGAGCAAGAGAGCATAATTCATGCAATTCAAGCATGTTAAGGCCTAATTTGGATGAAGGGAAGAAGAGCTTAAAGACAAACTCATTTTGGCTACAGCCCCTTGCCAGTCCAGTTCCGTAGGTCACATTGCAAGATTTGTTTCAGCAACCTACACAGCTCGGATGAGGCCGCATTCTTCATGAAAGTTGTTCCAATGGGTGTGTACTATAACATATCCAAAATTCAGCCCCATTGGATAAATATGGAGTCTGTTACCTAGCAAACACAGAGCCATGCTCAGGATGGATTTTATCAGCGCCCAAAATGAGTTAGCAATATGTTTTGGCCTTAACTTCCTCCTCCGACCTTGGATTGGCCCAAATGATATATGGCTGGAAAGAAGACATTCTGAACTTCAAGTTTGAGTGCTTAAAGTCTTAATTTGCTTAAGGGAAGCCCAATTCGTAAGCCCTTGAAGTTGCTGGTCATGCTGACCTCAGGATGAGCTATTGTTTCTGGTTGGAAGCTTGGTCATGGTGAGCTAGGCATGAGCTATTGAGCTGGTTGGAAGCTTGGTCATGGTGACATGAAGATGAGCTAGGGCTGCTGGTGGGATTTATTGGTGAAGTGCATCAACCAATTCAAATTTTCTAATACAAGTGCATCAACCATTTCAGATTTTATAAAACAAGTGTTGTATGCATTAGCCATATTAAATTCAGATTTTTCACTTCCTTAGGCCTATAAATAGTGAGGTTCTCTAAACTTGTAAACACACCCCAAGGGGGGGAGCTCTCAAACACTTCTCTAGAGCTCCCTTCCCTTCTCTCCCTCAAATTCTCTTAGTTTCTCTTTCTTGTTTTCAATTGTTATAATGAAATCTTTGTGCTGAAATTCTCTAAGCTTTTCCTTAATGTTCTCAATTGTTTAGTTGTAATTTATTTTTCTTGTATGTAAATTCTTTTCTTTAGTTTCAAGTTTGATTAGTTTCCAAGTTTCAATTATGGTTTTTGTTCTTATTCATTATGCTTATAAGTTAATATGTTAGTCTGAATGATTGATCACCATTTAGGCTTGCATGTTAGCTATCTTAGTTTGAATTAAGAGTAGACACCATGCCTTAATTCGAATTGAACTATGAATAGGAAGAGTATGTATGGACATTCGACAACAGGGATTAGATACATGCTTGGTTGTTTAAATTGTTCTTCTATGCTTAATGGGTTCCTAATGCTTAATTTTAGGTTAGACAACAAATGATCAAATTAGGGAATTAGGAACACAAGGTTAGGACCAAACACCATGGCCTAATCATACATTAGATAGAATCAATCCATTAATCTAATTGAACTTGGGAACTTGTCTACTTGAGTTAGTTATTTTCTTTCTTCCTTGTTTTATTTATTTCCTTTCTTTTTCATTTCTGTTTTGTGTAGGGAAAATGAATTGGATCATTCAATCACCAATCCTTGTGGGATCGACCTCGCACTTACATTTGCTATACTACCAAACGGCTCGTGCACTTGCGAGTATCACAAGTTGAGGATGCAGCTGAATCAATTTTGGTGCAGCTGATCCGACGACAACAAGTTTTTGTTAGGAAATGCTACTATGAAACTTTGGTTAGAAGATTGTTTTTTTTCTCTTTTCCAGCTGGGTATGTTTGATTTTGCTCCAATTAGTGAATTTTGGTCTGTGTAATTTTTTCCTTTAGCTGTTATTATTAGCTTGTGGAACTGGAAGTTTCTACTTGATTATTATTCTGAAGTTATGCTGCAATTATGACATTATGTCAAGGTTTGAAGGACTAATATAGGGTAAGCGGTTAATAGTAGGCAATCCTACTTTTGAACATGTCAAAGCAGCAAAAAACTAGTTAGAAGCTTGATATAGTTGTACCTATTTGCTTTACTGTGGAACATACAAATAGAAAAGAGAAAAAAAAAAGCAATTTTGGTGTTTGTTTATAGATTATACTCCCTGTCCCTTGTTGCTGATTTTGATTTTGATTTTACATGTGTTAGCACTTGATTCGGTTCCATATACATGGTTGCATATAGATCTTGGAGACTGTAGTCTATGAGACTCAAGCCCTTTCTTTTTATGATTTGAAAACTCGTCGGCAACAATTGTAGGTTAATTGTAATGTTATTTTTTAAATTTATTATGAATAACATTAGTATTGTTTAAATTACAAGGATGTTTAGCTGTCAATATTTTTTTTTTTTGAGCTCTTAGCTTTTGAAAATTGCACCTCTGCTGAAAAATTTCTAGGTCCGCCGCTGCTCACAGCCTAGGTTCTTTCACTACCTCAGGGTCAAGGCTTTATGTGAGCAACCAAATGATGTGGAGTGGATGAAGATTAAGATTGAAAGTGAAACGTAACAAAACGAAGAACAAGTGCGTAAAGTAAAGGTGCTTAAACTTAAATATGATTTAAAGATAAATGCACAAAGTAAAGTGCGTAAAATAAATAACGTAAAGGCGAGAATTAAAGTGCGATAAATAAACAAGAACGAAATAAGAACGATAAGAACGGTAAACCAAATTAAACTTGAATTTAAACTTGATGAAAATTCAATAACAATGAAAAAGAAAGCGATTGAAATAAACTTGAATTTAAATGACAAGGTAATGTACATTGCAAGAATTTAAACTTACACTAAAGAAAGGAAGAACTTGCTACACTAGGTCCTTGAAAAGTAAAATCCCAAGTCTATGAAAAGAAAAGTGGGAGATGAAAAGTAAGTTTGTCTGTCTAATGTTGTGTGTCTTCTGTATTCACTTGGTGAGGTTTATATAGGGCATTCGTCAGCCCATGGGCTGGCCATTGAATGACCAAAAGTCAACTCTTTTTAAAATTTCTTTCCTTGTGAAGCCCCACTAAATTCATGGGATTGCATTGATGGAGATATTCTGACATGCTTGATTCTTCCTTGCTTTGGAACACTTTGAATTATTACCAACCTCCTTGATTTCTTTCCTTGTGAGGCCTCCGTCACGTGCATATAATCCTCTGAAAATCCTGGTCTCGAATTGGTGACTCAAAACTGGGCTTCCGAGCTCTCTTAGAATGCCACCCATTTTTGTTACTTTTTCATCACATATAATAATATAAGGAGGGCTTAAACTCTCCAGCCCGGCTGCCCATTCTCATTCATTTATTCCTATATACATATACATAGGGCTGAAGGGTTTTTAGATTGGAGTCCAATTGTCTTATTATATATATAATAAGACAATTGGACTCCAATCTAAAAGCCCTTCAGCCCAATTTGCAAAGAGACCAAATACTCCAACCGCAAGAATCCCTGCAACCCTTCACATCTCTGGTCGCGAAAAAACTGGGCATCAGCCCTAAAAAATCCTGACGCACCTTCTAGCACAGCCCGGCCACAATGCTTGGGCTCCATCCATCAAACCCCGGCCACATTCTCCAACTATCAAATCCGGCCGCATCTTGATTCCATACTCGGCCGCATGTCGTGCTTCTCAGCCCAGCAGTCTTCTCGCACATCCTAACTCCTCCGGCCGTGCCCAGCCGCTTCTTGCTGCCCAGCTCTTCCGGTCGTGCCCAGCCGCATCTCACTACCTAGTTTCACCAGCTGCCCTATGATTCAAGGCTCGGTTCTGATTCCACCAAAACTCAGCCCCATCTTCTTGGGCTCCATCCATCGAACCCCGGCTGCATTCTCCGAAATCTGGCCACAATATCCTTCAATTCGTGCTCCCAATATCGATCACCTATTCTCCAAATCTCAAGCCATTCCGGCCGCAATAGAGTGTAGCCCGGGTTGGGTGATTTTTCACCATGCCCAAACATTGCCCTTTCGACTTTCTTAGCTTGGAATTGGTGTAGAGGTAAGCAAATCGAAACCCGAGATCTCTCAATTTCTAAAGTTTGAGACTTTTTGTTTGCCATGCACGTTACTAAATTTTGAATCGGGTTGGATGCCTAGGCCATTGCTTGGCCCCTTATGTATAATTTTACTATCTAAAAATTAGATAGTTAAATTCAAGAAATAAACTTGCAAGCGCACAAGGTTAATACAATATAGCCAAGGCAAGTACAAGGTCGTTCTCACGGAGACTGAATAAATTCTCAAGTTGTTGTGAATTATAACTAATCTAAATCCTAAGTTACTCTAGACACCCTAACTAATAAACTTAAAACTAATGACTCAACTAAAACTTAATAAAGGAGTTTTGAAAGTTGGTTTTGAGAGATTTTCTTTAAAAGAACGTTGAAAACAAGAATAAAAAGACAAAATAACGAAGAAAAATGTGAACTAAATAAGTTTGTGAAAGATTTTAAAGAAGCTTACCAAGACAACAATTTCACCACAATTCCTCTTATCCAAACCTTAGCATGCATACTATCAAAATTCCCAAGTTATGTTGATGATTAGTTCTCCAAAATTATGATTAATTCTTTTCACAGCAATTAACCACTTCTTTTTACACGCAATTTATCCTTGGTGTGAGGCATAAATATAAACATATAAAAAGACTTTAGGTTCAATGAGAACTTCACACAATCACACAAACCCCTAAGAGTATGGTGTTTACCTTAGGCGCATTCATGAATTTAATCACAAGAAGCAAAACTCATATTAAGCATGGCGTATACCCTAACATGCATCAAATTACTTAACCAAAAACCTAGATGGTAGCTAAGCATCAAGATCATTAGTTAAGAAAATAAGAACAGTGATTAAATTTCAACAACATGGAAATTCTAATAGCATGACATAACTAAGCTTTGAATAATTATAAAAGGGTTACATTGTGTCTTAGTAAAAGAGAATTAGTTACTCATAATCATGGTAACAAAGCAAAAATGAAACATGGAGCAAGAGATAAGAAAAACCCATAGAGTTTAGAGGCACGATCCCTCTTCCTTGCTCCACGGTTGAATTCTGAAATTTCTGGTATCCTTTGAGTCCCCACGACCTCCCCTCTTAAAAGAACCCAAAACCTAGTTAGAATGGGCCTAAACAAGTGGCCTTACATGAGGACTTGATTTCCAAGTCAGTTCCTAACTAGAAAAGGTAATTAAAACTAAGTTTCCTAAAACCTCCAGGAAACTGCACGTGATCTTCATTGCGAATACGATTTGAACACATTCCTGACCTCCAAAAATTACGTACTACCACTCTTTGGAAAGCTCTGGATGTCTTCTTTGTAGCCATATGTCGTGTGTCTCAATCTGATGTCGTATGAGTGAGTTATGGCCAAAATACCCCTGCTGACTCAGTGTTCTCTGGGAATTGGTTTAGGCTGAGTTGTCTGATTAAAAATGGGCACCTTAGCAGTCTTCAAAAATTATGAAAATATTGGAAAAACTTCAAGATGCTGTCTTCCATCTCCAATTGGAATCATGTCAAACTCTATTACGAGGAATATTTGGCGAATTTATACATTTCGTGGCTCATAAGCTGAAAAACCAGAAAATAACTAAACTCAGTGTCTTTAGTCCAAATTAATTCACAAAACTAAGTAAAAAGGATATCAAATGCCCCCAAACTAGGATTTTGCTAGTCCTTGAGCCAAAAAATAAAGAATGAAGAAAGAAAAATGAAGACAAACAAAAAGAAACAGAAACACACGACACACGACACATAAGACTCTTCTTCGTACAAACCAAAGGTGTTAGTCTTAGTCCAATTTTTCTCCTCACCAATTGCAATCAATCGAAAGTACATTGGAACAGAAATCAGAATTCTCAGCTCATGAAAGGTTTAAAAGAAAGAACAAACTTCCAAAATTTTAAACAATTAACTCAATACAATCAAAGAGATTTACAAAAGATTAGTAAAGAACTCTTTTCTTGGTGTAGTGTGAGGCCAACACAAATGCAGAAAATTAAACCAATCTCAAGTATGCAGCACCTCTTATGCTATAAAATACATGACTACCTAGCAGACAACTAGCAGAGGCATTCTTTTTTTATTCTTCTTCTCTCTTTTTTTTATTTTTTTTTATTTTAATTCGGAACAAGCTTTCTAATCAACCCATGTAACGAGCTTTAGGTCAGTGACCCCCAAATCAAATGACTTTAGGGCACTAAATGTGAAGACATCCCAAAGGACTTACTCACTCGAGTTGAAAAGGCTTGTATGTAATTTCCGAATTTTAGCTTTTAGCTCACTTCAATTTTCACCCTAGCTTCGTTGAATTGTACTTTGATTTTGCATAGGCCTGTGACTTCTTCGGTCACTTTCAATATGATATACCTTTTTCAAACCTTTTAGTTAAATGCTAACTAATCCTATATTTTATAAAACAAAAGGATGAGCATACTCAAAACTTGTTTGACTCCCTGCAAGAATGTTGGTGTGCATGTGAAAGTCTCAAGGTGAAGCATATGACTAATCCACTAATCCAAAGTAAATAACTGTGATTGCAAATTTCACCATATATTTCATAATGGAAGCATGTTCAAACCTTTAAACTCACCTATTAATATCAAATTCAAAATGTAAATTTCACTGTACTTTGAATTGTTCACAATTAACAAGAATAACAAACAACTAGATTAACAAAAAAATTTAATACCTAAACAAAGTTTTGTTGTGAAAATGAACAAAGACTTTCACTCACTCCCCTTTAGACCTTGTTGTTGATGGACTTTGTGACACATACAATGATGGATGAATCACACACACACACACTTGAGAAACCAACCAAGCATAAAGTGACACAAGTATTTTAGAGGTTCAGCAATTGCCTACATCCTCTTGGTGATCCCCTTGAGAAATTCACTAATGAAAGAATAGGTTACAACTTTGGTTTACACAAAAACCCCCTTAGAACTCTATTCTCTCCCAATCTCTCTTTTCTCTCTCACCCATTGCTCAACACTTTGATGCACTTGTGAACACTCTCCCACATTTGGTGTTTCCCTCCTTGGTGTCTAGACTCTCAAGACCCAACTCAGCTCCTATCTTGAACTGATTGCCCTCTCTCTCTCTTCCTCCCTTGATGGTATTACCCTTACCCTTTGTGAACTTCATCACCCCTTGGAGAATAAAGACCAATCCCTCGGTGAACTTAACCTCTCTTCAGCTGCCCTTGCATCCTCTTCTTTATAGACATGCCTTGGACTTTGTAAAGGGCTGCAATTACTTCTCCACGTTCTTGCTATTAGCCACCCACCTAAACAAAAGGTTAGGCAAACCAGAAAATAAGCCCTAAAGCATGCACTCTTTGTCCCCCCATCTAGAAAACCTTTAATACAAGTCAACAAACAACATTCAATGGTGTTCCAGCTTTTAAGGCACGTTGCCAAACTTCCTAGAACCCATAAAAGACTTTGGAGGCACTTGGAGTTAGGTAAGGAACAAGCACATGTGAAGAAACCTTGAAAAACGAGTGAAAAATCGAAACAGCAACACTGGCAATCGGTCGCTGATGACTCTGTCAAAAAGCGACCGGTCGATGGTCGTGATTTCTCGTTTCTTCGAACCTGCTTCAAAACGACCGGTCGCCTCCTGCTTCACTTGCATCCTAATTGTGAGCCAAATTTACAACAATCTGCACCTTGGCGAACTATTAATCACCCCGTGAACCATTGTTGACCTCTAGAACCTCTTTCAACCTCTTAGAAATCGTTCTAGTAATTTCCAAGAGCTCCACCATGGCAATACACCTCTTGCCTCAATGCACCTTTGGTGGAAGGTGCTCCACCCAAGTCTAAACTTGAGTAACCTAGACCTCTTTTGCAGAAGAGAGATCACCCATGCCAAATTCCTTGCTCCTTGCCTTCCCGGAACCTTGAATCTTGGACATGCCTTGATATGCAAATCACATACCAACCTTTGTTCACTAAATCCCCACTTAGCCAACCTTGCTCTTGGATTTAAGAACATATATCTCTTTTCATCAATGCACCTCTACAACTTTCCCACTTCATGCTCCCTATAGCACTCCGAAACATGGCTGGAACTTCTTGATCGATCCATCCATCCAAAACCTAGGGACGGTTTGATGGATTCCTTGGGCCCGGACCTTGCAATTGATTATGGCTCCACCTCAAGTAGAACCTCTTTGTGAGTTTGTTGTTGTTGCCCTCCTTCTTCAACCCTTGTGTCAAGCTCCACCTCAAATGGAGTCTCTTCCATGACCAACTTGGCAAGAAGCTTCTCTTCAACAACATTCTCCTCCTCATCCCTTATCTTGACTTCACTTTTTGCACCTTTGATGATGAATTGCTAGTCACACAACCTTGACTAACCTTCCTTGCCCAATTTAGCTTGAGCAAACTTTCAGTTGCATAATGTTGAACCGGCTCCTTGACATTAAGATATGTTGCTTGCTCTTCCTTGGTACTAATCTCTGCACCTCTTGCACATGTACCACCCAAGAGCTTGTATGTGTTGTTTGGTTGAATCTCCCCCCCTCAAAACCACCACAGTACCTTGTGTGACCATGAGCTTCCCTCCTTTGGCCTTGTAAGAACAACCTTCTCTAAACAAAGAGCCAAGACAGAGTAGATTCATTCTTAGTGCAGGTACAAACCTTACCTCACTAAGACTCCAAACTTCACCATCTTGCAACTTGATCTTCACAGTCCCTATGCCTAAAACTTCACATGTAGTTTTGTCTCCCAACATAATCTTGCTGGCCTTCTTATCCTCATATGTGTCAAACATCAACTTATTTGCACACACATGATATGAGCACCCGGAATCTAAAATCCAACTTGAAGTAAAACTCTTACCCGAAGAACTTGCCATGACTTCCCCGTTACTTTCCTCCGTAACCGTCAAAAGCTCACCACAAATGTCATCATCACACACATTTGCTGAACTTCCGGCTTTCTTCATCTTCTCCTTCCATATCGGACAATTTTGCTTCCAATGATCCTTAGACCCACACTCAAAGCACCCTTCTTTGTCCTTGGACTTAGTATTCCTCCCGTTGCTTCTCTTGCCCCCACGCTTGCTTGAACGGTTCCCTGCGAATAGACCCGCATCTTGAGAGTTCTCCTCCAAATGTTGGGACATCCGATGATGCGTCATTACATCTTGCACCACCTCCTCAAACTTCAAAGTACTTTTCCCAAATATAAGCGTTGTTCGGAAATGTTTATAAGACGGAGGCAAGGATGTTAGAAACGTGAGTGGCTTATTCTCCATATCATACAACACTTCCATTCTTTGCAAATCAGCTGCACATCTATTGAAGCTGCTCAAATGCTCCATTAGATTACCTTCCTCCTCCATCAGAAGATTTAGGAGTTCTTCCTTGAGGAAGAGCTTGTTGGATAGCGACTTCCCTGCAAACATCTCTTCGAGCTTCTCCCATGTTCGCTTCGCTGTGTCTTGCATCACGTTGATAAGCACCTCATCTGCATTGTAGTTCTCAATAGCTCCTCTAGCCAACTCGTCTAGAACACCCCACTCCGCGTCTGTCATGGTTGCTGGCTTCTTCTCTTTGCCTCCCAAGACAACATTGAGATTTTGTTGTGTAAGGGTTGACTTCATCCTCCTTTGCCATAGTGTGAAGTTCTCCTTCCCTGTGAAAGACTTCAACTCCATCTTCATGGTAACAGATTGTGGTAGCCTCTGTTGCATAAAGCTACTTCCAACTTCAGCTTCCTTGTCACTTGCCATCTTCAACACACTAGCACTTGCTACTCAAACATAGCTCTGATACAACTTGTTGTGAAAATGAACAAAGACTTTCACTCACTCCCCTTTAGACCTTGTTGTTGATGGACTTTGTGACACACACAATGATGGATGAATCACACACACACACACACACACTTGAGAAACCAACCAAGCATAAAGTGACACAAGTATTTTAGAGGTTCAGCAATTGCCTACACCCTCTTGGTGATCCCCTTGAGAAATTCACTAATGAAAGAATAGGTTACAACTTTGGTTTACACAGAAACCCCCTTAGAACTCTATTATCTCCCGAGCTCTCTTTTCTCTCTCACCCCTTGCTCAACACTTTGATGCACTTGTGAACACTCTCCCATACTTGGTGTTTCCCTCCTTGGTGTCTAGACTCTCAAGACCCAACTCAGCTCCTATCTTGAATTGATTGCCCTCTCTCTCTCTTCCTCCCTTGATGGTATTACCCTTACCCTTTGTGAACTTAATCACCCCTTGGTGAACTTAACCTCTCCTCAATTGCCCTTGCATCCTCTTCTTTATAGACAGGCCTTGAACTTTGTAGAGGGCTGTAATTACTTCTCCACGTTCTTGCTATCAGCCACCCACCTAAACAAAAGGTTAGGCAAACTAGAAAATAAGCCACAAAACATGCACCCTTTGTCCCCTCATCTAGAAAACCTTTAATACAAGCCAACAAACAACATTCAATGGTGTTCTAGCTTTTAAGGCACGTTGCCAAACTTCCTAGAACCCATAAAAGACTTTGGAGGCACTTGGAGTTAGGTATGGAACAAGCACATGTGAAGACACCTTGAAAAACGAGTCGCTTCGTCCTACCAAAAAGTGACCAGTCGCTTGCTCCTGGCGACCGGTTGCTGGTCGCGATTTCTCGTTTCTTCGAACCTGCTTCAAAACGACCGGTCACCAATACCCAGCGACTGGTCGCCTTCTGCTTCACTTGCATCCTAATTGTGAGCCAAATTTCCAACAAGTTTCCCACACCCAAACTAGAACTAAACAATGTCCTCAACATTAAGAAAAGAAAACATGCAATGCACAGTTAAGGAAGGAAGCATATAAAAACGAAATAAATAAATAAATAAAAGAAACAAGGAAAAGAAGAGGACTTCCTCGATTTATTTGCACTAGCTTTAAGAAGAGAAAATTGGTGAGGCATGACGCTCTAGTGTGTGAGGTAAACCACCCCCAAACTTGGTGTGAAGCAGCATCATGTGAGGACAGCAACAGCAGCAAAATTTGGAAAAATGACCTTTAGTGACGGTTTTTCTTTTCTGCAGAAAACCGTCACTAAAAATTTTCAGGAACCTTTTCTCTACAAAAAATCTGATGAACAATCCTCGCAAAAGGGTTTTAGTGACTAAAAATCTAATGAACAGCCAGAAAATGCAACAATAGCAATTTTGGTATTTTGGCTCATATTTGAACTTCCAATCCACCTAAAACACAATTTAGGCCATATGGGACCCCCAAACATGGTCCAAATCATCACCATAACCATTTGCAACATGTCTAAACCTTGAATTCACGTGAAACACTCCATAGTGAAAATTATGAGGGGAATCCAAAAATGACCATAATTGTGCCAAAAGGCAAATTTTCGCAATAAAGTTCTCCAAATCAAACCAGCACCCAGAACAACTTCTTGAGACCATATGTCACTTATGGGGGGCACTCCTTGGGGCGAAAGAATTAAGAACATGATGTTGTGCATAGGAAAACTTCACAACTTCTCCAACAAAAACAGCAACCAAAATAACCTTTCCTCTTGCATTATTTCAACTCTTGACCATTGCAAACCCAATAAAAAGGCATATGTGAGCTGTTTGGTATCCTTGTGCACAAAAGCCTTATGGCTTGGCTCTCAAGCCTTAAAATCTACTCCCTGAAGTTAGCCTAGGTGTATGGACACCCACAAAAACTAGTTTGCAGACTTAGGAGCATTGGATCAAAATCTGGGCATTGAAACCTTGAAAATACCTATAAATGCAGGTTGTTTATGCTTGAACTGTAACTGTCTGCCTTCTCTTGCTTTGTGGTCCAAATGAGGTGTGCCAACACATTGAAAAAGACTCCGAAAACATACTGGGAAGTCTTCGACTTGTTCCTACACACACAAAATAATCAAATCAAATGAAACCTAAAAAACAGCAAACGAAACAAAACCTGGAAATTAACAAGGAAAAGTAAGAAAACTTGGGTTGCCTCCCAAGAAGCGCTTGTTTTAAGTCATTAGCTTGACTTTAAAATGGTGCTCATAGAGGTGGTGATGGATTGGTGCAAAAGAATGACACCACCTCTTGAGGATCAAAGTGATAGTCTAGATAATGCTTGAGGCGATGACCATTCACTTTGAATTGAGTCTCAGTTGACATGTTTTGAATCTCTACAGCACCATGAGGAGAAACTTGAGTGATGAAGAAGGAGCCTGTCCATTTTAAACGCAATTTGCTAAAAAAGAGTCGATGTTTGGAATTAGAAAGCAACACTTTCTTTCCCGGCACGAATGTCTTCCTAGAAATAGCTTGATCATGCAACTTTTTAGTCTTTTCTTTATATATCCTTGCATTCTCATAAGCCTCATGACTGAGCTCCTCGAGTTCATTAAGCTGTAGCTTCCTTTTCACACCAACAACCTGCAAAATAGGAGTGATATGTGTCCCTAGTGGCTCATATGTGTGACGCCGCCTTGGGAACTGAATAGGTGCCGAATCCAAGGCTGCTACAAGGTGTTGGGCCTTATTGGAATCTTATCTTAGCTTCGGGTTGGCTAGGCATGGGAGAAGTTCATCCTCGTAGACATTAGCTAGGAAAGTGGTGTGGGCAATAGTATCAATGGCATCTACACAGAAACACTCGTCCATCTCCACGGGCTTCTTAATGGCCTCAAACACGTTGAACTCAACAGTTTGGCCTTGCACAATCATGGACAATAAACCTTTCTTCACATCAATTATGGTACCAGCAGTAGCCATAAAAGGATGTCCCATAATGATGGAAACTTCTCTATCTTCCTCCATGTCAAGGATGATAAAATCTGCTGGAAGAACAAATTGATCCACTTTGATGAGTATATCTTCAACGATTCCAAGTGGATATTTGATAGACCTATCAGCTAGTTGCAAGCTCACAGAAGTTGGTTTGATCTCTCTAATGCCTAGCTACTGAAATATAGAGTAAGGCATTAAGTTGATACTTGCACCCAAATCAATTAAAGCCTTTTCAATATGTAAATTTCCAATAATGCAAGAAATTGTAAAATTCCTTGGATCCTTAAGTTTTGGTGGCAATTTCTTAAGGAGAACTGCACTGCATTCCTTGGACAACATCACTTTCTCATGTGTAGCAAACTTTCGCTTGTTTGTGCAAACATCCTTGAGGAACTTAGCATAAGTTGGGATTTGCTTCACTGCATCCAACAATGGAATATTTATTTGAACCTTTCTAAATAATTCCAGAATATCCGTTGTTTGTTGATCTCTCTTGTTCTTCTGTAGTCTTTGTGGAAAAGGAACTTGAGGCACATATATTTGCTCCTTGGAAGGGGCAGCTGTTGTAGGTTCTTTGGTAAGCTCAATAGTTGATGTAGGGACCTCTCTAACATTCGTTGTGGCAGGGATAGGGTGTGGCTGAAGTGTGTTGGTGTCTTCCATGTATAAACACTCAGGATCTTTCTCACTCAGAGCCCCTCCAGGATTATATGTGTTGGTGTCTTCTCCATTGCACGGATGAGTTTTTAGACTTCCAATGAAGTGGACGGATTCTACCTCAAGACTTGTCCTCCAGCGACTTTCGTAACATCTTCAACCAACACATGTCGAGGCCAACGGCCGTGGCTCGGCCAAGGCCATTTTGGCCATGTTTAGTATTCGGAACATTTTGTGGCCGAGCGTTCATGGGGAGTGAGCCAACCATTTGATTATGATCAAAGTGATGTGAATTCCTCTGGCGGATTGCTTGGGTGGTGGACATGCCCCTAAGCCATCTTTCACCCAAAAATCACAAGCTTCAACTTCCGTGGCCGAAATCAAGGCGTCATTCATCTTCCGCCGACGAAACTCAATCTTGAGCCTTTTTTTAAATAAATTAAAAAAAAAGTGGCCAATGCGTTCAAGAATGAACCATGACCTTTGTTAGAATCTTAACGGCCTACCTAGTAGGTGGCCGCGTAGAACAAAATTTTCATGAAGACCATGGCGGTGGCCAACCATGTTTTACTCCAAGCTTGGAGCCCTTCTTATTCTCGACTCAGATCTTGCCATTTTGTTGGCGATGAGTTGAAATACTATGACGACTAGTACGACCAGGATGACTTTTGGCCATCACTATGGCTGACCCTTCATGCCCCCCAAATCCACTTGGTCGGCCAATCTTGGCCTTTGGTTGGGGCTCGATGAACTTGACCACTTGCAATTGTGGTATCGCAATGTCGAGCTTTTCTCCTACAATCATGTCTATCATTATTGCATCTTGGGTCATGCTCTGCCCTTCTTTTTCACTAGATTGTAGGCCATTACATCTTAGAATGGTTGCCTTGGGTTGGACCATATTGCAATTTTCATTGGTGACCACCTTTTGCATCTCATCCCCTTGGGTGGACTCATTTTCCTCAACCAATGTCAGATTCTCAATAGGAAGGTCGCCTTGAATATTTGATTTTAAAGTCATCTCACCCACCTTTTTCTCACTCTCACATTCTCTACTAACCTCATTTTCCTCTAGAGGAGTAGGTGGAACGGGTGGCCGAATTGCAACCATATGAGGATTTTCCTCTTGTGATTGATAAATAAGGTTAGGGTTGAGAGTTTGCCCCTCAGCTCGTTGGCTTAGTTGAGATGAAAAGCCATGCAAACTTTGGATGAAAAGGTCATTGGAAGTTTGTAATCCATCTACAAACTCTTTTAATACAACTTCCATCTTAGATGTCATCTCATTTATATATTCTTCCACCATGTGAGTATGGCCACCAGATGGCATCTCACTCACCTTGAGATTATGTTAGCCACCATAGCCAATTGGATGATCTGCTTGGTGGGAAAATAATTAGGCTGATCATAAATTTTGGCCGGATTCCATCTGGGTAAGTGTATTGCCCCCCATGCCACTTGATTAGTTTGGCCACCAAAGCCATTTTGATCATTCGAATCATTTTGGTTCATAAGATCATATCCGCCAATACAGTTGTGCCCACCATATTGGCCACCAAATCCGCTGACATAGTTGTGCCTACCATATTGGCCACCAAATCCGCCAACATAGTTGTGCCTACCATATTGGCCACCAAATCCACCAACATAGTTGTGCCCATCATATTGGCCACCAAAATGACTACTTGAGTCATATTGGTTGTTAGGCCCACCTTGATGAGTAAAATTATATGTTGTGGTCACCATGTTGGCCGATTGATTGACTATTCAAGCCATAAGAATCATAGCCGTTATAGTTCATTGGCTGATAGGAATGTTGCCATTCCTTCTGATCGCTCATATAGTGTATCCCACCTAGCGTGCCAAATTATGTTTCCCTCTTTTCGGCCGGGTAGGCCGACAGAAGGAACTTTTGGTCATTCTTTTGAATGCGGAGAGTGCCACCACCAAGCCCCTAATTTGGGCTTGAATAGAATGTGAGTAGATTGATGTTGCGTTCGAGATCTGACTTTAATCAAACGATTGTTCGGCCGAGCAAGGAACCTCCTCACGGCCTAGGTTCTTTCACTACCTCGGGGTCAAGGCTTTATGTGAGAAACCAAATGATGTGGAGTGGATGGTGATTAAGATTGAAGGTGAAACGTAATGAAACGAAAAACAAGTGCATAAAGTGAAGGTGCTTAAACTTAAATATAATTTAAAGATAAATACGTAAAGTAAAGTGCGTAAAATAAATAACGTAAAAGCGAGAATTAGAGTGCGATAAAATAGATCAAAGCGATAAATAAACAAGAACGAAATAAGAACGATAAGAACGGTAAACTAAATTAAACTTGAATTTAAACTTAATGAAAATTCAATATAATGAAAAAGAAAGCGATTGAAATAAGGGTTTCTTAGATCTAGGTCCAAAATGATTAGTTGTCATTGAGTTTAGTCCACGCATTTTTTGTTTTAGATGTAAGTCCTTTGATTTTTATTACCTTTTTGTTGTGTCGATTTACCCATTGGGGTAAATAAAGAAAGCACATTGAAAATCTAAATTTAATGCATTATTTCCTCGTAATTGAATTTTAGAATTTAAATTTTCAATTCTTTCCTTGGTAATATTTACCTAATACATGGATAAAATTTATAGAAAATTTGGCATAAGTCCAATTATGAGGAGAGATTTTAGGTGCAATCCACGCAGAAATTGTTGTTGATCCAAGTCCTTTGACTTTTGCGCTACATAAGATTATATGCCTATTTCAATTTATTGATATTTACTTTTTTTGTTTTTGTTTCAATTATGCACCTAAAACATAAATAAGGTAAATTATGAATTCCTAAAACTAGTAAGTTATTGATTTGTAGGATATTAATTATCATATTTGATTTGAATTTAATTGCAAATCTATTTATTGAATTTTGAAATTTTCCCAAGGTATACCGACATCAAAATTTGTAATAAAAGTTCATAAAAACTTCATACCTTAACAATAGGTAAGGTACCTATGCATACACCTCGTATGCAGTATGCAAGTAATTAAACCCATAAATTACCTCTAGTCCAGGTAATTAAATCCATAAATTACCTCTAGTCTAGGTAGTTATACCCTCTAGCCCAGCTAATTGAACTCATATAATATCTTGGTATGGATCTTTAAACTTAACTGAGATAAAAATCCATACAAAATTTCTTTGGAAAAAAAAAAACACTATTACATGGAAGACATGTACGTATGTATATAAATATGAACCTCTAGAAAAAACTGCTTAAGAAAACTCGAGAAAAAAACACTTACCTGTAAGGTAGGTACATATATACCTGTATGTATTAACATTATTTACCTGTATGTAAGGTACATAATTTAATGTGGGTGCTTGTCTGATCGACTGGTATAATATGTGAGTCTTTACTTTTTATTGATTAAATTTTATCTATATATTAGGAATATTATCAAGGAAAAAAAATTCAAAATTCAAAATTTGGAATTCAATTTCAAGGAAATAATGCATTAAATTTAGATTTTCAATGTGTTTTCCTTATTTACCTTAAAGGGTAAAATCGACACAACAAAAAAGTAATAAATGTCGAAGGACCTACATCTAAAACCAAAAATATGAGGACTAGACCTAATGACAGCTAATCGTTTTGGACCTAGATCTAAGAACCCCTAAAATTTAATTTAATTCATGACAGTAAAAATCCACATATTATACCAGTTATTCAGGCAAGCACCCACATGAAATTATGTACCTAACATACAGGTAAAGAGTGTTATTATTAGCAATGGAAAAAACTTAGTGATAAACCGAGGTGGTTGGTGTGAGTGGTTCGGCACTCTCATTCTTTAAGAGAGGTCAGGGGTTCGATCCCTGCCCTCGTATAGAGTCACCACTTTGGCCAGCACTTTACCCCTTATGGGCCGACCCGGTGTGAGCGGGGATTAGTCTGGGTTGTGGTCAAGGCTTAAAGGTGTCACCCATAGTTGGAGCCCATCTAGGACCACCTTGTGGTTCATACCCAAAAAAAAAAAAACTTAGTGATAAATCGTGTTACCAATAAGACATGTAGTCATCCACCAAGCAACCTGCTGTGCCAAATGAGCCAAAATAGACATGCAGTCATCCACCAAGCAACCTGCTGTGCCAAATGAATTTCAAGAGACTTTCCGTATCTTACATCAAAATTGACATCAAAATGGTCCCCAAGAAAAAGGAATTGCTTGTTGCAATGAAGGCTGCTGATGTGAAGAAAAAGTGGGAGAACAACTCTTGGGGTAGGAAACTGATTGTTCAGAAGAGAAGTGCATCTTAGGAAATATCATGATATTTAGTTTACATTTTTGCCACAGATTTTCTTTTGGAAGCTTTATGTTTGGCACAGTGAGGGAGGGGTGAGAGAGGTGGGTTGGCACAGTGGGGCGACACAGCAGGTTGGAAGGAGAAGGATATAGAGGTTTTTATTTAAATTCTCTCTGGGATGTGTTTGTGATATTTTCCTTTTCTATTCAATGACAAACGTCATAAATGGATAAATATTATCACATAAATTACTATTACCCGATTCAAGGCATAAGGGGCAACATTGAAACAAAAAATGATTTAAAAAAAAATGAAAATAAAAATACATTAGAAAATATTAAAAAGAGGAATGTAATCCTATATGGCACAAAAGTCAAAGGACTTGTATCAAAGTCGCCAAATCCAAGGATTATACCCAACTTCTCAATGAAAATTTGGATTTTTATCAACTTTTCTAAAAATATAACATCCTATAGTTAGTATACACAGATCATTTCACCAGTTGTTGAAACAAAACTAGAGATTTTTTCCCTATTGTTGAGGCCCAAAATGTCAAGAGAAGCCCAAGAATATTCATAGCCCAATATAACATCCAAAAGTTGTCACATGCTAATCCAAGCTGTATTTCAGGAATTTATTCCCAAATGAATATACAAATATTTTTTTATACATGATCAAATAGCTTGCATGTCATGTCAAGCAAATGTCAAATAACTATGTGCAAGCTAATACATTTTCAATGTTAAACCACCCAACACGCTTAAGTAGGCCCACGCCAGAGACATGCATGGGGCTTGATGAGCAGGTTGTGGTCTGCTTGAGGGCACCAAAACTTAGGCCCACTTTCATGAGCCCAATTACACGAGTAAGCAAAGAGAACCACCAGCTGCCTCTACCAGAATAAAAGCCAGAGCTACCCACGTCTCTTCCACAAGCATTAAAACCTAGCTTCTACCATCTCACCATCCATCATTAAAAACTATATTTAACACTCAACTGCCAACGTCTTACCTGCCAGTATTAAAGGCCAAAGACTTATCTTTGCTTCTCCTACAACGCCTATAAATGGGAGGCATTGGTTACCGAGAAATTGAGTATCGACTCAAAACTTGGCAAAAAAGAAAAAGGAAAAAGAGTATCGACTCAATTTATGCATAATATTTTGAGTGTAGAGATTTATGATAATAAATAATAAGCCTCGCTCGAGTTTATGCTTAATAAACAAGACCTTAAATTGTGTATATTGTAATTGAATAGGGTATGATGAGTCATATGACCTTGAAAGATACGTAGATGAAGGAACTGATTTGCAATGAATAATAAGGCTCTAGCTAGCAGCAACGTCCTTATAACTATTATAGTATTACATTATATTTGTCCCATTCACTAGCAGCTAGACTTTTATTTAATTAGGCACTATAGCCGCTATACTATTACATTATAATCAGGCACTAGAGGCTAGACTCTTTTTTTATTTTTTATTTTTATAAAGCGTATAGCAGCTCGGCTATATCCTTTTTTATATTAGAGTCTATTATTTTTATTTTTACGAGTATAGCCGGGCGGCTTTACTCTTTTTTATTTTTTATGAGTATAGCCGCTCGGCTGTATTCTTTTTTATTATTATTTTATTTTAGTATTGTATCGACGCATGACTGCACACTATCTTGCTTTGGTTACTGCAGTTCAATAATTTGCTTAGATAACAATCTGAAATTAGAGTCAATTTCATCCCCTTGAAAGCATGGTAAAACAAATGTTAGCAAGCAAAGCATGAAAAAGCCAAGTAGTACTTGGTGGAGAGTCCTATGAACTGATGGTAACTCCATGTGAGTAACCAAGTGATCAGAGAAAGATACTCTTATGAGAGCATATAATTCCCATGTTGAGGTGTTCCCAAGGACCAACCACCATGCTTCGTTTTTCAGTGTAAAAGAGAATCTGAAGCTTAGTTTGGTTTCTCATAACTAGTTTAGAACATAAAGAAGTTTTAACCTTAGGGAAACGTAGGGTAAACGCTCTTGATTTGTTTTGCCTGAAATTGGTGTTCACCGGTGTGATGTCTAAAGAGCGAGACTTTCCGCTGTCCTTTGATACATGGAAAAGGCTGCAGATCCTAGAAGAACAAAATATTCTAGATGCAATGCCTACTGAAATCAGTGAACATGCCTGGAAACAAATAACTGACTTGTATTTCAATAACCTACCCAGCCCAGTCAAAAGGTTGTCCAGTCATGTTAAATCTTGACCTGTGGGTCAGCCATGTGTCAACTATCTTAGAAGTCTGTACCTGATACAATTTTGAAGCAGGAAAATTTCCAATCATGGTCTGCAAAGTTGCCTTGGGGAGATACAATAGTTGCTGTACGCTGAATATTCCTCTTTTGCTTAGCGAGTCAGCAAGTTCAACATTCATGCATGGCATCATATCCATAAGGAAGAATCCCCATCAAACCATAAACCCTGAAAAGAACCCGAAAGATATGAGTAGAGGCTAGGAGGTGAAAACTCTACTTTCTTAGGGAACAAATCATCCGAGTCAAAGAGTAATTGTTAAAAATAAATACTTAGATAAATCAAAGCTTCACCTTTTTCAGAAACAGTTAGTGTACCATTTAAAGGGCAAGAGCAGCACATTGTCCTTGCAGACAAAAATTTCAAAGCGGCCCTTCTAACAACACTTTAATGAGTAAGTCATAAATTCTCATGCTTTAGGGGTCTCTGAAGGTCTGGTTAACTCACATCCATCCCTTCCTCAGGCCAGATAAATCTACATGAAAATTGAGCATGGTATTACTTAGACAAATTAGAGCTGAGAACTTCAGGTTCAGTATTGTCCAAGCCATAGTAAGCTATTAAACATCTGTAGAAAACTATGCTCATGTAAGATCTTGTACATGCTTAATAAATCAAATACTAAGGACAGTAATCAAAACCAAAGGCTTTTAACTTGTGTCTTCACCACCATATTTAAGTACAAGAGGATCATTGCCAATTGAAGTTGAAAACTATATGCAACTTTGCATCTAGGAAAATGTAAATGACAGGCATTCTGAACTTTAACAGCAAAAAAAAGATAGATGTAGAGTATTGAAAAAATAAAAGGGAAAATGCTTTATTGATTAGATATAGGACTGCAAGACTTCATCCATTGACTTTATTAGATTTTCTGATATTCAAAACCCCAAACAACCTGATTCCTAGTATTAATATTTGAGGCAAATATTTTAGAAAGTAATATGATTTGTGTTTATTGATTGTTAGGCGGGCGGATTGTCATGGACATCTACTCCCATCTTTTTTATAGAATCTGAGCAACCGTTGATTATAAAGGGAGAAAAGCATGTAATCTTATTCACATATTTCTTTCTTTCAATTTTTTATTCTATATAGTCATGTGTGACCAAAACCATCAGTTGCAATATATCTGTGATTGATAGTGGAAAATTAACATATCTCTTATACCTTAATAATGACCAGATGATGACCTGGAAGGTTTACACCCCATGACCTGGAGGTTCCTCCGCGCCCGAGAGAGACAAAGCTTCCCATCTTATACTATTGCTCTGTCTCTCTTCTCTTCTATTGCTCTCTCCGTGAAATTACAACATGGCAACCCGTTCGTACAATTCTCTATCTGTATTTATATCTGTAAATTTGAATGCTTTTGTTTTCCTTCTTTGTGAAAATTTTGTTTTGTTTTGTTGATTGTACAGCGGTGGCAAGATCCTTTCTTCAGGTGGCAGAGACAGAGGAGGTTGCATCCCCTCTCAGAGTTGTTCAGATTGAAGGATTGGTAACTCTCCATGATTCTCGTCTTTTCTCTGTTTTGCTGCTTGTAAATTTTTGGAGAACTATGGATGCCTAAGTTGATTATAACTATGGACACGACCCGCCCAGGCCGCCTAGATCCTCCCGCGCTGCCTAGGCGCCGCCCAGATCCTCCCACGCCGCCTAGGCGCCACCCAGATCCTCCCAGGTCTCCTAGATCCGCCCAGGCCTCCTAGATCCTTCCAGGCCTCCTAGATCCTTCCAGGCCGCCTAACTCCCTGGTGTCGGTGTCCTCCCGCCTAGTGCCTAGGCCAATTTTTTGAACACTGCTTGAAACCTGGAACGGGCTTGCTCTGTGCCCTAGACGTTCGTAGTGACGAGTTCGAGTCCTCTATCCGTGGCTACCATGGCGTCCAATTTACGTATGTTTCTGATTTTGCAATTTTTTTGGCTGTTTACATGGAAAAGGATTATCAGAGTTAATATATATTAAAGAGTATGGCCGCCCGGCTATACTAAATAGTCATGTTATTTTAGAGTTAGGGCAAAAATACCACTTTTGCTAATTAGGATAGAGTAATTTCTTCAATTATTTTATTTATACCAATGATATTGGGGAATGAGAATTTAAATTCTTTCCAATACCTCACATTCTAACGATTTCTAGCTATTAGCCCATTAGGCAAGAATAAAAAATGGATTTTATTTATAAGAAACTAGTCTCGTCGCACGCGCTTCCGCGCCTGCGAGAGGCTTTTCTTTTAAAAAAAATTATTTATTTTAGAAGTAAAAAAGATAATGGGTAGTTGTGTTCCATAAAAATAGGATATATTATCTGATTTTGTTTTAATTTTTAATTTTTTTAATATGAAAAAAAAATGAATTTACCAAATTATCCTCATTTAATTAATAATTTCAATTCTTAATGTTTGAATTAACTAAGGGCATTTTCTGGTATTTTGAATGTTTCCATTCTCTGCCTTTTGCTTTATATATATTGATAATACAAGTTAAAACCCATAAATACAACAACAAAAAATAGGGATCGACCAACATTTTGGGACAAAAGAATCTTGAATTTCATAGTATAAAATTGCTTGTATAAGAATTTACTTTCTAAAATGTATCCATTGTAATTATGAACTAATCCCAATGATAGCCTTTTCTCATTGCACATGGCAACCCTGCTCTTCTACTATGAGATATATCAGTTCGAGTTGTATTCTCTGCAGATGAAAAAATGGATATAAAACAATCTAATGAGACAACGAAAAAAAGAGTTTTGAAATCAATTGAAGGTATCAGAAGTCAGAAGGCATTGATATATATATATATATATATATATATATATATATATATATATATATATATACGAACTATTCTAAATGAGATTTCAAACAAGGTGTTATATAGAAGTAGCATCTCATTCTTACATATACCATACCAACGTGCACCTGAAATTCCCAATGTTAAAAGGGGAGAAAAGTGCAATACCTCTCTTGTATCTTGCAAGCGTAGGAGATCCAGCCTTTCATGAGGGCGCCAGTTTGATAAAGAAGCAAGCTGCATCCAATCATACATTAATAACGGCAATCACAGCCCACAATATACTCAATTTTAATAAAGAGAAATATAAAGTTACCCAGAAGCAGAAACGCTCAGGATCATGTAGTGAAGGCATCATCGCTTCCACGCCGAGAAGTCTCTCAAGTCGTCTTCGATATGTAAAGAGACACTATCATACATCAAAAGGGCACATAGGTATACTGAACACTGACATTACATATAGACTGAATTTTAATGGCTTGAATAAAGACAAATTGTCACAAGTAAATAAGATATGTTGATCTAGAGATAAAGATCCTCTTCAAATGTTCCAAGCAGAAGCTTCCTAAAGATGAAATCTGAATATGACAGACATTTCAGTGGAACAAAAGGTTTAACCTAATAAAACTAATCTTTCATTTCCAATGATTACAACTGACCACCAAATTGAAGCATGCAATCTCAGTCAGGCAGTAATATTCACCCAAAATAATGGAAAATCTGATTCAGGATATTCTTAATGGTCATCCAAATACCTATTATAGAGGACTGAGAAATTTAACTTATGGAGATAACCCATTAAAAAAAACAACAAAGAAGGTAAATTCCGAGTTAATTCAATTGATGTCATTCCTAAGTAGTTTACCTTGATGTGCTGCTCTTTTACCCCGCCCTATCCATAATTGAGCATACTTTGCTGCATTATTTGTCAATTCCTGCAACTGGACAGAAATAGAAGTTAAACCATATACACGCAACCAATATGAGGGGGAAAAACATGGAAGAACTTTGTCCTGCATCTTCCTACAGTGATGCATATGTTACACTTCAGGCTATTAATACATTAGCTACAGGGCCTGACAGCAAACCAAATTGTCATGAACTTACGTCTGCTCTCTCTCTCTAGATCCTTCTGGTGGATATATGTCATGTACCCCATATGGTACCTGAGGAGCACATCAAAAGACAAAAATATTGAACAAGAGCAGTAATTATAGATCAAATGAATGGCTAGACATCTCATAAGACCACTCACCCATCTTGGTCCCAAGATCGAATTATATGAAACCGTTGGCGACTTTCAATATGATGAAATAGTATTATTATAACTATGTGAATGGATCATTAAAAAAAAACATCATAACTTCAAACAAAATGCATTATGACATGGAAATATTTATCATAGATAAGGCCTATTTGTTAATTTGCAACCTCGGGTGTATAAATACAGACCAAAAATAAAGGATAATTGTTCATTAAATGAAAAGTAGATCAGTTTTAGCATTCATAATGCATTAAAACAATGTAAACAGGGCACAAAAGTACAGATTGAAGTAAAAGACACTCATATCTAACCTCTAAATAGAAACGTCCATTTGGGAGTGGTTCACACCTACATAAATAAATTTTTTTTTCTTTAAAAGGAGAAAGCATGGTAGTGGAGTTTACAAATGACATTCTGCATACTAGAAAATTAAGAAGGAAAGGAGGAGGATGAAAGATCTACTTGGTAATTTCCACTTCACAAGAAAAATCAGCTATTGAACCTGTTGAATCAATGATAACCTACAAAATTAAAAAAACAAGCAACAATCAGTGAAACTTATACTTTGGGTCAAACTTTATATGCCTTAAGAAAGTTAAAAGGGAAAGAAAGGGACCATGTGACACTAATCTACCATTCCCATTCGACGGTTGCCTTCCATTATCCTCCTTACTCGTTGTCTAAGTGACAAGGTACAAGCAAAAATCTATGAATATTCAATAAAAACAACAAAACACCAAGTAGGCAAGGTACAAGCAAAAGTCCATGTGACAAGGGATCACATGGACTGTGGAAAAGTACCAAGTAGGCATACAAAACTTGCCAAATAAGTTTGTCAACATAGTTATTTTGCAGCAAATGCACTTCTATGTTTAAATATTTTAGGATTATTCGCAGCAATAGTCCCTCAACTATACCCCAAGTTACACTTTGGTCCCTCAACTCAAATATTAGTTGTAGAGGTCACTCAATTAGGTGTTTTGTTGCACTGTTAGTCTTACCGCCAAGTCTCTCTAACGGTAGGGACTAATGGTGCAACACAACACCTAATTGAGTGACCAAAATGTAACTCCGAATATAGTTGAGGGATCATTGCTACAAATAATCTTAACTGAAAAGTCACATTTGCCCATCAATAATCAAAGAGATGCTTGCCACGTCATCATTTTAAACAGAAAAAGTAACAGACTTGACGGTAGGACTAACGGTGCAACAAAACACCCAATTGAGTGACCTCTGCAACTAATATTTGAGTTGAGCGACCAAAGTGTAACTTGGGGTATAGTTGTGGGACCATTGCTGCGAATAATCCAATATTTTATGAATGTCATATGTGAAAAATATAAACTTCTAACCAACTTACCATAAGTCTATACCGAGGTTAAAAAATGTGTAGCGGAAACTTCTGAAACGGGAGGACACCATCCATTACAAAGAGTGGCATCAAATCAACACCAAAGGTTGTCATTGTATCTTTCTCCAACTTCCTTTCGGCAAATTCCTATGGGAAGTTCTTTTGTATAATGTCATTAAGTGTCACACTGGCAAAAACAGAAATAAGATTTTGAAGGTAGACCACATAACTGAAGCAAACAATCTTGGTAAACTCTGAACGCTATAACACTAATTAAGCACAAAAAATTAGGAAGCACATATCATGCTGACAAACCTAAACTATATGCCTAGCATTGAATGCAATGCATGATGGAAGTAAAAGTTTGAATGGCCCCACCAAAATGATTTCCTAAATTCATATTTATAGATTAGTAATTTCATATTTATAGATTTTATTTCCAAAATCTAGAACCACAAATCCGCTAATTGTTATACTCTGTAAGAATGCCAGACTCAACCCATAATAGGTGGAACTCCTGGGGGATGTGTAACCATGCCCATTACAAACAGCATAGGTATAGAAAACCATAAAGCTATAATTCTGATGTCAAATAATACAAGCATCTCATTCAATTATTATAAGCATGTGTTCTAGGACGAGTGAAAAGAACTGTTCGGCACAAAGGACATTTGTTATCTAGGAAAATGAACACAAGTCAAGGACTAAAAAGGGATTAGAAGATATAGACTAGCTCAATTAAATAGAATCAGTAATAGCAAAACACTCACCCCCATCCATTGACCGAAATAGGCACGAAATGCCCACAAGGAGTTGTGACAGGTTCATATAGTAATTTCAAGCATAGTGTGCAGTCAAAGTCATCACTGCGTTATGCTTTTCTATGGCTTCTCCTCCCTGTGAACTTAGCTTGTATTCTCTCTAAATTCTGAAGAGGATTGCTACAAAATACCACACAAAAAATAAAATAATATAACATTTTAGAAATTCACAAACCGAATATCATAGCCAGCTGGTATTAAACAATATATACTTAATATCTATGTTTTGTTAAATAAACAATTATTCAAGCAGGGGAATATTTACGTAGGTGGCCAATGAACGTTTGAGCCTATGGAGGTGTATTCAACACCATGAAAAAGTTCAAGAAAGTCAGGTTTTCCAGCGACCGCCTATTGTAGAATCGTCGATAACCTGGCTGCCACTATCATGTGTGTGGGGAAACGTTCCTTATGCTTTCTTTTCGACAAACTACAACAAAAGTCCCTTAAGAGAAACCGTAGTTTTAGACTTGTTGTGTATGATGGGATCTCAGGCTTTGTAAACGTGCGTTAAATCCCCGTATTTTAGTTAGGACTTGATTAAGGGTCTCAAAACGTTGTATTCTACACGGATTTCCTCTTAGCATAACTGTTTCTCCTTATAGACTTCCTCTCAGTAGGAAGAACAACTGTAAGAAGTTCCTATTATACAGGACTTCCATTAAGGGAGTGTAATTGGGGAGTATGGTAGTGGCATCTTTAAGTCCTCTTGCATTTTCTGTTTGGTTGGCTTTACATGGACGGTTTTTAACCATCGACCAATTACAAAGAAGAGGCATGCAATTGGTGAACCAGTGTGTCTTGTGTTGGTCTGCCATGGAATCAATAGACCACTTGTTAGAATGTTGTCTTTTATAACAACAAAAATCTATTTTACTTTTGATTTGATCGAAAGAGTTTCACCAATTCTAACATTAATTTGAAATTAAATCGAATTGGACCCTTCCGGTAAACAAATTACTCAATTTCTTCCTAGTTTCCTGACATTTTCTCAGCAACCAAACAAGAGAAACCACACTCACCGAAATGTAGTCGTCCACGTCACCAAGCACGTAGGTGCCGAACCTAGAGGACGAAGGCTTTGCCTCGGCAGACATTGAGAGAGCCCAACCAATCGAATCAACGCAGCAACTGAAACTGAAGAAAAAAAAAATTGAAGCTTGAGTTGAGACAGAGCCTCAAGATCGAGTTTTTGATGCTTGGAAACGCTTATAGAGAAGCAAAATGGCTGTGTCTGCGAGGGCAAGCTTCGTGTTCGTTCCTCTATCCCTTCATTTCACCCGCAGACAACATTCCTCTGTGAGTTTCGTGTTCGTTAGGAACATATTTAAAGAGTATAGCCGCGCGGCTATACTTTCGAATATATTAAAAAAGTATACCCGTGCGGCTATTCGGCTATACCGTTAAAATATTTGAATAAATACCGTTAAAATATTTGAATATATTTAAGGAGTATAGCCCCTCGGCTATACTGTTATTTCTCCAACAACCCATTAGGATTTAGGAGGAGAAGCATCCGAAGCTGAATCTCTTGTCTTGTGGCGGTAGCCGGCCCAAACCAAAAGAAAGGGGCAAAACGTCTCCATCTGTCTGTCTCTGGTGTTTCTCTTTAAAAGTCAAACAAGAAGCAGCAAAGTCTTAGCCCTCCGCATGCTGTGAGTCTGTGACTGTTGGGCTTGGATTCATTGAACTTGTTTGAAATTGAAACCAACCATGACAAAAGTGAAAGGACATATACATAGAACATAGAGAGTAGAGGGAAGCCTCAGCTGTGCAAATCAAGCAAGAAAAGAAGATTGGAATTGGAGAGAAGGTGACCACTTTTCATAAACATATGGGGTCCATGCCATCTTTCTTTGATCTCTTCTCTGCACTCCTAAAACTAATACCAGTTTTTTTATGTCCCCACTTTGACTAGACAACACACCATGTTGCTGCAGATAAAAAGAATTAAATGGTTCCATTTGTCTCCTTCTCCAAGGGATGGGATCAATTACCATTTTCCTCCATCCGCAACAAAAGGGTATCTGCACTGCAGCCTAGCTAGCTTTGCTTTCACTTCCAAGAGTCCTCTATCTTATCATCTCAAAGAGTTCAGTTAAATCTAGCCGAGCCAGAGAGACTACGTCAACTAGTTTATAATGGACCACTGAGAGAAGGCCAAATCTAGGGGCCAGCTTGCTGGTTTAGGTGTGCTTTGGATCTACTTATTTAAATGACCTATTTTATTGTAAGCCAACATCTTCAATAAACTAATTACCAAAAAAAGACATCTTCAATAAACTAATCATTAGAGGTGTACCTTTTTGTCTTCTGATTTCACTTCTTTTTCCATCTTTTTTTCTCTCCTATGTTATAATGACCTTCCCTCGGTGGAGACCTCAACAATTCGCACCTACGACTCCTTGAAGCAAGAATTTTTTTTAATTTTTAATTTTTAAAAAGAGATTTCATTTCAGCATTCTTAAACATAGAAATACTAATAAAGAAGATCATGCACAATGTTTCTCTTGGGTCCAGTTCAGTCCCACCTAACCTCCTTTATTTAATTATTGTTTTATCTCTATTTTTCCAGTAACTAATTAATTAAAAGACTAAAACTAGTTGAAGGTGTCTTCCCCTTCATTCCAGAATTGGAATAAACAATTATGTATGCTTCTTTTGACATCACCAAAGCCATAAGGATGATGCATATCTACACTACAAGCCTCCAAAATAAGGTGTACAAAATTTCAACCAAAATTTCTTTGAATCTGTTGAAGAAGATTTCGTTGGCCCGTACTATTACCTCCTCCTCAATATCAAACTCATTCACATAGTCTAGCGTCCACCCTACAGTGCTATTCCACTTGTACAGTCAAAATATTTAAATAAATAAAAAAAATTATAGGCATGTAGTTGCAGAGCAGAAGATGTAAGGATTTTCTATGCGACTTTATTAGACAGTAACATTAGGCTCCTAATACTAGAAGGAAATCAATAAAGCAGAAAGGCATGGGTGGGCAAGGCCCAACTTTCCAGTCCTTCGACAACTAGGGTTTAGCAATCATCTTCACATTCACTATACACAGAGGTTACTCCGCACCCGAGAGAGACAAAGCTTCCCATCTTATACTATTGCTCTGTCTCTCTTCTCTTATTTTGCTCTCTCCATGAAATTACAACATGGCAACCCCGTTCGTACAATTCTCTATCTGTATTTATATCTGTAAATTTGAATGCGTTTGTTTTTCTTCTTTGTGAAAATTTGGTTTTGTTTTGTTGATTGTGTACAGCGGTGGCAAGATCCTTTGTTCAGGTGGCAGAGACAGAGGAGGTTGCTTCCCCTCTCAGAGTTGTTCAGATTGAAGGATTGGTAACTCCATGATTCTCGTCTTTTCTGTGTCTTGCTGCTTGTAAAGTTTTGGAGAACTATGGATGCCTAAGTTGATTATAATTATGGACACGACCCGCCCAGGCCACCTAGATCCTCCCAGGCCGCCTAGGCGCCGCCTAGATCCGCCCAAGCCGCCTAGGCGCCGCATAGATCCTTCCAGGCCGCCTAGGACCGCCTAGATCCTTCCAGGACGCCTAGGCGCCTCCTAGATCCTTCCAAGCCCCCAAGGCGCCGCCTAGATCCTTCCAGGCCGCCAATCTCCCTGCCGTCGGTGTCCTCCCGCCTAGTGCCTTGGCCGATTTTTCAAACATTGCTCGAAACCTGGAACGGGCTTGCTCTGTGCCCTAGACGTTCGTAGTGACGAGTTCGAGTCCTCTATCCGTGGCTACCATGGCGTCGTCCAATTTACGTATGTTTCTGATTTTGCAATTTTTTTGTCTGTTTACATGGAAAAGGATTATCAGAGCTAAACCCTGGATATATTAAAGAGTATAGCCGCCCGGCTATACCTTTAAAATATTCAAATATATTTAAAGAGTACAGCCGCACAGCTATGCCTCTAAAACTAGTGTTACAGGTACCATCTTGCCATTTCCAATACGAAATGCATGACAATCACTCTAGCAATAATTATGACAATAACAACTCTGGACACTTACAAGTATATTTTTCTTAAATGGCGTTGAGTAGAAGTGTTGATCAATGCTTGAAGCTCCCTTTAAGAACCTTTGAGTAGAAAATATAAGGGGTTCTTAGTGCCCGTTTGGCATTGCTTATTTGGGGTGATAAGTGATTTTTTAAAAATTTTGGGAAGCCCAACCCGTTTGGTAAACTATGAGAAAATCACTTATTGTTAAAAATTGCTGTGAGAGAAAGCTATAAGGGAAAGCTGCTAATGAGGTGCTTTCATTTTCTGATTATGCAGGAATCAGTTTCGAAGAGGCATTGGGTTTAATGATTATGCTGCAATTTTTTTTTCTAATTATGCGGGAATTAGTACCAACAACACTTTTAACAAAAAGTTTACCAAACGCCAAACTGCTTTCTCTCACAGCTGATTTCTCTCACAGCAAATCTGACAGCGATTATTTTCACAGCACAGCAATGCCAAACTGGCCCTTAGATAGGTCCAAAATGATTAGCTGTCATTGAGTTTAGTCCATGCGTTTTTGGTTTTAGATGTAAGTCCTTTGACTTTTATTACCTTTTTGTTGTGTCGATTTACCCATTGGGGTAAATAAAGAAAATACATTGAAAATCTAAATTTAATGCATTATTTTCTTGTAATTGAATTTCAGAATTGAAATTTTCAATTCTTTCCTTGGTAATATTTACTTAAATATATGGATAAAATTTAATTTAATTCATGACAGTAAAAATCCACATATTATACCAGTTATTCAGGCAAGCACCCACATGAAATTATGTACCTAACATACAGGGTAAAGAGTGTTATTATTAGCAATGGAAAAAACTTAGTGATAAATTGTGTTACCTATAAATCAGGAACATAAATTAAAAGACACCTATAAGTTAGGAACATAAATAAGAAGACCACCTATAATTTAGATACAAAAATAGACAAATAAAAATTGTATGCTACATATTAAAAATAATGGTACATAAAATACTATTATATGTTGTCGAAAATATGAAAAATACATATATATACCTATGCAATAGGCAATAGAACAATATACCTACACCATATGATAATATATCTACAAGAGTATTTAATATACCTCTACCATAGGGTGAACAAAAATAAAATTTGTTACCAACAAGTCATGTGCTAAACGATGTGCTACTGTATTTGCTTCCCCAAAAACATGTAAAATAAAGGCTTGAGCAAATTGAGCCAAAATAGACATGCAGTCATCCACCAAGCACCTTGCTGTGCCAAATGAATTTCAAGAGACTTTCCATATCTTACATCAAAATTGACATCAAAATGGTCCCCAAGAAAATGGAATTGCTTGCTGCAATGAAGGCTGCTGATGTGAAGAAAAAGTGGGAGAATAGCTCTTGGGGTAGGAAACTGATTGTTCAGAAGAGAAGTGCATCTTAGGAAATATCATGATATTTAGTTTACATTTTTGCCATGGATTTTCTTTTGGAAGCTTTATGTTTGGCACAGTGAGGGAGTGGTGAGAGAGGTGGGGCAGCACAGCAAGTTGGAAGGAGAAGGAGATAGAGGTTTTTATTTAAATGCTCTCTGGGATGTGTTTGCGATATTTTCCTTTTTTATTTAATGACAAACGTCATAAATGGATAAATATTATCACATAAATTACTATTACCCGATTCAAGGCATAAAGGGCAACATTGAAACAAAAAATGATTTTTTAAAAATAAAAATAAAAATACATTAGAAAATATTAAAAAAGGAATGTAATCCTATGTGGCACAAAAGTCAAAGGACTTGTATCAAAGTCGCCAAATCCGAGGATTAAACCCAACTTCTCAATGAAAATTTGGATTTATATCAAATTTTCTATTGAAATAAACTTGAATTTAAATGACGAAGTAATGTAAATTGCAAGAATTTAAACTTACACTAAGGAAAGGAAGAACTTGCTACACTAGGTGCTTGAAAAGTAAAATCCCAAGTCTATGAAAAGAAAAGTGAGAAGCGAAAAGTAGGTTTGTCTGTCTGATGTTGTGTGTCTTCTGTCTTCACTTGGTGAGGTTTATATAGGGCATTCTTCAGCCCATGGGCTGGCCATTGAATGGCCAAAAGTCAACTCTTTTTAAAATTTCTTTCCTTGCGAAGCCCCACTAAATTCATGGGATTGTATTGATGGAGATATTTTGACATGCTTGATTCTTCCTTGCTTTGGAACACTTTGAATTATTACCAACCTCCTTGATTTCTTTCCTTGTGGGGCCTCCGTCACGTGCATATAATCCTCCGAAAATCCTGGGCTCGAATTGGTGGCTCAGAACTGGGCTTCCGAGCTCTCTTAGAATGCCAACCATTTTTGTTACATTTTCATCACATAAAATAATATAAGGAGGGCTTAAACTCTCCAGCCCGGTTGCCCATTCTCATTCATTTATTCCTATATATATCTCTAAAAAATCCAGCCGCACCTTCTAGCACAGCCCCGCCGCAATGCTTGGGCTTCGTCCATCGAACCCTGTCTGCATTCTCCAACTATCAAATCTGGCCGCATCTTGATTCCATACTCGGCCGCATATCGAGCTTCCCAGCCTGGCCTTCTTCTCGCACATCCCAGCTCCTCCGGTTGTGCCTAGCAGCTTCTTGCTACCCAACTGCATCTCACTGCCCAATTTCACCAACTGCCCTACGATTCAAGGCTCGGCCGTGATTCCACCAAAACTTGGCCCCATCTTCTTAGGCTCCATCCATTGAACCCCGAACGCACTCTTCGAAATCTGGCCGCAATATTCTTCAATTCATGCTCCCAATCTCGGCCGCCTATTCTCTCTCAAGCCATTTCGGCCGCAATAGAGTGTAGTCTGGGTTGGGTGATTTTTAACCACGCCCAAACAATTACATAAACTGGCTAGTAGTAGGTGTAAACACGAAAATCCTGGGGACAAATGACACAAGAACATGTGTACAAAATAATATTTGTATTGATTTATCAAGTGTGCAGGTTACAATCTCTGTGGGTATTCTTTTACAAAAATAAAAAAATTTCCTCTTATTCGATCTCCAAGGGTGTGTACGGTTCAAGGGTGCCAAGCACTTGATCTTGAATCAGAATTTGAGACTTTGTCGAGGGCAATCACTGCTTGATCTCGAGCACATCAGGACCACGAAAAGTGTCACATGGTGGATAGTCTTCGACTTTGACGGTGAAGGAATGGACACGTGTTTGTTGTGCTTAGTGATTCTCCACGAGCTTGATAAAGAACTTGAGAGTCTAGGTGTTGCTTCGGGCAAAGAGCTTTCTGGTTTTACAAACTATGTGTGTGTCTCCTCGTTCGATCGAAGGTCCTTTCTCATGAATATGAGCCTAGTATTTATAGGCAAAGAATTGGGTCTTGGTTTGGAATCCTCAATCTGAATCCCTTGATTTGTGAGATTGATTTTTTATTTGATTTAATTTGAGCTAATTGATTTAATTTAGCTCTTAATTAAGTCAAAATCCTTCATTTAGGGAAATTAATTCATGATTTAGGAAGATGGCCAAATAAGGATAATTTATTCCTTTTTGGCATATGAATTCATTTGATTGATGAAGCTCTTAGATGTTGACATGTGTCATGAGCCACGTGTATTTGTGTGGGACCCACAAATTTTCCAGTTATCTTTGACTAGTCAAATTTTGAATTTTGACTATTGACTGTAAATTAGTGAATTTTTATTTCACTAAAATTTCCATATCTACAGTAGGCATGAAGAGAGTTTAGAATTTTTATTTAAAAAACACCGAACAAAATGTAGTGACTGAAAATAAAAGTAATGACCTAAGACAGAACTTTTTGTTTATGATTTTTCACCCTCATCCCACTTTCTTTCACCCTCTTAAGCTGATGGACTTATAAATTTCTATAGAAATCTTATTTTTCGTTGAAACTTCAAGAAGAGCTATTTGGAAGTGGCCGCAAAATGTATGCGTTATTGGACGATAGTATAACAATGGTAGATTATAGATTGGGAGATTCACTATTATACCCAATATAGGAACCCAAATTATATTATTAAAAAAAAACCTTATATGAAATGGACTTTAGAAACACACCTAAAGCCCATTTACAACATAACAAAAAGACTTTTAACTTCTTTTAAATTACAAAACTGCCATTGATTTCTTAAAACAAACCCAACCCCAAAACCTCATTAAAAAGCCCAAAACACTCAATAGGGCATCAAAGTAATTTAATAATCAAAATTAAATTCAATAGGGCCAGCTATCATGTTTTAGGTTTTTTTTTGGTTTGTTTATAGAAATTAAATTGTGTAGGGTGTATTTATAGTTTTAGTGCTATGAATGGGTATATGACTAAATATCTCTTATAGATTCGGTACGTATGATGAACATGTTTACTCTCTTTTTAAATATGATAAATGCATATAATCTTTGAATTACAAAATACTTGCATTTTTTTGACAATTTCCTATAAGGAGTACAAAAATTAGTATTCTGCTTGTAATTAATGAATTATGTGGAATAATGAAATATTTTGAGGAATTTTATGGATATGTTTTTTTTTTTTTTTTGTAATTTATGGTTAATTATAGGTTGTGAATGAAGGTATGTCTCGAGGAGTTTGTTAGTTACTTTGGTTGAGGAGTTTGTTGAGTGATTTAAGGTTGGAGCACAAAAAGCCATGACTTGTGGTAAGACTTCTGATATTGATACTGCACACGGTTAATTACTGTAAGAAACATGTTGTGATTGATCGACACTTTATGAAGGAAAAGTTAGAAACATACATAAAGAATTGCATTTCTTTTTTTCAAGACTGAAGATCCATCATCTAATGTACTTATTAAGAAAGTCTCTAGTAAATATTATACAACTCGCTTGACAAATTGAATATGCGAAATATCTTTGCACAGACACAGAGTGTGGTGTGGGAATCTGAAGTTATAGTAAATATTATATTATTCAATTTGACATATATAAATTTTGTTGAACAGTCCAAGAATCTCACATAGAAACTGAACTATTGTTTAATAAATTGAAATACACGGGGAACAGAAGTACGATTTTCCATGGATAGAAACATTCTGGGGTTTTCATTATCAAGTAGTCTCAGAATTGGATATCCTTCTACATCATTGTCTTGAACTTCATTGTCCTGAGTAATAAATAGGCCAGTAATCGGTACCCAATGATCATCACCATCATAGCTCCCACTTCCATCATACCTGAATCAAGTCTTAATTCACTGATGAAGGGAGACTCACAAGCTTCATATCCAGAAGTACCTGAATTACCTGATGAGCAACCATACTGAATTTTCAGGAGTAGCCTGTATGTGTGGTAGTTGAAAGAGATATAGCGTATCCACGAAACCATTGATGGAACTTTCTGCACCCACACAAATTTTATAATGTACTTGTCACATTCTGTTTAACAAATCCAGAATGTGTTTGTTGGCTAGGTTATATATCTTACCTGGATAAAGAATCCACCAGATAACATGAATGTCATAACAATGATGGAAGCTAGCGTTGTCGCCTTTTTCACGTCGATAAATGCTGCACCTATGCTCAATCCTAGACCCTGCAATTTTGAAGTTTATAATCTCTTAATCCAGACACGCACACACAGAGTACTTTTGCCTTGGTTTCAAGGAAAAGAACAGTTATTAATATGATTGTTTTTTTATAATTTTTACCTGAGAGGCCACAATGCTGAGGAAAATTGTAAGCATTGTTTGAAAAAATGCAGAAAATCTCAGCTTCAAGCCTGCCATCAAGTACACTATCACGAGGAACACTATCGGGAGCAGGAGATCGAGAGGAAGATCACTGGTGTTTTTAGCTAAAAAGTAGGCACTGAGTTTGTACATCTCCACTGATCTCTCTTTAGCTACTATTGCTCTTTCTTGTGGAAATGTGAAAACTGCAGTAAACATAGGAAAGAAAGCCCAAAATACTGAAATGAAGAACAACAGTCCTGCCTGATCTTGAACTCGCCTTGGGGATGAAGCATCAGAGTTCCACCATAGAAGCCCTATGATTATAGCAGTGGAGATAACTTGAACTATACGCGAACAGCTTAAGTATTCGTGGCGTCTCTCCTTAAGGCCCCTCCTGCAAAGAATCGAAAACTGTTCGCACCAAGTTGCTTTTGATTCACTTGAATATGACATCCCCTGCATCTTACTCTCACCCTCTGTCAGCACAGAGCTTAGGAGCTTTGCCTTCTCCATTTTTTCAAGTCTGACTTGATTGGCTTCAACCAAAAACTGCATAAAAATGTAAAATAAGATTGTGCTCCATGCTAGCAATTATAAATTTATAAGTGGGATTCAAAATTCAGTTTTCGTATCAACCTCATGGACGTCAACTGCAGAAGGCCCTCCATCCTCCAATTCTGTTGGAAGTGATTTTTCATTTGTGTTACCGTTTGCCAGATCAATGAGAAACTCTGCTGGGTTCATAGCTATAAGGGGTGCACACCCAATTGAGGAGAAGTACGTCATTGCTTCAGAGGCTTTTCCAAAGTATAAGGAGCTTCCTCTACCCAAGAGAATAAGCTTATCAAACTTGTTAAAGATCCTACTAGACGGTTGATGTATCGTAGTCACCACTGTTTTTCCAGCCTAAAATATACAGAACCACAACCCAATATTTTGATTTTTTTAAATGATTTTCATATGAATAATTCATGTTGTTCATCCAAACAATTCAAATTCCAGTACCTTTGCAATAATGTGAAGCATCTGAAGTGTTCGAAGTGCCGCTGTCGAATCAAGACCAGATGTTGGTTCATCTAGAAACAGAAGTGATGGGTTGAGCAGGATTTCATTGCCAATGCACACTCTTTTTCTTTCACCACCAGAAACTCCTCTAACAAATGTGCCACCAATTAGTGTGTCTTGGCACCTGAAAAGTAAACCACATATGGTTCAAGGAGCCAATCTCATTCCGGAAATTAGTTAAGAAGATCCTTCCAATAGTAACAGATGGATTCTTAATGTTACATAGAATTTCAATACAGATACCTTTCCAAGCCTAGCTCATTAATTACATCCATGGCCCTTTCTTCTTTCTGGTTTCTGGTTAAGGTAATGGGAAGACGGAGTAGGGCAGCATAAGTTAGAGTTTCCTTGACTGTAAGATGGGGGAACAAAAGATCATCTTGCATTACATATCCAATCCTGCTTCATCAAAATCAGTATAAGCAAATTTGCAAAATCAAATTCTCTACTTTTAAATCCCAACCAACGCAGCAACATTTCATTTGTTTATATATGAGCCGAGATTTGAACCTCTGTTTTTATTTTTATAGTAACGAGTAAGCTACTGTTATGTGTCATATATACCTCCGTTTGAGGGACTTGGCGTATGGTTGGTCATTGTAAGTGATGGTGCCGCTGTTGAGTTTGACTCTTCCACTGAGGAGATTGAGCAAAGTTGTTTTGCCGCCTCCTGAAGGTCCCATTAGAGCAAGAACCTCTCCTGGAAGCACTGAACCAGAGATTCCATGCAGAATGTACTCTGCATTTGAGCTTTTCACACCCTTTGCAGCTACCTTATACTTTACATCTTCGAACTGCAACACAATTCATAATGTTGAAACAATTAAATAAATCAAATTACCATTTGTCTTAATATGCATCTGTTGGGTTCATGTGTCACCTTAAGATAAATTGGTAAGGTAGCTTCCACATGTAATTTTCTCCCTTTGTCTGCATCTGGACCTCCTTCTTCAGTTGAAGTAGACTTGGTTGTTGAAGTATTGTCTTCTACCATAAAGATCATAAGTTAGTCAGTTAACTTCTTTATTTTTTCCCGAAGTGAGGCAAACATTAATTTAATTTGTCATTATTAGGATCTAGATTGTACTAGCAAGTATCTTTTATCTCCACATTCTCACACTCAAACTACCTTACCTGAGACTTTCACACATGCAAGAGTTTGTAGCTCTATGTTTAAGAATCTTTTATCAATGGAGGAAGGGCAATTTGAACTTAGGATATCTTACAATAATGGAAGGAGAAATTTTACTGTACAAAGATCTAGTTGGTTTCAATAGTTAAACATTTACCCCAGCAACCGAGGTCCCGAGTTTAAATCCCAACTTCACAAATATTGTTTGATAAAATAATAAATAAATAAAACTAAGAATTCTTATTTTATTTTTCCTTTTTCCTCCACTGGGGCCTATCAAATTGTGCACTTTAGGGTGCAAATATCATCCAGTTCACTGCCTGATGAAAATTTTGAAAAGCAAGTAATATCTCAACAAAAAAAAGTCTTATATATCTTTTATACTAAAAAAAGTAAGTTAATTATAACTTAAAATTGGCATTAGTATCATACTGTGTTTTGGACTCTGCACTCTCAAGGCAATATCTGAGATGTCACCTGCAGCAAGTGAGAAAGAATAGCCCAACCCGTTGCTAGAAGCCCTGCTTAATATGGAACCTTTCTTGTCAAAGCTTCCAGTAACACTAGGAATAAATTCATCCATGTTGATCAAAAGTTGGGATCCAAAGGACTGTGTTTTCTGAATCATTTTTCCACTTGGTGATTCCATTTTCTTCTCAAAACTTCTCCTTAGTTTGCGCAATATTCGAGCTTCATTTTTCTTTTCTTCATGCTGTGTTATACAAGTTGTGTTGCAGCAGCCAAATATTTCTTGGCTTACACACAACTCTTTGTTTCCGGTCCTCAGTGCAGTTGTTGCAGCTTCAAACGAGCTCTGATGAAAACCAGAACCACAGTCTAACTCACAATCTCGACCCACCTCCATACGTTCTTCCGACTGCTTGAAAAATTCAACTCTGTGCCATGAGGCAAGTGCATTAGAAAACCAAAAAAAGACAATCTTAACAAGAAAAAAGATACGTTATTCTAGCTTCTGATAATAAAAAATCTAATCATCAATTATATTTGTAACTGCTTCCCTCTGATTAAATTCCAATTCTATATATATGATAAAATGTGTCAAACTAAAGTAAATTGAGTGAAGTGGAGAGTGAGAAAGAAGAAGATCAATTACTTGTGAGCTAGAAAATATGCAATGAAGTAGGCAGCAAAGAAGATAAGTGGAAAGGGATGCATTTGGAAAGAATGGTTTTGAAGATTTATAAAGGCCAATCCTGTTCAGCGTGAGTGACAGTGCCAAATCAGTCTACAGGGTTTCTAATTAATGCGTCCGTATATTGCATGTGATGATGTGAAGCAACATAGTGTGAACGTCTATTCCATACTTCTTTATTATTTTGATGAATGGCCAATATGGGAGGGGTGTAAGGTAAATACTCAGAGATCCTAGAGGTATAAGTACGCATCCTATCCTCTGTAATATGTAATAGAATTTTTTGATTTATTATTATATTCTACTTGAAAAGTGTTAGGAATGTATACTTGATATACATTGTTGGTTCATTCTTTGACACGTCGTAAATTTTTGAGACTAATGATTGTCTAATATGGTATCAGAGCCTTCTTTGCAAGTAGTTTTAAGTTTGACTCTTCCGGACACTTCGTTGTTTGTTTGCAGGTGTAGGGTGGGGCTACACCTATATGTTTGTCTCTCTCAGGGCCTCTAGAGAATCCGATATTGATGCCGTACCTTTCCTCCCTTGATTTCCTTTCTTAATTAGATCCCCTTGTTCTTTCCCCTCACTGATGAGTCCTTTCTGTTGTCTTTGTTTTACATATCTTTTTATAAATACAGTATTTGTATATCTTCTCATTCCGATGATATATAACTATCTATAATCAAAAGTTCAAGCCAGCTAGTCACTCAATTCTTAACTACACGTTTTAGGCATGGCATGAGACCTTTTGGGATTAATTTCGACCCCTTCTCTGTCTTGACTTGGAGCCATATATCTATCATTTAATTCAGCTGCCAATAATTTAAGCAGCAGTTACATTAGATTTTGTCCTGTTTTATATCTACAAACGAATGTCAACAACATCATATACGAGAAGTTACACACGACACCACTGTGACTTCTGTGAGTGTATGTAGCCAATCGTAGCTTTAGAATTTGATGGTTGCAAAGGATTGGGCGGTGCCCCAAAGGGCAGGGCATATTGACAGCCAAGGACGACGACAGAGCCATGCACTAGTTGGTCGGTGTGAGTGAAGCAAACGGAAACCGATTCTTCATAAATGCTGTGGTCTTGGTACTGTATATGATCAGATTTTGCTGAGTTCTAGTGTTTTGTTCCTTTCAGTACGTACGTACCTTTTAAATTTGCAGTCTCGGGGACCGAAAGTAGTTGCTTGAAGAACGTGGACTATCAAGTCTCGGGGACCAATTACAATAATTTCTCTCATGATTGCAAAATTTGATCCAAATCTTATTCTAAAGCTTCGCGATCACATCTCTAGAGATTGCATGAACTATAACATGGCAATCAACTCCCTCAACTTGAGGGTACTGCACAGTACCGGAGCTAATTGTGTTGGGGGTTTTGAAGAAAGAGACATTGAAATATATTGAATACAAACAACGATTGATTGTGGTAGGAAAAGCAAACACAATCCTGTCACTGAGAATTCTCATGGCGGTTCATCAAAATTAAAAGGTAGGTTAGGCACACTTTCGTTTTGTTTGAGTTACCTACGGGTTGTACTTAGACAACAGAAACAACTCATCAGTGAACTTGAAGACCTTCCTTTTTCATTAACCTTTAAGAGCGCATGCTTCTGCAATGAAAGGTCACTCATCATAGGGTCAACAAATAGAAGTGGTCATCCCACTAAACAAGGACAATTTGAATTGAAATGAGGCCCATTAGTCATTTTCAATTCCATGGACAACTAATCTCTCCAACATAATTAAACCAATATAATTCTTACAGCTTCTTTAACTGACGGTACTTTTGCCGATCACCATTTGGTTTAATGGTATTAATCTCTATTTTGTTGGACGAGTTTATGAGTTAAAATCTCATAAACAACGGTTGTTGAATGAAAAGTTATGTTACGATTAGTCCCATGAATTTTAAGTTTCAATTCAAGTACATTCACTATGACTTGAAATGTCTCTACTATGACAACGAGGATAAAAACTCATGTAGGATGTTCCAACCATGTGGCAAGACAATGTTGAGTGACAAAAACAGTCTGACATAAGTTTTTCTCGAGATCAAGAGGCGGTTCGACGCCTTGGTTTTGTGTCGGACCGGGTGGATTGAGATTGGGCCGGAGCTGGTTATGGCGACGTTTCGGTTTTTGTTCTATTTCATGTTTGGGTTGGGTTTTGTAATATTTGTTGTGGACCCAATTAGGTTATCAATTTTGGAGGCCCAATCTGATCTTATGTAATTTTTCTCTCCATCAATCAAATGTTTTTCACATTGACAAAAGACAATAATAAATCTATTGTTTTTCCCAGGTCAAAACAAATTAAAAACATTTGCAAGTTCACCAACTTCACTTCCACCAATGTTAATGGCACTTTGCCTCAGTCGCGGTCCGGTCACTCTCTCACCACACTGGGTTGACCAAGCAAGTACCAACCAACAGAAAAAGGTCACCATTGAATTTTTCTTACCTGGTTTTGGTGAGACTTAATTAAGCCGACTACCTTTCTCATTGGGTTAAAATTAAATCGTCGTCTGGAGTCTCTTCACGCCGCTTGACTCAAATTAATGAACGTGATGCTGGACTTGTTTTGTTTACTAAGTCAATTGATCGATGCTCGAGAAGATGAACTCAACTTTTACTGTTTTTCCCCTTTCTCTAGATGCTTCTTCGAAGGTTTGTTTGTGCAAAGCAAATATAATTATGGTGGAGCAAATATAGCTCACAAGAAATTAATGGATATGAATGAGGGCAAGGTTGGAATCAATTTCAACGCCAAGCCCTTTCACTACTAATGTGGCGCTACGTGACTGAGTGACCCAAGAACCAAGAACACACACAAGTCCACCCAGTACAATTATACCCTTTACAATTTACCAACTTTGGAAGAAGCCTCCAAATCCGACCAGACCTGGAAAACTTTCGACATGCAGCTCCGTTTGGGTTGACCTTGACCCAGTGTATGGATTGGGGCCCAAAGAACTTTCAACACAACATGAAGCTTTCTTAGGATGAGTATCAGAAACTCCAAAACACACTTAAATCAACACTAATGACATATTTACTCACTTAAAATGGAAAAAAATTATGAATCCGAAAAGTTAATAATAGAGGAGAGAATTAATTGGTATGGATACTCCTCCCAAATCAATCTAATTTCTTATTTTTCAAGTACGGATTACAGATTTTAAGATAGAACTCACCTTTTGTTTTAATCCTTTATGTGTTAGTTGTTAACGTTGGAAAGTCATAAATCAGATTAATTTCAATATCCATTTTAAGTAATTAAACATCGCACTAAAACATGACATGAAAAAATTGAACAAAACATATATAAGAGCACTTCCACCCATGGACCATGGTGCCATGGCAAGGGACAAGGGCAAGGGCAAGTAAGGGCAGACACTATTCATGTGAATAGTGATTGCCCTACCCTTTTTTATTTTGTTTTTCCATCCATTTCCATGACAACTTAAGGGCAATTACTATTCATATGGAATTAATTTAATTTATATGTATGAGAGTAATAACAATAAAAATTGCAACATATATATTTTTTTTAAAAATTCTGAATTTTTTGGAATTTTTTTTATTAAAAAAAATTTTACATTGATGACGTCAGCGCTGGCGTCATTGCCCTCGGACAACAGTTCGGGCTGTTCTTGCCTTCAGGCCTGTCCAGGCTTGGTGGAGCCCACCATCTGCTATGGTTGGATTGCTGCACTGAAAATGGTTTTTGAAACCTAAGGAGCCTCTTGCCTTGGCTAGACCGGGTGGAAATGCCCTAAGGTAAATTACAATGTGAAACACAAAGTGTCTTCTCCTAATGCAAGACAAATATAGGATCAATATGTTTGGGGCCACACATACTAGAAGCGCGTACTTTATACATGAGCACTTGCAACTACTTGAGTCACACTCACTCCCCACAATCCACAATTTCTCACATCTTTAAAAGTTAGGGTGGTAGTCACCACAACATGATTCTTTTTAGAGTAATGTTACGCATATCACATTTGTGTATCACCAATGGCGGACCCAGGAATTTTTATAGGGGTAGGCTAAATATATATATTTTGTTATAGAGGAGATATATTATAAGCCTTTTTTTTTTCTCTTGAAACAAAAATGTAAATAAAATTTTATAAATCAAACATGGCCACATTACAAGCAAATATAACATAAAGAAGTAGAAAATATAAATAAATACCAAATCAAATACATTGTCGAACTTAAAAAAATCATATATGCTAATTAATAATTCAAGTTGCAAAAATAAAATATATATCAATAGTCTCCAAAAGTTTTCACCCTAACCCTAAATCATAAAAACTTAACAACAACAATTAAAATTAGAAATTGAATATATATAAAATAAAAAACTTACCAAGATTGAAGAACCTACTGAAGATAGGTTGGTAAATTTTTTAAAGGAGGAGAGCTATTTCCTCTTGGCTCTCAAGATTCAAATATGGCGTTTTGGGTGGCTAGAAGAATTTTTTTTATGTTTGCTCTATGTGGGTGTAGCCACTGGCGAATCCAGAATTTTTTTAGCGGAGGTACAATATTGACTAAGTATGAAAAATGGTTTTTTGGAATACTCATTTTCTCAAGATAATTTTTGGCGGCTTTTATTCCTTACACATCAAATAAGAAAACTTGATTTTATGGGATTTTAATATGAAGTATATATTGACTTAATGAGGCATCATTTTTAGCCTAAATCGTATTTTGCACTAAAACCGATTTTTCATATTTTGATTTGGTGAGAATTTGATTTTCTAGTATTTTTATTTGAATCCAAATGGGGAGTACTTCCTTATTTACATTGTAAACTTAAGTAAATGGAGTAATATAAAAATAAATGAAAGTAAAAGGACAAAGACATTTACTTAAATGTTGAAAATGGAAAATAAGGTAATCTGCACACCAGTTGAGCAAAGGGGCAATTTGAAGCACTTACAATGATTTTTCCGACGAATTTATATAGGCTTGGATTGATGTTATTATTTCCTATATGCTTTAGGAGTGGGCTAATATTTATTAGAGTAGAAATAAAGCTTATAACATTTAAACCATGTTCAATACTTTATAAATCTTCCCCTAGGCTGGAGCCCACTCCAGCCTAAGCTTAGGTCCGCCCTTGTGTATCACCTTTTAAATAGAGATGGAGCCTACCAATACAATGAGATCCACCTCTATTAGAAAGGTGGTACACAAAGTGGTATATAAATGTGGGATAACTAGCATGTTTATTCTTTTTAATTACATATTAATTAACATTTATAAGTCATTGATTTGAATCATTTTAAGGATGCACAATACAATATACTTTGTTATATAAAATAAATTACTAAATTACGTTTTTTTTTTCACACAATTTATCATGATTCACATATATCACAATAATTCACTACCAAATAAAAAAAGGCAAATATCATCAAATAATAGTGACTGTTGCCACTTTTTTTTGTAGTGATTGTTTCATGTAATGTCACATGTGTCTTATGATAGTAAAAAAAAAATTTCTTTTAGATATGAAAGGAGACTGAACCAACAACTTCAGGTGAAAGTTAATGTTCTTAACCACAAACATAGTATATGTTGTGTTACTGATCTAATACCATTAAATACCTCTCTCTCTCTCTCTGTCTCTCTCTTTAAAAAAAACGAAAACAGAAAAACCAAAAACAAATGTATAAAGCTTATGTTACAAGGGTATATAGTACGTCATTACCGCTCAGAGTGACGAGGCACACAAACGACCCCTTCCAAGTCCCACATTACGACAATTTCAATTCAAACACCATCCCACCACGAAACCGGCCTTTGTATCCCTCCCGTCTTACTAAAATATCACTTCCACAAGCTAACCTCATAGCTAGTAGCCAATTTTTACTAATTTCATTATTTTTGGATTATTTTATTTAATTCATCCCCCTTCATTTCATTGACTTGCTCTCTCTCTCTCTCTCTCTCTCTCTCTCTCTCTCTCTCTCTCTCCTTTAAATATTTCATGTCACCACATCTAGCTCTTATGCCCTCCTGCCTCTTGAGTTTCCAATATTAATATAACATGATACATAAATTAATCTCCCCACAACTTCATCACCAAAACTCCAAAACAGATCAACCCTTGTTCTTCTTTTTCGATCCGTCTTCGTCTTCGCCTTCGTCTTCACCGGCATGGATTATTCTGCAGGCAAGTCTCCGAAAAGAGAGCTTCAGCTTCAAGGCCCACGCCCTACACCTCTCAGGGTTCATAAAGACTCTCACAAGATCAAGAAGCCTCCAATTGTGCCCCAACCCTCCTCACAACCACCCTCCCAGCAGCCTCATCTCTACCAGCAGCCACGTCAGCCGGTCATAATCTACACCGTGTCCCCGAAGGTCATCCACACAAACCCTAGTGACTTCATGGACCTTGTCCAACGCCTCACGGGCTTAAACTCTTCTTCATCTTCTTCCCCACCTACTCAAAATAATCCTAATAATCCTCCGAATTATGACAATAGCAATAACAATAATTCTCGTGATGATCAAGTGATGAAGACAAGTTCTGCTCAAGATGTTGCTCAAGGGATGGAGATGGACGGTGATGATGGTGGTGCGAGGCAGAAGGGTTTGTTTCCGGGGATCTTGTCACCGGGGCCCGCTTCGCTCAATCCGATTCCTTCGAACTTCTTCTCTCCACCGTCGGATAGCTTCTTCCATGATTTGAGCCCAGTGCTCTACGGAAACAGGAACTTCATAGAAGGTAGCTTCATGCCTAGTCCTTCAAACTTCTTTTCCCCTAGCACTCCATCCATAGACTTATTCAACAATTTCCCCGACTTATAGTTTTTCTTTTCTTCTTTAGTTTTTCTATTTTCAAATTCTTTTCCTTCATAGAAAGAATGGGAATTTCAGGGGAATTACTTAGAGTTCTTTTGGGTTCCTGGTTTTTTTTTTTTTTTCTCTTTCAGAGAAATAGAGTTTTAGTCATTGGTGAAGAAGATAATACAACAGGGACGAAAGTGGAATTTTGAATTTGTTCTGGTGGGGAGGCAGGTGGGAAAGTTCTTAGATTAATTGTCAGTTTAATATTGTGGGCCGTAGGATGGAGAGTGGCTGGCTCTCAAATATCATATATATGATACCCATGCTTTTGTTTTGGATACCATCTTTTGTCATGTAATTTGCAACACATGTAGTTGACCTTTCTCATTGCTCTTTTCAGTTTGTTTTATACGTGGTTTGCACTAATTTATACTATTGTTCACATCCCTTGCATTTCAAACTATTCTCACCTAGAAATGAACATAACCATCCACATTAAGGTTCTTGTTCAATGATTATTTCATATATATACAAATCAATGAAATTAAAAATTATTTTATCATCTAAACTAGAGAAACACAATTTCTTAGGTAAAAATAAAATGATAACAATAATAATATAATTGGGGGGAATAGTTAGGATGTCCACATTTTTCTTGAATGTATCCAGTTAGGTTTTCGCTCCCGCTTGCGGTTGAGGGGGTAAACCTACCCAATTGGATTGACAGCCAAGCCTATTGGTATAGACACTCGCCTAACTCCCGACGACATAGCCTGATTTTTGTACTCGTTACTCATTCTCTCTTCAATAAAATACTATCGCCTTTCTCTCAAATGTAAACATCCTAATTTTGAAGCTTCCTATATATATAAATGCACACATGCATAGTTGTTGAAACATATCATCCTAGAAATACTATGAAGTTATGAACAACTCTCTTTTCTCTCGTAGTATTTGATAAATGAGTTCACTAATTAAGCAACTTCATATTAAGCAGCATGACATGGGATTTTTACTTATATGGAAAATATAGTATACCACATATGAGTTATTTGAATATCTTGGAAAAAGAAGTAACTACGAAATTAAAAGAACTATGTTTATTGTCAATAGCTCATTTATGCGTACTGAGTTAATTCTACTTATACGAAAATCAATTGACAATGAGTATAGAAGCCTAAAAACTTTTAAGCTTATTACACTATATATACTTCCATATTCAATGTCTCATAACTCTCAACAAATATAGGATTGAACCAAGATTTTGTGGAGGGGTGGACTACCATTGATTAACATAAACATCAGAATACATGAATGTGAATGTTCGAAGTCCTAGCAGTAGACGAAAGAAAATAAGTAATTGTTGAAACACAAAACAACAGCTTGATAACTTTTACTTTCCTCACCAAGCTTAGCAAACCCTGGGCTGTTTTTCTTTTTTTGTTCAATTCTTTTCTTCTTTAATATATATATATATATATATATATATATATATATATATATATATATATATATATATATATCTACTAACTTCCGGCCTGGCAGAAACTAGAGTTATTCATTACGAAACTAACACTTTGTATTATTTTAAGGTGAGACAGAAACTAACATTATAGATTTTCAGACAAAAATTGCATGCATGGAAAATACATACAGCCGCCTATGCCCAAGTTATCCAAATGAATAAATAAATATATTAGTGGTAAATAGGTAATTAAAAAAAAAATATATATATATATATATATATATATATGCAGAATTTTATGCATATATGGCCATTCATATATGAGATAAATGTATAATGTCTAAATATAGAGGCTCGGGAACTTCGTATATGTTTGCATAAATCTACCACGATCAAGCATAAACCGTTAAATTGGCAGTCGAGCTTATAAGTTGAACGTTCACTTTCACACCAAGTCTTCCAAACTCCTGCACAAATTTGTAAACTCCCCGGTCCGCGACTCTCTCTCTCTCCAACTCCAATATAATATTAGTGTGAAATCAAGACTTTCCTTAATTTACAGATTATTTATTTTTAACTTGAACGATGCGATAAAAGAACTTTCCTATCGAGCTTGCTAGTTGACTATGGAACTTGCCCGCTTATTTATCCTTCAAGAAGACAAGGGTTTATTATTGCTGTTAAAATCTGGTGCTTGAGGTGACATATCCATATTTGGTGCCTCAAAGTCAAAAAAAAAATCAATATAATAATCATTACATCAAATGCATTGCTATAATTGGAGTGGTTAAGAGCAATTAATTAAGGAAAGATTAGTCCACAAAACTATCAAACAGACTAAAAAAGTAGTAATTATTGAAAGAAAAAGTTGGATTTAGGTTGGCAGCCTCCACAGGCTGGCTGGATCAATAGAATTCTAGGTTGCACATTAGCTTTTCTTAACCTAATACGCGGATATAATAAAGATACGTGTAAGTTGTAAGTTATATAATTATAATTAAAGAAAGGATAATGTGATATGTACTTATTTACAGGAAGTAATGAAAGTAATAGAATCTAGTACATTAAAATGCCCTTAATTATAATTTTTTAGAGAACCTCAGCGGTACAAAGAGAGGGCGGCGGCATGAAGCTTGATCCCGCAAGCTCACCTCAATCAATACAACCCAAAAGAGAGAAAGCATACTTAGCTAACCTAGGCTAGGAGCGAGGCTTCTGAACGTATAAAGGAAAGGAGTACTACCTCGAGTTCATCAGTAACTGTTATTAATCACTTGAGCTAGAAGCTCTTTTTGTGATAAAAGTCGTTCTTTAAGTAGATACTCATATCACATAAGCATAATAACATGGTATGATCGTCCCAGAAAAGTCTCTTTATAATAGTTTTTCTTCCTTTTTAATCAAAAAGCAACCTTAGGATATGTAACATATATATTAGCAATTTGAGCTAGAAGCTCTTTTTACAATATATGGCGTTCTTTAAGAATATAGATAGTCATATCACATCAGCATGATAACATGGTATCACCGTTCCATAAAAAAATTCTTTATATTAATTTCTCTACGTTTTTAGCTAAGCTTAAACAAAGAAATTTAAATGGGAAATGATCAAGAAGCAACCTTAGGATAAGAAACAAAAGTTGAAAAGTCGGCAAACTTTCATCAAATTTCTATTTTGGCTCAGTGTGCTATGACATATCACAAAGCACCCCTTGATCCCTTGATCGTTAAGGTCTTTGCCAAGTTGCCAAGTTGCGTATGAAAATGAAACCAGTAAATTTTGGCACGTTTTTCACACTAATTTGAAATAATAATATACATGCTGAAAAAGGACTAAAACAGTGGATTGACTTATCTTTCCATTTGCATTAACATCATTAGTTACTCAACCACAAAGTCCTGGAAAAAATGGAGATTCACTATTATACCCAATATAGGAGTTCAAATTAAAAAAAAAATATTAAAAAAAACCCTATATGAAATAAACTTTAGACACACTCAAAGCCCATTTACAACATAACAAAAAGACTTTTAACTTCCTTTAAATTACAAAACTAATTTGATGGCATTACTATTTCTAAAGCCCCTCCTATGTGCTATGCCAAATTCCTCCAACTCATCTTGGGAATGGTACATTTTTTTTTTTTTGGGTAAAAGAAATTAGTTCTCATTTATCGGAACTGAAACTGCCCATGCAGAGTCAAATCCCAGCATCTCCTGGTAAAAAAAACCTACAATTATCAAAACAAAACTACAGTAAACATCATACTGTACAGGGTTTGATTGAAAATAAAATAGAATAAAATTCAATTCACATGGATTAAGGACAATAGGAATTGAGTGGTTCAGGATCACAACTAATATCTACATTGTTGCTCAACGTACTAACTGGACTCTGCCCATAACAGGTTAAGGTTAAGGGCTTTCCAACGTCTTTCTCCCCACCGGGAACATTACCATTTGTTAATTCTGGAAATTTCTTTGCCCTAAATACTCCCCATAAATAAATCTTTGTCTGAAACCCTGCAAATCAATATAGTCAACACTGCTATTAACCTGAAAGGAATAAAAAACTGGAAAACCTTTAAACAAATAGCGATTTCAAGACTCACTCTGATATTGCTCAGGCAGTATAGTCGAAGTGAAAACTAAAAGCTCAGCATTGTCCAGAATGGCTTTCATAGCGAGATCATCCTGGATCATGCTGGCCACGAGACTGTCAAAATCTTTCTCATCTCTGCACCCAAAGAAAAATATAATAACTAAGAAAAACAGCGAATTTTAAGAAATCCAAACAGCAAAAGTAGATGGAAAAAAGTAAGACAGTTAAATGCCTCACCTTTCGTTGTCAGGAAAAAAGTAAAGAGCGATACTCCGGTCACTAGGCCCCAACTTCTCAAAAGCTTTTGGCCACACATCAGTCCTACGAACCAATTCTGGAAAAATCAGCAACGGCAACAGTTCTGCCTCCTCGCGCACTTTAGGACAGGCTAAGCTAGAGAGATGGGCTACAAGTCCACTAACAATGTTGAAGTCTTTGTTGAATATGCTTAGACTTCCCCTGTCAATAAGACAAACTAGCACACGATTTATACCCTGCCCACCATAAATTTGAAAGAGGCAGAAAGGAAATTTCTTTTACCTCCAGATTGGATCAATGATAGGCTGTGCAGCAACATAAGAATTGTGTTCCATGATTTGTAAAGCATCACTAGTAATAATTTGAGAGGTTTTTACAAACTCGAGGGCGTCATGGAAGGAATTGAACTGATATTCAAGAACTTCTCTGCACGGATTACCAACATTCTGACCACTGTCACAATTATTACTGCCCTCAGCCTCATGTTCACAAGGGCTACCTTCACGTATCTGTACAATCATTTTATCCCCTTCACATATCCGGGCCTTTTTAGCCACAGATTTAGGTAAAGTCAATATATTCTTTTTCCTCCTCCTTTTCTTCAACTTCTTGTTATGACGATTTTGTGTTGATCTTACTGATTTATCAATTGTAGAAGGCTTTACAATCTTTGGTTCACAATCCACACAAAGCCAAGTAATATCTTCATCAAAAATATTTTCTGCTGGCACATCAAGGCAATAACTGCAAAGAAATAAAAGAGAAGAGGCATCAGTTGATCACCAATCCATGCAAAATCATTTGTAAAAGTTAAAATTGAGGATTCAGGCAGCTAAGATCTCATAGAATTTGAAATTGGCCATTTTGTGCGCTCTTGTACTTTTAAATATGATTTCAAGAACTAATTCAACATCAACTTGCAGCATCATTACAGTCATGCATGCATCTTTGCTTTCCAAAGTTCAATAACCAGGAAATTAAGCATTTATTTCAGGATAATGTGGTATATAAATAACAGTAATGTGTCACTTCTTTGTCATGGGAAAAAAAAAAAAAGACAAACAAAAGAAAAAGGAAACAAGTTATACAGATGAATAGCATAATTCTGGCACTGTTCACAGTAGATCAAGGCATCTTCAAAGCCTCTGTCACCACACTGTTGACAAACAATCACCTGCAGCAACCCACAGTTAACATTAGCATGTTTCTGTGCTACTTATAGATTATTAGCTCAAAATAACAAAACAAACAATCCCAGAACACAAACCAATACTAACTCAATAATTGGATCCATATAAACAACCAAAAAGAAGAGACTACAAGTTTAAAGTGATGTGGAAGTAATCATGAAAACTTATTCGTTCAACCAGTATCCACAGTCAGCGGCAGATCCAGGAATTTTCCTGGGAAGGGGCAACATTTAAAAGGTTAAAAACTCAAAAGAAAAACCTGAATTATTCAAAAAAGGATTTAGGGTTTATGGTTACACAAAGATAACCAAATCAGAAAACAAAAATAGTATCTCTAAAAAAAACAACAATATTAAAATACATATTATAAAATATTATAAAAAAAAAAACAGAAGGAAACAAAAGCAGAAGAAAAAAAAAAGGGAAAAAAAGACATTCAAACTTGGAGAAGAGGGATGGATCAGGAGCACGCAAAGCAGAGTGAAGAATATGACTTCAACACAAGGCATCCCTTGGTCCATTTAATTCCTACTTGGACTACAGGAACACGCTTCTCCGTTCTGTGGAAATAAGGCTTCAGGTTTGCTATTTAAATTTTTTTTTTTTTTTGCCTGATCCAAACGACATCGTTTGGCCAGGACTTAAAAAACAGAACACGCACTGCACTCAGCTCAGCATCAGAACAAAGAAAAGAAATGTCGCTGGGTTGCTGAGGCATTTATTCGAACAGGTGGTGGGCACCTCCAAGGTAGAGCTGAGGGGCAAACTCCGACGACTTCAAAGCTTTTTCCGGCGAGGGGAGGTGCAGCTGCACCTCCTTGCGCCTCTGTGGATCCGCCAGTGTCCACAGTTAATCAAAAGCACATGTTTGTATCAGCTCCACTCCCTCCTCAATCTTTTGTGTCAGCCAAAAAGGATTTATGCAAAATCCCCTTAACTTTTAACCAGTAAGCTGGTCACTGACACTACCACAGGCGTATGATCGAGTTTAGTCAACGACTACATTCCTTAAAAAACGAGAAGATTTATACCTGGACTAACTAACAACTGATAGATCATTTAAATAAACCAATAAACCCATTTTTTCAACTGGCCAGACACTAGATAGTCAATTGCTAATTTCTATTAAGTTCTGAGAGAATTGAAGATGAATTGGAATACAGTGGAAGACAATGAATCCACAGCCACATGCTTGCCTGAATAAGCATGTATATGCACACATGCATAATTTTTTTTCTTTCTCTAGGGTTGGGGAGTGAGGGGGATCAAACACCCCCAGTATTTAGCAGTATCAAATCCGATAAACCAGTCAACCAAATGAGTTGGTATAAAAAAGTGGAATCATAAAATCCATTTTCTTGAGGTACCAATCAAAACATATTCAGATTTTTTTCCGAAACTAGTGAGAGCTGCCTAATTAATGACCCAAAAAAAAGGTGGACATATGAAGTCATTTATAATGGATGCTGGAATCTCAGAGTTACTTGAATGAAATAGCATCAAGATAAATGAGCATTAATAAGAATCAATGTCGTTGGAACAAGATAGTAGGTTTTGCTTTATCTTTATTTTCCCCTGTATTGACTGGTAAAAGAGGATCCATCAAATAAAACATGGCCATATAAATAATTGAAAAAAAAAAATTAAGTGAACCTCAAACACCGATAAATATATTGAATGTTACGCAGTCTAACTGGGTAAAATACAACAACCAAGAGTAGCCAAATTTGATAATTTAGGACTACTTAAGTAGAGGTCACATTAACAATTATGCTCTGACATCTTCATTCTTCACACACATCGGGTTTTTATTAAAATCTAATGCTTATGGAGACATTAAATGATACATGAGCCTAAAAGTCAAGAATTTCTTGTACATATTGAAGCTATACAAGTTTTAGTAATGCAAGAACATGAAAAAGGAAAAAGATTGGATGAATCAATAAACAAAAGAGAAGATCCAATGATATGACATCTTTAATCATGTTAGGAAGGATGAAACCAATGAAAGACAAAAAGGAAAAGCTGCCTTTATTTATAATCTCTAATCTTAATTAACAGGGCTACTTACTGCGAATCTGGATATATAATTACCCCAAAGAAGACAAGGCAAGTTGAGGTGCAGTTTATAATTAAGTAAAAAAAAACTAGGCTTGCTCAGATAAAAAAAGAAACAACTTGGGTTAGCAGATTTTGAAATTTGATGGGTTTGACAGCAAAAATAACAATAATATATTAATTAGATCTATATAAAAAAAATAGATTCCAATGCCTTAGCCCTCTAGCATTGGATACTCATGAATAAAAATGGAAACAGAAAATAGAAATGCAATTTATAACTGTGGTATAGAATCTAAAGCTGCTTAGTATAGCGTTGAATAACTGAAATGCCTGAGCAGAGACAATCCTAAAGCATCATAACATATTCTGGCTCTGCCACTCAAGTACTATCACTTTCCTGGAGAAATTTTATACTCCCAGTAACTACTTTACCATCTTATAAGTCGCTGGAAAGAACTAATTAATTTGAAGGCTAAAGTAAGGTACAGAGCAAACACGCCGCACATATGACATTGACTTAGGAAGGAGCCAGTCTCAAATTACAGAGTCAAATCTACCGCTTTCACAATAAATACAAAAGAAATTCTTGTAACCACAAAACTAAAAGGAGGAGACCAATCAACAAAATGCAACAGCTAAAAAATCAGCAAAAACTTTACTTATAAAAGCAATCTCTCTGACCTCAAAGTCCACAATCACACTCCCTCAAACACTTCACAGGCTTTCAAAAAAATCAGCAAGACAGTTTCTACTCACTTAGCGAAGAACCGTTCAAACATACTGAGTAAATCGAAACTTTTCAGAAGCCAAATATGAAATTAAAATTGGAAAATGTAGCCAAAATTCAAATGGGTAGTGTGCAAAGAAACATACCATAGTTTGCAGGTTCTCAAGGTTCCAAAATGAAAGTTGCAACCCTTAAATTTTCTGTGAAATAAACTGCAATACGAAAACTCTGGGGGTCAATTGGGAGCGAGAATGTGAGAGGCACGGCACGGCACGGAGGAGCCAAGGGCATTAGGGTTTCGAAGAGGTCGTCTTTCAGTGCTGCCCAATCAGTGAAGCACTGCAAATTTGTCAGAGATCTGAGGTTTTGTCAGTGAGAAGATGAAATCGAAAGAGAAAATTGAAAATAGAAATATTTTGTGGGAAAACAAATAAGAGGGAAAATCTAAAAACCAAGAAATGTAAAGGTGAAGCAACTGAAAACAGTGGTGGTGGTGGAAGGAAGGAAAAGGAAGTGTGGCGCTTTGGGTGGGAAACAAACCATTATACGGTACGTCGTTCACTCACCTTGAGTCGAGTGCAAACGTGAAGTCGTTTCGACGTGGACGATAAAAGTACTCCTACTGCAGTGACCCGTGTCAAAAATAAGACATGACATGTCATGCCTTGTCTTTACCTACATGACATGACAAAGCAGCGCAAAGATTGCAGTGTTGCTGAGTATGTAGTCAGAAGTTCCGACTTCGGGTTTTTCGGGAATTTGGTTTTGAAAATCTTTTCGTTTGTTGGTTCCGGTTTAGGGCATCTCTAAAAGTCTCTTTTAACATCTTCAAAATTTTAAAATAGATGAGCCACATTAGAAATTCTCTCCAACAGCCTTGTGCGAGTAAATAATATGGCTTCCAATTACAAGGTGTCATGTGAAAAAGAAGAGTATCTCCTAAGTTAATTAATTGAACCCATTTATTTGGCCAAAGCCTTCCAGTTGATGCCTTCTCTCTTCTCTCCCTTTTTGACTCTCAACTCTCCCTCTCTTTGTGTACAATATGATAGAATATGAATCATAATATTCTCAGCTCCTAGAAGACTCTCTATTTATAGGCACATGGGTTAGGCAAATCAGATTTTACAATTGAGTTCACCAACCACACATACTTCACCTAACACACAAGGGCGGATCCATGCTTAGGTTGGAGTGGGCTCTAACCCAGTGTTGATTTTGGACAGAGACAAATTAGGCTTAATTGTGTAAGCTCAATCCAGAAAAATTAAATAATAACCCACAAAACACACAAACAAAGGTAAATGACTCAGAATGCTAAGAAACTAAGCAAAAAAACTAAGTAAATTGGACATGTATATATATGAAATTATGAGCTTAACAATTGTATCTCGTTAAGTGCAGACAAATGACCAAAGCAGGTCTCCAAAATCTTTCCTTTAATGGGCCAGTCAACACGTCATTGATTTTTCGGTCATCATAGACCTCAGATTCTAGGATACAAAGCTCAAAACCAAGTTCTATTTTACACCTGCAATATACACTGTTTACATAGATACAATTATTCCAAAAGCATAGTATACCATACATAATTATAAGCATAAATGATATGCAGCTGAACGTGGACTGACAGCCGTTCGCATTATGATACCTTAGTGAATGCCTTAGGATACCCAATTCGGATGCCTCGGGATACATAAGTATAAGCATAGCTCACGATTTATACCCTGCCCAAGTGATTTATAAAGCATCACTAGTAGTAGTTTGAGGGCGTTTTTACAGATTTGGCAACGTCGTGGAAAGAATTGAACTGATCTTTGAGAACCTCTGTGCACGGATTACCAACATTCTGACCATGGTCACCATTATTACTACTCTCAACCTCATGTTCAGAAGAGCTACCTTCTCATATCTGCTCCTTCATTTTATCTCCTTCTTCACATGTGATATCTATGCACCTTCGTTTTAGCCCTTTCACTTTCACATATCTTCATCTTCTTCTTAGCACCTTCACATATCTGCTCCTTTTCAGCAACATATATATATTACTCTTCCTTTTAAACCTCGACTTCTTCAACATCTTGTTAGAATGATTTTTTGTTGATCTCACCGATTTATCATTTGTAGAAGGCTTTACATTGTTTGGTTCACAATCCACACAAAGCCATATCATCAAAAATATTTTCTGCTGGCAGATCAAGGCAATAGCTGGATAGAAATTTTTAAAATTAAAAAAAGAAAAAGAAAAAAAAGAGCCATCAGTTAATCACCAATCCATGCAAAATCATTTAAAAAGAGAAAAATTGAGAATTCATGCATTGAAAAAGTTCATTTTGTGTGCTCCTGTATTTTAAAGTATGATTTCAAGAACTAATCCATCTTCAACTTTCACCATCATTACAATCGCGGTTTTTATCATACGTGATCCATGAACTTTTTTAAAGTCCTCAATTCATATTGGTCCTTCATCTTTTGGTCTACACATCAATTTGGTCCCTCTAGTCAAATTCCGACAAAACTTACCAACTTAAAAGGTACACTACCAAAAACGTGAGTATTAGGGGCAGTAAATTAGGGGCGGAAATAAGGATCTGCCTCTATTAATGTTTATTAGGGGCGGAAATATGGACATGCCCCTATAACAATAATAGGGGCGCACAGTAAATGCCTCTATTAGTTTTATTACCTATAGGGGCGGTAAACACTGCCCCTATAAAGTTCAATTATTAGAGGCGAATAAGATTGGCCCCTAATGACTTTTATTAGGGGCGGATGAATGTTTTTTATTTTTTAAATTTAATTATTTCCTTTCAGGCGCTAATTTTAGTAAGTAAATAAAAAAAAAGATTAATCTAAACCCTAATTCTCCAACACCAACGCACCCACTTCCCCTATTTCTCTCTTCCTCTTCTTCCAGCGCCGCACAACCCTTCATCTCATTTTTTTTTTCTTTTTCATTCTTTCTCAGTTCTTCTCTTTGTTCCTTCATTTTTGCTCTTGTCTAGCTCTGAAATCATTCTCTCTTCTTTTCTTCCTTCGTCGTCTTTTCTTTCCCATTTCTTCTTATTCTTTCTCCCTTGCAATATTCACTTGGTGTATCCGAGAAAGCGAAAGAAAGAGCACAAGAAAGGTTTGCAATAGAGAAAAGAAAAACTCAATTTGTATTCTTTAATCCATGTTTTTTTTATTCTTTTCGAAGTTTTCATTTTTGCAGGTACATTCCACAGGTTTTTGAAGAATTTGAAGTGGAATGGTGAATAATTTCTTGGATCATTTTAATCATTTGATTGATTTTTCCTCAAGGTTTGTTCATACAAATTATACGACTGTTCTTTTTTTGTTTAAAATTTTGGTTAATGTTAGTCTATTAATTGTTGATATATTGTTAATTAACAGTTGCTGATCCAGAAAAGAGGAATCGTTGAAATGCTTCGTGTGCTACAGTAAAATAAGAAGAAACGCTTAGAGATTTCTTTTGTAAAGCTGTGTTCGAGTTGAGTGGATGTGGATTTGAAATTCAAACTTTGTATGGAAGAGAAAAGAGGGAAAGAAGAATAATTTGGATCTTTTTTGTAAATTTTGAATTCAAAACACAAAATTTGTGTTTGAGTTGAGCGGCTTTTGTGTTTTGTGTTTTTTTTAAAATTAATAATTGAAAGTATTAGGGGCGGATGTTTGCGCCTGTAATAAAGATCTTTAATGTAATCTGCCAACATGGCAACACAAATAGTAAGGGCGAATCTTTGAGATTTTCTGCCCCTATTAACAATAGGGGCGCGTGTATTAGGGGCCCATTCTCTTTCTGCCCCTCCTTCTCATTAGGGGCGGTTTTGCAAAATATCTGCCTCTACAAGTGCTTTTAGAGGCGAATATTAAATGCCCCAAATGCTCATTTTTTTGGTAGTGGTATTTCATCAAAATATAAGTTATCTTAGTTCTAAAAGTCACATTTTTTATCAACAAGACCATCTTTCCATTTGGGAAAATATGTTTGGGTTCCATTTTGGAGAGCAAATAGCCTTGTTGAGCAAAATAAGTAACATTTACCTTTTTTTTCATTGGTGAACATGTTATATTTGACGAAAATAACACATTAAAGCTGGTCACGTGCTATTAGGTGACCAATTTTAATGAATATTTTGACAGAATGTGACGACATGGACCAAATTGATGAGTGAAGCAAAAAATTAAAGACCTCATTGATTGATTTAAACGTTTAAAGACTCGAATAAAAACTTATGAAAAGTTCAGAGATCACTTAAGATAAAACCCCTTCATGCATGCATCTTTGCATTCCAACAACTAACTCTTAAGGAAAAAATTCAGACTTCAATAACCAGGAAATGGAGCAATTATTTCAGGATAATGTGGTATATAAATCACAGTAATGTCACTTCTTGTTTATTGAATTAAAAAGAAAAAAAGAGCACACAAACAAAAGAAAAATGGAAACAATACAGATGAATAGCATAATTCTGGCACTTGTCACAGTAGATCAAGGCAGCATCAAAACCTCTGTCACTATCACTACGCGTTTGACAAACAGTCATATGCAACAACCCATAGTTAACATTAGCATGTTTCTCTCCTAATTGTAGATTAGTAGCACAAAATAACAAAACAAACAATCCCACACCACCAACCCAATATACTCAACTCAATAATTCGATGCATAGAAGCAACCAAAAAGAAGAGACTCAAAAGTTCATAGTAAAAGACCCACTAGTGTAGTGGTTTAGAGCAATTGTTTTCCAAGAAAGGTTCTGGGTTTGAGTCCTATCATTTGTGTAGTTTGTGTGAATTTAGTATGTTATCGCCATTCTCAATAGGAAAGTTCTTTTTTTTTAAAAAGTTTCACACATGAGAAAGGAAGAAGATGAGATGAATCAGTAAACAGAGGAGAAGATCCTATTAAACTAGGTACAGAGCAAACACACAGCACATTGTGACATTGACTTATTAGGAACCAGTCTCAAGTTACACAGCCAAATCTATCGCTTTCACAATAAAAACAAAATTCTTATGACCACAAAACTAAAAGGAGGAGACCAATGCAACAAAATGCCACAGCCAAAAGGGTTCCCAGAACACCCACCACTTCACTCTCAAGAACTCTACTTCAAAAAGCAATCTTTCTGACCAAAAAGTCCATAATCACACTCCCTCAAACACTCAACAGGCTTAAAAAAAATCATCAAGACAGTTTCTACTAACATAACAAAGGACCATTCAAGTAAATCAAAAGTTTTCAAAAGCAAACTACGAAATTTAATTGGAAAATGTAGCCAAAATTCAAATGGGTAGTGGGCAAAGAAACATACCATAGTTTGCAAGTAGCTCAAAACTCCAACCTGGAAGTTGAAACGCTAAAATTTTATGAGAAATAAACTCCAACTTAGTGTTTTACTAATCAGAAATTGGAATTCTCATCAGAAATTGAATTCCATCTATGGAGGATTCCTATGTTTACTTCACATCAAGGAATTAAAAGGTAAGTGGGGCTCACACAAAATTAGGAATTGAATTCCTGATTTTGGAGGAATTCAATTCTTGGGTGGGAAGTGGTATTCTAATTCATGAAGAATTAACATATTAGGAAATCATCTTTTTTACCAATTATATCCTCACACAATTTTAAAAATTTCATGTTTGTCATTTACTTTAACCCAACAACGAGGACATATTAGTAACTAATACCACTCATATCCCAATTCTATATGGTTTAGTAAACAACTTCAACAGGAACTCAATTAAATTATTCGTTCAAATGGTCCATCAACTCTATATTAATTACTCAAATGGTCCCACCGTTACATTATGTCAATATTTCCGTTAAATATGAGGGAAAATTGGTCATTATTTATCTTAAACTTTGGTTAAATCTAACAGAAAATTAGACGGTGTGACCATTTAAGTAATTAATATAGAGTTGAGGGACCATTTGAACGAATAATTTAATTGAGGCCCCAAAATGTAAATCGCGTACAAATTTGGTGACCATTTGAGTAATTTACCCAAAGTTATAATTAGGTGAAAAAAAAAATTGGATAGTTGTGGAAAAATGAGAGTTAGTGAATTGGTGGTCTAATTGTCATACTCCCCTTGAATTCTTAAAGGACATTTTATATTATTTGATTGATAAAAACAAAAATATCTTAGCTGAGAAAAAACAAGCAAATGATCGTCCTTTTTCTTGTAATCATTGTAGGACTTACGATTTGGAGCGAAATTACAATCTATGAAAGGTTTTAAATTTGGGGCTCTTTTCTTTTTTCTTTTCCAATTGTCAATAATATCCACCAATTTACTTTACCGACTTTAATGTGCAGATCATTAGTGCTGCTAATTTGGTTAATCTTCAAGTGTTAAACCCAGGACATGCTAATGCCACCCAACAAATTTCTTCACACACCCATAGTGCCCCTAGACGGTAGACCAACACTTTTTAACGCAGAGTCTGGCCTTGGACTCAATTTGGGTATTTCTTGATCAGTCAAATGGGGTTCTTTTCCCTCTCCCTCTCTGTCCTGTCTGCAACTCGTTAAACTTCAAGTATCAAGATTGGGTCAAGCATCCACAGAAATTCAGATACAAAGAAGGGAGGAAAATCTTGGTACTTTATCACTATTTCCCTTTTCTTTTCCGAGAAAGTTTCTGCATTTTACCAGGGAAAGTTTCTGCATTTTTTCACGAGAAAGTTGCTATGTTCCCGTTTGGTTTACAGTAATGTATTCATCTCATCCATTTCTCATCTGGGTCCTTTTCTTTCTCTTCGTTAACCTCACATGCCCTTCAATTTCTGTCCCATTCTCGCCTGCAACAAACAATGTCACGCTCTCAGGTGACGCTTACATCAACAACAATGCCATTAGCCTCACTCAAGAACTCACCACCTGCCCCTCTTCTTCTTCTTCTACTACTGCTTCTGGGATTGGAAGAGCCTTTTATGCCTACCCAATTCGGTTTCTTGATTCTAAAACCAATGCCACTGCTTCTTTCTTGTGCCGCTTCTCTTTCTCAATCACACCAAGTTCCCAATTTTGTTCTTGTGGAGATGGCATTGCCTTTGTAATCACCCCTGATGTAGATTCTCTCAGTTCCTCTAGAGGGTACATGGGCCTTCCAGAGCCAACCTCAACTTCAAAAGAATCATTCTTTGCTGTGGAATTTGATACGAGATTTGACCCTATGGTTGGTGACATCAATGGGAACCATATTGGCATTGATGTAAACACAGTTGTTTCTGTAGCTTCTGTTGATGTTGTTTCAAGAGGAATTGATTTGACAAGTGGGAGAGAGATCACTGCTTGGATTGAGTACAGAGACGCAATCAAGATGATCCGGGTGTGGGTCGGGTATTCGTCAACTAGGCCTCCAACTCCTCTCCTTGTTGCTCAGATTGATCTCTCCAAGCAATTCAAGGAGTTCATGCGTGTTGGGTTTTCTGCTTCTAATGGGCAGGGCTCTTCAATTCACATTGTTGACAGATGGAAATTCAAGACTTTTGGGTCTCTTCCACCTGGGATTCCTATGGATGCTGTTGAAGAAGGGGACTGTTTCATGTGCTCTTCACCAGAAGATTCAAGTATCAACAGCAGCCCTGTTGATCATTCTCATGAAAGAAAAACAAAGATGGTGGAGATGGCTCTTGGGTTAGGAGGTTTAGCTGCATTTCTCTTCTCAATATTTGCATTTCTTTTTGTTATTTGTTTCATGTGTGTGAAGAAGAGAAAGGTCATTGCCAGAAGGAGCAGAGAAGGCCAAACTTGTAGAGTTGAGGCAAAAAGAGTTCCAACAAGTTTGTCACTTGCAGAGATAAGATCAGCTACAATGGGATTTAACCGAAACAGAGTTGTTGGGGAAGGGGCATCAGCTAAGGTTTATAAAGGGTCTCTGCCATCTGGTGGAGAAGTGGCAGTTAAGAGGTTTGAGAGGGCTGATAAGATTGGTTGTCTGCGGAGTCCTTTTACTACTGAGTTTGCAACTATGGTGGGTTGTTTGCGACACAAGAATCTGGTTCAGCTTCATGGATGGTGCTGTGAGGGTAATGAGTTAGTCCTGGTATATGAGCTCATGCCGAATGGAAGCCTTAACAAAATTCTCCACAAAAGCTTCAATTCCTCAGTTGTTCTATCCTGGAAGCAGAGACTTAATATAGTTCTTGGAGTTGCTTCTGCTCTTGCATACCTTCACGAGGAGTGTGAGAGGCAAATAATACATAGAGATGTTAAGACCTGCAACATAATGCTTGATGCAGATTTTAATGCCAAACTTGGGGATTTTGGTCTAGCAGAAGTGTACGAACATAGTTCCATTGCAAGAGACGCAACTATACCAGCTGGGACAATGGGATATCTTGCTCCTGAATATGTTTATTCAGGTGTTCCAACTGTTAAAACTGATGTTTATAGCTTTGGTGTGGTGGTGTTAGAGGTGGCAACAGGGAGAAAGCCGGTGGAGGATGATGGAACAGTGGTTGTTGATTGGGTTTGGGGCATGTGGGAAAATGGGAAACTGATTGAAGCTGCTGATCGGAGGTTGATGGGGAAGTTCGATATGGTAGAGATGGAAAGAACGCTGATGACTGGACTTGCTTGTGTGCACCCGAACCATGTGAAGAGGCCAACAATGAAGGAAGCAGCGAGGATTCTTAAAGGCGAAGTGCCACTTCCTGTGTTGCCAGCAAGCAAACCAAGAGTGAACCTTTTGCCTGTTTTTCCTGATGATTCTGAAGAAATCCCAAATTTCTGTGGTCTTCGGCTCAGTCTTGAACTCGATGATGTACAATATTTGACCCCCAAGAGCCACTTTGGCAAGGATTAGTAGCTCATAATAGATCGAGTAACCTCAGATTTGAGAGATGGAATTTCAGCGCAGTTTGTAACAGACTAGCTAGGAGCGTCTTGTTGATTGGGGACCTGAGAATCCTTTAGTTGCAGTAGTTTGTAGATTTTGTAGTCATAGTTTCCTAATATAGTTCTTAGGTTGGCCAATTTATTAGAAGAATCATTAGAATGTTTTGATGTCAAATAGAAATGAAATACTCTGTGTTTTCCATGACAGCTTCCTTCTCTGATTTCTAAAACACCACCAATCAATCCTAAAGCAGCTAAAGAGGATTGACATGTTCTCAAATTCAGTATAACATAATGCACAATGATTTACGGAATTTTTTTTTGTTTTGCAGTGAAAATATTGCTATTTCTGGACTATGACGAGCTTCCATTACTTATAAAACTGACTGAAACAAATTAAATCTGCCACAGTAGTACATTGCTGATCAGGAACTTGTGGTTGGTTCATTCTCGTAAATATCCAGCGGTGCAGACACAGAGGTTCATCGCCATGAGAACCTCTTCCAGTGCTAATGAGAACACCCAGACCCAAGCATCGATGACTTCGACATCTGACGATGTTGTTGGTCTCTTCAGAAGTGATCAGAGATTCACACAATAATCAAAATGCAAGAGTCTGAGGCCAAGCTTTAATTTTGCCAGTTCTTCCTAAGCAAATAATGCCAACTGTTTTTCCAGAGAACTGAAATGAGATTAAGAAAGGAAAACCATTACAAAAGATACCACATAAGAAGTAAGCAATGAAAGAAAGTTGATTTTGTCTAATATCTTGCTAAAAGAAATCATATTTTGTTCCCAATTTGGTCTTATATCCATATAAATTCTTACCATATTGTTCATGAGCACATGAGCAATGTCGTCACGAAGCTACAATCGACTGCATTGACCAGGTTCTTTAGACTCTTGACGAACAATTGTGCATGTCATTTTTGTATCAAGTCATGCATCCATATATCTGATAAGGATTCTAAATGGTTCAGAGAGTTTTCTCTCTTAGCTGTTGAGAAGCCTCAAATCTATTGAGAAGTATTATCAGATATGGATCCATGACTTGATACAAGAAATGACATGTTTCCATTAGTCTTTCCTACTCCACCCATCCTTCATATACCTATGAAGAAAGAGAATGTCACCCCTGAAACTCAAAAACACATGCAGGGGCAGCATGCAGTGCATGCTAATAAACAGAGCAATAAAGCAAGCAGCAAACTCTCAATCCTCCATCACAGCAAACCAAGAACACACAGAGAAGCAAGCAAAGAATGGAGCACAGCTGGAGAACACCTCATCACTGTTGTATAAGAACTCGAGAAAAGGGCTAGTTGCATCATTCACCTACACTTGGTAGCATCTCCATATTCCTTGCAACAAACTTATTCTAGATTGCTTCTACTCAAATTTAGTGTATATATATAGCTCTAGACCACTGTACACACCATACAAGACATTACCAAGGCGGACCATAATCACTGTTTGTCTCTTATTAGCTTCATCTGTTGGGAAATCTGGAAATCCAGGTGTCGCTTTGTCTTTGAAGGTAACCCCCCGGACCCGCGCCGGGTTATTGCGAGTGCTAGGGAGGCTTGCAACGAATTTTTGGGTGCCACTGCTGTTGATAGGGAGTTGATGGCAACACAAGTTTCACCTTCCAACTCTATCTCTCGAGGAATTCGGTGGTCTCCCCCGACTAGCAATATTGTATTGGAGTGGTTATCCGTGATTTAAATGGAGTTTGGTGTGGGGGCCTCTCCTCCCCTGTCATCTGCGATTCAGCCCTTGTTGCGGAAGCTGCTGCTGGCCTTTGTGCAATTACCTTTGCAAAAGAAAGGGGAATGGGGAAGATTATTTTAGAATCTGATTGCAAGGTGGTAATTGATGCTTTGCGTGGAAGGATTGGCAACAACTCTTGGGTCATCGCGCCAATTATTGATGAAATTCATAATCTGACTTTGTGTTTGGATGATGTGGCCTGGAATTGGGTGCCTAGATGTGCAAATCGAGCAGCTCATGCAGCAGCTTCGATTGGTTTGAGAGCTATGGAACTGAAAAGTTGGGTCACCAGACCACCATTGTCTCTTGTTGGAGTTTTAAATTCTGATGGTCTGCCATGCCCACCACAGGATGGCAATACTAGTAGTTAATTTCAGTTTTTTATTTGGTGGGGGTTAAGACTATAATACTAGGCTCCGATGGAGCTTTAGACTTGTCTGACTTCTCTGTTGTTGGTTTCCTTTCCTCTCTGGCTTTTGCCTGCTTTTGTATCTTTATACCTTTTTGGGTTTTGAATACAACAAGCATTATGACCAAAAAACAAAAAAATCAATAATTTTTCTTTGCAATCAATGTTGTTCCTTTTCTCTCTTCTTTATTAAAATTAATTTACATCCACTCCTTCTCCCAATGCTTCCTCTCCACCCCCTATATATTCTATATTTTTCTACTCAATGCAGATTATGAAAATTGGATTACACGAGACTGTACCTGCAAAATATATATGGCTCCATGATGCCTTGTTGCTGCAATTATGTTAGGGCTGGGCATTTATACCAAAAACCTGACCAAACCGCCTGAACCGGATCAGTTCTGATGGGTTGGTCCGGTTTTCTAATTGATACCATTGAAATTGGCAAGAAAACTGGCCAAATTGGTAAATTTTTCCAACCCGAACTGGACCACCACTACGTAATTACCTAATAATGCAGAAATTTGGTTCGCTGATGGGACTTAAACCTTGGCCTGTATTCTCTGATGTGGGACTATATCATCTTGTTTTGTGTCTTTTTACATAAATTATTTATGTATTTACAAGTCCCTCACGCGGATGAGTTATCCTTATTTCCGTTTCCCACCAAAACTCACCGGTTTGCATTGCAAACCTTGTTTTGCATGGATGCGTAGATTAAAACAAAAGAATCGGTAAAGATATGGCGCAAGGCATCAAGGAAGGATTCACTTTTATTTATCAAAACCACAAAACATACTGACACTTACAAAACTTCAAGGAAACTTCCTTCATGGGATGCTCTCTTTATTTACCTATTCTCTTCTCACCAAAAGCAAAAGAAAGTACAATTTAGTCTTGCTTGATTCTTTTGCGGCATGGTTCAATACTGTCGTCAAAGCTAGCACTTCCACCACTCGGACCTGCCTCGTCACAGCCACATTCTTGCACTGTTCGCTTCAGCATTTTCAGTGTCCAGTTCAGTTTTTCTTCTTCCAAATCTTGCTCGTACACCAAGCGGGCCCCACACTTGTTCACATTATTCAAGCATGTCAGAAATATGTTCAAATTTCTAGATGTGCCGTAATACATTTCGAATGAAAACTGTTCCCAACAGTAATCACGAGGCAAATAAAATACCAGAAGGTGTGGTGACAGAATATGGCCTATCTTCTCAAAAGTCCAACACGGACCGGATGAACATTGAATTCTGAAACAATCAAAGTCATCAACGAATGTTGAATTTCCCAAGTTTTCCTGATGATCTGCAAAAGCAACACAAAAAGCAACCCCCAGCCAGCTGGTGCATGATTCTGGAGGTAGCTCCACATTTAGTGAATGTCCCTCACTTTGAACATTGAACCACTCTGAAATTTCACTTCCGGGGAATACAATATACTTATCGTACAAATCTGGATACATTCCCTGCATCAAAAGAACCATTACATATTATGCAAGGGGTTTGTAGGTCAAGTGGTATAAGAATATTTCCCTTGCACCCGAGATTCTAGGTTCAATTCCCCACCTCCCCCAATATCGTTTATGCCATTATTATATTCAGAGAGAGAGAGAGAGAGAGAGAGAGAGAGTGTGTGTAACTTAGTGGCCAATTTCATTATTGTTGAAATTATTCTAGCACTCCAGCCTTCATCTTCAACCAATCCAAAGCAATTAACAGCACTGAAAGTAAAATCATACAAATCGGCGAATCTGCTGCTCAACTTTGATGGACATGACAACCTCTTTAAGCTAGTACAATCATTTACATTTACGTGTAATTCGTTATTTGATGGAAGATCTGGCAGTAGTTGAAGCCTTTTGCACCTCTCCAAGTTAAAACACCAAAGCTGAGAAAGGGATCTAATGCTTGCAGGAAGGCTCACAAAATTGTTTCCTCTAAGATATAACTCTCGTAAAGAGGACAAGCAACCGATATCATCGGGGATATCCCCTTCACTTAGATCACAATCACTTAGATCCAATTCCAATAAAGAGCATAAACGATTAAGAGAAGACAACACCAAGCCCCAAGGCTGAGGGCGAGGCTCAGGACTCTTTCTAATTCCAAATAAGCCAGCAAGGCCTGACCAGCGCCTTGGTTTAGCAATTGACCCACGTAAAGATAGTAACTTGAGGTTTTTCATCATAACAAGCGGCTCTTTTAAAACAGTTCCCGCCAAGTCAAGATACTCTAAAGCCTCCATCTCCCCCGGGAGTTTGTCAAGTTTTGAGCATCCGGATATGCAGAGCGTATCAAGAGACTTCAAATTACAAATCGCACTCGGAAGAGCCAAGAGACTTTTGCAGTCACATAGATCCAGTACAATGAGGCCAACCAGACATTCAATTGATGAAGGTATTTCCTCAATAGCAGTTCCATCTAAAAAAAGCATTGACAATTTTGTCATTTGTCTTGCAAACTGTGGAATCTTTTTCACTTTTGAGCAGCCACGAAGACTAAAATATTCAAGAGAATCCATTTTTACCTCACTTGGGAGATTCTTAATACTTTTACAATTACTGAAATCCAAAGTTCTAAGCCTTTTGAGGACTGCAATGGATGGGTGGATCTCAACTAAATTCCTACAGCCCTCAAGGTTCAACTTCTCAAGCTTTGGTAGACCTGTGAAATCTGGGGTACTGGTTAATTTATCAGAGTAACTAACATCCATATATTTCAGGTTGGGGAAGTCCTGTATAAAATACATAGAAAATGATAGGATACAAATTATCTTCGAGAAACTTCAACTTGATTCAAAAATTTTTTTGAACAAATTGATAAAGGGATATATTAAATAATCTTACCTTTGTTCCGTCCCAAAGCCGAACAAGTTTTCCATGATGTAGACTAAGTTCAGTAAGTGAATTCAGTTGAAAACTTGGTGGGAGAAACTTGGAAGGATACCAACTCCAATGGATACTTCTTAAGGAATGTGGCAGAAAGTTTGGGCATGATGAAAAGATCAAATTATCAAATTCGATAAACCTTAGTCCATGCATACTAGAGAAGGCTTCACATTTCCAGTCCACCTCTTCTAATTTGAGCAAACGCAAGACTATGGCTTCAATTGCTCCTGTTCCCTAATAATTAAGAAATTAAGAAAATTTAGTGAATTTCAGACTCAAGTCCAATATCGTATTAAAAGAAATAATATTTTATTCCGGACCTGGTATTTCTACATAATTTCTTACCGTATTGTTCATGAATACATGAGAAATGTCATTGTGAAGCCACAACCGACTGCGTTCACCAGGCTCTTTAGACTCTTGACCAACAATTTCCCATGCCATTTCTTGCATCAAATCATGCATCTCCATGAAGTCGATTGAAAGAGGATCATGAAATTTCTCAATAGTTAACATAGATTTCTCAACAAGAACATGTATGCCCTTACGACTGGAAATGTTGCGGGTATGGTCCAGTATTTGAATTACTTGCTCCTTGCCCTTCCCCTTATGAAAGCATGCAACATCAAGAAAAATCATTTTCTCCATCTTGTTTAATCCATCATAACTTATTTTGAGAGGATCAAATATTTTTGAATCTAGGCATTTCTCTATTTGATCCAGTGCACTAATCCATACATCTTGACCTTCGTTATACAATGAACATCCAAAAACTTTAAGGGCTAATGGAAGGCCTTTGGCATAATTTAGAAAACGCTTAGACAGTTCCAGAAAACCTTCCTCAGGTTGATCTTTCCTAAAGGCATTCAGACTGAAGAGCTCAAGAGCTTCATCATCACCCAATCCCTCAACTTTATATGATATATCTATACCATGCTCAACTAGCAAACGTTCATTTCTAGTTGTAATGATGATTCTACTCCCCATACCAAACCAGTCTTTCTTTCCAACCAATATTTCTAGCTGGTCTAATTGGTCCACATCATCAAGAATGAGCAGAACCTTTTTGTTGTGTAAGCATTTCTTAGTGAAAAAGGTTCCCCACAGTTCATCCCAAACTTGTTTAATCTCTTCCTTCAAGATTGGGAAAAGAAGTTGTTTTTGCAGGTCAACTAGAGTACGATGTTTTGCATAAACCTCTCTAACATTAGCAAGAAAACTGCTGACTTCAAAATGACGGGAAATTCTCTCAAAAACTAGTTTAGCAATGGTTGTCTTCCCAATTCCACCCATCCCTGTTATCCCTATAAAGCGAACATCATTTGCATCAGTTGCTAGTAGTACACCCAGTCGCTCAAGGCCAGAATTCATTCCGACTAACTTATGTGGATAATTTGACAAGGTGAGTGAAGGATGCACTTTCCTCCACACACATTTGACGATGTCCTCAATAAGCTCTCTTTCACACCTACAAGGATGGAGAGTAAAATAACCACCAGGCATATATATATATATATAACAAGGTTAGGTAAAGTATATAGCTCGTTAAGGCATGGGAAAGTTGTTCATGGATACTTACTTAAAATTCTTTGAATCCCACCCACAAAGATTGGCCACTTTTGTTAAATCAGCTTTCCACTGCTCCACCTTCTTTTTGTGTTCAGTAGTACTTAACTTTTCTTTATGCTCAGTGAAGGCTTCTGCAAAACTCCCGGTTTGATTTCGTACTTGAGAGGGATCCACACCATAAAAAATTGGCAAAATTGTGTCCCTGGCTTCCATGCACTCCACAACTTTTGTGAGCTCATCCAGGCACCAGGTGGAAGAAGCATAGTTTGGTGAGAGAACAATGATGGCTAGCTGCGATTCTTCAATCGCGCGCAAGAGCTCTGGAGAAATACTTGTCCCTCTTTCAAGATCTCGGTTGTCTTTGAAGGTTTTAATTGCCTGCCAGTAGTCTAGTTCGTGGTATAAATGGGATATAAAACCCTTGCGGGTATCTTCACCCCTGAAACTCAAAAACACATCGTGTTTCCAACGAGGAGTTGATTGTTCAGAGGCTCTTTGGGTGCTGCTCAAGGCCATTGGAAAGTGCTTCCTCCGGGAAATCTGCTGCTGCAAAGTGCAAACACCTGATGAGAACAAGCAATTCCCCAAATCTTTAAACTCCAACGGCCAGTTTTATTTTACCTTTTTTGTTGGTAATTTGGTTAGTGAAAAGTTATTAAACAACAGAAGAACAAGCTAGCTAGCTACAAGGAAAAGGGAGTTGGAAAACTCGTCGTAAGCACACAGTTTTTCTTGTTAGTGTCGTTCAAACATGCTACAATGTCTCCCATTTTGTCTTTTCTTACGTTAACTATTTGGGTGGGAATCCTGAGGAATTCTTACAGAAAGCTTCCTTCTTTGTTTTTATATGTCATATGGTTAGCTTTGTCTAAAAGCATTTTTCCATTATCTGGTTTCAGCACAATTTACATTCAATCTTGTCCGTGTGAAAAGTTAAAGAACAACTTGTAACACATAACTCATGTTGTCAACAAAAATATATCTTGGTTAATTTTCAATATTTTACGTTGTTTTCAAATTTACCATTACAGTTACGAATACTCTCATTGCACTACCAAGTCAAGAAGCATTACTATCACTACTCTTATTGATCTCTCCAAGCAATTCAAGGAGTTCATGCATGTTAGTTGCTCTGCTTCTAGTGGCTCTTCAATTCACATTGTTGACAGATGGAGATTCAAGACATTGTTGACAGAAGGGGACTGTTTCATGTGCTCTTCATCAGAAGATTCAAGTATCAACCGCAGCTTCTCTTGCATCCAATTATGCCTTTGCAATTCTTTTAGCTTCATGTTGTCACTATCTGCATATAAAGTAAAATACTCAGAGTTTCTTTTGCCTCTCCTTCTCTGTTAGTCTCTCTTCCCTCATGAACTAACCACCTCTCCTCCCCTTTCCTGATTTTATGTTTACATTAAACAATAGCAGACATGAAATCTTCATGGCTGCTGCAAAATCCAACATCAGCTCTAATTGTAAAAGATCGATCAATGGATTCCATATCTCCACTTATCAAACTTAAACTTACCAAAGTTTCCTTCCTCATTTTAATACATCAAGTTTACTGTCGAGAATTGAAGTAGCAAACTAATCTAATTTCTAAGCTTCTGCTTACGCCTAAACTACATACAAATTTTCTTATTGAGTTCGTCATTAGCCTAGCTGTTCTCTTTCACCCATATATCAGACAAGAAAAGAAATGAGTCTATATATAGCACATAACTATAGGGCTAGCATAACTTATGCTTTACATAAACAAAATGGCACACCAAAGCAATTGCCTTTAACCACTCAGTTTAACTCTCTAGGAAGGAAAAACCAATTAGCCTACAACCCAGTCCTCATGAGAGCTAAATAAGCAATTAGCCTACAACCCACAAGCATTATGGCCAAAGCAACCGCTGCACCTATTTGTCCACTAAGCCCAACATGTTTTATACTTGGGAAATCTCTAACCAAGCAAAGCCCACTATCGCATGGGTAAGTGTCATTTTCATTGTATTGAGACCCCAGCAAGAGCTTGTATGAGTAGTTAATGATGGAGATGTATTTGATCCAAGCAATGAAAGCAGGAACATGTTGAACAAAGAAACCTCCAGCTAGCAGAAATGACACCATGAGGACTGATGCAAGTACTGCGGCCTTTTTTTGGTCCATTACCAGAGCCCCAAGAGCAAGCCCCATGCCTTGAGCCACTAACACACTGAGTAGCAGAACAAGCAAGGTGTGGAAAAAGTGTCCTGCTGTGGGTTTGAGCCCTGCCATCCAATATGTTATGGTGACAAATAGGGTTGGAAGGGCAAGCTCCATGGGGAGATCAGCAACAATCCTTGATATGAAATACGAGGAGAGCATGAATGTGCCTGATGATCTTTCCTTTTCAAGCATCTTGCGCTCTTGGGGGAAGGTGAAAATTGCTTGGAGCAGAGGGAAAAACCCCCAAAATTCAGACATAAAGAACAGAAGCCCAGTCTGCATACAAAACCGAAAAAGATTCTCAAAGTTGTTAAAATGGGTTATGTTTGAGGAGCTAGGATGTCTTTGCAAATTGTTATCAAGAAAAAAATTTCTTCTGCATGCTGAAACTTAGGCATTCCATTAAGTGATACTTTATGTCATGCTTGGCATAAACCCAATAGCCTATATCTTCAACTATTATGCCAAACCCAGAAAAAGGAAACAAATCATACATGTGACAAGTATCTGAACGGTATGAATCATTGTTTTTTACCAGATTAATAAACCAGATCATATATGTGACAAGTGAAGTATCAATCAGTCATTAGTCATAATAATTGATAATATGTCCCTTGGCCTACTCGGCCATCTCATGTTTGTTTGCTGTTTGTTTTTTTATGGAATAATAATGTTTCTTTTCAAAAAAAAATTGATAATATGTCCCTTTTAATACTAGTCTAATGATATTAGCACTAATTATATTAGACTTTGGATTGAATCTGTCCCATGAAAATGCATATTGAAATTCCCCATGTAACCAAAAAAAAGAAAATGCATATTGCAAATGCTAGAAAGGGAGAGGAAGGAAGTGTGTTACCCGATCCTGCAAGTGGGAAATACTTGATTGCCACCATAGTAGCCCAGCAAGAAGAGCCACCGCCACAACCTGGTTAATCTGGCTACCAGAGAAGGACTCGTGCCTCCTCTCTTTCAGTCCTCTCCGAAGCAACACAGAGAATTGCTGCCACCAAGTAGTGGGCCATTTCGCAAAGTTCTTGTCTTCTGATCCATCTTGAAAATGGCTGGAGTTGGTTTCTTGAAGTTGCTCCCCTTGAAGTTGAGCTTTCAAATTATGTAAACGGTTATGCTTATAGGCCAAGGCTAGGCTCTGCTTCACCTTGCTTTTGTTTTCATGCGATCCATCCGGTGCCAGACCTGCACTACATATAAAATGCAACAAAAATTACTCACACAAACAATTTCACAAACATCTCATGTACACTTGTAGACACACTAGCATGCACCATGACGCACTTGTAGGGTAATCAAAAAGTAAAACTGACATCTAATATACACTTCACACTAAAATCCTATATATAGCAAACATGGCACAAAAGAATAATGAAAAAGTAAAACTATAGCCAAAAAAATCACACAAAATTACAACATTGATGATAGTTAATGCATTTTTCATGAATTTTGAATAAGAATAAATTCCCCAAGCATATCTGACAATGCTACAAACATTTTCAAGACAATTTTGGGGTTTCTAATCCCCAAACATAAGAATAAATTCTCAGGTTTTAGCGTAGTGAAAAAGGTCATTGACTTGCAGAGCATAGGTCTCAGGTTTGAAGTCCTATGACATCTTGGTTGTGTGTGTGTGTGAAACCCTTATTCTTTTTAGTTTTGACTATCGCATGTACTAAAAACAAAATAGTAAATTCTTAGTGGTCCGAAATTGGATTTCCTAGAAATTTATTCAACACTTTGGGAGTTCGAACAGTAATTAACAATGGCCCAAAGTCAAGGAAGTCATTGCACGAAGAGATGGGCCTAAGTTACATGCAATTACTGAACTCATGACCCATAACCCATGCTTGCATATATCTCAGGATTTTGACAGCTGAAATAAAAAATGAAGCTACTAATTATTAAAAAAGAAACATACCATTGGCAAGGTCCAACAGAAAATCCGCAGGATTCATAGCTACCAATGGGACATAGCCAATGCCCGAAAAGTAGTCCATGACCTCCGATACTTTTCCGAAATACAAACAATTCCCTTCCGATAACAACACCACCTTATGAAACATGTAGAAAATCCTACTTGAAGGTTGATGTATGGCCATCACAATTGTTCTTCCTCCACTTGCCAAATCCCACAATGCCGACACAATCTGCTGCGCCGTCGTCGAATCAAGTCCCGACGTGGGCTCATCCAAGAAGAGCAAGCTAGGGTTTACGAGTAATTCTTGGCCTATGCTAACCCTTCTTCTCTCCCCACCCGAAACACCCCTCAAGAACTCACCCCCAACAACGCTGTTCTTGCACTTGGTTAACTCCAGTTGTATAATCACGGCCTCAGCTTGCATAGCCTTCTTGGCTTTCGATAGCGTGTTGGGCAAGCGAAGAAGGGCTGTGTAGAATAGGGTTTCGGTGACCGTCAAGTGGGGGTAGAGAAAGTCGTCTTGGGTTACAAAGCCGGTGTTTCTTTTCATTGCGTTTGAGAATGGTTTGTTGTTGTAGGTTATGGCGCCGCAGAGTCGACCGCCTAGCCGGCCTCCGAGTGCAGTTAGGAGAGTCGTTTTGCCGCTCCCGGAGGGGCCGAGCATGGCGAGGATTTCTCCTGGTTGAACGAGTCCCGAGACACCGTTTAAGATCACTTTCTCTTCGTTCTTGGTACTATTCTTATGTTTGATCTTGTAAACCACGTCTTCAAACTGTGTAAATGTGATTTAGTTTTTTTAAATGAATAAAAAAGTGAGAGAAGACACCATTTTTCTACATATATGTACCTTCAATGTGACGGGTCGAATGGCTTCCTTGACGATAGCTGGAGCTTCAGTAGCAGTTTGAATCTCTAAATCCAACATTTCTTGCTCCATGCTTGCGTGATGTTGAGGTCTCTCTTTCCCTCTCTCCATTAAAGCTAAAACCCTCCCTCTCCCAGTGGCAGCCAAGAACCAAAACAAAACAACAACAACAACAACAAAAAACCTCTACGCCGCCCAGCCAGCCAGCCACATCTTAGGCTGTGTGACATCTAGAGAGCCAGCCGCATATGTTACTCTCATCAGGTATATAGTTACTCTTTGTGCATGCGTGATTACGACTTTCAACTGGATTTTTTCATCTTTGGTTTCCATTTACTAATCTAACAACAATCTTTGGTTTCGATTCTCTCATCTGTCTTTGGTTCCCCACATGTGTATTTTCTATGTCAAATCCGCTTGTACAATTGAGTTTATTAGGTAAGTTCCGCCAACCGGCTTTCAAATTCTGGATTTGCCACTACTCTCCCTCACAAGAAAAAAACCACTCTCTTTTCTGGAGTTACATCACTGAAAGAGAATTTCAAATTTAATAGCTGATCTCTCTCTCTCTCTCTCTCTCTCTCTCTCTCTCTCTCTCAGCTAAAACTCTCCCTCTCCCTCACAATCGAAAACCACTCTCGCTTTTGGAGTTACAGCTATATCCAATTTAAAAGTTGTTCAATCACAATATAGTTTATCAATATTCTCACGTTGTCCTCTTTGGTTTAGCAATTACAAAAAAAAGGGATATGCGGTATTACTAAGTAATATCCTGTCAACACTTTGAAAATAAAGTTAACCATTGTTGGACTCCTGCTAAACAAGAAAATAAGGATACACTGAAAGCAATTCTAACTCCATACACAAATAATGACAATTGAATGATAACAATTCCGTTGATAAAAGCAAGACTATTACACTTATTTTGACAGCTCCCTCATTCACAAGCCATTTCGTTGATAAAAGCAATTCCGTTGATAACAATTCGGTTGATGTCAGCCAGAATGACGCACGCAAGCAGCAGAGCAAGCAAGCACATACAAGCCATTTCACCAGTTCTGTAGTCATTCTGCAACCTTACATCATCAAATAATAAAATACTCAAGCTTTTGTTCTTGTTTGCAAGGAAACTAACACAAATTCTAGACGCCACCAGCCTTATATTACCGCCACCGCCAACAGACAGCATAGGCCGGTCTTTCTTCTCTTTGTTTCTTATTGGTCTAAGCAATTTGTGATCACCCACCAACTTCATTTTCTTGTATTATTTTTTTAATAATTTTATATTATTTACAGAATAAATGTTTTACAAAAGGGCCATTTTAGCCACTTTCGCTTGTTACAAACATATCAAGTAACGAAACCCTTTTAAGCCTTCTGATTCTGGTGACTCTTTCTCAAACAGACTGTTATTTCACTTAAAAATTTCACAAACATAATTCTGTTTCTCTTAATTGCAATAATTTACGAGTTTTCGGAGTTGAATCTGATTTAGAATAATTATTTAAATATTTTTACCCATCACCAAAAAACAGAAGAAGAAATTGCAGAACATTGAGCTTCAGACAAACAAAAATGGAGATGTGGGATGAAGAAATGAGAAACCATCCAAGCTCGTGGGTTTTAAACGCCCATTACCAAAAATGAGGGCAACCATGTAGTTGTGGGTTGTGGGTTTTTTCCTCTTAACATATATACTGAAGGGCAAGAAAGGTATTTCACACATTATGGAAACATTGACAGCCATATGCGTAAAATTCTGCATATAATTTGTTTTTTTATCAACTTTTTAACACTTGTTTGTTTATTCATTTGGATAACTTGGGCATAGGCGGCTGCATGTATTTTCCATGCATGCAATTTTTGTCTGAAAATCTATAATGTATATAAATATTTTTATCCAAAGTGATATATTAAAGCAGAAAGGAATTGAGATAACAAAAAAAGGAAAAACAGCCCAAGGTTTGCTAAGCTTGATGAGGAAAGTAGAGTGACATAAAAGTATGTTTGTGGAAGGGTTTCGTTGCCACAACTCCAGAATCAGAAGGCTTAAAAGGTCTCACCAGCAACAAGGTTAGGGACCTCCTCATCATCATCCTCTTGTGCAGTGGTTCCACCAGCAGCACTAGCACCAGGCGCTTGCCGGTTGCTTCTGGAACTGCTCTGCCAGTTTCATCAAATTATCCAAGTTATCTGGCCCTGAAAGTAATTAATGGTGTCATGAGGAATTCCCCAACTCCTCTTTAACTTGAGGACAAAATCAAGAACAAAACATAAGGATCACATGCACACTTACCCAAGTGGCTGATAATATACTGGAAAGAATATCTTGCAACTCTACAACAGAGAAGATCATATGTCAAGTTCTAAACCAATATGACCAAAATCTAAAGAAGGCCAAATAAAAGGCTCAATGCGCAGCAGAAAATCCAGGCACAAACACAACTAAATATGTATATATGTGCGTTCTCTTACCAGATAATACAACATTGAAAACAAATTTCCAATTCAAGGCACATATTGACAGCCAAACCTCGGAATAAAATCATTGCGTAAATACACTAAAGAAGAACACAACACCAATATTCTATACATTTTTCTAAATTACTACTACATTTAAAATATGGAAGACACCAAAATGGTTAAAAAGTTAAACCATCACTTCAAATTTAAAAGTAAGAGAACAAATAGTGGCATATTCTATATTTGAACTGAAATGTACAAGGAAAATCATCAACCATTAGAAACAGTAAATCAAAATAATAATTTACAAGATCAGAGTTCTGGTCTGGCATGTTGGCTTCACCTCTGGGGTTTATGAACTGGATGACAACATCATCCATAAAGATGTTAACTTGATTGAAGGGATACCGTTCACACCCTATTCTCTTAATGGTGCTCTGAAGGCTTTTGTCGTCTGTGGTTAGTTGTCTTGTGAACAGCCTTCTCCTTTCTGAAGTTGGGAACAGAAATTAATAAACAAAATCACGTACAAACAAGATGATCAAACAACAAACATGTGCTAATTACAAACAATTGCAGGAATGTGCAAGACTTATGACTGAAAACTAGTCATAAAATGACTTCAAGGGCAGTCTAAGTCCAAATGCCCCTTCCCCGACAGTGCTGTGTACATCAGAAATAGCATTTTCTCCAAAGTAGAGAGCACTAGATGGCATATTTGAGGTAAATTCCAACAATTCTCAGTTTTAACTACTTAAATTAGTTTCTTATTTTTTGCCTACTCAATTGCATAACAATCCTATCTAAAGAGAAGAAGAACACACCATTGGATAATATCGAATACAGAAGAGCAGAAGAACTCACCACACTCTCCACCAGAGTAAGCTCTCTACTGGAAAAACAATTACACTAAGTCTATTGGAGACAACCTTTCTGTTATGGGCTCTTAAAGCTAGGGGATCATCTGGTTTAACGAGGAACTTTAGACTAGCTAATGCACCAAATGCTGCATATACAATAAATGATTATTGTACTTAAGTTCGCAGTTTGCCACATAAAGGTTGCATGTTATACAAATTAATAAAAGATAAAACTTTCTGTTCCCCCTGGGAAGAGCAGTTAACTCTAAAAGTTCAGGTATTTCTCATCTTAAAAAAAATTACAAGAATAACATAAAATAAACACGGTAAAACAACAAAAGACAACAATCCACTCAACATGCCATCAGGCTAACTGCTTCACATAAGGAACTCAAATTGCAAATCAATAATTTGATGAAGTAAACTACTTGATCAGGTGCTCAATATAATGCATATCAGACATGAAACTGGCACACATATAAATTATCAATTGCACACATATTTAACTCAAAACCATTAAGGCTAAAACTTGATACTTCAGCCTCTGTGAATCAACTTGGTAGAGAAAAGGAGTTTCAAGCTGAAATTTCACCCACCTCCTCATGCTACCCTTTCCACCAGTGCGAACTGCACCAGCCATCTTCATAAGTTTCTCCCGATTCATCTGCATAAAAAGTGGGTATTGTAAGATGAAGGGACGAGTTTCAATTGAAATATATATTAAACAATTCAAGAGCCAAAACATTGCATCTCAAGTTACATTATTGTTATTCTGTGTATTAAGCAATAAAACCTACAACACGACCCAGAAATTTGTTTTACGTCTCAAATTTTATTTTATTTTTTCAAAACGAATTTTACAATATCTCAAATAAAGAACAAATCAAGTCTATTTTCTGCTATCTTGTTTCTTCAATCTCATACTTTGCTTGATTTATATGTTCCGTTAAGAATGAAGGTAGCAAATAAATCTTATTTCTAAACTGTATGCCTAAAACATATAAATTTGTTATTCTTGTATTGGCCATTAGCCTAGCTATTCTCATTGTTAACCTTCACACTGATAGTCAGCTGAACTAAGAGCATACAGGAAAGCATGGAGCTGACCTCACAATAACAAGACCTCAACATTACTCTAGAAACTCTAACGAAAACGACTGATTCAATATCAGGCCTACACTTGTCCATATCTCCATATTCCTTGTAAATAACCTTAGCTCTAGAGAGATATACAGAAGCAGTATTCCTCTCTCTGGCTCTTATTCTTTCATCCTTCCTCCTAGATTTTTCACACACATTCTTTCGTCATTATTAATCATTTTCCCCAATTTTCTTTTGGTCAGAAGACTAAGAACTACACTAACAATTTCCACACATTATTTCAATATAGCAACAGTTTGATAGCACGGCATTGAAAGGTTGCTCTGAAAATGTTCTTTTACTCGAAGCCTACAGGAAGTAAATATTCTAACACATTGAAATTAACAAGTTAATCCAAGTCATATCCACTCAGAAAATATCTCGAACGCAGGAAAAGGACAAATAATTTAGGGAAAATGAAGTCCTGGAAGCAGAGCGCAAGTTTGTTTTGTATATCTATAGAATATACATACCTTAGGATTTGTTCTACTGTTTTCTGTTTGTAAAAGTAGCGAATGCAGGGTTAGTCCATTTTCAGACAAAACTACTTCAAAAGATTATATTCTTAGAGCAATTTTTGTGCAACTTCATTGTTATGGACCCCATAGTTAAAGCAAATCTCAAATTTGGGGAAAACCTGACCAACAAACTGTATTAAACATATACAATATGTGGACTTGAACCTACAGCAGAAACCATTTAAGCACAACAAGATACCTCCTCAGTTACCAAACATGTTGTTTTCAGTACATTATCCGGAGTTATCTGTTTATAGAATAGCACTAGGTGACTAGGTCCATTTCATTCTGAAAACAATAAAATCTGACAGAGCAATTTAAATAGAGGAACACAAAATTACAGCATATCCTGCAAACTATACAAACAAGATGTAACAAGAGAATTACTCTCTCTCCTCCTACCTAATACAAGAACTATGAACAGAGATAGTATGATGCCGCAGCCAAATTTAAAACTTTGAGAATGCCACCAATTGCTTGTTTTTCCTCATCATTAATTGAGCAACTTATTCACGAACAACTTATGAAACGATTAAAACAATTAATTGCCTTTTAATTTTTTAACATCAACAGTTTTCATATATTTTTAAATTAATTATATCAAACGGTTTGATGGCATGAAACATACAGGTCAATTGATGTTCATGTCCACCTAAGTCGCCACATATGGTGATTAGAATTGTGATATAAAATTATGAAAAGACTGGCATTGTTGAAAAAGAATCTGTTACTCAAGCTCTGTATTCTAACACGTTGAAATTAAGAAGATTCACAACCCAACAATATCATAGCATATCCTGCATTTATGCATTTGGAAATGGAAAAGTTTTTTTTGGACAAGTACATAACCAAAATGTAATAAGAGAACAGCTCTCCGCCTACCTCATTGAGTGACTGAACCAAGCACAAAATAATTTAGACTTTCTTGAATCTTTTGATGATTGGTTCATCGTCGTCATCAGAGCTATCATTTCCTGGTTCATTGTCGTCATCAGAGCTACCAATTCCAGGTTCATGGTTGTCATCAGAGCTATCACTTCCTGGTTCAATTTCGTCATCAGAGCTACCACTTCCGCCACTACCAATTGGGCCTGCCTCGTCACCGTACACCAAACGGCTCCATTTTTTCAAATCTCTCTCCTACACCAAACGGGCCCCACATTCCTTTAAATTCGAGCTTGTTTTGAGTGTGTTGGAAGATCTGTATGCACAATAATGTGCTTCGAATGAAAACCGATGACTGCTTGAGGCATCCATGAAGCTGGGATGATCGCGAGGCAAACGAAAAACCCAAAGGTGTTATGACCTATGATCCCTAAATTCAAAAGACTTCAAAATCGACAATGTCATTGGTCTCCTCTGAAGTGATCAGAGTTCACACAACCAACTAACTCCATGGAACTTAGATAGTATTCCTAGTACTTCAACTCTGGCTTTGCCAATTCTTCCCAAGCCGATAATGCCAACTGTTTTTCCAAGAGAACTGAAATGAAATTAAGAAAGGAAAATCATTATAAAAGATACAACATAAGCAATTAGCAGTGAAAATAAGCTGATTTTACTTAACCACATTAGGCTATGTCCAGCACCTTTCAAAATTTATTTATTTTAATTGCTCCACTTCTGCTAATTTTGTTGTAAAGCTAAAACTCACATTTCCTTTTGCCGCTCCTTCTCTGTTATTCTCTCTTCCGTCATGAACTAACCATCTCTCCTTTCCTTTCCTGATTTTCTATCGAAATAAATTTAAATAACAGCAAAGATGCAAATTTACACGCCCGCTGCAAAATCCAAAAGCAGCTATAATCGTAAAGCAGCAATGAGCAAGCAAAATAATGCAGCAAATTTCCTTCACTCACATTCCTTTAGAAACTCTAAGGAAAACGGCTGATTCAATAGCAGGGCTACACTTGTCCATATCTCCATATTCCTTGTAAATAACCTTAGCTCTAGAGAAATCTACCGAAGCTGTATATAATAGGAAATACTATACTCATTTCAATATAGTGGAAACAGAGGAAATATACGTACAACAATTACAATTCTCTCTCCCTGTTATTCTTTCATCCTTTTCTCCTAGATTTTTCACACACATTCTTTTGTCATTATTAACTATTTTCTCCTTTTTTTTCTTTCGGTCAGAAGACCCAGAACAATACTAACATTTTCCACACATTAATTCACTAGAGCAACAGTTTGGTAGCACAGCATTGAACGGTTGCTCTGAAAATGTTCATTTACTCGAGGCCTAAATATTCTAACACATTGTTCTCTACTTCCATGGCACTCTCTTTCCATTGCTTTCTCTCCATGGTTCTCTCTTTTCATGGCTCCCTCTATCGCTGTCCCACCACCCTATTAAGTTGATGATTGGAACAACCAATCGAGTTTGGGCAGCAAGGTCGCTCATGTATTGTTCTAATCCTTATGAGTGTTGGTTAGCTAAATGCATCATTCTGAACGCTAACGTACCATGATTCGGGTGATCCAGTTCGAAATTTGTAAGGGGGGTGAGCGATTTGGGTAACTACGGTCAGAAGACTCAGAACCATACTAACATTTTCCACACATTATTTCACTATAGCAAAAGTTTGATAGCACAGCGTTGAAAGGTTGCTCTGAAAATGTTCTTGTACTCGAGGCCTGTAGGAAGTAAATATTCTAACACCTTGAAATGAACAAGTTAATCCAAGTCATATCCACTCAGAAAATATCTCGAACATTGAAAAAGGGCAAACAATTTAGGGAAAAATGAAGTCCTGGAAGCAGGGCACAAGTTATTTTTGTAAATCTATAGCATATATACATTTTAGGATTTGTTCTGTTGTTTTCTGTTTGCAACATAGGATAAATTATCATTTTTAATTAACACATTGATAAAAGTAGCTATATGCAGGCTTAGTCCATTTTCAGACAAAACTACTTAGTAAGATTATATTCTTAGAGCACAACATTAACAGTATGCAGAAACCATTTTATTTAAGCACAACTAGATACCTCCAGAGTTACCAATAAAATCTGATGTCCATTCAGTAGTGTGCAATTCTAAATGCTTCAGTTGGGCAACATCTGCAAATGTTCATTCAGAGTGTGCATTTTCATGGCATACAGACACCTTACTTATCTGACACAGCAATTGAAATAGCACTAAATTACAGGATATCCTGCAAACTAAACAAACAAGATGCAATCAAATTTGAAACTTTGTGAATGCCACCAATGCATTGCTTGCTTTTCATCAAATTTGAAACTAGATGAGAGACAAGTTTTACTAAACAATGATAGATAGATAGTGTCCTTCCGTCTGTCAGATTGACAAGTTTCAGAGTAAATTAAACAGTAGCTCAAAAGAAAAATTAAAAGAAAAGGTGACTTACTGAGATGAATTCTGAGGATTGACCATCGTCGTCATTAGCTTTTCAAGTATTATTTTGAGACCTAATTGAATGATTGCACCGTGCACAAAATAATTTAGACTTTCTTCCATCTTTTGCCGACTGGTTCATCGTCCTCATCAGAGCTACCACTTCCACCACTACCAATTGGACCTGCCTCGTCACAGTACATCAAACGGCTGAATTCTTCCAAATCTCTCTTGTACACCAAACGGGCCCTACATTCCTTTATAATCGAGCTTGTTTTGAGTTCTTCCAAACCTGAGTCTATATGTGAAGAATAATACGTTTCGAACGAAAACCGAGAGGCATCCGTGAGGCTTGGATGATCGCGAGGCAAATAAAAAACCCAAAGGTGTTCTGACACAAGAATCCTGGCTGGAAATGAATGAGGGCTCAAATCCAAATATCTCTGAGATGATCGAACTTTAATTTTGAAAAACTCATATCCAAGAAGGGATGCGGGACTATCAAAATATTCAGAATCATAAAAAACAACACAGAAAGCAATCCCAACCCAGTCGCTGCTATTTGATGGGTGTGGAGGGAGAGGCAGCTCCACAGTTATTGAATCTCCCACACTAGGATTACCGAACCAATCTAGAATTCCAAATACAGGGCATACAATACCATTATCTTTTAAGAGCATTCCCTGTAACAAAAGAATTACCATTATTATTTTTTTGGTCGAAATTATATTTATTTATTATAGAAAAGAAAACTATATTCTTTTCACCAAAATTAAAATAAAAAGGGAAAGAAAACTATAATATTCAACGAGAGAGTAAATACCTCAATGGCCGCTCTCCTTATCATTTCAAATATTGCATTAATCCAGTCTTTTTCTTCAACCAATTTGAAGCAATTAAGACAAAAAAGCTCAAAATCATACAAATTGGCTCCTGGCCTTGATGGATCTGGCAACCTTTTTAAGGAAATACAATCGTCTACGGTTAAAGTTTTTATATTTAGCGGAAGATCTGGCAATCGCTCAAGCCTTTTACACCCTTCCAATCCAAGAGACACAAGCTTAGAAAGGAATCTAATGCTTGAGGGAAGGCTAACGAAATCGTTTCCAAAAAGATCCAAGTGTTTTAAAGAAGACAAGCAGCCAATATCATCAAGGATGGCTCCTTCACCAATATTACAAAAACTCAAATTTAACTCTTCCAAAGACGTGAAACGATTTAGAGAAGACACCACCATTTTGTTAATTTTTGTGCATCCCATCAAATTCAGCCCTTTAAGGCCGACAAGGTGTTCAATTGATGGACGTATTTGCTCAATAGCAATCCCTTGTAACGAAAGATTGGACAAATTATTCAGCTGTTCCACAAATCTTCGAATGTTTTTCACTTTTGGGCTGCCAAGGAGAGTAAACCGTTCAAGAGAATCCATTTCCACCTCACTTGGGAGACTGTTAATAATTGGACAATCGATAAGTCGCAAATCTTTCAGCTTTTTTAGAACTGCAAAAGAGGGATGAACCTCAACTAAACTCGTACAAAATTCTAGCAACAGAACCTCAAGATTTGGAATGCCTGTGAAATCTGGGGTACTCGTCAATTGATCAGAGTAACTAAGGTCCATAAATGTCAAGTTTGGCAAGACCTGTACAGTACATAAAAATTGTAAAATAATAACAATTACTTAGTTGAACAAGTTACAATTATATCCAAATTATGTATATATAAAAGAATTATAAAACGCCATATTTCAATAATCTCTCACCTTTGCTCCATCCCAAAGCTGGACAAGTTTGCTATTACACATCCTTAGTTCAACAAGGAAACGTGGTTCTAAAACTGATGGGAGTGATTTAGAAGGGTACCAACTCCAACTGATAGTTCTTAAGGAATTTGGAAGATCTGTGGGGGCTGAAGAAACGATCACATTATCAAAGTGAAGAAGCCTTAATCCGTGCATCTTAGAGAAGGCTTCAGTACAATTCCAATTCACCTCTTCTAATTTCGGCAAACGCAAGCCAATGGCTTCAATTGCTCCAGTTCCCTAATAATTAAGAAAAAAATGAAAAGTTAATTGCACATTCAAGTCTAATATGTTTTTAAAAGAAATGACATATATTTTCTTCCAAAAATAATATTTCTACATAAATTCTTACCGTATTGTTCATGATAACATGAAAGATATCATCGCGATGCCACAAAAGACTACGTCCACCAGGCTCTTGGATAGACTCTTGACGAACAATTTCCCTTGCCATTTCTTGTATCAAATCATGCATCTCAACAATGTTGCTACGAAAGTGGAGTTTCTCAATAGTTAAGAGAGATTTCTCAATAAGACTGGAAATGCCAATAAGACTGGAAATGTCAAGGCTCCGGTCTAGTATTTGAATAACTTGCTTTTTATTCTTCCCTCTATGGAGACACGCAACATGCAGAAAAATTTTCTTCTCCATCTCTTTTAGTCCATAATAACTTACTCTGAGTGAATCAAAAATTTCGGGTTCAGGAATTTTGTTTAGATTATACAACGCACTCTTCCACACATCTTTATCTCCCCCAGACAAAGCACACCCCAATGTTTTAAGAGCTAATGGAAGGCCGTTAGCATAATTTAGGAAATGCTGAGACAGTTTCTGAAAATCTTCCTCAGGCTGATCTTTCTTAAAGGCATGTCGACTAAAGAGCTCAAGAGCTTCATCATTCTTTAAGACCTTGACCTCATACAGTTTCTCTATACCATGTTCAACAAGTAGGCGTTCGTTTCTAGTTGTGATGATAATTCTACTCCCCACACCGAACCAATTTTTGTTTCCAACCAGTTTTTTTAGTTGGTTTAGTTGATCCACATCATCAAGCACGAGAAGAACCTTTTTATTCCATAAACGGTTCTTAATGAAAAGGATTCCCTCCCCTTCATCCCAACCTGGGATATAATTTTCCTTCAAGATTGAGGAAAGCAGCTGTCTTCCTAGACCAGAAACCTCTCCCCTTCTCACATTAGGTAGAAAACAGCGATGCTCGAAATGATGGGAGATTTTCTCATAAACTAATTTAGCGAGGGTTGTTTTGCCTACCCCACCCATCCCCCATATCCCTATAAACCGGACATCCTTTTCTTCGGGGGCTAAATGCAAGCGTAGTTGATCAAGTGCAGAATCAATTCCGACTAACTTCTCTTGAGAATCTAACAACGTGACTGTAGGATTCACTTTCTTCCACACACGTTTGACAATGTCATCGACAAGCTCTGCTTCTGACCTACAAAGTATTAAAAATAACCATTAATCCATAAATATAACATCCAAGTAGGGCTCTTGTTAAGACACACACAAGTTGTTCATGGATGCATGCTTACTTATAAGTTTTTGAATCTAAGCCAGTGAGATTGGCAACTTTTCTTAAAGCGGCTCTCCACCGATTCAGCTTCTCTGCATCTCCACTAAACCTTTCTTCATGCTCAGTGAAAGCTTCCGCAAAACTCCCCCTTTGGTTTCGCACATCAGAAGGATCCACGTGATAAAATATCGGGAGAATTCTCTTGGTGTCTTCCAGGCATTCAAGAATCTTGGAAAGTTCATCCAAGCACCAAGTGGAAGAAGCGTAATTTGGGGAGAGAACAATGATGGCAAGATATGATTCTTCGATTGCGGTCAACAGCTCCAGAGAAATAGTTGCTCCTACTTCAAGTTCTCGCTCGTCCTTGAAAGTTCTCATTGCTTGCCAGTACGCCAATGCACGGTCTAAATGAGAGATAAAACCCCTGCGAGTGTCTTCGCCCCTGAAACTCAGAAAAACATCATGCTTCCATCGAGAAGGAGCCCATTCAGCTGAAGTACGAGATGTAGAAGCTCTTTGGGTGCTCAAGGCCATGGGAGAAAAACAGTTCCTGGAAATCTAGTTCTGCAAACACTCAGTAAATACGTAAAGAGAAAATGATCTGTGAAAAAAAAAATGACAGCTTTAATTTTTCTTTTGGTAATTGAAAACGTAATAAGCAGAAGAGAAGAAGGGCAGAAAGCAAATACCCAGCAAAACAAACTCGAGATCAATGAAAGGGAAACACACCAACTGGAACAATAGCTCAGCAGAACAACAAATTAACAAATCACAAAGCCAGAAAATTGGCAAGAAAACAACCACAAGAACCAATCCAACCAAAAATAAACAGAGAGGTAGTGAACACGCTTTCTACTTTTTTATGTGGGTGGTAGAGCCAATGTACTACAAAAGTGAAATGACAAATGTTTTCCACCAAAAATGTGATAGGTTTTCCTTTCTCAACAAAGTGATCGGGTCCCAACTTTTTTTAATGAGAAAATCCGGTTTTTTGTTTTGCTTTTTCCAGTTTTGGTATGACAAGATTTACACACGCAATTGTGTAGTTAGTTAGAAGGGACTAATTTGTGAGTTAGGCCATGTTCAATGGTATTGCTGATAGGGCAATGCTAGCAACCTTCCCTCTAACCTTCTCCTTTGAACCTTCTCTATTTTTTGCTTGACATGTGTCATTTTCCTTACACTTAAAACAATGTCATTAATATATTATACAAACTAACTTTTGCTTTCCAAGTTTACCCTTATTAAATGTATTTAATTTATCCAAAAAAAATTTCACAACTTTCTTACCATCTTAGTTTTTTTTTTTAACGTCAATTATTTTTTTAAAAAAGAAAATGTCTGCTTTTTTTAAAAAAGAGGAAATGTCCTTTCTTTTTTTAACACAAAAGGTTTAGATAGAAAAAAAAAAGTCTAAACTTGACGTTAAAAAAAAGGGACATTTCCTCTTTTTTTAAAAACAGACATTTTCTTAATAAATAAAAAATTGACGTTAAAAAAAATTAATAAGATGGTAAGAAAATTGTGAAATTTTTTTGGATAAATTGAATACATTTAATAAGGGTAAACTTGGAAAGCAAAAGTTAACTTGTATAATATATTAATGACATTGTTTTAAGTGTAAAGAGAATGACACATGTCAAGCAAGAAAGGGAGAAGGTCCAAAGGAGAAGATTAGAGAGAAGGTTGCTAACATTCCTCTTGTTGATGAGCTTAGTTTAGTTTTGAGCAACTTCGGGTTAAGCATAACTGGGATTTGCTAATTAAGAAATGATCAAAACTTAAATTGGCTATTTGGTTTTCCTGTTTCTATGTTTTAGCACAATAATGAAATGAACTTTTCATCCAATTAATCTTTCTTTATAAAAAACATAATCAAAGCCGATCGTCAATGATAATTCACATTGCATTGACATTGCAAAATCAAAGTAATCCAAGTTGGGAGGGTCTTGTCCATGTTTGCTTACCCAAGTTAATCTTGTCCATGTTTGCTTACCCAAGTTAAGTCAGAAAAGTTCAGATGAAAGACATGAGGCTGTAGAAACCAAATAATGGGAGAGAGAGTGAATTATTTCTTTTTTGACCACACTGGAGAACATCGTCAGAGGGTGAATTATTACTTTTTTAACCCAAAAAAAGTATGGATGTGACTAAAGTGTGGAGTAAAAGAAAACAATCCGGAAAGAAATAGTTTTAACAAATCCACGATTTTCTAATCAACACCTAAGTCAAAAAAGTGAAAGGACTAATGTTTTCCACCGACTCTTCAGTGAAACTTCCTTCTCACCAAAAGTGATTGTGTCCCTGGCCTTTTCTTTTTTTTTTTCCCTGAAACCTAAGAAATTTATGTCATCAACTTTCAGTATAGTATTTACTGATGCAGAGGGAATTGGACACATAATTGCTTACTATAAAAATATATGTTCTTAACGACTCAAGTTATTGTCACTTTTAGTTCAGTTTGGCAATTAGAATATTTAACAAATTCAATTGTGTAGTGGCGTTAATATTTAGCAACAGTTTGATAGCACGGCATTGAAAGGTTGCTCTGAAAATGTTCTTTTACTCGCTGCCTATAGGAAGTAATTATCCCAACACATAGAAGAAAAAAACAGAGATAACAAAGTTAGAGTAGAACTGTTAAAGTAGGTTTAAGTTGGATGCTAGGTGTTAAAAATCTAAGGCAGGGACATAGAGGGACACACAAAAACATGAAAGAGCAGTTAACTCGAAAAGTTAAGGTATTTTTTTTTGGTGAAAAAAAGTTAAGGTATTTCTCATCTAAAAAAAAATTACAAGAATAAGATAAAATAAACAGGTAAACCAACAAAAGACAACAATCCAGTCAACGTGCCATTAGGCTAACTGCTTCACATAAGGAACTCAAATTGCAAATCAATAATTAGATTAAGTAAACTACTTGATCAGGCGCACATATCAATTATCAACTGCACACATATCTAACTCAAAACCATTAAGGCTAAAACTTGATACTTGAGCCTCTGTGAATCAACTTGGTAGAGAAAAGGAGTTTCAAGCTGAAATTTCACCCACCTCCTCATGCTACCCTTTCCACCAGTGCGAACCGAGTTGAGAAACCTAGCAAGGGCTTATAAGGAGTTGGGTTACTACCCCCATTGCCAATTGGTTTTTGGGTGGAACCTTAACTTCCTTCATGGTATCAGAGTCAGGTTAGCCCACGTGTGAAAGCCCAACGGCCACACGTGCTCCACGTCACCCAATATGTGTTGTCCACGTGTTAGGCTTGAAAATTCGCCACACGTGCGGGGGCATGTGAGAATGTGAAGGTAAAGAGTCCCATATTGGAAAGTTGAGAAACCTAGCAAGGGCTTATAAGGAGTTGGGTTACTCCTCCAATTGCCAATTGGTTTTGGGGTGGAACCTCAACTTCCTTCACCATCTGCATAAATTTCTCCCGATTCATCTGCATAAAAAGTGGGTATTGTAAGATGAAGGGACGGGTTTCAATTGAAACAATTCAAGAGCCAAAACATTGCATTTCAAGTTACATTATTGCTATTCGGTGTATTAAGCAATAAAACCTACAACACGACCCAGAAATTTGTTTTACGTCTCAATTTTATTTAAGGAAAATTAGGTATTAGACATAGATAACTTTACTTATTAGTATTTAAGACATTTGATATTTTGGTTTGGGTTTTAATACCTAGAAAAGAATTGTTATTTTGGATTAGGCCAAAGAGGAAGACCAGATTTGTTGACCCACCTTACATTAGTCATTAAAAAGACAATTATACCCTTTTCATTTAAAAACCTAACCCAAATTCGTTAGTTTCTCAGATCTCTCTCTCTCTCTCTCTCTCTCTCTCTCCCCTCTGTTTTGACCGACACCGACAAAACCCCCCAGCCACTGTCACGTCGGCCACCCGGCCATCGGACCGGTCAAGTTTTGACCGACGTCGCACCCCAAGCTAGCTCCGACCTTCCTCCTACCTCTGCTGCTGCTGTTTTGCTGGAAAACCCCGGTTTTGATCGGATTTTTACTCGGTTTTCTAATCCCTCGATCTCTCTCCTCCGGCCCTCAAATCCTTCGATTGAGGTATGATTTTCTAGCTATTTTCCACGATCTAGTTGTTAGTTGGGTAAGATTTCAGAAATTTTGAGGTTTAATTGGTTAATTTCAGAGTTATTTCCCACGAAAACGAAAATGAAACTGCGATGCAGAAAACCACAGAAACTGAGATGAAGAATCGGCTTCGATCGTTGGTGGTCTTCGATGATGGTCGCGCGAATGGGTTGGTGGTCTTCGATGATCGTTGGTGGTCTAGAGGTTTCTGGAGGTGAAGTTGAAAGGTCGCGCGAATGGGTTGTGATTCAATTTCGGTTTCGGTTGATGTCGTTTTGGTTTAGTTTTGGTTTGATGTCGTTTTTCAGCTTTGGTTTAAAACTAAATACTGAAAATGGCATTTGTTGTAATTTTCATATTTTGTAATGGTATTTTTGTTACATTTTGGTGTTTGGCCTTTTGCTAATTAGACTAAATTGTATTTCTTTCTACTAAATTAGTAAACTATATTATGGTTTAAAACTAAAGCTCCCATTTATTTATTTATTTTTTCAAAACGAATTTTACAATATCTCAAATAAAGAACAAATCAAGTCTATTTTCTTCTATCTTGTTTCTTCAATCTCATACTGTGCTTGATTTATATGTTCTGTTGAGAATTAAAGTAGCAAATAAATCTTATTTCTAAACTGTATGCCTAAAACATATACATAATTTATTCTTGTATTGGCCATTAGCCTAGCTATTCTCATTGTTAACCTTCACACTGATAGTCAGCTGAACAAGAGCATGTAGGAAAGCATGGAGCTGACCTCACAATAACAAGACCTCAACATTACTCTAGAATGGATTTGATGGGAAATCATTTCCCATGTCATTTCTCAAAGGATGGGAAATGGTGATTCCTTTCCCATGTTTGGTACTACCGGGAAAGTAACCCAGAAATATTACTTTATTTCCTTTCCCATGTTTGTTTTGAGTAGGAATGGAAAACTAATTTTGTTTAGTTTCCCAATTTTACCCCTATTAAAAATATGTTATGAATTAAAAAATAAAAAAGGAATACTAATAGTTGTTGGATAAAACTATAATTATAAATTATTATTAAGGACAAATTAGTCAGAAAAAGGTGCATTTAATGCTAGCCTTACTTTCCCATGAGAAGGGAAAGTAAAACCTAAGGTGGGAGAATGACTTCACTTTCCCCTCTACTTTCTCATGTGTCAGGCAACGATTTCTCATGCCTGACTTACCAAACATGTGAAAGCAATTGATTTCTCATCCCAAGTTTCCATTCCCATAAACCAAACGAGGCGTTAAGGAAATCGACTGATTCAATATCAGGCCTACACTTGTCCATATCTCCATATGTCTACCGCGCAAATCTCACGGTCTGGAGTTCCGGGCCGAGGGGATATGCGTTGACACACGGCTTCCTGCTTTTGGATGAGGTGTGGTTGTGCGCGGGCATGCCAGTACGGTCTACCGTGCGTCGAGATGTGGTCTGGATGGAAATGGTTAAGTGGTGCGCCTGTGTGGACTCGACTTCTGATCAAGCGATTGTGGCCGAGAGAGGAACTAATCTCGGCCGTTAGGTTCACGGCCTGAGCTACAAGGCCGTTTAGTGGTGGTGTTGATAGTGGGTTTTGGACGGTGCTCCGGTGCGTTGCTCAGTGAGTGACGGTCGTATGATATATGGGGTGAATGAGCGGATAACAGGGATGGTGCTCCGGCGCCTTGAAAATCAAGGGTCGTATGATATATTGATGAACGGATTTTCCTTACAAATTAACACTACTCCTAGGAAAGCAAGTAAAATATTGAAAGTGCATTACAGGAAAATATAAGTTGCTCTGTGGGAGGCTTTGGTTTGGTGTTTGAACCCTTTGAATGTAGCTTGAGCCTTGTATTTATAGGAGGAGTTCTTGGAGGAGTATTCGAGGCTAAAAATCTGCATGGTGGAGCCTGATCAGAGCAAGTGGGCAGTCCAATCGACATTTGGGATCGTGAAGTATGGTGGTGTGACCCCATAAATCCCGATGAATCTCGGCCGTCGCCTTAATCGTGGGTTCTGCGCTTCTGGCCGTGGGGACGCATTTATTGCTCTGATAGCTGGTCACATAATCTCTCAAGCTGCAAGAACCCTTATGAGAATGTCTGCGTCTAATCACCCTGTTTTCTATCGCCAAATCCTGACTTCAATCACTTCCCCCCTTCTCTCGTGCATTAAATGCTTATTCGTGACTAGTGGGTTTGCTGCAATAAACAGAGGCAATACCTCATTAGATGAAGTATGGGACCCTGCTGTCACGTGATGATTTGACTTTAACACCTCTGGCCGTGGTTTTGTTCGGCCTCGGCCTCGGCCTGTAATCGAGGGCGAGATGATCATGCCTTCGCAGTTTTTCCTTCGTCTTGGGAAGGCAAAACAACCTGGCGAAACGCCGCGTTTTAGCCCCTCGAGCAAGTGCTAGGGCCGAGAAAAGGGGCTCTTCGGTCAGTTCATGGCCGTGATTTATTAGGCACAAACACCATATTCCTTTTAAATAACCTTAGCTCTAGAGAGATCTACAGAAGCAGTATTCCTCTTTCTGGCTCTTATTCTTTCATCCTTTCTCCTAGATTTTTCACACATTCGTTCGTCATTAATAATCATTTTCCACTTTTTTCTTTTGGTTAGAGGACTCAGAACTATGTTAACAATTTTCCTTATTTTCTAATGAACATCGTAGCACAACTCTCAATACGAAAAAGGAAATTTATATGTGGCGCCAAAACAATTTGCACATAAAAGAGACTCAAAAGATAGGACAAGAGACTAAAGAAGAAACGAGGAAATTCTCAAGAAAGAGCTTAAGGGTCAAGGTGAAGAAAATAAAAAAGAAAGGAAACGTGAAAGTGTTTAACCGAAGCGAAAGGACAAATGTTTTCCACCAAAAAGTGAAAGAAAATTTCAAAGAAAGCTTCGTGGTTTGGGATGTGTTATTTTTCTTCACTTTTTTCTTTTGGAAGTATTTTTGCTCACCACTTTAACTCAAAGTGTACAACATTTGATACATGTCTATTGATATAACCATAGTTCCATAATTACAAAATAAAGAGTTAACAAAATTATTTTCTTTTCCTATTGCACTGTGATCGAGTGCTAGCATAATAAAGAATGATGCTTAACATTGAGCTCTTCTTTTTTATAGAATTGCATTCACATTGCAAAATCGAAGGAGTCCAAGATGGGAGGGTCCTGTCTTGTCTATGTTTGCTTACCCAAGTCAATTCAACCGAAAGTTCATATGAAAGAGAGAGTCAGAGAGAGAAAGAGGGCTCTCTATAAAGCAAATAATGGGAGAGAGGAAGAGAGATGGAAAATCGCGTCATGGTGACCAGATTGAAAACACTGTCATAGGGTGAATTATTTCTTTTTAATCCCAATAAAAGTATGTATGTGTACCAAACTCCATACGTTGGTAGGTAGTCAGCATCCGTATTATACGTGAATAATAGATTTCAAAAACATTATAAAAGGTTTATTTGGATGAAACCATTTCAACTCTAGAAATTCAAATGACATTATAAAGTTAAATTGTTTGTTTCAACTATTACAATTCATGTATCCCAATTGTCTAGTTACGTTAATACTTACATGTGTACGACCAAAAAAAAAAGGCATATTGGGGTCCAACTACACCATCTATAAAATATTATTTTTTGTCATTACTAGCCCCTTGCCACACGCTCGCGGGTGTCAATTGGTTTTCTTTTTTAAGTTTTTAGAATTAAGAAAAGAAAAAATGGGTAGTTATTTTCCATAAAAGTAGGATTTATTATCTGATTTTATTTTTAATTTTAATTTTTATAATTGTGAATTTACCATATTATCCTTATTTAATTAATAATTTCAATTCTTAATATTTGAATTAACGGCATTTTCTGGTATTTTGAAAGTTTCACCATTTTCTGCATTTTGCTTTATATATATATAGATTAATGTTTCACCTTTTAAGCTCTCTACTTATTAATGATTAATAATGTATATATTTTTTATAACTTTTATTCACTAACGAAACCATAAAAGAAAGAAAACTCTAATTAATTATTAAGAACGAATGAATACAACAAACAAACAATCAATAATGAAACATTGATGTACACTGTAAATATAAGTTCCTCAGCTAAATTCTCTAATTATCTTCATAGCAAACCAAAGTAAACTCAAAAGTGATGCCAAAACAATTTCCACAGAAAAGAGACTCAAAAGTCAGGGCAAGAAACTGAAGAAGAAATGAGGAACTCCCCAAGAAAGAGCTCAACACGTCCAATACTCAGGGTAGGGGTCAAGGTGAAAAAAAAATAAAAAAAGGAAAGGAAAAATGTGAAAGTGTTTTACAAAGTGAAAGGACGAATGTTTTCCACCAAAAAAGTAAAAGGAAATTTCAAGGAAAGCTTCCGTGGTTTGGGGATGCGTCATTTTTCTTTAGCTTTTTCTTTTCCTACCGAAGTGAAGTGGCTCTGGTCTGGTTCATGTTTTCTTACTAAAGTTAATTAATTCACTGGAAAGTTCAGATGAAAGAGAGAGGAGAGGGCGCTGTAGAGGTGGAAAACCGCGTCACCCCACTGTAGAAAGGAAATAATGAGAAAGGACTAATGTTTTCCACAACAACCCACTGGAACTTCCTTGCTGGGATGCGTTCTCTTTCTTTTCACCAGAGTGATTGTGTCCTTTTTTTTTTTCCCTCTCTTAAGCTTATCAATTCCTTTCTGTGACCAAATGGGGCCTTTAGGACACACAAGACGCCAAGAAATCCAAAAAGTCCCCATGCCATTACTATAGATACACCTGTCCATTTTTAAGTAACATTAAAAACCTCACATGTGAAGAGCTCATAGTTCTATCCTAAAAAAGGTCCTACAACACAATATGCAGGGTTCAGTATTAGAGGTGCGTAGGAAGTTGAGGTTCTACATCAAAATTAATTGGCAATGGGAGAGTAACCTAACTCTTTATATACACTAGTTATGTCCTTTAACTTTTTAATGTAGGAAGCCTTGTTGGAGGAACAATAGGATAAATGAACTTGACGATAATAATAATTCTCAACAGAATTGTAATAATCAAATACAATAATAAATTTACATGATGAAATTAATGTAAATCAACAAACACAAGTAGAAATACTGATAACTTTAGCAATTGAGGCTTGCAAAAATTGCAATGTCCTAAAGACAGATTTCGCCCTGCCCTTGTGCTCGCAATTTAAGACTCTGGCGAACCAATTATATATTTATACTCTCAAGACAAAACTAGGAAGAATTTAACAATAGAATATTGGGGATACTCTTTGTTTTTCACGCGTAAGAACTCTCTTCATTCTATATATCCCAGTAGGTGAGGGTGTTTGGTTTATATAAAACTCATTACACTTCTTGTTGAAACATAAGTAGCTTTTCATTTAAAAAGTTACAAACACAACTCTACGGACACAAATCAAGTCTATTTTCTGCTATCTTGTTTCTTCAATCTCATACTATGCTTGATTTATATGTTCCGTTGAGAATTAAAGTAGCAAATAAATATTATTTCTAAACTGTATACCTAAAACATATACATTTTTTATTCTTGTATTGGCCATTAGCCTAGCTACTCTCATTGTTAACCTTCACACTGATAGTCAGCTGAACTAAGAGCATACAGGAAAGCATGGAGCTGACCTCACAATAACAAGACCTCAACATTACTCTATAAAATCTAAGGAAAACGACTGATTCAATATCAGGCCTACACTTGTCCATATCTCCATATTCCTTGTAACCTTAGCTCTAGAGAGATCTACAGAAGCAGAATTCCTCTCTCACGCTCTTATTCTTTCATCCTTTCTCCTAGATTTTTCACACACATTCTTTCGTCATTATTAATCATCTCCCCCTTTTTTTCTTTGGTCGGAAGACTCAGAACTATACTAACAATTTCCACGCATTAATTCAATATAGCAACAGTTCGATAGCACCGCATTGAAAGGTTGCTCTGAAAATGTTCTTTTACTCAAAGCCTATAGGAAGTAAATATTCTAACACATTGAAATTAACAAGCTAACCCAAGTCATATCCACTCAGAAAATATCTCAAACGCAGGAAAAGGGCAAACAATTTAGGGAAAAGGAAGTCCTGGAAGCAGAGCGCAAGTTTGTTTCGTAAATCTATAGCATATATATACTTTAGGATTTGTTCTACTGTTTTCTGTTTGTATAAGTAGCTATATGCAGGCTTAGTCCATTTTCAGACAAAACTATTTCAAAAGATTATATTCTAAGCGCAATTTTTGTCCAACTTCATTGTTATGGACCCCACAGTTAAAGAAAATCTCAAATTTGGGGATAACCTGACCAACAAACTGTATTAAAAATATACAACATGTGGACTTGAACCATCTAAGCACAACAAGATACCTCCTCAGTTACCAAACATGTTGATTTAGAGTGTGCATTTTCATGGCATACAGAAGCTTACTTGTCTGTTTTCAGTACATTATCCGGAGTTATCTGTTTATAGAATAGCACTAGGTGACTAGGTTCATTTCATTCTGAAAACAATAAAATCTGACAGAGCAGTTTAACTAGAGGACATAAAATTACAGCACATCCTGCAAACTATACAAACAAGATGTAACAAGAGAATTACTCTCTCTCCTCCTACCTAATACAAGAACTATGAACAGAGATAGTATGACGCAGTCAAATTTAAAACTTTGAGAATGCCACCAATTGCTTGTTTTTCCTCATCATTAATTGAACAACTTATTTACGAACAACTTAAGAAGATTCACAACCCAAAAATACAATAGTAAATCCTGCATCTATGTATTTGGAAATGGAAAAGTTTTTTTTGGACAAGTACATAACCAAAATGTAATAAGAGAACAGCTCTCCTCCTACCTCATTGAATGATTGAACCAAGCACAAAATAATTTAGACTTTCTAGAATCTTTTGCTGATTGGTTCATCGTCGTCATCTTAGCTATCACTTCCCGGTTCATTGTCGGCATCAGAGCTACCAAATAAACAGTCAAGGCCCCACCCAATTCCAATACCAATGCCATCCCTTGAAGTTGATGATTTAGCAAAGCTTAGACGTTTGAGGTTTTTCATAACAAGCGGCAGCTCTCTCATTGCACTTCCGTCTAAATAAAGTTCCTCTAAAGACTCCATGTCCCCTGGCAGTTTGTCAAGTTTTGAGCAACCTAGCCCCCAGAGGATTTTAAGAGACTTCAAATTGAATATCACAAGGCCAACTAGATGTTCAATTGATGAAGGTATTTGCTCAATTAGACACAAGCCTAATTTAACAGAAAAAACATAAATTAAACAGAGCCTAATCAATTCAATTCAATTCCCAAATAAAAACAGAGCCTAATTTAGAAGAATAAACCCTAAATTCAAATGAAGAGGATGCTTACCGTTAACTGATATGAGAGAGAGAAACCCAGCGGAGAGAGAGCTCAGTTCGATTTCTATGGAGAAAATGAACGAGAGAGACAGAGACAGAGAGCGCGAATGAGAGAGAGCGAGAAAGAGCGCTGAGTTCGGGGGAGTTGGGCGAAAGTGCGAAAAGAGGGAGAGGGCTGGGATAAGAAGGTATTTATACGCGTTAGTTTTGCATGGTTTAAAAAAATTGTTATTTTACCAATGTTTATTCTATCTCGAAGAAAAGTATGGATGTGTACCAAATAGGGGTGGGCATCTAAAGTCGAAATACCGAAATCGTACACTAACCATATCGTACCATACCGATTTCATATCGTTTCATTTAGGATGAGGAGATATTTAGTACCATACCGTACCGTACCAAGGGAGTATGGTATGGTAGTGATACTAGGTATTTGGTACCGGTCAATACCATACCGCACCGAATACCTGAAGTATAATTTTTGGCTTTCAGTTTTATTTGCTTGGGTTGGGGTCTAAGTGTTTTGGTGTCATTTATAACAATCTCCTCTAGTAAGATGTTTAAACTTATAACTCGATAAGATAAAGAATTAGCTAACTCTCACCAAAAGGAAACAACACCTGCTAATCAAAAGCTCAAGCTATCCTCCTTCTGAACGTCTGTACAATTGATGTCTTTCTATAGTTCTAATCATAATCATGATTGTGTTAGAGACTTTCCACTTGATGACAAATATACATGGCTCTTCATTTGTCATGGTGTGAGGAATCTATCTATTAACTACTTTATGGATCTATCAATTAATTATGGATATTGATTTGGTTGATTTGGATATTGAATTTATTGATGGATATTGATTTGGTTGATTAGGATTTGGATATTGAATATGTTGAATCTTTGAATCTGTAACTTAGGCATCACTTATTTTAGTGAATGAATATGTTGAATATTGAATTGGTTCATTTTTGAGTTATGTCATTTTGGTATCGAAATGATACCGATACCGATTTGGCACGGTATGGTACGGTACCAACTTTGACAAACGATAATCTCATACCGTACTATACTAGTTTTAATTTCCGGTACGAGCTCAATACCATACCGTACCGTACCATGCCCACCCCTAGTACCAAATTCCAAACTTTGGTAGGTATTCGTATTATAAAATGTTTATTTGGATGTAGCGATTTCTAACACTAATGAAACCATGAAAGAAAGAAAACTCTAATTAATTATTAAGAGCGAATCAATACAACAAACAAACAATCAATAATGAAACATTGATGTACACTGTAAATATAAGTTCCTCAACCAATTTCTCTAATCATCATCATAGCAAACCAAAGTAAACTCTCCAGACTGGCCTTCTACCTCCCCTTGTGGTTAAGTGTGCTTGCACTAACTCCCGTTGGTCTTGGGTTCGAACGTTGGTACCACATTCTCTACAAAACCCAAAAAGTAAACTCTCCAGAGAAAAAAAGAAATTATATAATGTGGAGGTGCCAAAACAATTTCCCCTCAAAACAGAGCCAAAATACAGGGCTGGAAAACTGAAGAAGAAACGAAGAAATGTCGCAAGAAAGAGCTGAACAAAAGAAAGGAAGGAAAAACATGAAGTATACTGCCAAACTGAAGTGACCAAGACCAACAAAGTGAAATGAAATTTCGAGGCAAAAGTGATCTGGTCCAAGCAAGTTCCCAACTTTGGTTTTATTTTTCTAAAGAGGAAGATATTTACATGACATCTTGAAGCAGTCCACTTTAATTGTTTCCCCTGATATACAGACAGCTTCCTTCTCTGTTTCCAGAAATGATGATTGGCATTGTCTCAACAATTGCGTCATGGTTGCTACTAATATCCATATACTGCTTGCAAAAAATATTGTGTTTCAAATGAAAACCGTTTAAATAATATATATGCTCCCACAAATGACATGGTGACTAGATCCATTTCATTTCGAAAACAATAAACAAAACCTAACACGGCAATTTAAATGGTAGCACTCGTTGGACAGTAAGAAATAAAAACAGAGATGCTATGATGAATAGAATTTGAAACTTTGAGAATTTGACACTAAGCTTTAATGAGAATTTACTTGATCTTATCAAATGATTAAAATCTAATTAACTCTAAATTTATTAGCTTTAACACACTAAGTAAAAAAGAGTAACCAAATTCCTGCTGATTGGTTCATCAGCAGGAATTTACTTGCTGATTGGTTCATCGTCTTCATCAGAGCTATAACTTCCTGGTTCATTTTCATAGCTACCAATTCATTGTTCATCGTCGTCATTAGAGCAACCAAATTCCCGGTTCATCGTGGTCATCAGAGCTACCACTTCCGCTACTACCAATTGGACCTGCCTCCTCGTCATCGGATGCCTTTAGTGCTGCTCACTTCGGGATTTTCAGAATTCGGCTGAATTCTTCCAAATCTCTCTGGTACACCAAACGGGCCCCACATTTCTTTATAATCGAGCTTACTTTGCGTGGTGCTTTCCAAGATTTGTGTGAAAACCAAGATGTGGCTGAAGACATATGATACTGCCCTTCGAATGAAAACCGATGACTGCCTGAGGCGTCCTTGAGCCTGGGTTTATAGCGAGGCAAATAGAAAACCCAAAGGTGTTGTGACCCAAGATGCCCGACTTCAAACTTAGGCCAATCCGTTGAACCCACAGGTGATGTGTGAATTTCTAAATAATCATAGTCTAGATATTCCAAGTATTCCAAATCTTCAAAAACAACACACAAAGCAATCCCAACCCAGTCACTGCATGTTTGTGGAGGTAGAGGCAGCCTCCACAATTATTGAATCTCCTACACTTCGATTATCGAACCACTCTGGAATTTCACTTCCAGGCCATACAAAACGGTTTGTAGGAGAAGGCCATGCAAAAGGGTTATGAGAATGCCCAAAAAAACTGTTATCAGGACAGGTGGCCATTGTCAATATCATTGCAAATATTATATTAATCCAGCCTTCTTCTTCAACCAATTTGAAGCAATTAAGACAACTGAACTTCAAATCATACACATTGGCTCCTTCGCTCAACTTTGATGGATCTGACAACCCATTTAAGGAAGTACAGTCGTTCACATTTACGAATAAGTATTTACTTGACGGAAGATCTGGCAATCGCTCAAGCCTTTTGCACCTCTCCAATTCAAGATACACAAGCTCAGAAAGGAATCTAATGCTTGAGGGAAGGCTAACGAAATTGTTTCCACTAAGATTCACCCTTTTTAAAGAAGACAAGCAGTAGCCGATATCATCTGAAATGGCTCCTTCACCAATATTACAATCACTCAGATCTAATTTTGTCAAAGACCCTAAACGATTTAGAGAAGACAACACCAAACGCCAATGGTCGGGGTCAACACTCTTTCTAATTCCAAATAACCAGTCAAGGCCACACCAAATGCCATCCCTTGAAGCAACTGATCCATGAAGGGATAGATATTTGAGATTTTTCATAGCAACAAGCGGCTCTCTCATAGCACTTCCACTTAAATAAAGCTCCTCTAAAGACTCCATGTCCCCTGGCAGTTTGTCCAGTTTTGAGCAACGTAGCGCCCGGAGGATTTTAAGAGACTTCAAATTGCATATCGCACTCGGCAGACCCAAGAGTCTTTTGCAATCACTTACACTCAATTCAACAAGGCCAACTAGATGTTCAATTGATGAAGGTATTTGCTCGATAGCAGTGTCATTTAGAACAAGCTTTGACAGTTTCTGCATATGTTCCCCAAATTCTGATATCTTTTTCACTTTTGAGCAGCCCCAGAGACTAAAGAATTCAAGAGAATCCATTTCCAACTTACTTGGGAGACTCTTGATGCTTATACAATAAGTAAGAGTTAAAACCTTCAGCTTTTTGTGAACTGCAATAGACGGGTGAACCTCGCCTAATTTCACACACCAATTCAAAAACAATATCTCAAGATTTGGAATGCGTGTGAAATCTGGGATGCTGGTCAACTCAGAAGAGTCCCTAAGATCCATATATTTCAAATTTGGAAAATCCTGCCAGTGCATAAAAGTTGTAGAATTATAAGTTTCAAAAAACCTTGCAAGTTAAAACAAGGTACAATACAATCATACTCAATATAATTATAATTAAAAAACATTACAAAATGCCGTATTTCAAGAATCTTACCTTTGCTCCATCCCAAAGCCAGACAAGTTTGCTACCCCTCATTTTTAGTTTAGAAAGCAAACGTGGTTCAAAACTTGATGGGAGCGATTTGGAAGGATACGAACTCCAATGGATAATTCTTAAGGAATGTGGAAGAAATTTAGGGCCTGAAGAAAACACCACGTTATTAAAGTCAAGGAGCCTTAACCCGTGCATCTTATTGAAGGCTTCGGTACAATTCCAGGGCACTGCTTCTAATTCGGGCAGATCTAAGACTATGGCTTCAATTGCTCCCGTTCCCTAATATATATAATTAAGAAAAAGGAAAAAGTTATTTATCTCATCTCATTAAAGTCTAATATCTCTAAATAACTTCTCATTTGAAAAATTGCATATATTTTGGTCCAAGTATATATAGTATCTCCAAATAACTTCTTACCGTATTGTTCCTCAATACATGAGAAATGTCCTCGCGACAGCATAAAATACTCCTTTTACCAGGCTCTTTGGGAGACTCTTCATGAACATTTGTCCATGCCATTTCTTGTATCAAATCATGCATCTCAACATTGTTTCTATGAAAGCGTTCGTCAATAGTTAAGAGAGATTTCTTAATAAGAATATCTATCTTAATAAGACTGGAAATGCCAAGGCTCCAGTCTAGTATTTGAATTACTTGCTCTTTATTCTTCCCTCTATGGAGACACGCAACATGCAGAAAAATTTTCTTCTCCATCTCTTCTAGTCCATCATAACTTACTTTGAGTGAATGAAAAACTGTTGGATTAGGAATTTTGTTTAGATTATCCAACGCACTCTCCCACATATCTTGATCTATCCCATACAAAGTAAGCCCCAAAATTTTAAGAGCTAATGGAAGGCCGTTGGCATAATTTAGGAAATGCTGAGACAGTTCCTGAAAACCTTCCTCAGGCTGATCTTTCTTAAAGGCATGTCGACTAAAGAGCTTAAGAGCTTCATCATTCTTTAAGACCTTGACCTTATACGTTGTTGTACCATGCTGAGTACCATGCTGAACAAGTAGATGTTTATCTCTAGTTGTGATGATAATTCTACTCCCCGCACCGAACCAATTTTTGTTTCCAACCAATTTTTCTAGTTGGTTTAGTTGATCCACATCATCAAGCACGAGAAGAACCTTTTTATTCTGTAAAAGGTTCTTAAGGATTCCCTCCCCTTCATCCCAACCTGGGATATAATTTTCCTTCAAGATTGAGGAAAGTAGCTGTCTTCCTAGACCAGAAACCTCTCCCTTTCTCACATTAGGTAGAAAACAGCGATGCTCGAAATGATGGGAAATTCTCTCAAAAACTAATTTAGCAAGGGTTGTTTTGCCTACCCCGCCCATCCCCCATATCCCTATAAAGCGGACATCATTTTCTTCGGGAGCTAAATGCAAGCGTAGTTGATCAAGTGCAGAATCAATTCCGACTAACTTCTCTTCAGAATCTAACAACGTGGATGTAAGATTCACTTTCTTCCCCACACGTTTGACAATGTCATCGACAAGCTCTGCTTCTGACCTACAAGGTATTAAAAATAACCATTAATCCTATAAATATAACATCCAAGGTTGTTTGTTGTATTAAAGGAAGAATTGAAATGTAACATCCAAGTAGGGCTCTTGTTAAGACACACACAAGTTTTTCATGGATGCATGCTTACTTATAATTTTTTGAATCTAAGCCAGCGAGATTGGCAACTTTTCTTAAAGCGGCTCTCCACCGATTCAGCTTCTCTGCATCTCCACTAAACCTTTCTTCATGCTTAGTGAAAGCTTCCGCAAAACTCCCCGTTTGGTTTCGTACAATCGGAAGGATCCACGTCATAAAAGATTGGCAGAATTCTCTTGGTGTCTTCCATGCATTCAAGAATCTTTGAGAGTTCATCCAAGCACCAAGTGGAAGAAGCGTAATTTCGGGAGAGAACAATGATGGCAAGATATGATTCTTTGATTGCGGTCAACAGCTCCAGAGAAATAGTTGCTCCTACTTCAAGTACTCGATCGTCCTTGAAAGTTCTCATTGCTTGCCAGTAGGCCAATGCACGGTCTAAATGAGAGATAAAACCCCTGCGAGTGTCTTCGCCCTTGAAACTCAGAAAAACATCATGCTTCCATCGAGAAGGAGCCCATTCAGCTGAAGTACGAGATGTAGAAGCTCTTTGGGTGCTCGAGGCCATGGGAGAAAAACAGTTCCTGGAAATCTGGTTCTGCAAACACTCAGTAAATACGTAAAGAGAAAATGATATATGAAAAAAAAAAATGGGAGCTTTAATTTTTATTTTGGTAATTGAAAACGTATTAAGCAGAAGAGAAGAAGGGCAGAAAGCAAATACCCAGCAAAACAAAATCGAGATCAATGAAAGGGAAACACACCAACTCGAACAATAGCTCAGCAGAACAACAAATTAACAAATCACAAACCCAGAGAATTGGCAAGAAAACAACCACAAGAACCAATCCAACCAAAAACCAACCCAAAAAAACGCTTTCTACTTTTTTCTGTGTGTGGTAGAGCCAGTGGGTCCGGTAGAGGCAATGTACTACAAAAGTGAAATGACAAATGTTTTCCACCAAAAACAAAAGAGATAAGGAAACAAAGAGGAAGAAGAAAACTGACCGAGCGGAGAGAAAGAAGAACAAATAAAAAATAGAGGAGAGAGGAGCGGAAAATGCAGGAAAGAAAAAAAAAACAAAAAAAAAAAGATAACAGAGTTAGAGTAGATGGCCGCTGGTTGAAGAAAACGATGGGAGTTAGAGATTGACGAGGACAGAAAGCATTAGATCCACCGCCACTTAATTGTCTCCTTCTTCACAAAGCGAATCGGTCCAGGTTAGCTGCCGAATCTGTCGAAATTGCATCAAGATCCAGCGGAAACTTCTGAGTAAGTCTTGCTTCCCAAACGTTGACTCAATTTTAGCATATTTATTTAGAGTAGGTTTGGATTTTCAAATACATCAGTTGAGGATTTTCAAGGTTTCGGTCGTCCTTGAAAGTTCTAACTGCTTGCCAGTACTGCAGTTCATGGTATAAATGGGATAGAAAACCGCTGCGAGCGTCTTCACCCCTGAAACTCAAAAACACATCATGTTTATGTCTACAATAGCAGACATGAAATCTTAATGGCTGCTGCAAAATCCAACATCAGCTCTAATTGTAAAAGATCGATCAATGGATTCCATATCTCCACTTATCAAACTTTAAATTACCGAAGTTTCCTTCCTCATTTTAATACATCAAGTTTACTGTCGAGAATTGTAGTAGCAAACTAATCTAATTTCTAAGCTTCTACTTACGCCTAAACTACATACAAATTTTCTTATTGAGTTCGTCACTTGCCACATATGACAGAAGAAAAGAAATGAGTCTATATGTAGCACATAACTATAGGGCTAGCATAACTTATGCTTTACATAAACAAAATGGCACGCCAAAGCAATTGCTTTTATGAGTAGTTAATGATGGAGATGTATTTGATCCAAGCAATGAAAGTAGGAACATGTTGAACAAAGAAACCTCCAGCTAGCAGAAATGACACCATGAGGACTGATGCAAGTACTGCGGCCTTTTTTTGGTCCATTACCAGAGCCCCAAGAGCAAGCCCCATGCCTTGAGCAACTAACACACTGAGTAGCAGAACAAGCAAGGTGTGGAAAAAGTATCCTGCTGTGGGTTTGAGCCCTGCCATCCAATATGTTATGGTGACAAATAGGGTTGGAAGGGCAAGCTCCATGGGGAGATCAGCAACAATCCTTGATATGAAATACGAGGAGAGCCTGAATGTGCCTGATGATCTTTCCTTTTCAAGCATCTTGCGCTCTTGGGGGAAGGTGAAAATTGCTTGGAGCAGAGGGAAAAACCCCCAAAATTCAGACATAAAGAAGAGAAGCCCAGTCTGCATACATAACCGAAAAAGATTCTCAAAGTTGTTAAAATGGGTTATGTTTGAGGAGCTAGGATGTCTTTGCAAATTGTTATCAAGAAAAAAATTTCTTCTGCATGCTGAAACTTAGGCATTCCATTAAGTGATACTTTATGTCATGCTTGGCATAAACCCAATAGCCTATATCTTCAACTATTGTGCCAAACCCAGAAAAAGGAAACAACTCATCCTCTGAACGGTATGAATCATTGTTTTTTACCAGATTAATAAACCAGATCATATATGTGACAAGTGAAGTATCAATCAGTCATTAGTCATAATAATTGATAATATGTCCCTTTTAATACTAGTCTAATGATATTAGCACTAATTATATTAGACTTTGGATTGAATCTGTCCCATGAAAATGCATATTGAAATTCCCCATGTAACCAAAAAAAAGAAAATGCATATTGCAAATGCTAGAAAGGGAGAGGAAGGAAGTGTGTTACCCGATCCTGCAAGTGGGAAATACTTGATTGCCACCATAGTAGCCCAGCAAGAAGAGCCACCGCCACAACCTGGTTAATCTGGCTACCAGAGAAGGACTCGTGCCTCCTCTCTTTCAGTCCTCTCCGAAGCAACACAGAGAATTGCTGCCACCAAGTAGTGGGCCATTTCGCAAAGTTCTTGTCTTCTGATCCATCTGGAAAATGGCTGGAGTTGGTTTCTTGAAGTTGCTCCCCTTGAAGTTGAGCTTTCAAATTATGTAAACGGTTGTGCTTATAGGCCAAGGCTAGGCACTACATATAAAATGCAACAAAAATTACTCACACAAACAATTTCACAAAAATCTCATGTACACTTGTAGACACACTAGCATGCACCATGACGCACTTGTAGGGTAATCAAAAAGTAAAACTGACATCTAATATACACTTCACACTAAAATCCTATATATAGCAAACATGGCACAAAAGAATAATGAAAAAGTAAAACTATAGGTAAAAAAATCACACAAAATTACAACATTGCTGAAATAAAAAATGAAGCTACTAATTATTAAAAAAGAAACATACCATTGGCAAGGTCCAACAGAAAATCCGCAGGATTCATAGCTACCAATGGGACATAGCCAAGGTCTAAAATATCGGTGATATCGGAAATATCGATAGGCCAAAAATACGGAAATTTCGATGGAAATATCGGGATATTATCGATATCGATAAAAATTGAATAAAAATCACGGAAATTGTAAGAAAAACTTGGAAATTTTTATTGAAACTTTGCATAATGTTTATTTAGTCAATTATCTATTAGTTTATCATAAAAAATTGGAAGGAAATGTATTGCATGATGGATTTAACTGATTTAAGTTGATTATATAGTGAGTTGGCAAACACTGTGAGTGTAGAAAATATGTAGTAATTAATGAAAAAAGATTAAACACACCATAATCAAAAGTAGAAACTTGAAAAGGAATGGTCAAAAGAATTCAAAACAATTTGTTTCTTGCAAAAAAAATTCAAAACAAAACCATGTATATATAAAAATATTTTAGCATATTTTCACAAAAACATAAGTGATATGGTGGTTAAGGTGTTGAAGGAGTAAAATGGGAGGGGTTTAAATCCCCTTTGTGTCTTTTTTAATATAGAAATTTATCATATATAATAAATATTAGCTTACAGACATTTGGGTTCGCATGCAGTGGTGGATGCAGGATTGTTACCCCATGGGGTCATAATACTAGTGTTAAAATTCTGAATTTTTTTAAAGGATAAAAACAATGCTAAAAATTAAAAAAACACACCAAACTTATTCCAATTAACAAAAACATCATTCAATAAATTGAGCCCATTATGTAAACCATAAATTTAATCGAAATAATAACACCAACCCAAATAATAAATACACACACCAAAAAATAACCCAAATAATAAAATATCTGGAATATTACAACAAAAAGAGCACAATGGGTGTTGAACCCTTGACCAAAACCTTCTTTTCCATTCAGAGGCCACTATGGTAAGTGATAGCTTTATGTTATTTATGTATACTTTTAGTATTTATAGGTCTAACCAACATAATTGTAAAAAATATTTTTAAAAACCCTAACAGATCAATTCGTTTTTTATAAAAAAAAATTTGTGTTTGCTCTTGCGCCGTGCTTTCTTTTTTCTCCCTCTCAATCAGTCTTCTTCTTCCTCCATTTCTCTCTCTTCTTCCTCTCTCTTTCTTCTCCCTCTCAATCACTGTCTTCTTCTTCTTCCTCCCTCTCTCTCTCTCTCTTCTTCCTCCATTTTTCTTCTCCCTCGCAACTTGCATCTTCTTTTTCATGGGGGTCGTCTCCCATGGCTGCCAAGGCCAACAAGAGAATGAGAAAAGTTAGATCTAAGATAGCTTCTTCTGAGATGTGGAAGGTATTTAATCTATTGTTGTAATATAATATATTTTTATTTTATTTATTGCAATAATCTGATGTTGTACATAATTTCATTCATCTGTCCACTGATGTATCAGATCATTCAGAAAATTTTCAGCATTTTTCATGTTTTTGGGTCAAAATATCGCGACATTATCGATAATATCGCGATATTTTGACCATTTCAGCTTGAATTTGCACGAAAATATCCATCCCGAAATATCGCCGATATTATCGACGATAATTTCGATAAAATGACGAAACATAACTGGTATGCAAAGAAAATATCGACAGCCACAAATAACGATATTATCGCCGATATTTCGGCGATAATATCGATATTTCATTCCTTGGACATAGCCAATGCCTGAAAAATAGTCCATGACCTCCGATACTTTTCCGAAATACAAACAATTCCCTTCCGATAACAACACCACCTTATGAAACATATAGAAAATCCTGCTCGAAGGTTGATGTATGGCCATCACAATTGTTCTTCCTCCACTTGCCAAATCCCACAATGCCGACACAATCTGCTGCGCCGTCGTCGAATCAAGTCCCGACGTGGGCTCATCCAAGAAGAGCAAGCTAGGGTTTACGAGTAATTCTTGGCCTATGCTAACCCTTCTTCTCTCCCCACCCGAAACACCCCTCAAGAACTCACCCCCAACAACGCTGTTCTTGCAATTGGTTAACTCCAGTTGTATAATCACGGCCTCAGCTTGCATAGCCTTCTTGGCTTTCGATAGCGTGTTGGGCAAGCGAAGAAGGGCTGTGTAGAATAGGGTTTCGGTGACCGTCAAGTGGGGGTAGAGAAAGTCGTCTTGGGTTACAAAGCCGGTGTTTCTTTTCATTGCATTTGAGAATGGTTTGTTGTTGTAGGTTATGGCGCCGCTGAGTCGACTGCCTAGCCGGCCTCCGAGTGCGGTTAGGAGAGTCGTTTTGCCGCTCCCAGAGGGGCCGAGCATGGCGAGGATTTCCCCCGGTTGAACGAGTCCCGAGACACCGTTTAAGATCACTTTCTCTTCGTTCTTGGTACTATTCTTCTGTTTGATCTTGTAAACCACGTCTTCAAACTGTGTAAATGTGATTTAGTTTTTTTAAATAAATAAAAAAAGTGAGAGAAGACACCATTTTTCTACATATATGTACCTTCAATGTGACGGGTCGAATGGCTTCCTTGAAGATAGCTGGAGCTTCAGTAGCAGTTTGAATCTCTAAATCCAACATTTCTTGCTCCATGCTTGCGTGATGTTGAGGTCTCTCTTTCCCTCTCTCCATTAAGCTAAGGCTAAATTATTGAAATGCCCCCTGTAACTCAATTTCAGTCTCAATTACCCCCCTGAAACTCCAAGTGTCTCACTTTCCCCCCTGAAACTCCATGTAGTGTCTCACTTTGCCTGGATTCCATCCAACCTAACAGAAATCGTCAAAACTTGCACACGTGAAGCCCATGTGCCATTTCTCTGGGTTCTTCTGTACTTGTAGGTTTTGAAGTGCCAAAAAGGCAGGACCCACAACAGATGTAAAACATCGACCATATCTTCAATTAGGGTAAAATCTTCGCACAAGGAGAGATATTTTGGGTGAATTCAAAATCTGAGTAAAGCAATAGAATCTTCAACAGTGAAGGTGTAAACTGAATTTGACAATGACAGAAGCAGGAGGACCTTCAGCTTTCACGGGTAAGTGGACCTTCAGATTCTTTATTTATTCTTGGCCTTGGGTTCGAATCTGACTATTAGACTTTGTATTATTGTATTTGGCTTTGAACTTTAAGGAATATTAAAATGGGTGTTGTCCAAGTAGTGATTCTTTATTTATTCTTGGCCTTGGGTTTGAATCTGACTATTAGGCTTTGTTTGTATTATTGTATTTGGCTTTGAACTTTAAGGAATATTAAAATGGCTGTTGTCCAAGTAGTGATGAGTACATTACTTTATTAAGTTAGGTACTCTCATAAAGATGATGCTTTTAATTTGACTTTGTGGCTTTTTACTGCTGCAAATGATTGGTTGGTAGAGTAAATTCAAGTTTTATGCTCTATTTTGTGTTGTAGATGTAGAATCAAATTGGACAGGTGAGGAAGAAGAACAAACTAGCAGCGAGAGTGACGAGGATTTGGATGAAGACCCAGATTTTGTAGACCTTGCCTATGCACAAAGTGAGGACGATGTCAGATTGTTGAGGGATGATGATAATCTGTTTCAGGGATATGTAGACCATGATGCAATTGACATAGACCCTAATGCAGGTGAAGAGGATGAGGAGTTAGATAATAACCCTGCTTCACCTAGGATGTGTACACCAGAGCACTCTTCTTCTGAGTCTGAGGTCGTGACTGGAAACTGCTTGAGAAAGAGGAAGCTCCCTAACTTTAAAGACTTCATCCCATCCGTCGATATGAAAAATCCTCGATTTGAGCTTGGTTTAAGATTTCCTAGTCGTGAAATCTTTAGGGCAGCTATGAGGAGGCATTCTGTCCTAATTGGCAGAGAGCTTAAGTTTAAGGTGAATGATGGCACTAGGATTCGAGTAATTTGTGATGAGAAGTGTCCATTTCACCTCTATGCATCATCTATGCATGGAAGCAAGCATGTTCAAGTGAAAACCTATGTCGGGAAACATACTTGTGGGCAAGGGAATGTGAATATTCATGCCAATGCAAAGTATTTTTCAAACTGGTATGAAAGCAATTTAACAAATCCTAACTGGGATGTGGGATCTTTTCAAGAGAAGGTGAACCAAGAAACTGGTTATTATCCTTCTAGGGCACAAGCTTATAGGGTGATGAGCACATAATTATCACATTTTCTATCCTTAAATTATATTTGTTAGTAATTGTTTTTCTCCCAATTTTAGTTAATTAGGTGTGTTTTCACTTATTTACTTGCTTACATACTCTTTATAATGGTAATCTCTTTATTATATCTTAAGGTTATATACGTGTATATGCATTTATAATTTCTTCAACCTTCCTAAGTAGATAAATATGCTTGCTTACTATTTTATGCACCACTTTTTGGTTTGTAATATTGCACTTTGATATTTGTAGTGGGGAGCCAACCATGCATTGCAAGAGATGATAATTGAAGCAAACCAATTAATTGTGGCAGCCAAGAAGAATTATAAAATGAAGAATGTGGTTACAGCACAATAAAAGCCAATTGAATTGATTACATATGTTGATGTGTATTCCAATAAAAGAGATGAGATTGCATAAACAAAAGAAATTGGATGGGCTTGACGGCAAGGTGGATGAACAAAATAAATGAAGCAAAATGGTGATTGGCTTGGTGGCAAGGTGGAGAAGTTATTTATTCAAATGAAGTTGGAATTGTCTACTCTCATTCTCCTATAAATAGGAGGAATTATGGCATTGTAAAACACACACGAAGCTCCTCAAACTCTATGAGCTCTCTCCTTCCTCCATTTCTTTTATAGTCTTAATTTATGTTTTAGTTTTTATGGGAAACTAACTCCCTAGCTAAGGCTAGGGAGAAAGCTTTTAATATAAGTGTGTAATTGTTATTAAGTTTGATCCAAATTTATGCTTTAATGTGAATTTGTAGTTTTTGTTCAAATGGAATTTGTAGTTTTCTTTTTAATTAATTGATGAATGTTTGATAATCTATTTCATGGGTTCAATCATGTTTTTCCCATTGTGTAGTAAAAACTTTCATGCTTTTAAAAGAGAAGAGAATTACCAAAGATTAATAGAATTTTGATGAAGATTATTTTTTGATAGTTTGTTGCCAATGGTACAAGTTATGCTTAGAATACTTCTAAAGGAAATTAAAAAGAGCTTTAATTATTTTGAACAACTACAATGGAAAATATTTTGCAGATCAAATTAATAAGAGATGCATGCTTATGTTAAAAGTGGAAACCCAATGCCTTAGTGTTTTAATCAATTAAATTTTCTTGAAATCAAATCTTGCATAAATCTACTTTTCAATCATAATTGTTCCTTTTCAGCTCTGTTATCTTTACACCGCTCCCTGTGGATACGACACTCGGACTTCCGAGCTACACTGCTATACGACACCTCCCTTGGGTTTTACAAAGTGGTCCGAACATAGGGCAAGAAGCTTGGCAACCAGCAATATTGAGGGGAGTTATACCGAACAATATGGACTTTTATGGGATTATTGTGAGGAGTTGAAAAGGACAAATCCTGGTAGTTCAGTGGTGGTAAAGTCTGAGTTAGAGGGTGATATGCCAAGATTTCAGAGGGTTTACATTTGCTTGCAAGCTTGTAAGCAAGGGTTCTTGGATGGTTGTAGGCCTTATATAGGGTTGGATGGTTGCCACATTAAAGGCCCACACCCTGGCCAATTGTTATGTGCTGTAGGAGTTGATGCAAATAATGGGATGTTCCCATTGGCATATGCTGTAGCTGAAGTTGAGAGTTACAATACTTGGAAGTGGTTTTTGGAGCTATTAAGTCATGATTTGAAGATAGAGAACAGCCACGGCTATTTGTTTATGACTGACAAACAAAAGGGATTAATTGATGCTGTGGATAATTTATTCCCAAATGCTGAACATAGGTGTTGTTTGAAGCATTTATATGCAAATTTCTCGAAGGAACATAAAGGATTGGCCCTACACCTACAAATGGAATCAATAGCAAGGGCCACTATACTGCCATGGTTTGTTGAGGAAATGAAGAAGATGTTAGAGTTAGATACAGCTGCACATGCTTGGTTATGTGAGAGGGATGCAAGTCAATGGGCTAGATCCCATTTTAGAACTGACTTTAAGTGTGACATTTTGATGAATAACTTAAGTGAGGCTTTTAACTCATCTATAATGCTTGCAAGGAACAAGCCTGTGTTGATTGCATTGGAGAGGATTAGAATGTATTTAATGATCTTAATGGCTTCAAGGAGAGTAGCCGTGGATAACTGGCATGGTCAAGTTGGGCCTAGAATACAAGGGGTATTGGAGGTAAATAAGGCAGCTGGGCAGTGGTGCATTCCGAGGCATGCAGGGCAAAATAAATTCCAAGTGATGCATCACAGTGGGAGACAGTTTGTGGTAGATTTGAATGCCCATACATGCTCTTGCAGAGCATGGGATCTCAGTGGTCTTCCTTGCCTCCATGCTTGTGCTGCAGTGAGTAGATTCCATGGGAATCCAGAAGATTATGTGCATGACTTCTACAAGAAGGATGCTTATCTAAGAACTTATAGGGACATGATTCACCCCTTGCCTAGCCAAGACTTGTGGCCTAAAAGTGGTTTACCTCCTTTGAAGCCTCCTTTTTACCATAAACAACCTGGTAGGCCAAAGAAGAGTAGGAAGAAGGCATCTGATGAGCCTAAAAAGAAATCAAATCCCAACAAACTCCAAAGATACCACACTGTCATCAAGTGTAGCAATTGTGGGCAAGAGGGTCATAACAGAACTAAATGTAAGGAGCCAATGAAGAACCAGCCAAGGCGTAAACAATCTGTAAGTATTGCTTATTATATTTCATTACAATTGCGCCATTTATTTATTATATTTAGAAAAACTGATACTAATATATCATTTGTGTAGGTGAGGAGAGCTAATACACTAGGACAATTAGGCCAACCTCATTCACAGCCAAGACATAAGCTTCCTGTAACTCAATTTATATATTAGTTTTACAAAAACATACAGACTAGTTTTTCAAAAACATACAGACTAATATGTCATTTATGTAGGTGAGGAGAGCTCGTTCAAATTGTCACTCAATGGAACCTAATGCACAGCCAAGCCAATCAACTCATCTTTCACAACCAAGCCAATCAACTCATCTTTCACAGCCAAGCCAATCATCCCGAGCTCAATCACAGTCATTGCAAGCCCACATCATTTCTGATAAAGAGGGAGGTCCTTCAATGAAGAGGTTGACATCTACTACAAACAACAACGAGTGGCTAAAGAAAGTTAGGGCCAATATGCAACCTTGGCAGTGGTGATTTTGATGTCCATGAAGAAGTTTGCAATTGTGTTGACTGCAGTTGATGTGGAATTATGTTTTGATAAGGAAAGTGAGAAAACAATCACCGTTGTTCATGTGAAAGAACTAATTTTGGCATTTTGTGTTTTTGATGTGGAATTGTAAGCCTTTTGAAATAGATTTGATGTACAATTGGCTACAATTGGGTTTTTGATGTGGACATGGTCTTTTCTTGTCGAATTAGAATGTGTAAACTGATGTTCACAATAGAAATGTACTTAATGAATTAAGCCTATGTTGGCATCAAGTTTATTTGTCAAGTAAATTGAGCCAGTGGTGATTTTTTAGTTTCAGAATTCATTTACCTATTTGTTTAGTTTGCTCAGTATCTCAAAGTATATTCAGTTGATACAAAAAAAAAAAAAAAAAAGGAAAGAAAAAAGTAAGATCACTTTACAGAGAAACATTAAACAACAACAAAAAGTATGACAATATTCAAATACCATTGGATTAACCATTCTAAAAAGCACCCGATTACATAACACACAAATGCCATTGTGCTCAACCATTCCCAAAACACTTGCAGATTATAATCACCATTGGATTAACCATTCTAAAAAACATCAGATTACCTAACACAAATGCCATTGTGCTCAACCATTCCCAAAACACTTGCAGATTACAAACCTACCTCCTCCCCTTTGTTACAGTTAAGATTACTAAACCTACAACTCTAAACCTAATGATGATTATCCCTTAAACCAGCAACCATCATGGAAATCAACATTATCCAAGAAAGAAACAGAAATCCCCACAACAATTTCTCTCTACTTCGAAGCTTGGCTAGATCTTGTTCCAGTCTTCCCCTATTCTTCAGCAACCCAGGTATTATATCCTTTGAACGAGAACACATCTGTGGATCAAACCACTCAAAGAAGCAACAACCTCTGTTCCTTCCCTGTAACACCAGAATATCATCAAAAACTACCATAAACAAGCAAAAATCTACAAATTTTAAAGTGGTTGTTACCAGTGGGCAGACTAGAAACCTCCGACCTGGGTTGGAATCTGTCCACGAGGTCTGAACTCGGCAAAGCTTTCCACAATGGCAGTGCTTTCGTTGTCGACCCTCCATCGCTTGTTCAATTCAATTGTTGAATGAGGTCTTTAGGGTCCACAATTGTTTGCAATTTAGGACCAATTTTTGCAGAGTTAATTAATACCCATTAATTCTTATATGGACAAATGAACCAAGAAAAATGGCACATGAGAGGCACGTGTGCAAGTTTGACGACTTCTGTTTAGGTTGGATGGAATCCAGGCAAAGTGAGACACTATATGGAGTTTCAGGGGGGAAAGTGAGACATTTAGAGTTTCAGGAGGGTAATTGAGACTGAAATTGAGTTATAGGGGGCATTTCAATAATTTAGCCTTAAGCTAAAACCCTCCCTCTCCAAGTGGCAGCCAAGAACCAAAACAAAACAACAACAACAAAAAAAAAACCTCTACGCCGCCGCCCAGCCAGCCAGCCACGTCTTAGGCTGTGTGACATCTAGAGAGCCAGCCGCATATGTTACTCTCATCAGGTATATAGTTACTCTTTGTGCATGCGTGATTACGACTTTCAACTGGAATTTTTCATCTTTGGTTTCCATTTACTAATCTAACAACAATCTTTGGTTTCGATTCTCTCATCTATCTTTGGTTCCTCACATGTGTATTTTCTGTGTCAAATCCGCTTGTACAATTGAGTTTATTAGGTAAGTTCCGCCAACCAGCTTTCAAATTCTGAATTTGCCACTACTCTCCCTCACAAGAAAAAAACCACTCTCTTTTCTGGAGTTACATCACTGAAAGAGAATTTCAAATTTAATAGCTGATCTCTCTCTCTCTCTCTCTCTCTCTCTCTCTCTCTCTCTCTAAGCTAAAACTCTCCCTCTCCCTCACAATCGAAAACCACTCTCGCTTTTGGAGTTACAGCTATATCCAATTTAAAAGTTGTTCAATCACAATATAGTTTATCAATATTCTCACGTTGTCCTCTTTGGTTTAGCAATTACAAAAAAAAGGGATATGCGGTATTACTAAGTAATATCCTGTCAACACTTTGAAAATAAAGTTAACCATTGTTGGACTCCTGCTAAACAAGAAAATAAGGATACACTGAAAGCAATTCTAACTCCATACACAAATAATGACAATTGAATGATAACAATTCCGTTGATAACACCAAGACTATTACACTTATTTTGACAGCTCCCTCATTCACAAGCCATTTCGTTGATAAAAGCAATTCCGTTGATAACAATTCGGTTGATGTCAGCCAGAATGACGCACGCAAGCAGCAGAGCAAGCAAGCACATACAAGCCATTTCACTAGTTCTGTAGTCATTCTGCAACCTTACATCATCAAATAATAAAATACTCAAGCTTTTGTTCTTGTTTGCAAGGAAACCAACACAAATTCTAGACGCCACCAGCCTTATATTACCGCCACCGCCAACAGACAGCATAGGCCGGTCTTTCTTCTCTTTGTTTCTTATTGGTCTAAGCAATTTGTGATCACCCACCAACTTCATTTTCTTGTATTATTTTTTATAATAATTTTATATTATTTACAGAATAAATGTTTTACAAAAAGGCCATTTTAGCCACTTTCGCTTGTTACAAACATATCAAGTAACGAAACCCTTTTAAGCCTTCTGATTCTGGAGACTCTTTCACAAACAGACTGTTATTTCACTTAAAAATTTCACAAACATAATTCTGTTTGTCTTAATTGCAATAATTTACGAGTTTTCGGAGTTGAATCTGATTTAGAATAATTATTTAAATATTTTTACCCATCACCTAAAAACAGAAGAAGAAATTGCAGAACATTGAGCTTCAGACAAAGAAAAATGGAGATGTGGGATGAAGAAATGAGAAACCATCCAAGCTCGTGGGTTTTAATTTAAACGCCCAAAATGAGGGCAACAATGTAGTTGTGGGTTGTGGGTTTTTTCCTCTAACATATATACTGAAGGGCAAGAAAGGTATTTTACACATTAATTATGGACACGTTGATAGAATATGCGTAAAATTCTGCATATAATTTGTTTTTTATCAACTTTTTAACACTTGTTTATTTATTCATTTGGATAACTTGGGCATAGGCGGCTGCATGTATTTTCCATGCATGCAATTTTTGTCTGAAAATCTATAATGTATATAAATATTTTTATCCAAAGTGATATATTAAAGCAGAAAGGAACTGAGATAACAAAAAAAGGAAAAACAGCCCAAGGTTTGCTAAGCTTGATGAGGAAAGTAGAGTGAAATAAAAGTATGTTTGTGGAAGGGTTTCGTTGCCACAACTCCAGAATCAGAAGGCTTAAAAGGTCTCACCAGCAACAAGGTTAGGTACCTCCTCATCATCATCCTCTTGTGCAGTGGTTCCACCAGCAGCACTAGCACCAGGCGCTTGCCGCTTGCTTCTGGAACTTCCCTGCCAGTTTCATCAAATTGTCCAAGTTATCTGGCCCTGAAAATAATTAAAGGTGTCATGAGGAATTCTTCAACTCCTCTTTAACTTGAGGACAGAATCAAGAACAAAATATAAGGATCACATGCACACTTACCCAAGTGGCTGATAATATACTGGAAAGAATAGCTTGCAACTCTACAACAGAGAAGATCATATGTCAAGTTCTAAACCAATATGACCAAAATCTAAAGAAGGCCAAATAAAAGGCTCAATGCGCAGCAGAAAATCCAGGCACAAACACAACTAAATATGTATATATGTGCGTTCTCTTACCAGATAATACAACATTGAAAACAAATTTCCAATTCAAGGCACATATTGAAAGCCAAACGTCGGAATAAAATCATTGCATAAATACACTAAAGAAGAACACAACACCAATATTCTATCCATTTTTTTAAATTACCACTACATTTAAAACATGGAAGACACCAAAATGGTTAACAAGTTAAACCATCACTTCAAATTTAAAAGATAGAGAACAAATAGTGGCATATTCTATATTTGAACTGAAATGTACAAGGAAAATCATTAACTATTAGAAAAGGTAAATCAAAATAATAATTTACCGGATCAGAGTTCTGGCATGTTGGCTTCACTTCTGGGGTTTATGAACTGGATGACAACATCATCCATAAGTATGTTAACTTGATTGAAGGGATACCGTTCACCCCCTATTCTCTTAATGGTGCTCTGAAGCCTTTTGTCGTCTGTGGTAGTTGTCTTGTGAACAGCCTTCTCCTTTCTGAAGTTGGGAACAGAAATTAATAAACAAAATCATGTACAAACAAGATGATCACACAACAAACATGTGCTAATTACAAACAATTGCAGGAATGTGCAAGACTTATGACTGAAAACTAGTCATAAAATGACTTCAAGGGCAGTCTAAGTCCAAATGCCCCTTCCCCGACAATGCTGTGTACATCAGAAATAGCATTTTCTCCAAAGTAGAGAGCACTAGATGGCATATTTGAGGTAAATTCCAACAATTCTCAGTTTTAACTACTTAAATTACTTTCTTATTTTTGGCCTACTCAATTGCATAACAATCCTATCTAAAGAGAAGAAGAACACACCATTGGATAATATTGAATACAGAGGAGCAGAACTCACCACACTCTCCACCAGAGTAAGCTCTCTACTGGAAAAACAATTACACTAAGTCTATTGGAGACAACCTTAATGTTATGGGCTCTTAAAGCTAGGGGATCATCCGGTTTAACGAGGAACTTTAGACTAGCTAATGTACCAAATGCTGCATATACAATAAATGATTATTGTACTTAAGTTCGCAGTTTGCCACATAAAGATTGCATGTTATACAAATTAATAAAAGATAAAACTTTCTGTTCCCCCTGGGAGGAGCAGTTAACTCTAAAAGTTCAGGTATTTCTCATCTTAAAAAAAATTACAAGAATAAGATAAAATAAACACGGTAAAACAACAAAAGACAACAATCCACTCAACATGCCATCAGGCTAACTGCTTCACATAAGGAACTCAAATTGCGAATCAATAATTTGATGAGGTAAACTACTTGATCAGGTGCTCAATATAATGCATATCAGACATGAAACTGGCACACATATAAATTATCAATTGCACACATATTTAACTCAAAACCATTAAGGCTAAAACTTGATACTTCAGCCTCTGTGAATCAACTTGGTAGAGAAAAGGAGTTTCAAGCTGAAATTTCACCCACCTCCTCATGCTACCCTTTCCACCAGTGCAAACTGCACCGGCCATCTTCATAAGTTTCTCCCGATTCATCTGCATAAAAAGTGGGTATTGTAAGATGAAGGGACGAGTTTTAATTGAAATATATATTAAACAATTCAAGAGCCAAAACATTGCATCTCAAGTTACATTATTGTTATTCTGTGTATTAAGCAATAAAACCTACAACACGACCCAGAAATTTGTTTTACGTCTCAATTTTATTTTATTTTTTCAAAACGAATTTTACAATATGTCAAATAAAGAACAAATCAAGTCTATTTTCTGCTATCTTGTTTCTTCAATCTCATACTTTGCTGGATTTATATGTTCCGTTGAGAATTAAAGTAGCAAATAAATCTTATTTCTAAACTGTATGCCTAAAACATATAAATTTGTTATTCTTGTATTGGCCATTAGCCTAGCTATTCTCATTGTTAACCTTCACACTGATAGTCAGCTGAACTAAGAGCATACAGGAAAGCATGGAGCTTGACCTCACAATAACAAGACCTCAACATTACTCTAGAAACTCTAAGGAAAACGACTGATTCAATATCAGGCCTACACTTGTCCATATCTCCATATTCCTTGTAAATAACCTTAGCTCTAGAGAGATATACAGAAGCAGTATTCCTCTCTCTGGCTCTTATTCTTTCATCCTTCCTCCTAGATTTTTCACACACATTCTTTCTTCATTATTAATCATTTTCCCCAATTTTCGTTGTCAGAAACTATACTAACAATTTCCACACATTATTTCAATATAGCAACAGTTTGATAGCACAGCATTGGAAGGTTGCTCCTGAAAAATGTTCTTTTACTCGAAGCCTACAGGAAGTAAATATTCTACACATTGAAATTAACAAGTTAATCCAAGTCATATCCACTCAGAAAATATCTCGAACGCAGGAAAAGGACAAATAATTTAGGGAAAATGAAGTCCTGGAAGCAGATCGCAAGTTTGTTTTGTATATCTATAGCATATGTATACTTTAGGATTTGTTCTACTGTTTTCTGTTTGTAAAAGTAGCTAATGCAGGCTTAGTCCATTTTCAGACAAAACTACTTCAAAATATTATATTCTTAGAGCAATTTTTGTGCAACTTCATTGTTATGGACCCCATAGTTAAAGCAAATCTCAGATTTGGGGATAACCTGACCAACAAACTGTATTAAACATATACAATATGTGGACTTGAACCTACAGCAGAAACCATTTAAGCACAACAAGATACCTCCTCAGTTACCAAACATAGTTGATTTAGAGTGTGCACTTTTCATGGCTTACAGACAGCTCACTTGTCTGTTTTCACTACATTATCCGCAGTTATCTGTTTATAGAATAGCACTAGGTGACTTAGGTCCATTTCATTCTGAAAACAATAAAATCTGACAGAGCAATTTAAATAGAGGAACACAAAATTACAGCATATCCTGCAAACTATACAAACAAGATGTAACAAGAGAATTACTCTCTCTCCTCCTACCTAATATAAGAACTATGAACAGAGATAGTATGACGCCGCAGTCAAATTTAAAACTTCGAGAATGCCACCAATTGCTTGTTTTTCCTCATCATTAATTGAACAACTTATTTACGAACAACTTATGAAACGATTGAAACGATTAATTGCCTTTTAATTTTTTAACATCAACAGTTTTCATATATTTTTAAATTAATTATATCAAACGGTTTGATGGCACGAAACATACAGGTCAATTGATGTTCATGTCCACCTGAGTCGCCACATATTGTGATTAGAATTGTGATATAAAATTATGAAAAGACTGGCATTGTTGAAAAAGATTCTGTTACTCAAGCTCTGTATTCTAACACGTTGAAATTAAGAAGATTCACAACCCAACAATATCATAGCATATTATGCATTTGGAAATGGAAAAGTTTTTTTTGGACAAGTACATAACCAAAATGTAATAAGAGAACAGCTCTCCTCCTACCTCATTGAATGACTGAACCAAGCACAAAATAATTTAGACTTTCTTGAATCTTTTGATGATTGGTTCATCGTCGTCATCAGAGCTATCATTTCCTGGTTCATTGTCGTCATCAGAGCTACCAATTCCAGGTTCATGGTTGTCATCAGAGCTATCACTTTCCTGGTTCAATTTCGTCATCAGAGCTACCACTTCCACTACTACCAATTGGGCCTGCCTCGTCACCGTACACCAAACGACTTCAATTTTTTCAAATCTCTCTCCTACACCAAACGGGCCCCACATTCCTTTATATGCGAGCTTGTTTTGAGTGTGTTGGAAGATCTGTATGCACAATAATGTGCTTCGAATGAAAACCGATGACTGCTTGAGGCATCCAGTGAAGCTGGGATGATCGCGAGGCAAACGAAAAACCCAAAGGTGTTAGTGACCTATGATCCCTAAATTCAAAAGTCTCAGACTGGACCCAGCAAACATTGAATTTTGAAAAAATATCCAACAAGGGCAGCTGGATTTTGCAAATATTCAGAATCTTCAAAAACAACACATAAAGCAATCCCAGCCCAGTCGCTGCTACATGATGATTGTGGAGGATAGTGGCAGAGGCAGCTCCACAGTTATTGAATCTCCCACACTTCGATTATCGAACCACTCTGGAATTTCACTTCCAGGCCATACAAAAAGGTACAGGAGAGGGAATCTGTATTGAATTAGCAAAAGAATTGTCATTGTATTTATCATTGCAAATATTCTATTAATCCAAACAAAAACGACGAGTGTGTGTGTACCATTATCATTGCAAATATTCTATTAATCCAGCCTTCTTCAGGCCAATCTGAAGCAATTAAGACAAGTGAACTCAAAATCATACACATTGGCTCCTTCGCTAAGCTTTAGATGGATCGGACAACCTTTTTAAGGCAGTACAATCGTCTACATATACAAATAATGTCGTTAACGGAAGATCTGGCAATTGCTCAAGCCTTTTGCACCGCCTCAAGTCCAGAGACTTAAGCTTAGAAAGGAATGTAATGCTCGTGGGAAGGTTAACAAAATTGTTTACATGAAGTCTTAAATATTCTAAAGAAGAGAAGTTACCAATATTATCGGGAATGACACCTTCACCAATATTACAATCTCTTAGGTTTAAACTTGTCAAAGAGCATAAATGATTTAGAGAAGACAACACCAAACCCCAGGGGTCAGGATGACTCTTTCTAATTCCAATGAACAGCCGAGGCCCCACCCAATGCCATCCCTTGAAGTTGATGATTTAGCAAAGCTTAGACGTTTGAGGTTTTTCATAACAAGCGGCAGCTCTCTCATAGCACTTCCGTCTAAATAAAGTTCCTCTAAAGACTCCATGTCCCCTGGAAGTTTGTCAAGCTTTGAGCAACTTAGCCCCCAGAGGATTTTAAGAGACTTCAAAGGGTAGACTCAAGATACTTTTGCAACAATTTATATGCAATTCACCAAGGCCAACAAGATGTTCAATTGATGAAGGTATTTGCTCAATTAGACACGAGCCTAATTTAACAGAAATAACAGAAATTAAACAGAGCCTAATCAATTCAATTCAATTCCCAAATCAAAACAGAGCCTAATTTAACAGAAAGAATCATCAACCTCAACCCCCAATTCGATAAGCCTAATTTAACAGAAAAAAACCCTAAATTCAAAGGAAGAGGATGCTTACCGTTAAATGATATGAGAGAGAGAGAGAAACCCAGCGGAGAGAGAGCTCAGTTCCATTTCTATGGAGAAAATGAACGGGAGGGAGGGAGAGAGACAGAGAGCGCGAATGAGAGAGAGCGCTGAGTTCGGGGAGTTGGGCGAAAGTGCGAAAAGGGTAAGACGGTGGGGATAAGAAGGTATTTATACGCGTTAGTTTCATATGCTTTAAAACACGTTGTTATTTTACCAATGTTTATTCGTTCCGTAGACTCTCATTAAGAAAAAGGAAATTTACATGTGACGCCAAAACAATTTGCACAAAAAAGAGACTCAAAAGACGTTGAAATTAAGAATATTCACAACCCAACATATACATACATACATGTATATACATATATATTATTATTATAACATATGTATACATGTATATATATATGTATTATACCCATGTATATATATATTATAATATACATATATACACCTATATACACATATATTATATATGTACAATGTATGTATATATTATATATATATAATATACATATATACACGTATATACATGTGTATTATTATTATAACATACCCATATATATTATATATTATAATATACATATATATATATATATATATATATGTGTGTGTGTGCATGTATGTATGTATTATACCCATGTATATTATATATACACCTATATATACACACAGTTTTGACAAAAATAAAAAACTCTAGTCCTAGTCCAAGCGTACACCAAACGCAGGATAAGTGTTATCCAACTTAGACCAAGCCAAGCCAAGCCAAGCCAAGACAGTCTCTAAGCATCGTCCATGCCAAGATAGTCCTGTGTAACAAACGAGCCCGTAAAGTTTTGGTGTCATTGCTCAACCCGAACCCCAATCCAACACTCAAAACTTGAATCAAATCCCCACACATCCTCCTCACAAAATTCCCCTCTGTTGATTTTTGGCTCAAACAATAATCAAAAGTGAAACATACTTTCGGTTACTTATTGAGGTAGTTTGCTGTTTGTCTTGGTTGATTGGCAGCAAATGGGAATGCACTAATTATGGGCAGCTTTAGGCTTTGCCTATACTTTGAGCCGTGAGCTTCATTAATTGGCAAGCTGCATGTGGGAGACAAAAGGCATGCATTTATGGCTAACTTTTTAACTTGATGGGAGGCCTTTGGCCGTTGGCTTCTTTGAGAAGCCACTTCCTTTGGCTTTAAAAGGAGAAGCAGTAGCAGCCCACTGAGAGAGGAAAAAAGAAGTTGCACCAAAAGTGAGGGAGAGAAAAATAGCAAGAAGCCATTCGGCAGAGAGAAGAAAATTCTCAAATTGTTCTTTGCTTTGTATTTTTGGTTTTCTCTTCCTATTGTGAGTGTGTGAGCTTGGGTTATTTGGGTCTTTGGGAAAGTTGAGTGATAAACACTATTGTATGTTCTCATTGATTATAGTGGAATACTCTGTCCAGTGGCGGTTCCAGGATCAAAAAGCCAATTGGGCAAGATTTACATACTAAACTCGACGGTACGAGTGAATTTCATTAATAAATATAAAAAGATACACCTAGTTAGGGGGTACATAATGAGCCTTACCCTCAACAAAACCAAACCAAGAATTATAATGCATCCATAATTAAACCCTAGAATACTCAATTTTAACAAAATCTCAAATCAAAGCTTTAGAATAATTCATCCCTAATCAAAGCCCTAATTGATTTCAACAAATTCTCAAAATTATAATTCATCCCTAATTAAACCCTAGAATACTCGATTTTAAAATTAAAACTATAATTAAAGATATATAGCAATGGAGATAATGAGAATAATACCTTGTTGGCACTGGCGGACCCAGAAATTTTTTAGCGAATGTACAATATTGACTAAGTATGAAAAATAATTTTTCGGAATAATCATTTTCTCAAGATAATTTTTGGCGGCTTTGATTCCTTACACATCAAATAAGAAAACTTGATTGTATGGAAATAAGGTAATCTGTACACTAGTTGAGCAAAGGGGAGAAACTCGCTGCTATCTGTAGCAAAGAGAAAGAGAGATAAACAAGAATTCTGAAGATAAGGAGAGAAAATATGGGACCACATGGATGGGCAACATATGGGTAGGGTTTGTTTTTAATTCTTTTTATTTTTGGGCTGGGCTTATAGCATATAGGTATTTTATTTTTTGAAATTTTTTGGGCTGGGCAGGCACCCAGCCTGCCCTTTGCATAGCCCCGCCACTGACTCTGTCGTCTCCAAACTGGATGTAGGCATTGCCGAACCAGTATAAATGTTGGTGTTTTTGTTGGTGTTGTTTTGTTCTTTTTATCTCTTGCCAGTTGTTGTTTATTTTTTCATTCACAGTTGGTTGACGCTTCCCCACAACAATTGGTATCAGAGCTCTAGTTTTTGATTGGGGTTTCGTAGGAGTGAAAAATTTGATGGAGCTACAGTATAGTGAATAGTGATGTGCTACAGTTCCGTGAATAGTGTCGGCACTATAGTTCCCGTGAACAGTGAACTGCTACAGTATCTGTGAACAAACAACTCAGTCAGAATAATAAGTTTGAGAGCATATCTTCTGAGATGAATTCTGAGAATTGACCAACGTCATTAGCCTTTCCAGTATTATATTGAGACCCATTGAATGATTGAATCAAGCACAAAATAATTTACACTTTCTTTAATCTTTTGCTGATTGGTTCATCGTCGTCATCAGAGCTATAACTTCCTGGTTCATTTTCATAGCTACCAATTCTTTGTTCATCCTCGTCATTAGAGCAATCAATTCCTGGTTCGTCGTGGTCATCAAAGCTACCACTTCCACTACTACCAATTGGGGCTGCCTCGTCGTCACCGAATGCATGTAGTGCTGCTGGCATCGGGATTTTCAGAATTCGGCTGAATTCTTCCAAATCTCTCTGGTACACCAAACGGGCTCCACATTTCTTTACAATTGAGCTTGTTTTCAGCTGTTTATAATTATCCGATCTGCCTAAAGAATAATACCCTTCGAATGAAAATCGAAGACTGCTTGAGGCACCGCTGAAGCAGTCATCATTGCGAGGCAAATAGAAAACCAAAACGTGTTGTGACTCAAGATGCCTAGCTTGAAAAAGTGTATACATACAGCGAATATATAAATAAACACCTGGATCTTTCAAATATTTATTAGAATCTTCAAAAACAACACATAAAGCAATCCCAACCCAGTCACTGCATGTTTGTGGAGGTAGAGGTAGCTCCACAATTATTGAATCTCCCACACTTCGATTATCGAACCACTCTGGAATTTCACTTCCAGGCCATACAAATCTGCGTTCCAGATCCAGATCTGGATAGGCGGTCATTGATATCATTGCAAATATTCTATTAATCCAGATCCAGGCCTTCTTCTTCAACCAATCTGAAGCAATTAACACAACTAGACATAAAATCGTACACATTGGCTCCTTCGCTCAACTTTGATGGATCTGACAACCTTCTTAAGGAAGTACAGTTGTCTACACGTACAAATAATGAGGAATCTCTTGGCGGAAGATCTGGCAAGTTGCTCAAGCCTTTTGCACCTCCTTCAATTCCAAGATAACAGAAGCTCAGAAAGGAATCTAATGCTTGAGGGAAGGCTAACGAAATTGTTTCCAGCAAGATCCAACTCTTTTAAAGAAGACAAGTAGCGCCAATATCATCTGGGATGACTCCTTCACCAATATTACAATAACTCAGATCTAATGTCCGTCAAAGACCCTAAACGATTTAGAGAAGACAACACCAAACGCCAAGGGTCAGGGCCACACCAAATGCCATCCCTTGAAGCAACTGATCCACTGAAGGGTTAGCTATTTTGAGATTTTTCATAGCAACAAGCGGCCCTCTCATAGCACTTCCACTTAAATCAAGGTCCTCTAAAGACTCCATCTCCCCTGGGAGTTTGTCAACTTTTGGGCATCTGGGCATAATCAGCTCTATAAGAGATTTCAATTTACATATCGTACTCGGGAGACCCAAGAGACTTTTGCAATCATCTACACGTAGATAAAGAAGACCAACCAGATGTTCAATTGATGAAGGTATTTGCTCGATAGCAGTCTCACGTAGAAAAATATATTTCAAGTTCTGCATATGTTCCCCAAATTCTGGAATCTTTTTCAGTTTTGAGCAGCCCTCAAGACTAAAGAGTTCAAGAGAATCCATTTCCAACTCACTTGGGAGACTCTTAATACTTTTACATTCATCAAGTCTTAAAACCTTCAGCTTTTTGTGAACTGCAATAGACGAGTGAACCTCGCCTAATTTCTCACAACCTTCCAGTTCCAATTCCTCAAGATTTGGAATGCGTGTGAAATCTGGGATATTGGTCAATTTATCGGATTTACTAAGATCCATATATTTCAAATTCGGAAAATCCTGCCAGTACATAAAAGTTCTAGAATTATAAGTTTCAAAAAACCTTGCAAGTTAAAACAAGGTACAATACAATCATACTCAATATAATTATAATTAAAAAATATTACAAAATGCCGTATTTCAAGAATCTTACCTTTGCTCCATCCCAAAGCCGGACAAGTTTGCTATACCCTCATCTTGAGTTTAGAAAGCAAACGTGGTTCAAAACTTGATGGGAGCGATTTGGAAGGATACAAATTCCAATGGATAATTCTTAAGGAATTTGGAAGAAATTTAGGGCATGGAGAAAACATCACACCTATCAAAGTCAAGGAGCCTTAACCCGTGCATCTCATTGAAGGCTTCAGTACAATTCCAGGGCACTGCTTCTAATTTGGGCAGACGTAGGACCATGGCTTAAATTGCTCCTGTTCCCTAATATATATAATTAAGAAAAAGGAAAAAGTTAATTCATCTCATCTCATTAAAGTCTAATATCTCTAAATAACTTCTCATTTGAAAAATGGCACATGTTTTGGTCCAAGTATATATAGTATCTCTAAATAACTTCTTACCTTATTGTCCCTCAATACATCAGAAATGTCCTTGCGACAACATAAAATACTCCGTTTACCAGGCTTGGGAGACTCTTCACGAACAATTTTCCATGCCATTTTTTGTATCAAATCATGCATTTCAACAATGTCAACAATGTTGCTACCAAAGTGGTGTTTCTCAATAGTTAAGAGAGATTTCTCAATAAGAATATCTATCCCAATAAGACTGGAAATGTCGTCAAGGCTCCAGTCTAGTATTTGAATTACTTGCTCTTTATTCTTCCCTCTATGGAGACACACAACATGCAGAAAAATTTTCTTCTCCATCTCTTCTAGTCCATCATAACTTACTTTGAGTGAATGAAAAACTGTTGGATTAGGAATTTTCTCTAGATTATGCAACACACTATTCCATGCATCTTGACCTCTCCCATACAAAGCACGCCCCAAAAATTTAAGAGCTAATGGAAGGCCTTTGGCATAATATAGGAAATGCCGAGATAGTTCCTGAAAACCTTCCTCAGGCTGATCTTTCTTAAAGGCATGTCGACTAAAGAGCTCAAGAGCTTCATTTCTCTTTAAGAGCTCGACCTTATACAGTTTCTCTATACCATGCTCAACTAGTAGGCGTTCATTTCTAGTTGTGATGATAATTCTACTTCCCACACCAAATCATTTTTTATTTCCAACCAGTTTTTCTAGTTGGTTTAGTTGATCCACATCATCAAGCACGAGAAGAACCTTTTTATTCCATAAACGGTTCTTAATGAAAAGGATTCCCTCCCCTTCATCCCAACCTAGGACGTAATTTTCCTTCAAGATTGAGGAAAGCAGCTGTCTTGCTAGACCAGAAACCTCTCCCTTTCTCACATTAGGTAGAAAACAGCGATGCTCGAAATGATGGGAAATTTTCTCATAAACTAGGTTAGCAAGGGTTGTTTTGCCTACCCCCCCCCCCCCCCCCCCCCATCCCCCATATCCCTATAAAGAGGACATCATTTTCTTCGGGAGCTAAATGCAAGCGTAGTTGATCAAGTGCAAAACCAATTCCGACTAACTTCTCTTCAGAATCTAACAACGTGAATGTAGGATTCACTTTCTTCCACACACGTTTGACAATGTCTTCGATAAGCTCTGCTTCTGACCTACAAAGTATTAAAAATAACCATTAATCCATAAATATAACATCCAAGGTTGTTTGTTGTATTGAAGGAAGAATTGAAATGTAACATCCAAGTAGGGCTCTTGTTAAGACACACACAAGTTTTTCATGGATGTATGCTTACTTATAATTTTTTGAATCTAAGCCAGCGAGATTGGCAACATTTCTTAAAGCGGCTCTCCACCGATTCAGCTTCTCTGCATCTCCACTAAACCTTTCTTCATGCTTAGTGAAAGCTTCCGCAAAACTCCCCTTTTGGTTAATACATGGGAAGGATCCACGTCATCTCGAACAATAGCTCAGTAGAACAACAAATTAACAAATCACAAAGCCAGAGAATTGGCAAGAAAACAATCACAAGAACCAATCCAACCAAAACCCACGCAAAAAAACAGAGAGAGGTAGCGAACACGCTTTCTACTTTTTTCTGTGGGTGGTAGAGCCAGTGGGTCTGGTAGAGCCAATGTGCTATAAAAGTGATATGACAAATGTTTTCCACCCAGAAAGTGAAAGGAAATTTCAAGGAAACTTCCTTTCTCAACAAAGTGATCGGGTGCCAAGGTACTTACAAATTTCCAAGCAAGTTCCCAACTTTATATTTATGAGAAAATCCAGTTTTTTTGTTTTGCTTTTTCCAGTTTTGATATGACTTGGATTTACACACGCAATTGTATAGTTAGTTAATAGGGATTAATTTGTGAGTTAGGCCATGTTTAATGGTGTTGCTGATGAGCTCAGTTGAGCTTTGAGCAACTTTGGATTGAAGACATAACTTGGATTTGCTAATTAAGAAATGATCAAAACTTAAATTGTCTCGTTGGTTGAGGTAGCACAAGTTAAAACTATGACATATACATTAGGATTTATTATGCACTTTTGTTAGCAACATGGGAGACTTGAGAAACTATCAGTGCTAATTAACTCGTTGGTTGAGGTAGCTACATGCTGAGTTCAGATCCTCTGTCCGTGTTTTTGTGTGTCCCTCCCTATCCCTACCTTATTTTTTTGAGGGGCAGGAAAAAAAAAGAGAGATAAGGAAACAAAGAGGAAGAAGAAAACTGGCCGAGAGGAGAGAAAGAAGAATAAATAAAAAATAGAGGAGAGAGAAGGGGAAACACAGGAAAAAAAAAATACAATATTCACCCGAGAGTTGAAGGAACAGATGAAAAGAGGAGGGATGGGTGGGACAGGAAATAATGGAAGAGAGAGGGAGTCTTGTCTTATGTGAATTGGTAGAATCAGTTGGTCTTCTTTCTCTCGTCAAATTGTAGGCCCTCAAGAGGAAAAAGAAAATTTACATGTGGTCCCAAAATAATTTGCACAGGAAAACGAGACTCAGAAGACAGGGCCACAAACTAAAGTAGAAACAAGGAAACCCCCGAGAAAGAGTTTTAACTCTGAACATGTCCAATAATACTCAGAAGACAGGGTCAAGGTGAAGAAACCGAAAAAAAAAAAAAAAAAGATACGTGAAAGTGAAAGAAATATATTTTCCACATAAAAATGTGAAAGGAAATTTAAAGCAAATAATAGGAGAGGGAGAGAGAAAACCACCAAATTGGAAACTTTACGCGAATAATAAATTTCGAAGATACTTTACACTTAAAGCTTATTTTGATGAAGCGATTTCAACTCTAGAAGATATTATAAAGTTAAATTGTTTGTTTAGACTACTAAATTGTATAGTTGCTTTAATACTTGTAAAAATAAAATAAAAAGCGTATTGGAGTTATAATTGGAGTCCCTCAAAACAGTTTTTTTTTATTTTTTATTTTTAATGTTTCACTTTTTAAGCTCTCTATTTTTTAATAATTAATAATACTTTTTTTTTTTATAACTTTAATTTAGTGATGAAACAATGAAAGAAAGAAAACTCTAACTATTTCATTAATAAGAAGGAATCAATACAACAATCAATGATGAAGCATTGTTGTACTGTACATTGTGGTGGTGCCAAAACAATTTCCACACAAAACAGGGCCAAAATACACAAAAGAAGAAACGAGGGAGTCCCCAAAAAAGAGCTGAACACGTCCAATGACCATAAGGGTCCAAGCAAGTTCAAGGCAAAAGTGATCTGGTCCAAGCAAGTTCCCAACTTTGGTTTAATTTTTCTAGAGAGGAAGATATTTACATGACATCTCGAAGCAGTCCACTTTAATTATTTCCCCTGATATACGGACAACTTCCTTCTCTGTTTCCAGAAATGATAATTCACTAATTTTATGTTATTTTATTATTCATATAAGCTGTTGGGACATTTTGGAAAAGGTCAAAGGAGAGAAAAATATTTGTAAAAGAAGCTAAAATGGACAAAAATGCCCTTACTTATTTTTGGATTTCCTAAGGAATCCTTTACATTTGTATGTCTTTGGTTTGAAAGTTGAGCGGTTTTTTTGTCTTTTTTGAAAAAGTTTTGGCTTTTTCCAAAAGTGAAAGTTTTTTTTTTTGTTAAAACCTAAAAAATCCAAAAAAGTCCTTTTTAAATCCATTTATATATATATACCTACCTACTTCCCAAATAATAGTTTTTTATTTTATTTTATTAGTTTTTTCTTAAAGTTTTATCTTTTTATTGCTTTCTGATGACCTCCATGAATGACCTGCAATGATTAAACTTATCATATTCCGAAGATTCATATGTGACCCAAAAATAGGAAATTAAAGGAAGGAAAAAAAAAAGGCACTGCTTCAGATGTGACCACAGATAAGTTGAATGGCTATTAAAGTGAGTTGAATGGATATGAACATCATAGCAACAATCCATAAAATGTAAACTCTCAAAAGAAAAAAGGAAATTTATATTACATGTGATGCGAAAACAATTTCCACATAAAAGAGACTCGAAAGTCAGGGCAAGAAACTGAAGAAGAAATGAGGAACTCCCAAAGAAAGAGCTCAACACGTCCAATACTCATGATAAGGGTCAAGGTGAAGAAAAAAAACAAGTAGAGGAAAAACGTTAAAGTGCTTTACAAAGTGAAAGGACGAATGTTTTCCACCAGAAAAGTAAAGGGAAATTTCAAGGAAAGCTTCCGTGGTCTGGTCCATGTTTGTTTGGACAGGAAAGTTCAAATAAAAGACAGAGTAGAGGGCGCTGTAGAGGTGGAAAACCGCGTCACCCCATTATAGAAAGGAAATAATGAGAAAGGACTAATGTTTTCCACGACACCTCACTGAAACTTCCTTGCTGGGATGCGTTCTCTTTCTTCTCACCAAAGTGATTGTGTCCTGTTTTATTATATATATATTTTTCTTTCTTAAGCTTACTGATGCCGAGGGAATTGAACACATAATAATTGCTGAGTTAATGGCTTGAGTTATAAGTAATTGCGCTCTTAGTTCAATTTTGATATTACAATAATTAACAAACCCAATTGTGTAGTTGCGTTAACACTAATTTTTTTTTGTTTTTTTGTTTTACATTGAAGTAAAGAAACTCCACTAGTTCGATCTGGAGTATCATGGAGGAGGTGAAGGAAAGAAACTCCACCACTGGATTTGGGGTTCTTGTTTGTTTTGTTGGTTTGGAAGTTTGTTGTTTTGTTTTGTCCATGATTTGTAGTTGTCTACTTGTTGCTTCTCCTATTGCAGAGATGGTGTTGGGCTTTATTTGTAACAATTTCTTATGAATGAAAGTCCACTTTTTCAGACCAAAAAAAAAGTCCACTTTTGATCTGATTTATATAAAAAAAAAAAAAGTCCAGTTTTTATAAATATATATATATCCCTTGGGAAACACATGGAGATTGATTTTGTCATAAAATTTATCAAACCGTTTACTCTACCCCATGCTCTTGTCAAAAAAATTTTAATTTATATTATTTCATCAATTTCATTAATTAACTTTTAAAAACTTAGTAATTTAAGGATCAGGCATATTGATCCACAAAAAAATCCACGTAATTTTATATTATTTCCCGTTTAGTCTAACGCCTAAAAAATCCACAAGGACTCTTTTTATTGAAGAACTCTTCACATCGCCGCCGTCCTTTTGCACCCAACAACCCCATTCTTTTAGATAAACAGATCTGAAACAAAAATGAAATTTTAAGAATGGAAGAGAAGCCAGCAACCCCTGTCCAAGAAATCAAAGAAGTCCCCAAGCCATTACTATAGATACACCTGTCCATTTTTAAGCAACGTTAAAAACCTCACATGTGAAGAGCGCATGGTCCTATCCTAAAACACAATAATTCGAGCCAAAAAAAGTCCTACAACAGAATATGTTGGGCCCCAATATCATAGTTGTGAAGGAAGTTGAGGTCCTGCATCAAAACTAATTGGCAATGGGAGAGTAGCCGAATTCCTTATAAACCCAAGTTATATCCTTTAACTTTTTAATGTAGGAAGCCTAACATGCAGACAACACATATTAGGTGATGTCAAAGCATGTGTGGTCATTGGGCCCCCAACACATGAAGCTTTGATACAATGAAGGAAGTTGAATTCCGTGACAAAAATAATAGTTTAACTGAGACATGTGCACAATATATTAAGAATCATAGACTACTAGTACAAAAGCTACATCCTCATTTGTTGTAGTCTTATGCTTTGACTACTCACTTACTGCCATTGCAGATAACGCAACAGATAACGCAACAGCATCCCTGTTGATCATTCTCATGAAAGAAAAACAGGATAGTGGAGATGGCTCTTGGATTGGGAGGTTTAGCTGCATTTGTCTTCCCCATATTTGCATTTCCTTTTCTTATTTGTTTTATCATTACAAGAGAAAGGTCATTGCCACAAGGAGCACAAAAGGCCAAACTTGTAGAGGACTTCCAACAAGTTCGTCACTTGCAGAGATAACAAAGGGGAGGCCAGGAAGCTTTTATGCTGATATGTCCTCCATCCACCAGCCTTGCAGAACAAGCCAACACTGTTTTTCTAAAACTTGAGCACCTTCCGTATTCACCAGATTTAGTAATCCTTTCATCACCATAGCCTTCAATTAAAATAAGAAAGGAAAACCATTACAAAAGATACAACATAAAGAAATAAAAAATTTATTTTCCCTTCTTTTGGTCAGAAGTCTCAAAACTATACTAACATGTTTGATACATTATTTCACTATAGCAATAGTTTGATAGCAATAGTTATTTTACTCGAGGCCTATATGAAGTAAATATCCTAAAACATTGAAATTAACAAGTTAATCCAAGTCCTAAGCAAGGACCATCCACTCAGAAGGAAAAAGGTAAGTGTAGAAGGACAAACAATTTAGGAAAACACCAAAAGAAGAGGTAAGTGCAGAAGGAAAAAGGATATGCTGTTTTCTGTTAGCAACATAGGAGACTTGAGAAACTATCCATGTTAATTAACACATTGGTTGAAGTAGCACAACTTGAAGTCAAAGAAAATCACAAATTTGGGAATGACATGTGGAGTGGACTTGAACCTACAGCAGAAACCATTCAAGCAGAATAAGATACCTCCCAAGTTACCAACCATGTTCTAAATGCTTCAGTTACTAACCATTTCAGCAGAAACCATCCAGCAGTGCAGAGACTCGGTTCATCAACATTAAGGCCTCTTCCAATGTTAACGAGAATATCCTTTGGAAAACAAGCATCGATGACTTCAAAATCGACAATGTCGTTGGTCTCCTCTGAAGTGATCAGAGTTCACACAACCAACTAACTCCATGGAACTTAGATAGTATTCCTAGTACTTCAACTCTGGCTTTGCCAATTCTTCCCAAGCCGATAATGCCAACTGTTTTTCCAAGAGAACTGAAATGAAATTAAGAAAGGAAAATCATTATAAAAGATACAACATAAGCAATTAGCAGTGAAAATAAGCTGATTTTACTTAACCACATTAGGCTACGTCCAGCACCTTTCAAAATTTATTTATTTTAATTGCTCCACTTCTGCTAATTTTGTTGTAAAGCTAAAACTCACATTTCCTTTTGCCGCTCCTTCTCTGTTATTCTCTCTTCCGTCATGAACTAACCACCTCTCCTTTCCTTTCCTGATTTTCTATCGAAATAAATTTAAATAACAGCAAAGATGCAAATTTACCCGCCTGCTGCAAAATCCAAAAGCAGCTATAATCGTAAAGCAGCAATGAGCAAGCAAAATAATGCAGCAAATTTCCTTCACTCACATTCCTTTAGAAACTCTAAGGAAAACGGCTGATTCAATAGCAGGCCTACACTTGTCCATATCTCCATATTCCTTGTAAATAACCTTAGCTCTAGAGAAATCTACCGAAGCTGTATATAATAGGAAATACTATACTCATTTCAATATAGTGGAAACAGAGGAAATATACGTACAATAATTACAATTCTCTCTCCCTCTTATTCTTTCATCCTTTTCTCCTAGATATTTCACACATTCTTTCATCATTATTAACTATTTTCTCTTTTTTTTTTCTTTTGGTCAGAAGACCCAGAACAATACTAACATTTTCCACACATTAATTCACTATAGCAACAGTTTGGTAGCACAGCATTGAACTGTTGCTCTGAAAATGTTCATTTACTCGAGGCCTAAATATTCTAACACATTGTTCGTTATTTCCATGGCTCTCTCTTTCCATCGCTTTCTCTCCATGGTTCTCTCTTTTCATGGCTCCCTCTATCGCTCTCCCACAACCCTATTAAGTTGATGATTGGAACAACCAATTGAGTTTGGGCAGCAAGGTCGCTCGTGTATTGTTCTAATCCTTATGAGTGTTGGTTAGCTAAATGCATCATTCTGAACGCTAACGTACCATGATAAGGGTGATCCAGTTCGAAATTCGTAAGGGGGGTGAGCGATTTGGGTAACTACGGTCAGAAGACTCAGAACCATACTAACATTTTCCACACATTATTTCACTATAGCAAAAGTTTGATAGCACAGCATTGAAAGGTTGCTCTGAAAATGTTCTTGTACTCGAGGCCTATAGGAAGTAAATATTCTAACACCTTGCAATGAACAAGTTAATCCAAGTCATATCCACTCAGAAAATATCTCGAACATTGAAAAAGGGCAAACAATTTAGGGAAAAATGAAGTCCTGGAAGCAGGGCACAAGTTAGTTTCGTAAATCTATAGCATATATACATTTTAGGATTTGTTCTGTTGTTTTCTGTTTGCAACATAGGATAAATTATCATTTTTAATTAACACATTGATAAAAGTAGCTATATGCAGGCTTAGTCCATTTTCAGACAAAACTACTTAGTAAGATTATATTCTTAGAGCACAACATTAACAGTATGCAGAAACCATTTTATTTAAGCACAACTAGATACCTCCAGAGTTACCAATAAAATCTGATGTCCATTCAGTAGTGTGCAGTTCTAAATGCTTCAGTTGGGCAACATCTGCAAATGTTCATTCAGAGTGTGCATTTTCATGGCATACAGACACCTTACTTGTCTGTTTTCAGTACATTATCTGACAAAGCAATTGAAATAGCACTAAATTACAGCATATCCTGCAAACTATACAAACAAGATGCAATCAAATTTGAAACTTTGTGAATGCCACCAATGCATTGCTTGCTTTTCATCAAATTTGAAACTAGATGAGAGACAAGTTTTACTAAACAATGATAGATAGATAGTGTCCTTCCGTCAGTCAGATTGACAAGTTTCAGAGTAAATTAAACAGTAGCTCAAAAGAAAAATGAAAAGAAAAGGTGACTTACTGAGATGAATTCTGAGGATTGACCATCGTCGTCATTAGCTTTTCAAGTATTATTTTGAGACCTAATTGAATGATTGCACCGTGCACAAAATAATTTAGACTTTCTTCCATCTTTTGCCGACTGGTTCATCGTCCTCATCAGAGCTACCACTTCCACCACTACCAATTGGACCTGCCTCGTCACAGTACATCAAACGGCTGAATTCTTCCAAATCTCTCTTGTACACCAAACGGTCCCTACATTCCTTTATAATCGAGCTTGTTTTGAGTTCTTCCAAACCTGAGTCTATATGTGAAGAATAATACGTTTCGAACGAAAACCGATGACTGGTTGAGGCATCCGTGAGGCTTGGATGATCGCGAGGCAAATAAAAAACCCAAAGGTGTTCTGACACAAGAATCCTGGCTGGAAATGAATGAGGGCTCAAATCCAAATATCTCTGAGATGATCGAACTTTAATTTTGAAAAACTCATATCCACAAAGGGATGCGGGACTGTCAAAATATTCAGAATCGTAAAAAACAACACAGAAAGCAATCCCAACCCAGTCGCTGCTATTTGATGGGTGTGGAGGGAGAGGCAGCTCCACAGGTATTGAATCTCCCACACTTGGATTACCGAACCAATCTAGAATTCCAAATACAGGGCATACAATACCATTATCTTTTAAGAGCATTCCCTGTAACAAAAGAAATACCATTATTTGTTTTTGGTCGAAATTATATTTATTTATTATAGAAAAGAAAACTATATTCTTTTCACCAAAATAAAAATAAAAAGGGAAAGAAAACTATAATATTCAACGAGAGAGTAAATACCTCAATGGCCGCTCTCCTTATCATTTCAAATATTGCATTAATCCAGTCTTTTTCTTCAACCAATTTGAAGCAATTAAGACAAAAAAGCTCAAAATCATACAAATTGGCTCCTGGCCTTGATGGATCTGGCAACCTTTTTAAGGAAATACAATCGTCTACGGTTAAAGTTTTTATATTTAGCGGAAGATCTGGCAATCGCTCAAGCCTTTTGCACCCTTCCAATCCAAGAGACACAAGCTTAGAAAGGAATCTAATGCTTGAGGGAAGGCTAACGAAATCGTTTCCAAAAAGATCCAAGTGTTTTAAAGAAGACAAGCAGCCAATATCATCAAGGATGGCTCCTTCACCAATATTACAAAAACTCAAATTTAACTCTTCCAAAGACGTGAAACGATTTAGAGAAGACACCACCATTTTGTTAATTTTTGTGCATCCCATCAAATTCAGCCCTTTAAGGCCGACAAGGTGTTCGATTGATGGACGTATTTGCTCAATAGCAATCCCTTGTAACGAAAGATTGGACAAATTATTCAGCTGTTCCACAAATCTTCGAATGTTTTTCACTTTTGGGCTGCCAAGGAGAGTAAACCGTTCAAGAGAATCCATTTCCACCTCACTTGGGAGACTGTTAATAATTGGACAATCGATAAGTCGCAAATCTTTCAGCTTTTTTAGAACTGCAAAAGAGGGGTGAACCTCAACTAAACTCGTACAAAATTCTAGCAACAGAACCTCAAGATTTGGAATGCCTGTGAAATCTGGGGTACTCGTCAATTGATCAGAGTAACTAAGGTCCATAAATGTCAAGTTTGGCAAGACCTGTACAGTACATAAAAATTGTAAAATAATAATAATTACTTAGTTGAACGAGTTACAATTATAAAACGCCATATTTCAATAATCTCTCACCTTTGCTCCATCCCAAAGCTGGACAAGTTTGCTATGACACATCCTTAGTTCAACAAGGAAACGTGGTTCTAAAATTGATGGGAGTGATTTAGAAGGGTACCAACTCCAACTGATAGTTCTTAAGGAATTTGGAAGATCTGTGGGGGCTGAAGAAACGATCACATTATCAAAGTGAAGAAGCCTTAATCCGTGCATCTTAGAGAAGGCTTCAGTACAATTCCAATTCACTTCTTCTAATTTCGGCAAACGCAAGCCAATGGCTTCAATTGCTCCAGTTCCCTAATAATTAAGAAAAAAATGAAAAGGTTATTGCACATTCAAGTCTAATATGTTTTTAAAAGAAATGACATATATTTTCTTCCAAAAATAATATTTCTACATAAATTCTTACCGTATTGTTCCCGATAACATGAAAGATATCATCGCGATGCCACAAAAGACTACGTCGACCAGGCTCTTGGATAGACTCTTGACGAACAATTTCCCTTGCCATTTCTTGTATCAAATCATGCATCTCAACAATGTTGCTACGAAAGTGGAGTTTCTCAATAGTTAAGAGAGATTTCTCAATAAGACTGGAAATGCCAATAAGACTGGAAATGTCAAGGCTCCGGTCTAGTATTTGAATAACTTGCTTTTTATTCTTCCCTCTATGGAGACACGCAACATGCAGAAAAATTTTCTTCTCCATCTCTTTTAGTCCATAATAACTTACTCTGAGTGAATCAAAAATTTCGGGTTCAGGAATTTTGTTTAGATTATACAACGCACTCTTCCACACATCTTTATCTCTCCCAGACAAAGCACACCCCAGTGTTTTAAGAGCTAATGGAAGGCCGTTAGCATAATTTAGGAAATGCTGAGACAGTTTCTGAAAATCTTCCTCAGGCTGATCTTTCTTAAAGGCATGTCGACTAAAGAGCTCAAGAGCTTCATCATTCTTTAAGACCTTGACCTCATACAGTTTCTCTATACCATGTTCAACAAGTAGGCGTTCGTTTCTAGTTGTGATGATAATTCTACTCCCCACACCGAACCAATTTTTGTTTCCAACCAGTTTTTTTAGTTGGTTTAGTTGATCCACATCATCAAGCACGAGAAGAACCTTTTTATTCCATAAACGGTTCTTAATGAAAAGGATTCCCTCCCCTTCATCCCAACCTGGGATATAATTTTCCTTCAAGATTGAGGAAAGCAGCTGTCTTCCTAGACCAGAAACCTCTCCCTTTCTCACATTAGGTAGAAAACAGCGATGCTCGAAATGATGGGAAATTTTCTCATAAACTAATTTAGCGAGGGTTGTTTTGCCTACCCCACCCATCCCCCATATCCCTATAAAGCGGACATCCTTTTCTTCGGGGGCTAAATGCAAGCGTAGTTGATCAAGTGCAGAATCAATTCCGACTAACTTCTCTTGAGAATCTAACAACGTGACTGTAGGATTCACTTTCTTCCACACACGTTTGACAATGTCATCGACAAGCTCTGCTTCTGACCTACAAAGTATTAAAAATAACCATTAATCCATAAATATAACATCCAAGTAGGGCTCTTGTTAAGACACACACAAGTTGTTCATGGATGCATGCTTACTTATAAGTTTTTGAATCTAAGCCAGTGAGATTGGCAACTTTTCTTAAAGCGGCTCTCCACCGATTCAGCTTCTCTGCATCTCCACTAAACCTTTCTTCATGCTTAGTGAAAGCTTCCGCAAAACTCCCCCTTTGGTTTCGCACATCAGAAGGATCCACGAGATAAAATATCGGGAGAATTCTCTTGGTGTCTTCCATGAATTCAAGAATCTTGGAAAGTTCATCCAAGCACCAAGTGGAAGAAGCGTAATTTGGGGAGAGAACAATGATGGCAAGATATGATTCTTCGATTGCGGTCAACAGCTCCAGAGAAATAGTTGCTCCCACTTCAAGTTCTCGCTCGTCCTTGAAAGTTCTCATTGCTTGCCAGTACGCCAATGCACGGTCTAAATGAGAGATAAAACCCCTGCGAGTGTCTTGGCCCCTGAAACTCAGAAAAACATCATGCTTCCATCGAGAAGGAGCCCATTCAGCTGAAGTACGAGATGTAGAAGCTCTTTGGGTGCTCAAGGCCATGGGAGAAAAACAGTTCCTGGAAATCTGGTTCTGCAAACACTCAGTAAATACGTAAAGAGAAAATGATCTGTGAAAAAAAAAAATGGCAGCTTTAATTTTTTTTTGATAATTGAAAACGTATTAAGCAGAAGAGAAGAAGGGCAGAAAGCAAATACCCAGCAAAACAAACTGGAGATCAATGAAAGGGAAACACACCAACTGGAACAATAGCTCAGCAGAACAACAAATTAACAAATCACAAAGCCAGAAAATTGGCAAGAAAACAACCACAAGAACCAATCCAACCAAAAACCCACCAAAAGAAAAAACAGAGAGAGGTAGTGAACACGCTTTCTACTTTTTTATGTGGGTGGTAGAGCCAATGTACTACAAAAGTGAAATGACAAATGTTTTCCACCAAAAATGTGATAGGTTTTCCTTTCTCAACAAAGTGATCGGGTCCCAACTTTTTTTAATGAGAAAATCCAGTTTTTTGTTTTGCTTTTTCCAGTTTTGATATGACAAGATTTACACACGCAATTGTGTAGTTAGTTAAAAGGGACTAATTTGTGAGTTAGGCCATGTTCAATGGTATTGCTGATGAGCTCAGTTTAGCTTTGAGCAACTTCGGGTTGAAGACATAAATGGGATTTGCTAATTAAGAAATGATCAAAACTTAAATTGGCTATTTGGTTTTCCTGTTTCTATGTTTTTGCACAATAATGAAATGAAATTTTCATCCAATTAATCTTTCTTTATAAAAAAATAATCAAAGCCGATCGTCAATGCTAATTAAGAATGTTGCTTAACATGCATCTCTCCTTTCTAATAGAGTTGCATTCACACTGCAAAATCAAAGTAATCCGATGAAAGACAGGGGGCTGTAGAAACCAAATAATGGGAGAGAGAGAGTGAATTATTTCTTTTTTGACCACACTGGAGACATCGTCAGAGGATGAATTATTACTTTTTTGAACCAAAAAAAGTATGGATGTGACCAAAGTGTGGAGTAGAAGAAAACAATCCGGAAAGAAATAGTTTTAACAAATCCACGATTTTCGAATCAACACCTAAGTCAAAAAAGTGAAAGGACTAACGTTTTCCACCGACTCCTCAGTGAAACTTCCTTCTCACCAAATGTGATTGTGTCCCTGGCCTGTTTTTTTTTTTTTTTTTCCCTGAAACCTAAGAAATTTATGTCATCAACTTTCAGTCTAGTATTTAAAGAGAATACCACCACAGCTCATTCCGTAAAATCAGTTGTTCTCCCCAAATCAGCACTGACAGAATCGTCATCCCCAGATCAGCGGCCTATTGGCTAAGAATTGATATGCAAATATGAGATTAATGCTACTTACCTTGTATTGCTTAGTTTCTGTAAATAGACTTGAGAAAGTCTACATCCTATACACAATATATACGGCTGTAATACAGAGATCAAGATTCAACTTGGTCAATTCAATTTCTCTACTCTTCTGCATCTCATCTTCCTTCTTCCTTCTTGAGTTTGTTCTTTTCTTTCATGGTATCAGAGCTCTTCGGAGCCAAAGCTCAAGAATATCGATCCTACCGAATCAAATGGCCAATACACCCAAATCTGGAGAATCAAGCAATATTGATATGACAAAGCTGATTTCTGAAATGTCAAAACTTGCCTCACCTTCACTCTCACCCCTTCCCTTGCCCACCTCATTCAACATCTCATCTCTATTCCCAATTCCTATGGACAGAACCAACTACCTGAGTTGGAAATCCCAATTTGAAGATATTTTGGAAATGCATGGCCTTGCAGATGTCATAAAAAAAACCACAGATCCACCGAAAGTGCAGGAAGATGGTTCTGTGCATCCTGAATTAGCCAGGGATAAACTGGTCCTGAGTTGGATCAAGGCGACTTCCTCTCCTTACATCAAGACTCTTCTCATCCCGTGTATCACCGCTCATCAAGCTTGGAACCTGCTGGGCAAGCGTCTCTCACCCCTCGCAAGCACCCGTGTGCGGATCCTTCGAGACCAAATCCGCACCCTCAGAAAAGATAACAACACAACGGTGACTGATTACCTCAACCATGCCAAATCACTCCTTGACTCCCTCACACAAGCTGGTGCAACGATGGATGATGATGAATTTGTCAGTTATGTATTGGATGGCCTTGGGCTTGAATACAAAGAGTTAGCCACCACACTTCACTTGCATCCAGATATTGGTTTCGACCAATTTTATGACCTTGCTTTACGAGAAGAATATTTGCAGAAACGCATGTCACTTACCGTAGCTTCGGGTGTTGATATGGCTGCTGATCGAACGCCCAACGAACGTAATCCATATTTGCACTCTGCTCCTCGCAATCACAATCCACATCACAGTTCTGGGAGAGGACGTGGACGTGGCAGACATTGGAATCCAGGGCACAGTGGGCGAGGACAAGGGTGAACAAATCAGTGGGGATCAAACCCAGGCAATTGGCCTCAAGAACGCAACTCTCAACCTTCAGATCAGTGGGGATCGCACCAAGGCAATTGGCCTCAAGACTGCACCTCTCAATCTCACGAACATCAGCCTGCATTAGGAGCCTCCTCTCACGCGACCTGGATTGATGGGCGCCCACCGCTTCTTCCAACTCCATCTGCCAATCCTCCAAATACCCAGCGACCTGAAGTTATCTGTTTTAGATGCGATAGGCTCGGCCACATAGCCCGATTCTGTCCGGACCGTAGGCCTCATGCCTACATGGCAGAAAATACAGCAAACCAGTCTCCTACTACAGATGTGGCAAACCTCAATTGGTGTCTTGACTCTAGCGCCACCCATCACATGACAGCCAATACAGCCTCCCTACCCCATGCCCAGCCTTACACATGCACTGATACGATTATTGTTGGCAATGGAAATCAGTTAGCAATAACTCATATTGGCAATACTAAATTGAACGGACTGCATCAGTCTTTAAATCTTAATGAAGTATTGTGTGTACCTGCGATTCGAAAGAATTTGATATCTATTCGTCGTTTCTATCGTGATAATAATTGTCTCTTTGAGTTGGATGCTAATGGTTTTCATGTAAAGGACAACAAGACGGGGACAGTACTCCTTACTGGCAATAGTTCTGATGGCCTTTATCACATTCAGGCGGCCCCCCCCATTGCTCAACAGTTTGCATTCTATGGAGAGCGTACAACCCAGGATGTGTGGCATGCACGACTTGGACACCCATCTCATTCAGTTCTTACTACCTTGTTGAATAAGTACCATTTACCCATCGATGGTACAATTATATCGAATAAAAATTGTCATATTTGCCCATTGGGAAAATCTTGTCGTTTGCCTTTTGAATACAGAAAACTTCATGCTTTATCTCCCTTGGCACTTTTACATCTTGATTTGTGGGGTCCTGCACCTATTTCCTCAAATTTTGGCTATCGCTATTATTTGTCCATTGTTGATGATAACACTCGATTCACTTGGTTATACCCTTTGGCTAAGAAATCAGATGTTCTGTCTACATTTATTACATTCAAGAAAATGGTGGAAAATCGTTTTAATTCCACAATCAAGCAGCTGCCGATTGATGGTGGTGGTGAATTTACCAGCAAATTATTTCTCACATTTTTACGTAATCATGGCATCTCGCATCAGATCTCTTGTCCATACACTCCCCAACAAAATGGAGTGGTTGAAAGGAAACATCGACATATTGTTGCAATGGGCCTCTGCTTGTTGGCCCAATCCCGATTACCTGCTAGCTTTTGGGTTGAAGCCTTCTCCACTGCAGTGTTTCTGATCAACCGCCTACCAACACCTTAGCTTCATAACATGTCTCCCTATGAGAAGCTCATTCACCGTTCACCGGATTATAAATTTCTCAAAAGTTTTGGATGTGCTTGCTTTCCTCACATGGTGCCGTACAACAAACATAAGTTATCATTTAAATCTCTTCCATGCGTGTTTCTTGGGTACGATGGACCATTATAAGGGTTATCGCTGTCTTGATCCTTTTTCAGGTCGTATCTATATATCTCGGAACGTGACCTTTGATGAGACAACGTTTCCATACAAGCAGCTCCACATTACATCTCCATCACACTCGAATGGGCTTCAGTCCATCTCTCCTGCCGACCAGCCCATACCTGATGGCTCCCCTGATCTCATGACCAGCTCATCTCCAGATGCTACCCCACGAATTTCCACCACAGGCACATCACTTCCTCACACCACAGGCCCGTCACTTCCCACTACCAACACAGACCCAGTTTTTACTCCTAACTTCCCAAGCCCCATCAGCTCTTCTTCCTCATTTCGAAACCCTACATCAGTCCTCTCCCGCATCTTCATCACCACAGGCCACGCCCCTAGCCACTCCCTCCACGGCTCGTGACCTTACAACCCCCTTGCCACCATCTCCCGTCACCCCATCCCCAAATTCCAACGAAGCCCAATCGATCCCTTCCGATGACATCCTCTCACCCCCTACCTCGCCTCCTCCTTCCTCCCATATCGATCCCTCTATTTTCCCCAATTCTCCTGATACCCCAAATCCTCCCAAAAACTTCAAAAGTCTCCACTCAATCATCCCGTTTGGCCCAGAGACAAAGCCTCTCTACTCTCCGACCAGCCCTCATCCCTTACCCCATGCTCTGTCTGCTGAAATTTCTGATCCCCTGTTCACTGAACCCACAAGCTTCACTGATGCCTCCAAACACAGCCACTAGCGAGATGCAATGAACGATGAATACTCTGCACTCATGAAGAACCATACCTGGTCTCTCGTTCCTGCAACCTCACGCATGAATATTGTGGGGTGCAAGTGGGTCTTCAAAGTCAAACGGACGGGCGATGGGTTGATTGACCACTATAAGGCTCGGCTTGTTGCTAAGGGATTCAATCAGAAAGAAGGCTTTGATTATGCTGAAACATTTAGTCCGTTGGTCAAACCTGCTACCATTCGCACTATTTTATCTCTGGCAGTTTCCTATAATTGGTCACTTCAACAATTGGATGTTCGAAATGCCTTCTTGAATGGGTTCTTGCAAGAAGAAGTATACATGAAACAACCCCCTGGTTTTCATGATCCCTCACGGCCCCAGTTTGTTTGTCGGCTTCACAAGGCTCTCTATGGCCTTAAGCAAGCACCTCGGGCTTGGTTTCAGCGTGTCAGTACCTTTCTTCCTTGCCCAACACTTTGTCCACAGTCATTCTAATGCCTCGCTATTTATTCACCGCTCATCTTCTTGCACAATGTATGTTCTCGTATATGTGGACGATATTATTGTTACTGGCTCTCAACCACACAGTGTTCACGCATTCATTGATCAGCTATGTTCCACCTCTGACACTCGGCGCCTGGGTGAGCTCAATTTCTTCCTTGGCATGGAAATTAATCGGTTTCCTGACCATTTATTTCTTTCTCAGACTTCGGTATGCAGCTGATTTATTGAAACGTTTTCACTTCTCTGAGTGCAAACCGTGTGCCACACCATTGCCCTCTGACACTCGGCTTTCCTGCATGGATGGTGATCCCTTACCTGATCCGTCCGCCTATCGGAGTATGGTGGGTGGCCTCCAGTATCTTACATTGTCCAGGACCTGATATTGCCTTTGCTGTCAACCAAGCGTGCCAGTTTATGCACAACCCTCGCACGTCTCATCTTTAGAGTGTTAAGCGTGTTTTTCGATACCTCAAAGGTACAATTGATCAAGGCCTTATCTTTCATCAGTCCAATGATTTTTCCTTACTGAAGTTTTTCTGATGCTGATTGGGCTGGTTTCCGTCGATGATCGACGGTCTACCACTGGTGCTTGTATTTTCTTTGGTCCTAACCTCCTCACTTGGACTGCCAAGAAACAGTCTACTGTTTCTCGCTCTAGTACTGAAGCCAAATATAGAGCTCTTGCTCATACTGCTGCTGAAATCTGATGGTTTGGTTACTTGTTTCGTGAACTTGGCGTTCCCCTTCACACTGCCCCATGTGTCTATGTTGACAACGTTTCTGCCCTTCATATGGCTGCCAACCCTATTTTCCATGCTCGCACTCAACATATTGAGATTGACTATCACTTTGTACGTGAATTAGTTGCTCGGAAAGCTCTTCGCACTGCCTATGTTCCCTCCTCACATCAGCTTGCTGACATCTTTACTAAAGGCCTCAGTCGTGATCGATTTTCTCTCCTTAAGTCCAAGCTTAATCTCCGCGTTGCTCCTGCTACGCTTGAGGGGGGGTAAAGAGAATACCACCACAGCTCATTCCGTAAAATCAGTTGTTCTCCCCAAATCAGCACTGACAGAATCGTCATCCCCAGATCAGCGGCCTATTGGCTAAGAATTGATATGCAAATATGAGATTAATGCTACTTACCTTGTATTGCTTAGTTTCTGTAAATAGACTTGAGAAAGTCTACATCCTGTACACAATATATACGGCTGTAATACAGAGATCAAGATTCAACTTGGTCAATTCAATTTCTCTACTCTTCTGCATCTCATCTTCCTTCTTCCTTCTTGAGTTTGTTCTTTTCTTTCAGTATTTACTGATGTAGAAGGAATTGAACACATAATTGCTTAGTATAAAAATAAATGTTCTTAAGGGCTCGAGCTATTGTCACTTTTAGTTCAGTTTTGCAATTAGAATATTTAACAAATTCAATTGTGTAGTTGCGTTATTATTTAGCAACAGTTTGATAGCACGGCATTGAAAGGTTGCTCTGAAAATGTTCTTTTACTCGCTGCCTATAGGAAGTAATTATCCCAACATATTGAAATTAACAAGTTAATCCAAGTCATAAGTAATTACCATCCACTCAGAAAATATCCCCAACAGAGTAAAAGGACAAATAATTTAGGAAAACAACTAAAGAAAAGGTAAATGCACAAGGTAAAAATGATCCCCCGGAAGAAGAGCACAAGGTAAATGCATTAGGATTTATTATGCAGTTTTGTTAGCAACATGGGAGACTTGAGAAACTATCAGTGCTAATTAACTCATTGGTTGAGGTGGCTATATATTTGCAGAGTTCAGATCCTCTGTCCATGTTTTTGTGTGTCCCTGCCATGTTCTTGCCTTATTTTTTTGACACCTGGCATCTCTAAAAGTTAAGGTATTTCTCATCTAAAAAAAATTTACATGAATAAGATAAAATAAACCATTAAGGCTAAAACTTGATACTTCAGCCTCAGTGAATCAACTTGGTAGAGAAAAGGAGTTTCAAGCTGAAATTTCACCCACCTCCTCATGCTACCCTTTCCACCAGTGCGAACCGCACCGGCCATCTTCATAAGTTTCTCCTGATTCATCTGCATAAAAAGTGGGTATTGTAAGATGAAGGGACGAGTTTCAATTGAAATATATATTAAACAATTCAAGAGTCAAAACATTGCGTTTCAAGTTACATTATTGCTATTCGGTGTATTAAGCAATAAAACCTACAACACGACCCAGAAATTTGTTTTACGTCTCAAATTTTTATTTTTATTTTCAAAACGAATTTTACAATATCTCAAATAAAGAACAAATCAAGTCTATTTTCTGCTATCTCAATTTCTTCAATCTCATACTATGCTTGATTTATTTGTTCCGTTGAGAATTAAAGTAGCAAATAAATCTTATTTCTAAACTGTATGCCTAAAACAGATACATATTTTATTCTTGTATTGGCCATTAGCCTAGCTATTCTCATTTTTAACCTTCACACTGATAGTCAGCTGAACCAAGAGCATACAGCAAAGCATGGAGCTGACCTCACAATAACAAGACCTCAACATTACTCTAGAAACTCTTAAGGAAATCGACTGATTCAATATCAGGCCTACACTTGTCCATATCTCCATATTCCTTTTAAATAACCTTAGCTCTAGAGAGATCTACAGAAGCAGTATTCCTCTTTCTGGCTCTTATTCTTTCATCCTTTCTCCTAGATTTTTCACACACATTCGTTCGTCATTATTAATCTTTTTCCCCTTTTTCCTTTTGGTCAGAAGACTCAGAACTATATTAACAATTTTCCTTTTTTTCTAATGAACATTGAGCACAACTCTCAATACGAAAAAGGAAATTTAAATGTGGCGCCAGAACAATTTGCACAGAAAAGAAACTCAAAAGACAGGACAAGAGACTAAAGAAGAAACGAGCAAATTCTCAAGAAAGCTGAAGGGTCAAGGTGAAGAAAAAAGAAAAAGAAAGGAAACGTGAAAAGACAAATGTTTTGCACCAAAAAAGTGAAAGAAAATTTCAAAGAAGCTTCCGTGGTTTGGGATGTGTTATTTTTCTTCACTTTTTTCTTTTGGGAGCATTTTGACTCACCACTTTAATTCAAAGTGTACTCAACATTTGACACGTGTTTATTGATATAATCATAGTTCCATAAATACAAAATAAAAAGTTAACAATAGTTATGTCAATAAACATGTGTTAAGTGTTGAGAATAATGATGAAAGTACACCTTGAATTAAAGTGGTACACAAAATTATTTTCTTTCCCTATTGCACTGTGATCAAGTGCTAGCGTAACAAAGAATGATGCTTAACATTGAGCTCTTCTTTTTTATAGAATTGCATTCACATTGCAAAATCGAAGGAATCCGAGATGGGAGGGTCCTGTCTTGTCTATGTTTGCTTACCCTAGTCAATTTAGCCGAAAGTTCATATGAAAGAGAGAGAGGGCTCTCTATAAAGCAAATAATGGGAGAGAGAAAGAGAGATGGAAAACCGCGTTGTGGGTGGTGACCACATTGGAAACACTGTCATAGGGTGAATTATTTCTTTTTAATCCCAATAAAAAAGTATGTATGTGTACCAAACTCCATACTTTTGGTAGGCTGTCAGAATCCGTATTATACATGAATAATAGATTTTAAAAACATTATAAAAGGTTTCTTTGGATGAAACCATTTCAACTCTAGAAATTCAGATGACATTATAAAGTTAAATTGTCTTGTTTCGATGAGATTATAAAGTTAAATTGTTTGTTTCGACTATTACAATTCATGTATCCCAATTGTCTAGTTACGTTAATACTTACATGCGTTTGAAAAATAAAAAAGGCATATTGGGATCCAACCACACTATCTATAAAACAGTATTTTTTTATTATTATTAATGTTTCACCTTTTAAGCTCTCTACTTATTAATGATTAATAATACTTTTTTTTTTTATAACTTTAATTCACTAACGAAACCATAAAAGAAAGAAAACTCTAATTAATTATTAAGAACAAATGAATACAACAAACAAACAATCAATAATGAAACATTGATGTACACTGTAAATATAAGTTCCTCAACTAAATTCTCTAATTATCTTCGTAGCAAACCGAAGTAAACTCAAAAGTGATGCCAAAACAATTTCCACAGAAAAGAGACTCAAAAGTCAGAGCAAGAAACTGAAGAAATCCCCAAAAAAGAGCTCAACACGTCCAATACTCAGGGCCAGTTTGGCATTGCTGTGCTGTGAAAATAATCGTTGTCAGATTTGCTGTTAGAGAAATCAGCTGTGAGAGAAAGCAGTTTGGCGTTTGGTAAACTTTTTGTTAAGAGTGTTGTTGGTACTAATTCCCGCGTAATCAAAAAATGATTCCCGCATAATCATTAAATCTAGCGCCTCTTCGAAACTGATTCCCTCATAATCAGAAAATGAAAGCACCTCATTAGCTGCTTTCACTTATAGCTTTCTCTCACAGCAATTTTTAACAATAAGTGATTTTCTCATAGTTTACCAAACGGGCTGGGCTTTCCAAAATTTTTTAAAAATCACTTATTACCCCAAATAGGCAATGTCAAACTGGCACTCAAGATAATGGTCAATCTGAGGGAAAAAAAAAAAGGGAAAGGAAAAACATGAAAGTGTTTTACAAAGTGAAAGGACGAATGTTTTCCACCAAAAAAGCAAAAGGAAATTTCAAGGAAAGCTTCCGTGGTTTGGGGGATGTGTCATTTTTCTTTACCTTTTTCTTTTGCTACCAAACTGAACAGGCTCTGCTCTAGTCCATGTTTGCTTACTCAAGTTAATTAATTCACAGGAAAGTTCAGATAAAAGAGAGAGGAGAGGGCGCTGTAGAGGTGGAAAACCGCGTCACCCGAGTGGTTGTGTCCTATTTTTTTTTCCCCTCTCTTAAGCTTATCAATTCCTTTCTGTGACCAAATGGGGCCTTTAGGACACACAAGACGCCAAGAAATCCAAAAAGTCCCCATGCCATTACTATAGATACACCTGTCCATTTTTAAGTAACATTAAAAACCTCACATGTGAAGAGCTCATAGTCCTATCCTATAAAAGGTCCTACAACACAATATGCAGGGTTAGAGGTGCGAAGGAAGTTGATGTTCTACATCAAAATTAATTGGCAATGAGAGAGTAACTTAACTCTTTATATACACTAGTTATGTCCTTTAACTTTTTAATGTAGGAAGCCTTGTTGGCGGAACAATTGGGTAAATGAACTTGACGATAATAATAAATCTCAACAGAATTGTAATAATCAAATACAATAATAAATTTACATGATGAAATTAATGTAAATCAACAAACACAAGTAGAAATACTGATAACTTTAGCAATTGAGGCTTGCAAAAATTGCAATGTCCTAAAGACAGATTTTGCCCCTGTCCTTGTGCTCGTAGTTGCATAGGCGTCTATCTCCTAGGATTCAATAATCGATAATCTTAAATTGAACCACTTCAATTTAAGACTCTGGCGAACCAATTATATATTTGTACTCTCAAGACAAAACTAGGAAGAATTTAACAATAGAGTATTGGGGGAACTCTCTTCATTCTATATATCCCAGTAGGTGAGGGTGTTTGGTTTATATAAAACTCATTACACCTCTTGTTGAAACATAAGTAGCTTTTCATTTAAAAAGTTACAAACACAACTCTACGGACACAAATCTATTTTCTGCTATCTTGATTCTTCAATCTCATACTATGCTTGATTTATTTGTTCCGTTGAGAATTAAAGTAGCAAATAAATATTATTTCTAAACTGTATGCCTAAAACAAATACATTTTTTATTCTTGTATTGGCCATTAGCCAAGCTACTCTCATTGTTAACCTTCACACAGTCAGCTGAACTAAGAGCATACAGGAAAGCATGGAGCTGACCTCACAATAACAAGACCTCAACATTACTCTAGAAAATCTAAGGAAAACGACTGATTCAATATCAGGCCTACACTTGTCCATGTCTCCATATTCCTTGTAACCTTAGCTCTAGAGAGATCTACAGAAGCATTATTCCTCTCTCACGCTCTTATTCTTTCATCCTTTCTCCTAGATTTTTCACACACATTCCTTCGTCATTATTAATCATTTTCCCCTTTTTTCTTTGGTTGGAAGACTCAGAACTATACTAACAATTTCCACGCATTATTTCAATATAGCAACAGTTTGATAGCACCGCATTGAAAGGTTGCTCTGAAAATGTTCTTTTACTCAAAGCCTATAGGAAGTAAATATTCTAACACATTGAAATTAACAAGCTAACCTAAGTCATATCCACTCAGAAAATATCTCAAACGCAGGAAAAGGGCAAACAATTTAGGGAAAAGGAAGTCCTGGAAGCAGAGCGCAAGTTTGTTTCGTAAATCTATAGCATATATATACTTTAGGATTTGTTCTACTGTTTTCTGTTTGTATAAGTAGCTATATGCAGGCTTAGTCCATTTTCAGACAAAACTATTTCAAAAGATTATATTCTAAGCGCAATTTTTGTGCAACTTCATTGTTATGGACCCCACAGTTAAAGAAAATCTCAAATTTGGGGATAACCTGACCAACAAACTGTATTAAACATATACAATATGTGGACTTGAACCTATAGCAGAAACCCTCAGTTACGAAACATGTTGATTTAGAATGTGCATTTTCATAGCATTCAGAAGCTTACTTGTCTGTTTTCAGTACATTATCCGGAGTTATCTGTTTATAGAATAGCACTAGGTGACTAGGTTCATTTCATTCTGAAAACAATAAAATCTGACAGAGCAGTTTAAATAGAGGACATAAAATTACAGCACATCCTGCAAACTATACAAACAAGATGTAACAAGAGAATTACTCTCTCTCCTCCTACCTAATACAAGAACTATGAACAGAGATGGTATGACGCAGTCAAATTTAAAACTTTGAGAATGCCACCAATTGCTTGTTTTTCCTCATCATTAATTGAACAACTTATTTACGAACAACTTAAGAAGATTCACAACCCAAAAATATAATAGTAAATCCTGCATCTATGTATTTGGAAATGGAAAAGTTTTTTTTGGACAAGTACATAACCAAAATGTAATAAGAGAACAGCTCTCCTCCTACCTCATTGAATGATTGAACCAAGCACAAAATAATTTAGACTTTCTAGAATATTTTGCTGATTGGTTCATCGTCGTCATCTTAGCTATCACTTCCCGGTTCATTGTCGGCATCAGAGCTACCAAATAAACAGTAAAGGCTGTTGAAGTGAGTCTCCTAATTAATCAAGGAGATTTATTTCCTTGATTAATTAAGGGATTTACTTTCCTATTTTATAGATTTATTTCCTTGGTTAATTAAGGGATTTACTTTCCTATTTTATGTAGTTGTCAAATCATTGTATAATTAGGAGATACTTTCCTAATCCTTTACTGGATCTAATTCCTTGTAAAGCACTCATGTAAACTCTTATATATACCTCCTTATGGAGAAGAATAAAATAAGAATCTAACATATTCAAACCCATATTCATATTTTAGCATGGTATCAGAGCTATCGATCCTTGGTTGTCTCTAAATTCTCATATCAAAATTTCTCCTCCCCTCCTCTTCAAGGGGGGAGGGGGAGTGAAAAAAGATCTGTTTCTCTTTATCATGAAGATTTTGCCTATTTCTTAACTCCAACATACCCTTCTCTTCAGGGGGAGAAGAGAATTGAAGAGAAGTTTATGTGTTCCTTAGCCGTGTTCGCAGGGTTTCTGTGTTCCTTAGCCGTGTTCGCAGGGTTTCTGTGTTCCTTAGCCGTGTTCGTAGGGTTTCTGTGTCCTTTAGCCGTGTTCGCAGGTTTCTGTGTTCCTTAGCCGTGTTCGCAGGGTTTCTGTGTCCTTTAGCCGTGTTCACAGGGTTTCTGTGTCCTTTAGCCGTGTTCACAGGGTTTCTGTGTTCTTTACATTCCTCATATCGTATTCCTCGTATTTCCAGTTTCAGATCCAGATCTTCATACCCGAATCCTCATATACTCTTATCCCGAAACCCTAAACACATCTTTTTTATCTTATTCTTAAATTCTTCCGCTACCATGGATATCGTTTCCAAAACCACCGAATCCACTTTCTCATATTCAAATCCAAATCCGAATCCGAATCCCAACCTTCCAACCTGAATCTGAATCCAAATCTGAATCCCAACCTTCCAACCTGAATCCGAATCCGAATCCAAATCCAAATCCAAATCCAAATTCGAATCTCAACCTTCCAACCTGAATCCGAATCCAAATCCAATTCCTACATCAAATTCCTCAAATCAAATTCCTCCAATCAAAATCCCTCACATTCTCATATCACTTTTTACTTCTCTTATTACAGACTCAAAACGACCGGTCGCCCTAAGCAAGTGACCGGTCGCCCGAAGCAAACGACCGGTCGCCCGAAGCAAACGACCGGTCGCCCTAAGCAAGTGACCGGTCACCCGAAGAAAGCGACTGGTCGCCCGAAGCAAACGACCGGTCGCCAAAGACTCTACCTGAATTGCATGGATTATCGACTCTACCTGAATTGCATGGATTATCGACTTGGGTGCAACGAATTTCATGACTCACTTACCAAGTTGGGCATTTGTGATGTATATGCACCAACTTGAGGAGGAGTGTTGAAGTGAGTCTCCTAATTAATCAAGGAGATTTATTTCCTTGATTAATTAGGGGATTTACTTTCCTATTTTATAGATTTATTTCCTTGATTAATTAAGGGATTTACTTTCCTATTTTATAGATTTATTTCCTTGGTTAATTAAGGGATTTACTTTCCTATTTTATGTAGTTGTCAAATCATTGTATAATTAGGAGATACTTTCCTAATCCTTTACTGGATCTAATTCCTTGTAAAGCACTCATGTAAACTCTTATATATACCTCCTTATGGAGAAGAATAAAATAAGAATCTAACATATTCAAACCCATATTCATATTTTAGCAAAGGCCCCACCCAATTCCAATACCAATGCCATCCGTTGAAGTTGATGATTTAGCAAATCTTAGACGTTTGAGGTTTTTCATAACAAGCGGCAGCTCTCTCATTGCACTTCCGTCTAAATAAAGTTCCTCTAAAGACTCCATGTCCCCTGGCAGTTTGTCAAGTTTTGAGCAACTTAGCCCCCAGAGGATTTTAAGAGACTTCAAATTGCATATCCCACTAGGTAGACCCAAGAGACTTTTGCAACAATTTATAAGCAATTCACAAGGCCAACTACATGTTCAATTGATGAAGGTATTTGCTCAATTAGACACAAGCCTAATTTAACAGAAAAAACATAAATTAAACAGAGCCTAATCAATTCAATTCAATTCCCAAATAAAAACAGAGCCTAATTTAAAAATTCATCAGTCCCGATCTCTTGGACTATTACAATTCATATATCTCAATTGTCTAGTTGCATTAATACTTACATGCGTACAAAAAAAAAAAGCATATTGGAGTCTATCTATAAAACAGTATTTATTATTATTATTAATGTTTCACCTTTTAAGCTCTCTACTTGTTAATGATTAATAATACATTTTTTTATAACTTTAATTCACTAATGAAACCATGAAAGAAAGAAAACTCTAATTAATTATTAAGAGCGAATCAATACAACAAATAAACAAACAAACAATCAATAATGAAACATTGATGTACACTGTAAATATAAGTTCCTCAACCAATTTCTCTAATCATCATCATAGCAAACCAAAGTAAACTCTCCAGACTCACCTTGTGGTTAAGTGCGCTTGCACTAACTCCCGTTGGTCTTGGGTTCGAACGTTGGTACCACATTCTCTACAAAACCCAAAAAGTAAACGCTCCAGAGAAAAAAAGAAATTATATAATGTGGAGGTGCCAAAACAATTTCCACTCAAAACAGAGCCAAAATACAGGGCTGGAAAACTGAAGGAGAAACGAAGAAATGTCGCAAGAAAGAGCTGAACAAAAGAAAGGAAGGAAAAACATGAAGTATACTGCCAAAGTGAAATGACCAAGACCAACAAAGTGAAACGAAATTTCGAGGCAAAAGTGATCTGGTCCAAGCAAGTTCCCAACTTTGGTTTTATTTTTCTAAAGAGGAAGATATTTACATGACATCTTGAAGCAGTCCACTTTAATTGTTTCCCCTGATATACAGACAGCTTCCTTCTCTGTTTCCAGAAATGATGATTGGCATTGTCTCAAGTATTGCGTCATGGTTGCTACTAATATCCATATACTGCTGGCATCGGGATTTTCAATATTCGGTTGAATTCTTCCAAACGGGCTCCACATTTCGAAGATCCGTTTAAAAAATATTGTGTTTCAAATGAAAACCGTTTAAATAATATATAGAAATTTAGTGAAATACCCATTCCTAGACATAAAACTATAAATATACCCTATACCATTCATTATATATAAAAACACCCAAAATAAACCCAAAAATCAACAATTGTATATTTTTTAATTTAATTAATAAGATCAAATACCTTTATTACCCTTTTTAGCATTAAATTAGTTTTGGATCTCGTTTAGAATCAATAGAATGCAGAGAACATTAAAATTCAACAAAAACAGTCCCTGAGGTCTGAAGCCTCAAGCCCCTCTCCTCCTTCAAACCCACATCTCTCCTCTGTTCTCTCCCTTCTTCCCTCTCTTTGCCTTCAAAGTAAACCAAACAGTCTCAGAGCCATGGACCAACACAAGACTGACGATAATCTCCGTTACGTCGGTGGCCTCACACGTGTTCTCGCCGCTGATGCCTCCATTTCTTTTGCAGGTTTGTTCCATCTGCTTCAATTCGTTATTTCCCTTTTGATTTTTGCTTAATTAACTTGAATTTCGACTTGATTTCAGTTTCTTCGTTGAATTTCGTGCTAATTTCTATTTTTTCGATATGAACAAAGCTAATGGTTAAGCTCGCTGAGTTCTGTGGCTACTCTGTAGATTTGAGGTGTCAATTGCCGGATGAAGGTGTTCAGAACGCCGACGCTGATGGTGATTGCAAGAAGAAAGAAGATGAAGACGATTTCTCTTTCGCATGCTCCAACCCCGACGGATCGCCGATTTCCACCGACGATATATTCCAAAATGGCCAGATCCGTCTTGTGTTCTCGATTTTCAACCCGGATCTCTTGTTTGCAGATGCGACGACGATTTTTCCAAAGCCAGAGGGGTTGCCGCTTCCTCTTCCTCTCTGCGGCCGCCATTGAAGAAGCTCATCAGTGACGCCTCTGATGTACGTATTTTCACCGTTTATTCTTATGTTGATTGCTCATTTCAATATTTTCTAGTGTTTATTGTATGAATTGTTGTGTTTTCTGTTTGTGTTTGGCTTGTGAACATTTTAAATTCAACTACTTAGTTTGTATGGCTTAGGTTAGAGATTTGAACACGTTAACTTTTATGTTGTAGTTTATGATCGTTTCAACAACTTATTTTAAACATTAGCTTATTTGACCAAGCAATCTATTTTAATGAGTTATGTAAGCATGACATGACAAGTTGCTAGTGAGTTTGTTTCTTCACTTCAAGTGCGTATTAATTTGTGTGGAAGGAAGGTTTCAATTTTTCATGTTGAAGAATGACATGACAGAGATCAAAAAATTGGTAATGAGGTTGAGGACCTACCTATTGAAAAACATGCATTGCCTATTTGATTTGATTTTTCTCTTTTTCTCCATCTCTGGTTTAAATGCGGAAAATGGATTTTTTTTAAAAACAATTTGTAGGTGTTCTTTGAATTTTAGTTTGCTATCTGGTGTTGGTTGATTTTGAATTGGTCATATGTATTGGCAGAAAATTCATGCATTGCTGTCTCTCATCTGTAGTTGTTGTTCAGTTTAATCCCTGTAGGAGCTTGTACCCAAGTGTGTGAGGCTGGCTCACTTGTTTCATGTTTGATGTAGTAGCACTAGTCATTTTGATTTGGCTGTAAGATTTAGCTATAAGGAATTGCTTTCTACGTTTTGAAACCTAACCAATTTCTCATTTGAAGCAATAAGTTTCTAGAATCTGTTATACACATGAACTTATTTGATGACTGCAAAGACCTATATTAATTTCTTGGATGATCAAATTTACTATTTTCGGTATGAAATGCTTGCTAAATATGCATCTCTAACCCGAGTGTAGCACAATGCACTGCGACTTAACCCATAGAGCTTACTATTGAATGAAAAACAAGATATCCTCTTTTTATTTTCCTCTATTGATCTACTATATGGAGTTTCTTTGCTTTTTATGCCCTGTAGATTTCTTAGTTCAATTTAGAAAATCTATGTTATTCTCTTATTGGTTCAGCATATATCTATTGAAATTTTGACTCGGGGAGTGAATGGTTTCATATTATCCCTGTAGTTTGTAGTGAAATAGCACACTATTCAAATTCTATATACTATTTCAGCTTATCAATTATGCGCTTTGGGCTTATGATTGTTATCTGTGTTGTTCCAATTATTCTATTATGCTTAATTATTTTGTTCTTATTTCTTGTTGTCAGATTTGGTGAACATCCTTGGTACCATTGCAAGGTCTGGCACCAAGGAATTTATGGAAGCCTTGGCTGCTGGTGCTTCTCTTGTTGCAGATAAGGTCATTGTTACCACCAAGCACAATGATGATGAGCAGTATGTGTGGGAGCCACTCCGATTCAATATTTATGGTATGTGGAGTAATGAAGGATCAATTAATTATGCAAATGAAATGATGTAATTGATTTTGAGTGGTATGGAGTTGTAAACTTTTATCGTACCTATTATACAAATGAAATGATGTAGTTGTTAACTTCCAATAAGTGGTATGAACAGTTGTGATACTGTTCATACTCTGCAATTGAGTTGATTTCTATGACATAGTATTAACAGTGTACTTCTATGAGATAGTATTAACAGATTTTCAGTAACAAAGCATGCTCTATATTTTGCTCTATATATAGATATGCACTTGAAGTTTATGATATGTAGAATGTGATTTTTACTAGGAATGTAGTTCTATGACATAGTATTAACAGTGTATTTTTCTTTCTTGTAGAGGTTTTTCCTTTTGCCTTTGGCATTGTATCTGGTGAAACTGTAGACAATTGGAGGTGGTTTCTGCAAAGGATATCGGATGTCTTGCTAGGCTTTTTTGGGTTTTTTGTATGAAATAGTATTAACAATGTTTTTTGTATCAAATGGTATTAACAATATTTTTCGTATGAAATGGTATTAACAATGTTTTTTGTATGAAATGATATTAATAATGGTTTTTTGTATGAAATGGTATTAACAATGTTTTTATTTGTATGAAATGGTATTAACAATGTTTTTTTTGAATGAAATGGTACTAACAATGTTTTTCTATGAAATGGTATTAACAATGCACTTCTATAGCATGGTATTAACAATGTACTTTTATGACATGGTATTAACAATGCACTTCTATGACATGGTTTGTGGAGGTTTGATGAAGAATGAAGGGTCGTGGGGACAAACCCTTGGTTTTCTGATTTTTTAATTTTTTTTTATTTTAAGTTTGGGTTTTTTCAAAAAAATTTGATATGGGCTCGTTGGGCTTGTTTTGGGTTTTTTTGGGAATTTTGTTTTGGGCTTGTTTTAAGTTAATCAATGGCAGAGATGTAATTTATAGGAACTTCAATACTAATTTCATATGTAGTAAATGGTTTTTGGGTGTGTTTCTAAAGTGCATTCCATGTGGGGTTTTTTTTATAATTTCAGCCCCTATTTTGGGTATATTACTAAAGCTCCCAATAATATATAGGCAAAATGTCACTTTTGGTCCCTGTAGTTTGGCACTTTTATCACTTTGGTCCCTGTGGTTTCAATTTGGTCAATTTTATCCCTGTAGTTTCAATTTGAAGCAATTTAAGGACAATTCTTAATTTCTGTCAAATATTTTTAACTTCTGTTAGTTGTGGAGGGATAATTCTGTCAAAAAAACTATTTCATTTTAAAATAAATATTAAAGACAAATAAATATATAAAAAATTTCAAAATTTCAAAAAAAAAAATAGCAAACCCAGCCAAACCCAATTCCGATCAAGAGAGCAAAACCCCAGATCAGATCTAGTGTTGGGTAAACAATGTCTAATATTACCTTCCACAATACAGAGAATATTCCTCCAAAACCCATCAAGTTGAAGATGAAAACCCAGATGCTATTTCTACACCATAATATTCTAACAAGGTAGAATTAAAACAAAACAAGAAGAAACAAAAAAGAAAAAAATCAAATTCTTCTCAACCACCAAGTACCAGATTTGAATAAAGGGGTGGATCTTCCTTAGAAAATAAGGGCAGAAAAAAAAAAAAAAAAAAAAGGAAAAAGGGGGAGCATTATGGAGATCCATACGGTATAATTAGAGGCACAAAGGGGTGGATTGAATGATCATCACCACAAACCTCACTGAATTTGAATAAATCAAGGTCGTCCATCATGGGGGGCGGCGACAGGTTGAGATCGAACAACAAAGGAGAGATTCTCTAAAACGACGACGTCATGACGCAATCATCGCCGTCGTCGACGACGGAGGATGAGGAGTCGCAGTCGCTGTGGCAGTCATCGGGTAAGACAGGGTGCACGGGTTTCCACTGCCGCTCAGCATCGCAGGTGGGTATGGGGAAGCGGAGGTTGGGGAAGATGAGATGGGGTTGCCTTTTTCTGGGTTTGGTTCTACTGTTCTTGTTCTAGTTTTTATTTTTTTGAATTTTTTGTTATTTTATTCTTTAAGATATATTTGTTCTTGTTATTATTTTTTTTTGTTTTAAAGTTTTGGCGTTTGGGGAGGTTGCAATGGGGTGGAATTGGCTTTAACTGGGCTTGTTGTTATTTTTTTCAATTTGTAGATTTTTAATTATTTATTTGTCTTTAATATTTATTTTAAAATGAAATAATTTTTTTTGACCGAATTACCCCTCCATAACTAACAGAAGTTAAAAAAATTTGACAGAAATTGAAGATTGTCCTTAAATTGCTTCAAATTGAAATTACAGGGACAAAATTGACAAAATTGAAACGACAGGGACCAAAGTGGTAAAAGTGCCAAATTACAGGGACCAAAGTGGTAAAAGTGCCAAATTACAGGGACCAAAAGTGACTTTTTGCCTAATATATATGCTTCCACAAATGACATGGTGACTAGATCCATTTCATTTCGAAAACAATAAATAAAACCTAACACGGCAATTTAAATGGTAGCACTCGTTGGACAGTAAGAAATAAAAACAGAGATGCTATGATTAAATCGAATTTGAAACTTTGAGAATTTCACACTAAGCTTTAATGAGAATTTACTTGATCTTATCAAATGATTAAAATCTAATTAACTCTAAATTTATTAGCTTTAACGCACTAAGTAAAAAAGAGTAGCATTGTTGAAAAAGATTCTGTTACTCCAGAAAGTAAATATTCCAAGACGTTGAAATTAAGAATATTCAAAACCCAACAATATTATAGCATATCCTGCATTTATGTATTTGGAAATGGAAATCTATGTAACCAAAATATAATAAGAAAAAACTCAGTCAGATCAATAAATTTGAGAGTAAATTAAACAACTAAAACAAATAGTTCAAAGAAAACGGAAAAGAAAAGGTGAATTCGGAGAATTGACCAACGTCATTAGCCTTTCAAGTATTATATTGAGACCCACTGAATGATTGAACCAAGCACAAAATAATTTAGACTTTCTAGAATCTTTTGCTGATTGGTTCATCATCGTCATCAGAGCTATAACTTCCTGGTTCATTTTCATAGCCACCAATTCCTTGTTCATCGTCGTCATTAGAGCAACCAAATTCATGGTTCATCATGGTCATCAGAGCTACCACTTCCGCTACTACCAATTGGACCTGCCTCCTTGTCATCGGATGCCTGTAGTGCTGCTGGCATAGGGATTTTCAGAATTCGGCTGAATTCTTCCAAATCTCTCTGGTACACCAAACGGGCTCCACATTTCTTTATAATTGAGCTTGTATTCAGATGGTTTTTATTATCCCATCTGCTAAAAGAATAATGCCCTTCGAATGAAAACCGATGACTGCCTGAGGCGTCCTTGAGCCTAGGTTTATCGCGAGGCAAATAGATAACCCAAAGGTGTTGTGACCCAAGATGCCCGACGTCAAACTTAGGCCAATCCGTTGAAACCTCAAGTGATGTGTGAATTTCTAAATGACCATAGTCTAGATATTCCAAGTATTCAGAATCTTCAAAAACAACACACAAAGCAATCCCAACCCAGTCACTGCATGTTTGTGGAGGTAGAGGCAGCTCCACAATTATTGAATCTCCCACACTTCGATTATCGAACCACTCTGGAATTTCACTTCCAGGCCATACAAAACGGTGTGTACGAGAAAGCCTTGCAAAACGGTGTGTATGAGAAGGCCCAAAAAAACTGTTATCAGGACAGGTGGCTATTGTCAATATCATTGCAAATATTCTATTAATCCAGATCCAGCCTCCTTCTTCAACCAATCTGAAGCAATTAACACAACTAGAGCCAAAATCATACACATTGGCTCCTTCGCTCAACTTTGATGGATCTGACAACCCATTTAAGGAAGTACAGTCGTTCACATTTACGAATAAGTATTTACTTGACGGAAGATCTGGCAATCGCTCAAGCCTTTTGCACCTCTCCAATTCAAGATACACAAGCTCAGAAAGGAATCTAATGCTTGAGGGAAGGCTAACGAAATTGTTTCCACTAAGCTTCAACCCTTTTAAAGAAGACAAGCGGCCGATATCATCTGGAATGGCTCCTTCTCCAATATTATAATCACACAGATCTAATTCAGTCAAAGACCCTGAATGAGTTAGACAAGACAACACCAAACGACAAGGGTCAGGGTCAACACTCTTCCTAATTCCAAGTAAGTTTTTGAGATTTTTCATAGCAACACGTGGCAGCTCTGTCATTGCACTTCCGCCTAAATAAAGTTCCTCTAAAGACTCCATGTCCCCTGGCAGTTTGTCAAGTTTTGAGCATCCATACCCATAGAGGATTTTAAGAGACTTCAAATTGCATATCGCACTCGGCAGACCCAAGAGTCTTTTGCAACCACTTACATTCAATTTAGCAAGGCCAACTAGATGTTCAATTGATGAAGGTATTTGCTCGATAGCAGTCTCAAGTAGAAAAAGCTTTGACAGGTTCTGCATATGTTCCCCAAATTCTGGTATCTTTTTCACTTTTGAGCAGCCCCAAAGACTAAAGGATTCAAGAGAATCCATTTCCAACTTACTTGGGAGACTCTTGATACTTTTACATACATCAAGGCTTAAAACCTTCAGCTTTTTGTGAACTGCAATAGACGGGTGAACCTCACCAAGGTGCTTGTGGAAGGTACAAGGGGGGCTTCAAATAATGGGCTTTGGACAGTCAAACCGTTATTGGATGAGTATGACAAATTATCAAGCTTCTTTAGCGACGTTAGATGGAATTGGGTGCCTAGGCATTTGAATCGCGCCGCTCATAAGGCAGCTGCGATTGGAGCTAGAGCGGTGCAACTGGATTGTTGGGCTGAAAGGCCACCACCGTCTCTTGTGGGTGTTTTGGTTTCCGACGGCCTTCCCTGTCCTCCCGTGGAGGTCTCTGCTCAGTAATTAGATTAGGTTACTGGGTGTAGGCTTTAGTCTAGGATCTCTTTTTGATCCTTGTTTGCTTGCATCTAGTTTGTATTTCTGTCTTGTTGCTTTTGCTGGCGGTCTTTGCGCCTTTTATTGAAGTATTTTCAGACCAAAAAAAAAAAAAAAAAAAAACCTCGCCTAATTTCATACAATAAGCCAGATTCAAATTCTCAAGATTTGGAATGCGTGTGAAATCTGGGATGCTGGTCAACTCATAAGAGAAACTAAGATCCACATATTTCAAATTCGGTAAATCCTGTCAGTGCATAAAAGTTGTAGAATTATAAGTTTCAAAAAACCTTGCAAGTTAAAACAAGGTACAATACAATCATACTCAATATAATTATAATTAAAAAAACATTACAAAATGCCGTATTTCAAGAATCTTACCTGTGCTCCATCCCAAAGCCGAACAAGTTTGCTATCCCTCATTTTTAGTTCATAAAGCAAATGTGGTTCGAAACCTGATGGGAGCGATTTGGAAGGATACCATCTCCAATGCATAATTATTAAGGAATTTGGAAGAAATTTAGGGCCCGAAGAAAACACCACATTATCAAAGTCAAGGAGCCTTAACCCGTGCATCTTATTGAAGGCTTTAGTACAATTCCAGGGCACTGCTTTAAATTTGGGCAGACATAGGACTATGGCTTCAATTGCTCCCGTTCCCTAATATATATAATTAAGAAAAAGGAAAAAGTTAATTCATCTCATCTCATTAAAGTCTAATATCTATAAATAGCTTCTCATTTGAAAAATGGCATATACTTTGGTCCAAGTATATATAGTATCTCTAAATAACTTCTTACCGTATTGTTCATCAATACATGAAAAATGTCCTCGTGATGGCATAAAATACTCCTTTTACCAGGCTCTTTGGGAGATTCTTCACGAACAATTGTCCTTGCCATTTCTTGTATCAAATCATGCATCTCAACAATGTTGTGATGAAAGTGTTTGTCAATAGTTAAGAGAGATTTCTCAATAAGAATATCTATCTCAATATGACTGGAAATGTCAAGGGTACAGTCTAGTATTTCAATTACTTGCTCTTTATCCTTCCCTGTATGGAGACACGCACCATGCAGAAAAATTTTCTTCTCCATCTCTTTTAGTCCATCATAACTTACTTTGAGTGAATCAAAAATATCTGGATCGGGAATTTTGTTTAGATTATACAACGCACTCTTCCATACATCTTGACCTCTCCCATACAAAGCACGCCCCAAAATTTTAAGAGCTAATGGAAGGCCGTTGGCATAATTTAGGAAATGCTGAGACAGTTCATGAAAACCTTCCTCAGGCTGATCTTTCTTAAAGGCATGTCGACTAAAGAGCCCAAGAGCTTCATCATTCTTTAAGACCACGACCTTGTACATTTTCTCTATACCATGCTCAACTAGTAGGCGTTCATTTCTAGTTGTGATGATAATTCTACTCCCCACACCGAACCATTTTTTATTTCCAACCAGTTTTTCTAGTTGGTTTAGTTGATCCACATCATCAAGTACGAGAAGAACCTTTTTATTCCATAAAAAGTTCTTAAGGATTCCCTCCCCTTCATCTCTTTTTATTCCATAATTGTCCTTCAAGATTGAGGAAAGCAGCTGTCTTCCTAGACGAGAAACCTCTCCCTTTCTCACATTAGGTAGAAAACAGCGATGCTCGAAATAATGGGAAATTTTCTCATAAACTAATTTAGCAAGGGTTGTTTTGCCTACCCCGCCCATCCCCCATATCCCTATAAAGCGGACATCCTTTTCTTCGGGAGCTAAATGCAAGCGTAGTTGATCAAGTGCAAAATCAATTCCGATTAACTTCTCTTCAGAATCTAGCAACGTGAATGTAGGATTCACTTTCTTCCACACACGTTTGACAATGTCTTCGATAAGCTCTGCTTCTGACCTACAGAGTATTAAAAATAACCATTAATCCATAAATATAACATCCAAGGTTGTTTGTTGTATTGAAGGAAGAATTGAAATGTAACATCCAAGTAGGGCTCTTGTTAAGACACACACAAGTTTTTCATGGATGCATGCTTACTTATAATTTTTTGAATCTAAGCCAGCGAGATTGGCAACATTTCTTAAAGCGGCTCTCCACCGATTCAGCTTCTCTGCATCTCCACTAAACCTTTCTTCATGCTCAGTGAAAGCTTTCGCAAAACTCCCCTTTTGGTTTCGTACATCGGAAGGATCCACGTCATAAAAGATTGGCAGAATTCTCTTGGTGTCTTCCATGCATTCAAGAATCTCTGAGAGTTCATTCAAGCACCAAGTGGAAGAAGCGTAATTTGGGGAGAGAACAATGATGGCAAGATACTGTTGGCAATATTGGAATCTTGTGTGATTGTCACCTTGTGACATGAAACACAAGACAAGGGTCCTTGTTTTAGGGAATACTTTTCTTGAGCAATGTAATCCTTGTCTTAGGGAATGTTTCATGGAATGTCTTAGGGAATGTTTCATGGAATGTTTTAGGGTTATTACATGTATATATGTTTTGATGTGTAATAGAATGAACATAAGTTGAAATCAGAAAATATGCATAGCTTCCAAATTCTCTACACTCTCCACTATCTCTACTCAACCTTCAATATCTCTTCCTAATTTGACATGGTATCAGAGCAGCGATCTTGCTGACTCTAGTCTCGAATCGTTGCTGCAATCATGGGAGAAAACGATTTCTTTCCCACTGAAAGTAGCACCACCGATCCGGCTACTCCTTATCAACCTACCTTCACAGAATTTGCTACTCAAATGGCTGAGTTGATGAAGACACAAGCATCAACTTCGACTCCGACTCCGACTCCGACAATTACCTATGAAACCTCCTCTGCACAAATTGGCATTAAATTGGATGGCTCCAACTATGCCTTATGGTCTCAAGTTATTGAGATGTATGTTGCTGGCAAAGACAAGCTGGGATATCTCACGGGTGAACTCCCAGCACCTTCTTCGACAGACTCTACATTCAACCGATGGCGGACAGAAAATGCAATTGTGAAAGGGTGGCTAATCAACTCCATGGAGCCAAGGTTGATTGGCAACTTCATTAGATTCCCGACGGCCAAAGGAGTATGGGATGCAATAGCCACAACTTACTTTGATGGCACTGACACCTCCCAGGTGTATGATCTTAAAAGGCGAATCTCCCGTATGCGACAAGGGGGAGGCTCGATTGAAACTTACTACAATGATCTCCAAGGCTTATGGAGAGAAATCGATTTTCGTCGTCCAAATGAAATGAAGTGTGAGCTGGATATCAAGAAATACTATGATATCATCCAAGAAGATCGAGTTTATATTTTCTTGGATGGTTTGGATGACAGACTTGACAAAGCCCGAAGTGATGTGCTCCAAATGAGTCCATTCCCTACAGTAGAGCAAGCCTATGCTCATGTTCGACGAGAAGATATTCGACAAGCTGTAATGTTAGGAGCTCCAACACCAACCGGAGTAGGATTGGCAACAAAAGGAACATACCGACCCTCTCGCCCAACTACAACCCCAGTTGCTGCTTCTCTCCAACTACAGACCACTACCAACAAGACGACTACTCCACCACCTTCTCGACACAAGGCTCCCACAGATGGGAATGGTTGCACTCACTGCGGGAATCCAAAGCACACTCGAGAAACCTGTTTTAAATTACATGGCTATCCAGATTGGTGGGAGGGTCTCAAGGCTCGTAAACTTGCTGCTGGAGGAACGGGTCGTGCTGCCCTTGTCACGATGGACTCTCCGATAACATTAATTCCTCATGAAGAATCTACCTCAGCACCAGAAAAGAACTCCTCATCTTTTAGTGACTCAGGTAACTGTGGATATGTATTTCATACATCATATACAAGTGACTCCACATGTTGGATTATTGATTCAGGAGCCACAGATCATATGACGTTCGATCCAACTGATTTTCTAAGTACAACTACACCACAACGAACAAGTATTGCCAACGCAAATGGTGTTACCTCTCCCGTGGTCGGTGCTGGAACCATTGGCCTCTCTCCATCCCTTACTCTTCAAAATACTTTGCTGGTCCCATCGTTGTCTAATAAATTGATGTCTGTTGGCCAAGCTACTGAGCAACTAAATTGTTGTGTACTCATGTATCCCGATTTTTGTTTATTTCAGGATATTCTCACCAAGGAGATCATTGGTCGTGGTACTAAGAGAGGGGGGTTGTACTATGTGGATGATTTCAGTATGGGAAAGGCACATAGTGTGAAGCACTCATCGACTTGGAAGGATCGACAACTTTGGTTATGGCATCGACGTTTGGGACATCCGTCTTTTGGCTACATGAGACATCTATTTCCAGAATTGTTTTCAAATTCCTGTACCACTGATATCCAATGTGATACTTGTATCTTGGCCAAGAGCCACAGAGCCTCTTATCCATTAAGTACAAATAAAAGTGTTGCTCCATTTGCTTTGATACATTCTGATGTTTGGGGTCCTTCACCTATCTCTACAACTTCTGGCTTCCGGTGGTTTCTTACCTTTGTGGATGATTGTACCCGCATGACTTGGCTCTTCATGATGAAAAATAAAACTGATGTGTTCCCTATATTTCAGTCATTTCACAAGCAAATTGAAACTCAATTCTCTACCAAGATTCAAGTCCTTCGTTCTGACAATGGGGGTGAATATATCAACCATGATTTTCAGACCTACTTCCAAATGCATGGCATCATCCATGAGACCACTTGTCCTCAAACTCCTCAACAGAATGGTGTTGCGGAAAGGAAAAATCGACACCTTCTTGAAACAGCACGAGCTCTTTTGATTGGAGCTCATGTTCCTCGCCACCATTGGGATGATGCTGTAGTCACTGCGGTCTACCTCATCAACCGAATGCCTTCCAAAGTGTTAGACTTCCGGACTCCATTACAAGCACTTGCCCAACATGGGCCCTTGCCCTCTGTTCAGATGCTTCCGCCCCGAGTCTTTGGTTGTGTGGCATTCGTACACCTCCATAAGAATCAACGTGGCAAACTTGATCCATGTGCTATCAGATGTGTTTTTGTAGGCTATGCTGCTCATCAGAAGGGATATCGATGCTATCACCCTTCCAGTCGTCGTACATATGTCACTTTGGATGTCACTTTTATGGAGTCGGAAATGTTTTTTCATGATCCGATGTCCAACTCTCCGCCTCACAGAGACATACAAAGAGAACCACTGGGCAAGGAGGCCCTGGAAACTCAAGAAATTGAAGATTGGAGCAAAACGGATCCCAAAAGTCCAGAAGAAAATGTCACATGCCCAATAGCGACCGGTCGCCAGGAGCCTAGCGACCGGTCGCTTCGAAATCCTGAAGATGAAAATCGATTCTGCCCAAAAACGACCGGTCGCGAGGAGCCCAGCGACCGGTCGCTTCGAAATCCTGAAGGTGAAAATCGATTCTGTCCAAAAACGACCGGTCGCGAGGAGCCCAGCGACCGGTCGCTTAGAAGTACTGAAGCTGAAAATCAATTCTGTCCGAAAACGACCGGTCGCCAGGAGCCCAGCGACCGGTCGCTTCCAAGCACTGAAGCTGAAATTCGTTTCTGTCCAGAAACGACCGGTCGCCATGAGTCTAGCGACCGGTCGCTCCACAGCAGAGACCACAATGTTTTTTCATTCTTCAACAACGAGGATGATGAAGACCCCCCTCACATCTCAGTACCAGCTGATCAATCTCCTGAGAATACTCCTGAGGTACGTGATTCTACTACATCTCCTGTTTTAGTTGATGAAACTGTTAGATATCAATTACCCAACAGACAGAACCGTGGAAAACCACCAATTCGGTATTCACCGGATAATGGCAAAGCATCGAAGTATCCAATTGCACACTATGTTTCTGCGGAAAAATTATCTGCACCCCTCCAAGGCTTTGTACATCAGTTATCTGCAATTCATATTCCGACCAAAGTGAGTGAGGCATTGAAGGATCCGAAATGGGTTCATGCAATGAAGGAAGAGATGCATGCTCTAGAGAAAAATCACACATGGACACTGGAGAATTTACCTCGAGGAAAAAGGACTGTCGGATGCAGATGGGTTTACACCTTGAAATACAATGCTGATGGGTCAATTGAACGTTACAAAGCACGACTTGTGGCAAAGGGATACACGCAAACATATGGTATTGACTATGAAGAAACCTTTGCCCCGGTTGCAAAACTTAACACTGTTCGAGTGCTATTGTCCCTTGCCGCAAATCTTGATTGGCCTCTCCACCAATTTGATGTGAAGAATGCTTTTCTCCATGGAGAACTCATGGAAGAAGTCTACATGGATATCCCACCAGGATATGTTACATCTACTCCTGCTAATGTGGTGTGCAGATTACGGAAGGCATTATATGGATTGAAGCAGTCTCCCCGGGCATGGTTTGGGCGTTTTACCTTGGCAATGAAGAATTATGGTTTTAAGCAGAGTAATTCTGACCATACTCTGTTCTTAAAACACAAGGGAGGAAAGGTAACAGCTCTTATCATTTATGTCGATGATATGATTATTACTGGGAATGATAAGCAGGAAATTTCTCAACTCCAACAATGTCTGGCAAAGGAGTTTGAAATGAAAAATCTTGGTGGACTCAAGTACTTCTTGGGAATTGAAGTTGCTCGATCAAAGCACGGCATTTTTCTCTCACAAAGGAAGTATGTTCTCGATTTATTGGCAGAAACGGGAATGTTAGATTGCAAACCGGTGGACACTCCAATTGTTCAGAATCACCGCCTTGGGGAATATCCCAATCAAGTACCCACTAACAAAGAAAGATATCAGAGATTGGTAGGACGACTAATCTACCTATCCCATACCCGACCCGACATTGCGTATGCTGTAAGTGTTGCTAGTCAGTTTATGCATTGTCCAAGTGAAGATCATATGGATGCAGTTCTTCGAATTCTTAAATATTTGAAGTCCGCACCAGGTAAAGGACTTATGTTCTCTAACAATGGTCATCTGAATATCAGTGGCTATACAGATGCAGATTGGGCAGGGAATGTCACTGATAGACGATCAACATCAGGGTACTTCACATTTGTTGGTGGTAACTTGGTTACTTGGAGAAGCAAGAAACAGAATGTTGTTGCTTTGTCTAGTGCAGAAGCTGAATTCAGAGGAATGACCAAAGGAATTTGCGAACTCCTTTGGTTAAAGAAGTTGCTTACGGAAATTGGATATGCACCTACATTAGGAATGCATCTACAGTGTGATAACAAGGCTTCCATATCCATTGCACACAATCCAGTCCAACATGATCGCACTAAACATGTTGAAGTGGATCGACACTTCATTAAAGAAAAACTTGACAATAAAGAAATTCAGCTTCCGTTTGTCAAGTCCGAAGACCAGCTGGCAGATATTTTGACAAAAGCAGTTTCTAGCAGAGTATTCCACAACTCACTGATCAAGTTGGGCATTGGTGATATCTATGCACCAACTTGAGGGGGAGTGTTGGCAATATTGGAATCTTGTGTGATTGTCACCTTGTGACATGAAACACAAGACAAGGGTCCTTGTTTTAGGGAATACTTTTCTTGAGCAATGTAATCCTTGTCTTAGGGAATGTTTCATGGAATGTCTTAGGGAATGTTTCATGGAATGTTTTAGGGTTATTACATGTATATATGTTTTGATGTGTAATAGAATGAACATAAGTTGAAATCAGAAAATATGCATAGCTTCCAAATTCTCTACACTCTCCACTATCTCTACTCAACCTTCAATATCTCTTCCTAATTTGACAGATACGATTCTTTGATTGCGGTCAACAGCTCCAGAGAAATAGTTGCTCCTACTTCAAGTTCTCGATCGTCCTTGAAAGTTCTCATTGCTTGCCAGTAGGCCAATGCATGGTCTAAATGAGAGATAAAACCCCTGCGAGTGTCTTCGCCCCTGAAACTCAGAAAAACATCATGCTTCCATCGAGGAGGAGCCCATTCAGCTGAAGTACGAGATGTAGAAGCTCTGTGGGTGCTCAAGGCCATGGGAGAAAAACAGTTCCTGGAAATCTGGTTCTGCAAACACTCAGTAAATACGTAAAGAGAAAATGATCTACGAAAAAAAAAATGGCAGCTTTAATTTTTCTTTTGGTAATTGAAAACGTATTAAGCAGAAGAGAAGAAGGGCAGAAAGCAAATACCCAGCAAAACAAACTCGAGATCAATGAAAGTGAAACACACCAACTCGAACAATAGCTCAGCAGAACAACAAATTAACAAATCACAAAGCCAGAGAATTGGCAAGAAAACAACCACAAGAACCAATCCAACCAAAACCCACCCAAAAAAACAGAGAGAGGTAGTGAACACGCTTTCTACTTTCTTCTGTGGGTGGTAGAGCCAGTGGGTCTGGTAGAGCCAATGTACTATAAAAGTGATAGGACAAATGTTTTCCACCCAGAAAATGAAAGGAAATTTCAAGGAAACTTCCTTTCTCAACAAGTGATCGGGTACTTACAAATTTCCAAGCAAGTTCCCAACTTTTTATTTATGAGAAAATCCAGTTTTTTTGTTTTGCTTTTTCCAGTTTTGATATGACTTGGATTTACACACGCAATTGTATAGTTAGTCAATAGGGATTAATTTGTGAGTTAAGCCATGTTTAATGGTGTTGCTGATGTGCCAGAGGAGAGAAAGAAGAATAAATAAAAAATAGAGGAGAGAGAAGGGGAAACACAGGAAAAAAAAAATACAATATTCACCCGAGAGTTGAAGGAACAGATGAAAAGAGGAGGGATGGGTGGGACAGGAAATAATGGAAGAGAGAGGGAGAAACAACACGGTTTCTTTTTTGTTTTCTTTTTTAGTTATTTTTTGGTGTCGGTGTGGTGAGTCTTGTCTTATGTGAATTGGTGGAATCGGTTGGTCTTCTTTCTCACGTCAAATTGTAGGCCCTCAAGAGGAAAAAGAAAATTTACATGTGGTGCCAAAATAGACAGGGCCACAAACTAAAGTAGAAACCCCCGAGAAAGAGCTTTAACTCTGAACATGTCCAATAATACCCATAAGGGTCAAGGTGAAGAAACCGAAAAAAAAAAAAAAAAGATACGTGAAAGTGAAAGAAATATATTTTCCACATAAAAATGTGAAAGGAAATTTAAAGCAAATAATAGGAGAGAGAGAGAAAACCACCAAATTGGAAACTTTACGCGAATAATAAATTTCAAAGATACTTTACACTTAAAGCTTATTTTGATGAAGCGATTTCAACTCTAGAAGATATTATAAAGTTAAATTGTTTGTTTAGACTACTAAATTGTATAGTTGCTTTAATACTTTGTAAAAATAAAATAAAAAGCGTATTGGAGTTATAATTGGAGTCCCTCAAAACGGTTTCATTTTTATTTTTTATTTTTAATGTTTCACCTTTTAAGCTCTCTATTTTTTAATGATTAATAATACATTTTTTTTTATAACTTTAATATACTGATGAAACAATGAAAGAAAGAAAACTCTAACCAAGGTGGTTGGTGTGAGTGGTTTGGCTCTCTCATTCCTTAAAAGAGGTCAAGGGTTCGATCCCTGCTCTTGTACGGAGTCACCACTTTTGCCAGCACTTTACCCCTTAAGGGCCAACCCGGTGTGAGCGGGGATTAGTCTGGGTTGTGGTTAAGGCTTAAAGGTGCCACCCATAGTTGGGGCCCATCCAGGACCACCTCGTGGTTCAGACCAAAAAAAAAAGAAAAAAAAAAAAGAAAGAAAACTCTGACTATTTCATTAATAAGAAGGAAGGAATCAGTACAACAATCAATGATGTAACATTGTTGTACTGTACACTGTGGTGGTGCCAAAACAATTTCCACACAAAACAGGGCCAAAATACCAAGAAGAAGAAACGAGGGAATCCCCAAAAAAGAGCTGAACACGTCCAATGACCATAAGGGTCCAAGCAAGTTCAAGGCAAAAGTAAAATCCATAAAATGTACTGTCAAAGTGAAATGAAATTTCAAGGCAAAAGTGATCTGGTCCAAGCAAGTTCCCAACTTTGGTATATTTATATGACATCTTGAAACAGTCCACTTTAATTGTTTCCCCTGATATACAGATAGCTTCCTTCTCTGTTTACAGAAATGATAATTCACTAATTTTATTTTATTTTATTTTTCTTATTTTGTTGGTGTTTTTTTATCTATATACTTACCTTCCTTCCAAGTAATAGTTTTTTATTTTATTTTATTAGTTTTTTCTTAAAGTTCTATCTTTTTATTGCTTTCTAATGACCTTCATGAATGACCTGCAATCATTAAACTTATCATATTCGGAAGATTCATATGTGACCCAAAAAAAGAAATTTACAGGAAGGAAAAAAAAAAGGCACTGCTTCAGATGTGACTGAAAATCCAAAAAGTTGGGAACTTTATGATACCATGTAAGAAAGAAAAGAAAACTATTTGTGAGGAATCAAATCAATACAAACAAACACTGATGAAACCACAGATAAGTTGAATGGATATGAACATCATAGCACAATCCATAAAATGTAAACTCTCAAGAGAAAAAAGGAAATTTACATTACGTGTGATGTCAAAACAATTTCCACATAAAAGGGACTCAAAAGTCAGGGCAAGAAACCGAAGAAGAAATGAGGAACTCCCCAAGAAAGAGCTCAACACGTCCAATACTCAGGATAAGGGTCAAGGCGAAAAAAAAAAACAGAAAAGAAAGGAAAAATGTGAAAGTGTTTTACAAAGTGGAAGGACGAACGTTTTCCACCAAACAAGTAAAAGGAAATTTCAAGGAAAGCTTCCGTGGTCTGGTCCATGTTTGTTTGGACAGGAAAGTTCAAATAAAAGACAAAAGAGAGGGCGCTGTAGAGGTGGAAAACCGCATCACCCCATTATAGAAAGGAAATAATGAGAAAGGACTAATGTTTTCCACGATACCTCACTGAAACTTCCTTGCTGGGATGCGTTCTCTTTCTTCTCACCAAAGTGATTGTGTCCTGTTTTTTTTTAATATATATTTTTTTCTTTCTAAAGCTTACTGATGCCGAGGGAATTGAACGCATAATAATTGCTGAGTTAATGGCTTGAGTTATAAATAAGTAATTGCGCTCTTAGTTCAATTTTGATATTAGAATATTTAACAAACCCAATTGTGTAGTTGCGTTAATACTTATCTGCATACAAAAAGAAGGGGTATTGGGGTATTGGGTATTGCGTTAATACTTGTTTGTTTTTTTGGTTTGGAAGTTTGTTGTTTTGTTTTGTCCCTGATTTGTAGTTGTCGGCTTGCTGTTTCTCCTGTTGCAGAGATGGTCATGGCGCTGCATTTTCTTATTTTGTTTTAGTTGCTAGGGTTTAATTTATTTTGGGCCTTTGAATCTTCGCTATTTTGGACTTTATTTGTAACCATTTCTTATGAATGAAACTCCACTTTTGACACACCAAAATATATATATATATATATATATATATTCCATATATATATATATATTATCCCCTAGGGAAACACATGGAGATTGATTTTGTCATAAAATTTATCAAACCGTTTACTCTACTCTATGCTCGTCATAAAATTTTTAATTTATATTATTTCACCAATTTCATTAATTAACTTTAAAAAACTTAGTAATTTAAGGATCAAGCATATTCATCCACACAAAAATTCCACGTAATTTTATATTATTTCCCGATTAGTCTAACGCCAAAAAAATCCAAGTAATTCAAGGATCAAGCATATTGATCCACAAGGACTCTTTTCATCGAAGAACTCTTGGGATCACCGCTGTCCTTTTGCACCCAACAACCCCATTCTTTTAGATATAAACAGATCTGAAACAAAAATGAAATTTTAAGAATGGAAGAGAAGCCAGCAACCCCGTTCTTTTGCACCACCAGTGCTTTCAATCAAAGACTTTTAAAAACCTGTCCAAGAAATCAAAGAAGTCCCCACGCCATTACTGTATTTTTAAGTAACATTAAGAACCTCACATGTGAAGAGCTCATAGTCTTGTCCTAAAACACAATAATTCGACCCAAAAAAAGTCCTACAACACAATATGCTGGGCCCAATATCAGAGTTGTGAAGGAAGTTGAGGTTCTACATCAAAACTAATTGGCAATGGGAGAGTAGCCGAACTCCTTATAAACTCCAGTTATGTCCCTTGACTTTTTAATGTAGGAAGCCTAACATGCAGACAACGCATATTAGGTGACGTCAGAGCATATGTGGTTATCGGGCCCCAACACGGTATGCTCTGATACAATAAAGGAAGTTGAGGTTCCAAAATTAGAATTACGTGACAAAAATAATAGTTTAACTGAGACATGTGCACAATATATTAAGAATCATAGACTACCAGTACAAACCGAGAGGAAAGCTACATCCTCATTTGTTGTAGTCGTATGCTTTGACTACTCACTTATTGCCATTGCAGATAATGCAACAGATTCTGCCCTGTTAGAGTTTGTATAGGAAAAACTACACTTGCATTTAGTCTCACATTAGAAGGGAGTTGTTTCCTTCCATGGTTTATAAGCACTAACACTTTAGAAATACTAAATAGAGTATGGGCCTAGTGAAGGCAAAGTTGGGCCTCATTATGATTTGGGCTTGGAAAATATATATATATATTTGGATAATAAATATATATATTTAATTATCAAAAGATGGACCTTGGGGCTCTGTTGATGTAATTAATAATTTATTTTTATTAATTGAAAATTCGTTTTTTTAGATAAAACCAAAATCTGAATTCAAATCTGTTAAACAATTAACATAACTATTGGATGAAGAGATGTCAGACCTCTATATATGGACAATTCGTCCAAACCATAAATACACTTTTGAACGGCATTATCATTCTCACATTTTAGCACTTCCTGAGAGAAACCATATCACAGTTTGCCAGAAATCAAAGCCACAGTGCTTAGGCTTTGATTTGTGATAGTTTAATCCTGGTGGACAGACTACTATCGAACTACAAGCACAAGGGTAGAGGAGAAATACTGTCTAAAGGACACTGCAACTCTACAGGACTTTATCTACAATTCAAGTTAGTATTCTATAATTTACTCTACTGTTGTATTAATTTGATTATATTTATAAAGCATATTTCGTTGTGTTTATTATTCTATTATTTGGTTTTATACTGATTGTTCTCCAACATGCCCTTCATGATCAATTTCACATTGTGAATAGGTGGAGATTCAAGACTTTTGGGTCTCATCCACCTGTGCTCTTCATCAGATGATTCAAATATCAACAGCATTCCTGTTGATCATTCTCATGAAAGAAAAACAGGATAGCGGAGATGGCTCTTGGATAGGTTTAGCTGCATTTGTCTTCCCCATATTTGCATTTCCTTTTCTTATTTGTTTTATCATTACAAGAGAAAGGTCATTGCCACAATGAGCACAAAAGGCCAAACTTGTAGAGGAGTTCCAACAAGTTTGTCACTTGCAGAGATAACAAAGGGGAGGCCAGAAAGCTTTTATGCTGATATGTCCTCCATCCACCAGCCTTGAAGAACAAGCCAACACCGTTTTTCTACAACTTGAGCACCTTCCATATTCACCAGATTTAGTAATCCTTTCATCACCACAGCCTTCAATTAAAATAAGAAAGGAAAACCATTACAAAAGATACAAAAACTCATTCTGCTTAACCACATCAGGCTATGGCGGCAGTTTTCTGCTGTTTGAGAGATGCTTAATTTTTCAAAATCTTATCATCTTAATTCCTCCCAAGTTACCAACCATGTTCTAAATGCTTCAGTTACTAACCATTTCAGCAGAAACCATCCAGCAGTAAAGAGACTCAGGTTCATCAACATTAAGGCCTCTTCCAATGTTAACGAGAACACCCTTTGGAAAGCATCGATGACTTCAAAATCGACAATGTCGTTGGTCTCCTCAGAAGTGATCAGAGTTCACACAACAACCAACTCCATGGAACTCAGATAGTATTCCTAGTACTTCAACTCTGGCTTTGCCGATTCTTCCCAAGCCGATAATGCCAACTGTTTTTCCAGAGAACTGAAATGAAATTAAGAAAGGAAAATCATTATAAAAGATACAACGTAAGCAATTAGCAATGAAAATAAGCTGATTTTACTTAACCACATTAGGCTATGTCCAGCACCTTTCAAAATTTAATTATGTTAATTGCTCCACTTCTGCTAATTTTTGTTGTAAAGCTAAAACTCACAGTTCCTTTTTGCCTCTCCTTCTTCCCTGTTATTCTCTCTTCACTTATGAACTAACCACCTCTCCCTTCCTTTCCTGATTTTCTATCGAAATAAATTTAAATAACAGCAAAGATGCAAATTTACACGCCTGCTGCAAAATCCAAAAGCAGCTATAATCGTAAAGCAGCAATGAGCAAGCAAAATATGCAGCAAATTTCCTTCACTCACATTCCTTTAGAAACTCTAAGGAAAACGGCTGATTCAATAGCAGGTCTACACTTGGCCATATCTCCATATTCCTTGTAAATAACCTTAGCTCTAGAGAAATCTACCGAAGCTGTATATAATAGGAAATACTATACTCATTTCAATATAGTGGAAACAGAGGAAATATACGTACAATAATTACAATTCTCTCTGCCTCTTGTTCTTTCATCCTTTTCTCCTAGATTTTTCACTCACACTCTTTCGTCATTATTAACTATTTTCTCCTTTTTTTTCTTTTGGTCAGAAGACCCAGAACAATACTAACATTTTCCACGCATTAATTCACTATAGCAACAGTTTGGTAGCACAGCATTGAACTGTTGCTCTGAAAATGTTCATTTACTCGAGGCCTAAATATTCTAAAACATTGTTCTTTATTTCCATGGCTCTCTCTTTCCATCACTTTCTCTCCATGGTTCTCTCTTTTCATGGCTCCCTCTTTCGCTCTCCCACAACCCTATTAAGTTGATGATTGGAACAACCCTATCCTTATGAGTTTTGGTTAGCTAAATGCATCGTTCCAGAACACTAACGTACCTTGATTCGGTACGTGCGATCCAATTCGAAATTCGTAAGGGGGGTGAGCGATTTGCGTAACTATGGTCAGAAGACTCAGAACTGTACTAACATTTTCCACACATTATTTCACTGTAGAAAAAGTTTGATAGCACAGCATTGAAAGGTTGCTCTGAAAATGTTCTTGTACTTGAGGCCTATAGGAAGTAAATATTCTAACACATTGAAATGAACAAGCTAATCCAAGTCATATCCACTCAGAAAATATCTGGAACGTGGAAAGAGGGAAAAATGAAGTCCTGGAAGCAGAGCACAAGTTAGTTTTGTAAATCTGTAGCATATATACATTTTAGAATTTGTTCTGTTGTTTTCTGTTTGCAACATAGGATAAATTATCATTTTTAATTAACACATTGATAAAAGTAGCTATATGCAGGCTTAGTCCATTTTCAGACAAAACTACTTAATAAGATTATATTCTTAGAGCACAACATTAACAGTATGCAGAAACCATTTTATTTAAGCACAACAAGATACCTCCTGAGTTACCAATAAAACCTGATGTTCATTCAGTAGTGTGCAGTTCTAAATGCTTCAGTTGGGCAACATCTGCAGATGTTCATTCAGAGTGCATTTTCATGGAATACAACAACAATTGGTGAAAACAATAAAACCTGACACAGCAATTCAAATAGCACAAAATTAGAGGAACACAAAATCACAGCATATCCTGCAAACTATACAAACAAAATGTAACAAGAGAATTACTCTCTCTCCTCCTACCTAATATAAGAACTAAATATGATGCAATCAAATTTGAAACTTTGTGAATGCCACCAATGCATCCCTTGCTTTTCGTCAAATTTGAAACTAGATGAGTGACAAGTATTATTAAACCATGATAGATAGATAGTGTACTTCCGTTAGTCAGATTGACAAGTTTCAGAGCAAATTAAACAGTAGCTAAAAAGAAAAATGAAAAGAAAAGGTGACTTACTGAGATGAATTCTGCGGATTGACCATCGTCGTCATTAGCTTTTCAAGTATTATTTTGAGACTTCATTGAATGATTGCACCATGCACAAAATAATTTAGACTTTCTTCAATCTTTTGCCGACTGGTTTATCGTCCTCATCAGAGCTACCACTTCCACCACTACCAATTGGACCTGCCTCGTCACAGTACATCAAATGGCTGAATTCTTCCAAATCTCTCTTGTACACCAAACGGGCCCTACATTCCTTTATAATCGAGCTTGTTTTGAGTTTTTCCAAACCTAAGGCCAAAGTTGGAGAATAATGCGTTTCGAACGAAAACCGATGACCGGTTGAGGCATCCGTGAGGCTTGGATGATCGCGAGGCAAATAAAAAACCCAAACGTGTTCTGACAAAAGATTCCCGGCTGGAAATATACGACGGCTAAAATCCAAATATCTCTGAGATGATCGAACTTCAATTTCGAAATCCTCATATCCAAGAAGGGATGCGGGACTATCAAAACATTCAGAATTATCAAAAACAACACATAAAGCAATCCCAACCCAGTCGCTATTTGATGGGTGTGGAGGGAGAGGCAGCTCCACAGTTATTGAATCTCCCACACTTGGATTACCGAACCACTCTAGAATTTCAAATACAGGGCATACAATACCATTATTTTTTAAGAGCATTCCCTGTAACAAAAGAATTACCATTATTTTTTTATGTCGAAATTATATTTATTTATTATAGAAAAGAAAACTATATTCTTTTCACCAAAATAAAAATAAAAAGGGAAAGAAAACTATAATATTCAACGAGAGAGTAAATACCTCAATGGCCGCCCTCCTTATCATTTCAAATATTGCATTAATCCAGTCTTCTTCTTCAACCAATTTGAAGCAATTAAGACAAGAAAGCCAAACAAAATCATACAAATTGGCTCCTGGCCTTGATGGATCTGGCAACCGTTTTAAGGAAATACAATGGCTTACGTCAAGCCAATTTATATTTGGCGGAAGATCTGGCAATCGCTCAAGCCTTTTGCAATGTCTCAATCCAAGACTCTTAAGCTTAGAAAGGAATCTAATGCTTGAGGGAAGGCTAACAAAATCGTTTCCATTAAGAGTCAAGATTTTTAAAGAAGACAAGCAGCCAATATCATCAAGGATGGCTCCTTCACCAATATTACAAAAACACAAATCTAAATATTCCAAAGACGTGAAACGATTTAGAGAAGACACCACCATTTTGTTAATTTTTGTGCATCCCTCCAAAGTCAGATGTTTAAGGCCGACAAGGTGTTCAATTGATGGACGTATTTGCTCAATAGCAATCCCATGTAAACAAAGATAATCCATTTTATCAGTCAGCTGTTCCACAAATCTTCGAATGTTTTTCACTTTTGGGCAGCCAAAGAGATTAAACCGTTCAAGAGAATCCATTTCCACCTCACTTGGGAGATTGTTAATAATTGGACACTCGATAAGTTGCAAATCTTTCAGCTTTTTGTGAACTGCAAAAGACGAGTGAACCTCAACTAAATTCGTACAATGACGTAGCCACAAACTCTCAAGATTTGGAATGCCTGTGAAATCTGGGGTACTTGTCAATTTATCAGAGTAATTAAGGTCCATATATTTCAAGTTTGGCAAGACCTGTACAGTACATAAAAATTGTAAAATAATAATTTAAAATAAACCCTTAGTTGAACAAGTTACAATTATATCCAAATTATGTATATATAAAAGAATTCTAAAACGCCATATTTCAATATTCTCTCACCTTTGCTCCATCCCAAAGCTGGACAAGTTTGCTATGACCCATCCTTAGTTGAACAAGGAAACGTGGTTCGAAACTTGATGGGAGTGATTTAGAAGGGTACCAACTCCAACTGATAGTTCTTAAGGAATTTGGAAGATCTTTGGGGGCTGAAGAAACGATCACATTATCAAATTCAAGAAGTCTTAATCCGTGCATCTTAGAGAAGGCTTCAGTACAATTCCAATTCACCTCTTCTAATTTCGGCAAACGCAAGCCAATGGCTTCAATTGCTCCGGTTCCCTAATAATTAAGAAAAAAAATGAAAAGGTAATTGCACATTCAAGTCTAATATGTTTTTAAAAGAAATGACATATTTTCTTCCAAAAATAATATTTCTACATAACTTCTTACCGTATTGTTCATGATAACATCAGAGATATCATCGCGATGCCACAAAAGACTGCGTTGACCAGGCTCTTGGATAGACTCTTGACGAACAATTTCCCTTGCCATTTCTTGTATCAAATCATGCATCTCAACAATGTTGCTACGAAAGTGGAGTTTCTCAATAGTTAAGAGAGATTTCTCAATAAGAATATCTATCTCAATAAGACTGGAAATGTTAAGGCTCCCGTCTAGTATGTGAATAACTTGCTCTTTATACCTCCCTCTATGCAGACACGCAACATGCAGAAAAATTTTCTTCTCCATCTCTTCTAGTCCATCATAACTTACTTTGAGTGAATGGAAAACTGTTGGATTAGGAATTTTCTCTAGATTATGCAACACACTATTCCATGCATCTTGACCTCTCCCATACAAAGCACGCCCCAAAATTTTAAGAGCTAATGGAAGGCCTTTGGCATAATATAGGAAATGCTGGGACAGTTCCTGAAAACCTTCCTCGGGCTGATCTTTCTTAAAGGCATGTCGACTAAAGAGCTCAAGAGCTTCATCATTCTTTAAGAGCTCGACCTTATAGGTTGTTGTACCATGCTGAACAAGTAGATGTTTATCTCTAGTTGTGATGATAATTCTACTCCCTACACCAAACAAAATTTTATCTCTAGCCAGTACTTCTAGTTGGTGTAATTGATCCACATCATCAAGTACGAGGAGAACCTTTTTATTCCTTAAAACTTTATTAATGAAAACGGTTCCCTCCCTTTCATCCCAAATATGATTTCCCTTCAAAAGTGGGGAAAGAAGTTGTCTTTGTAGATCAGAAAGCTCCTTCTTTCTCACATTATGTAGAAAACAGCAATGCTCGAAATGATGGGAAATTCTCTCATAAACTAGGTTAGCAAGGGTTGTTTTGCCTACCCCGCCAATCCCCCATATCCCTATAAAGCGGACATCATTTTCTTCGGGAGCTAAATGCAAGTGTAGTTGATCAAGTGCAGAATCAATTCCGACTAACTTCTCTTGAGAATCTAACAACGTGACTGTAGGATTCACTTTCTTCCACACACGTTTGACAATGTCATCGACAAGCTCTGCTTCTGACCTACAAAGTATTAAAAATAACCATTAATGCCTAAATATAACATCCAAGTAGGGCTCTTGTTAAGACACACACAAGTTGTTCATGGATGCATGCTTACTTATAAGTTTTTGAATCTAAGCCAGTGAGATTGGCAACTTTTCTTAAAGCGGCTCTCCACCGATTCAGCTTCTCTGCATCTCCACTAAACCTTTCTTCATGTTTAGTGAAAGCTTCCGCAAAACTCCCCTTTTGGTTTCGTACATCGGAAGGATCCACGTCATAAAAGATTGGCAGAATTCTCTTGGTGTCTTCCATGCATTCAAGAATCTTTGAGAGTTCATCCAAGCACCAAGTGGAAGAAGCGTAATTTGGGGAGAGAACAATGATGGCAAGATATGATTCTTCGATTGCGGTCAACAGCTCCAGAGAAATAGTTGCTCCTACTTCAAGTTCTCGATCGTCCTTGAAAGTTCTCATTGCTTGCCAGTACGCCAATGCACGATCTAAATGAGAGATAAAACCCCTGCGAGTGTCTTCGCCCCTGAAACTCAGAAAAACATCATGCTTCCATCGAGGAGGAGCCCATTCAGCTGAAGTACGAGATGCAGAAGCTCTTTGGGTTCTCAAGGCCATGGGAGAAAAACAGTTCCTGGAAATCTGGTTCTGCAAACACTCAGTAAATACGTAAAGAGAAAATGATCTATGAAAAAATAAATGGCAGCTTTAATTTTTATTTGGGTAATTGAAAACGTATTAAGCAGAAGAGAAGAAGGGCAGAAAGCAAATACACAGCAAAACAAACTCGAGATCAATGAAAGGGAAACACACCAACTCGAACAAAAGCTCAGCAGAACAACAAATTAACAAATCACAAAGCCAGAGAATTGGCAAGAAAACAATCACAAGAACCAATCCAACCAAAACCCACGCAAAAAAACAGAGAGAGGTAGTGAACACGCTTTCTACTTTTTTCTGTGGTGGTAGAGCCAGTGGGTCTGGTAGAGCCAATGTACTATAAAAGTGATATGACAAATGTTTTCCACCCAGAAAGTGAAAGGAAATTTCAAGGAAACTTCCTTTCTCAACAAAGTGATCGGGTGCCAAGGTACTGACAAATTTCCAAGCAAGTTCCCAACTTTTTATTTATGAGAAAATCCAGTTTTTTGGTTTTGCTTTTTCCAGTTTTGATATGACAACATTTACACACGCAATTGTATAGTTAGTTAATAGGGATTAATTTGTGAGTTAGGCCATGTTTAATGGTGTTGCTGATGAGCTCAGTTGAGCTTTGAGCAACTTTGGATTGACGACATAAGTTGGATTTGCTAATTAAGAAATGATCAAAACTTAAATTGACTCGTTGGTTGAGGTAGCACAAGTTAAAACTATGACATATACATTAGGATTTATTATGCACTTTTGTTCGCAACATGGGAGACTTGAGAAACTATCAGTGCTAATTAACTCGTTGGTTGATGTAGCTATATGTTGAGTTCAGATCCTCTGTCCGTGTTTTTGTGTGTCCCTCCCTGTCCCCACCTTATTTTTTTGACACCTGGCATCTCACTTAAGGCCATCCCCAATGGGGGCTCTATTTGGGGCTCAACCACCACAAGGCTCTAATATATACAAACTCTCTTCAAAAAGGCATCCCCAATGGTGCAAATTTGGGGCTCTAAAACTTAAAGCCCGGAGTAGTAGCTAAATGTGTGACCTTGGTTGAAGCCCCTGAAACTGAGTGGGACCCACCAATTGAAAAAGCTACAGCCCACTTTTGTGCTATTTCTCACTTGCCTGCGACTGTACAAGGCATACTTGCCTTAACTTTGATTGTTCATTTGCATGTTGGCCCACATTAACCAAATTTACAAAGCTGTGTCAACAGCTCTATTCCAACGTGATTTTTTTTTACAAAGCTATGTCAACAAATTTATTTCCAAATCTTTTTTACAAATTTATTTCCAAATTTTTTTTACAAAGCTGTGTCAACAAATTTATTCCAACGTGATTTTTTTTACAAAGCTGTATCTATGAAATAAAATGTTGATTTCCAAATCTTGTCCAAATTTTGATTTTTTTGGTTGAAATGTTCAAAAAAAAAAAACTAACATAACATGAACAAACATTAAAGTAAAATAGTTAATAAAAAAAAAAAAGACATCAAGTAAATCAAATTACATCATAAAAAAAATATAGAGCCCGCCATGAATATAGAGCCTCCCATTGTGGGAGAGATTCCTTTTAGAGCCCCAAAGATTCCATCGGAGCTCTAAATATGGCTCTATAAACCCTTTTTAGAGCCCCAACCATTGGGATGGCCTAACCGCTTTAACATAGAGTCTTTGTTTTTCCTTGCGTATTCCCCACCCTCCCCTCTGTTTTTTCTCCCACAGAGCAGAAGAATGCTAGTGGAAAGAAGAAAAGAAGAAAGAGGAGAGAGAGAAAGAGAGAGAAGGGCAGGAAAAAAAGAAGAGATAGGGAAACAAAGAGGAAGAAGAAAACTGGCCGAGAGGAGAGAGAAGGGGAAACACAGGAAGAAAAAAAAATACAATATTCACCCGAGAGTTGAAGGAACAGATGAAAAGAGGAGGGATGGGTGGGACAGGAAATAATGGAAGAGAGAGGGGGAAACAACACGGTTTCTTTTTTGTTTTCTTTTTTAGTTATTTTTTGGTGTCGGTGTGGTGAGTCTTGTCTTATGTGAATTGGTACAATCGGTTGGTCTTCTTTCTCACGTCAAATTGTAGGCCCTCAAGAGGAAAAAGAAAATTTACATGCGGTGCCAAAATAATTTGCACAGGAAAACGAGACTCAGAAGACAGGGCCACAAACTAAAGTAGAAACAAGGAAACCCCCGAGAAAGAGCATAACTCTGAACATGTCCAATAAGACGCATAAGGGTCAAGGTGAAGAAACCGAAAAAACAAAAAAAAGATACGTGAAAGTGTTTTACCAAAAAGAAAGAAAAATATTTTACCAAAAAAAAAAAAAAAAAAAAAATATTTTCCACAAAAAAATGTGAAAGGAAATTTAAAGCAAATACTAGGAGAGAGAGAGAAAACCACCAAATTGAAAACTTAACGAGAATGATAAATTTCAAAGATACTTTACACTTAAAGCTTATTTTGATGAAACAATTTCCACACAAAACAGGGCCAAAATACACAAAAGAAGAAACGAAGGAATCCCCAAAAAAGAGCTGAACAAGTCCAATGACCATAAGGGTCCAAGCAAGTTCAAGGCAAAAGTGAAATCCATTAAAATGTACTGTCAAAGTGAAATGAAATTTCAATGCAAAAGTGATCTGGTCCAAGCGAATTCCCAACTTTGGTTTAATTTTTCTAGAGAGGAAGATATTTACATGACATCTTGAAACAGTCCACTTTAATTGTTTCCCCTGATATACAGATAGCTTCCTTCTCTGTTTACAGAAATGATAATTCACTAATTTTATTTGATTTGAAAATAGGGACATTTTGGAAAAGGCCAAAGGAGAGAGAAATATTTGTAAAAAAAGCCAAAATGGACAAAAATGCCCTTATTTATTTTTGGATTTCTTAAGGAATCCTTTACATTTGCATGTCTTTGGTTTGAAAGTTGAGCGATTTTTTTGTCTTTTTTGGAAAAATTTTGGCTTTTTCCAAAGGTGAAAGTTTTTTTTGGCTAAAACCTAAAAAATCCAAAAAGGTCCTTTTTAAATCCATTTTTATATATATACCTACCTACTTTCCAAGTAATAGTTTTTTATTTTATTTTATTAGTTTTTTCTTAAAGTTTTATCTTTTTATTGCTTTCTGCTGACCTTCATGAATGACCTGCAATGATTAAACTTATCATATTCCGAAGATTCATATGTGACCCAAAAAAAGGAAATTAAAGGAAGAAAAAAAAAGGCACTGCTTCAGATGTGACCACAAAGTTGGAAACTTTATGATTCCATGTAAAAAAGAAAAGAAAACTATTAGTAAGGAATCAAATCAATACAAACAAGCACTGATGAAACCACAGATAAGTTGAATGGCTATTAAAGTGAGTTGAATGGATACGAACATCATAGCACAATCCATAAAATGTAAACTCTCAAGAGATAAAAGGAAATTTACATTACGCGTGATGCCAAAACAATTTCCACATAAAAGTCAGGGCAAGAAACCGAAGAAGAAATGAGGAACTCCCCAAGAAAGAGCTCAACATGTCCAATACTCAAGATAAGGCTCAAGGCGAAAAAAAAAAAAAAGAAAGGAAAAATGTGAAAGTGTTTTACAAAGTAGAAGGACGAATGTTTTCCACCAAAAAAGTAAAAGGAAATTTCAAGGAAAGCTTCCGTGGTCTGGTCCATGTTTATTTGGACAGGAAAGTTCAAATAAAAGAGAGAGGAGAGGGCGCTGTAGGGTGGAAAACCGCATCACCCCACTATAGAAAGGAAATAATGAGAAAGGACTAATGTTTTCCACAACACCTCACTGAAACTTCCTTGCTGGGATGCGTTCTCTTTCTTCTCACCAAAGTGATTGTGTCATGTTTTTTTATATCATGTTTTTTTATATATTTATTTTTCTTTCTTAAGCTTACTGATGCCGAGGGAATTGAAAGCATGATAATTGCTGAGTTAATGGCTTGAGTTATAAGTAATTGCGCTCTTAGTTCAGTTTTGATGTTAGAATATTTAACAAACCCAATTGTGTAGTTGTGTTAATACTTATCTGCGAACAAAAAGAAGGGGTATTGGAGTTATAATAGGACTCCAACACTAAATCTTTTTTGTTTTTTGGTTTTACATTGGAGGAAAGAAACTCCACTAGTTCGATCCGGAGTATCATGGGAGGTTTAGCTGATGTCCGAGCATGTGTGGTCATTCGATCCGGAGTATCATGGGAGGTTTAGCTGAATCCTCCTCCATTGGATTTGGGGTTCTTGTGTGTTTTGTTGGTTTGAAAGTCTGTTGTTTTGTTTTGACCATGATTTGTAGTTGTCTGCTTGTTGCTTCTCCTATTGCAGAGATGGTGTTGGGCTTTATTTGTAACCATTTCTTATGAATGAAAGTCCACTTTTGATCTGATAAAAAAAAAAAAAAGTCCAGCTTGTTATAAAACTAAAGAAATTGTGGAGAGAAATTAGAGAAATTCAAATAGCGATAGGAATGCTCTTATGATATTTTCATTGATTCTTTTTCTCTCATTTTTCTCAAATCAATTACAATGAAGAGAGGACGTCCACTTATAGGGAAAGTTTCTTGGCTTCCCGTGAGTGTGCAGTGGATCTCCAAAATCTTCCTCCAACATCATCTTTATATTCTTCATTATTTCCAAATGCGTGGGCTCCACTCAATACTTTTACAACACTCCCCCTTGGAGACCACCATGTATGAAATATGCCTCGTTAAAAACCTTGCCAGTAAAACCCAGTGGGACAAAAACTGGTCGAAGGGAAAAAGAGTGCATAATCATGTGTAACATAAAATTCTGTGTATATGGACGCGTGTGCGACACTGCCTCGTTAAAACCTTGCCAGGAAAAACCCAGTGGGATAAAAACCTGAACGAAGGAAAAAGAGTACAGTGTGTGAAAATCTTTATTGACAGCATGCTCCCCTGATGCTTGGCAAAATATCTTTAAGCCATACTGCTAATCATCTTTCTGAATATCATAGTTGACATTGCTTCTGTGAGTCAATCTTGTAATATTGTTGGATGCTCCCCCTGAATAATATCTCCCCCTGATATCTTCATGACTACCTTTCTAGAGAAAAGGTCTTTCGGATTGAGTAAATGATGTAGCCACCAATAATTCATGTAATTGAGTAAGTAAATATATTCCCAGTCAGCTATCTCTATGTAAATCATAGAAATTTCCAAAGTCCGCTTATCTAACAAAACTTGGGCTATTTTGTAAGTTCACTTGAAAAGAATATGCCCGTATATGGTGTTATGCGGAGATAGCATCAAATATGCCTCACATCATCCCAAAGTGGTGGTGATGGAGCTGAGCTCAATTTGGAAAATACAATGTCCGGTCCAGTATATTTCCGGAAAATCATTTAAGTGCTCAACGGATAATCCACACAAAATGCTTCAATACTTTCTTAGTATAAGCAAGAATCTCGTTGGCATAATGCTCGATCTTCAAGCCGAGACAACTGTTTCTTGAACTTCTCAGGAGTTTTAACCAAGTATTAACTCTTCAGGAGTTTTGATCAATTATCAACTCTTTAAGAGCTGTAATGTGTTGCAACAATATCTTAATCAGTGTACTCACTGAGGCAATTTATACATATTAGTATTGAGTACAAAATTTGTGCTTCAGGCACACGTCCTTCATGGACTTGCTTCATGCAATTTCAATCCTTCATGGATTTAAGAGATTATACTTCATGACACATCATATAGCTTTATATCCAGCTATTTGTTTGCTTATACATCTTTAGGGAATCGCTTCTGGCGATATGCTCCGTGCATTTAATAACCCTTAAAGATAATATGTTGGTCTCAGTAAATGTGCAATAGGAAGACACAATTGCATCTGTAAATATGGAGAAAACCAACATTTCTTGTTTCTGCCAGAAACATTGTGCCATACAAAATGGGTATATTCCATTTTATTCCGAACACCCAAGTATAACTTTCAGTATTAACATCTTTTGGGGTTCGTACTATGGGTTTGTTCTTTCACGTTCATTCTCATCTGTAATGGAATTGCCTCTTTCCATTTTGGCCAATGATATTGTCGACATTTAATAATAGAACGTGGTTCCAATCAACACAGCCCATTGATGATTTGAGTAGCTACTTCAAAACCAAAATTTTCATTCATCAATTCATGATCCCACCATTCTCATGTGCATGCGCATGCATCAATTATAAGCATTTCTTTGCTTTTGGGTACCCAAGCCACTTCAGGGGGCTTTTATTGTCTCTTTTCAGATAGACATCTCTTATAGAATGAATTATGTGAGAATGTGGATCATAACCTCCAGTGTAGCGTTATTTTACAGTAGGGCGTGGATAATCTCCATTTAAGGAGTTGGAATATTTAGAACCCATATATCTGTCATGCTACAGGCATGCCACAGATTAATACATACATGTCAATTAATTGTCCTTCTGGAACTTGAAACCATATAATTTGCTACGCATCAAGCGTGCACTGTATTAATATTGACATGTTAAAGGATTGTCCTTCAGGGACTTCAATCCATATCATTTGCTACGCTACAGGCGTGCATCATATTGATCACTGCTATACCCATATTCTATTCGTATGGGACTTTAATCTGTGCAGTGTATTATCAATGTATCCAACTTGCAATCTGTGAAATTTGCATTAATAATCCATGGATACATATCAGAATGATACAAGTCATTCTTCTGGAATGGTCCTTTGCACGGCGTTCTTCCAGAACGGCCTTATCTCCTCATTTGGTTATCTTTAAGGATGTAGTACAAAATATCAAAATAAAATTACAAGCATGAAATAACACAAGTATTTCTTACATCCTTAGGTGGGAGAAACTTTTCTCAAGTATCATTCAAGCACGTATCGGCTCTGCAAATATGATGTGACACTTGATGATCTAGTTATATCCTGCAAGAGCAAAAATCACAATCCTTATATCACTGTCAAAAAATATAACCCTCAGTGTTAGGATCACTACATGGATTCTTTCTTCGGATGTTCATTCTAAGGAAATAGAATCCCCGAGAGTTATAAAAGAAAGAAAAAATACAAAAATTGTGATATTGATTGCAAGGTAAGGTAAGCAATTAAGGAAGGAAGCTGGTGGGAGCAAACGACAAACTCTCATCTCTCCTAGTCAAGGAGAACTTCAGGAGATCAGAGCCTGTGGTCATTCTTGCAGCTCCCTGATGTAGTGGAAACGTGATCAGGGATAATCTCGCTTCCAGAATGGATGATCAGAGATAGTCTCGCTTCTAAAGCACATCGAGGGCTCACTAATATGAAAAACAAGTAGATATTGCATCATTGGATATGAAGAAAAATTGGAGGAAACTGAGTGTGTTCTGCAAAGAAAATTTCGTTAGTAACATATTTATACACAAATAAGAGGAATAAGTAAATCCGTTGAATTTCAAATTAACCGTAGAGATTTGCGAGATTCTCGGGAGCTTTTGAAAAAGTGACTCCGTGAAATCCGCAAAGCAAGATCGGCTTTGATGAAAATAATCCTGAAAACGCCGAAAGTGCCGACAAACATTACTGAAGACCACGTGAAGTTTTGGAACCTGGGAAAAGAAAAGAATATGGGGATCCGGGGAAATATTGGGATCCTGGATACGGTGCCACATTTCCACCTATAGATATTGCCTCTGTAAGATCTGATTGGAGTAACTGCGTTTCAACTCAATTCCCTTTCATTCTCTGAAAGTTTAGTTTTTCTAAGGCTTTCCTCAAAACCTTCTAAAAATGGCTTCCTCTTCTTCCCGCCCAAATCAACTTGATTTAAATGTTGACCCCAAAACAACTCGGGACATCAAAATCTGGCAGCCATCCTTTGCATCCCAAGACCGTCATCTCACGGTTAATGATTCTGTGATGATGGATGATTCGATTGCTGTCACAGTAGCTAGGAATCTTCTTATTCCTATGGATGAAATGCTGTTATCATCGAGGTCTGATGAAGAGGCTATTGATGACTCAATGGCTTTCAGCGTTCAGTGTGCTGCTTCAGTTTCTAACATGGCTAGTCGTTTGCGTGTTAGAGCAAACGAGATTCAGGAGCTGAACACTGAAAATTCGTCTCTTCAGAGAAAACTTCATGAGTCTCAACAGGAGGTTGAGAAACTTAAAGAGGAGAATAATGCCTTATTGAAACTAGTGAGTTCATACTCCACTGATACGCAGACAAGGCTTAACATGCTGCAGATTTCCAATGAAAAGATTCTGGAAGAACACGAGTGGCTCATGGCTAAGCTTAAGAGGCGTCGTCCTCTTCCTGCAGAGGCTTCCAGAACATAATGGAATTTTATAGATTTTACAGAGCCTGCTTCTTTCATGCAGGTGAAGAAAATCTATCTGTTGTATGCTCCTTTTCTGTTATAATAATTGGGCAAATTCTTAAACTTGCACTTGTGGTTTTCACGTCTTTTCAAAATGACGGGTTAGAGCCTTGTGCCTTATAGGTTCAAATAACCACAACAAATCTCTCAAATTTCATATTTCAATGCATGTGAGTCCGGAACTTCTGGCCCGGGCTAAACACAACTTCAAAATTTATTTGCCCTTTTCAAATGGGCATGAAATATGAATTGAGTAAAGCCATGATAATATTGCAATATAGTAGTGAAGAACATTAACTACTATATACCCAAAACTTCAGGTTCGGGATCTCTCATATATTTGGATCCATGGGTTTCCGGCCCAGATCATATAATATACCAAAATATGCGAGGAGCCTCAATTCATCCTTCGAGGTTTATCCTGATGTTATCCATTTCACGGTGTATTCTTAACAACCGGAATTCACAAAATATATTTCTTTCTTGAGGTGTCGATTATAACAGAATCGAACTTTATCAAATTCATCATTTTCTTATGCCAAAGAAATATGTGGTGTTCCACAATTTGCAATAATACCTCAAGGGTTGTCCATTTAATTGTTGGAACTTCAGGTTCTCAATATTGTCAGATTTTGAACTTCAGGCCAAAATCACATATTCTCATGGTGTGGACATTCAATACTCTTAGATTTTGAACTTCGGGCCAAAATCACATATTCTCATTTAATTACTCATCCATGAGTTTAAGGAACTGCAGGTCCCCTTTTGTATATAGTGACAGTTTACCTCAAATGGTTAATATTTATCCATATGTCACTATTCATGTATGCGGTACTATTCATCAGGTCATGAATACATATCTATTCATGCATACAGTACATTTGCCAGTACAGTTACTATTCATGTGTACGGCACTATTAACCAATATGGTACTGTTACATTATCAAGAAACTCCAGGTCCTTATTTACATGTCAAGGATCAAGGATCTTTCAAGTCCGATCTCTTGCTTACAAATACAGTACCGGAGAGACTGCCAGCTCTCATATCATTATCATCAAGGATCTTCAAGTCCTGATGCAGTTGTATGATGAGGATCAAGGAACTTCTGGTCCTGATCTGTAAACTGTAAAAACTCATCATACTGCACAATCAATTCATAAAATAAATTGCTTGTAAATAAATTGCTGGTAAATAAATTGCTGATATGGACGATAAACCCGCACCATACTTTAAATAAATGTAAATGTGCGGTAAAGTAAATTCATAAATTAAATAGCTTGCTGTATGGACGTTAATTCCGCACCATACTTTAAATAATAAAGTAAATGTGCGGTAAAGTAAATGTGCTTGTATGGGCACTAATTCTACTCCATACTTTTAAATGAAGGCAGTTGTGTGGACGATAAACCCGCGCCACACCTTTAAATAAATACTGTTGTATGGGTAATAAATCTACACCATACAGTAAATAAATTATATGGGTAAAGTAAAGGCAATCATCGGTGGGTTCTTATCAACACCACAATTAAATAATATAATATTATTATACCAATATGTTAGTGGAAAGCTAGACATATCACGTTGGCTTTTCTTCTTTCCACCTGCAATCTACACTAGCTTTGAATGTTAGTTAAGTATTAAATTGTGCAAATATTATAATAATATAATTAATGGAAGAGATAAAGTGAGAGGCAGAGAACTTATCCCCTTTTGGTGTTGTTTTTCTGATCAACTTTTTTTTCATATTGCAAGCGAAGTCCAAGTAAAGCCACCATGCTCTGCTTCACATCCCCTTTTTCCTATCAGTACTTGTTACGGTAAGATACAGGGACAATTCCAGTTCCTTGAGAGCATGCGCAGATCCTGTCTCATGTTTATGGAAGCCATGGCCACCTTATTGGCAAAGGCTGACCCAGGTGCTGATCATCTTTTGAACCATGGAGGTGATGGGCATAGGCACAACCTCTGCGAGCCACCAAGCAAAGACCCAAACAAGCACTGCCAGCAACGTACTCAGTCAGCTGTGCTCACGCCATAGCTTTGGGTGTAGAGATTCCTGTATCCACAAGCCCCACCATGGTGCTAAAGGCATCAGATCCTCCGTAGAAGGTGGCATGAGCTGCATCCATGCACCCCTAGTGTACACCCGTGGGATTCTTGCTTCAGCCACCCATATTAGTGAGATGAGCAGAGAGGCAAGGCAAGCAGAAATACTCACCACACCCATTTTTCTCTTCTGAAGTTTCCCTAGAAATAAACAGAAAGTGAAAGATAGAGAGGGAGAGAAAAGACAGTGAGGTACTGATAGGGTGCGTATGCGAGTTTGAAGGTATGGAAGCAGAGATCACTCCATGATGATGGTGGTGAGGAAGAAGAAAGAGAATAAAAGATCTGGGTTTCATCAGAGAATTCAGCTGGTATTTTGAGAGCGAATTCGTGCTGATAACGTGTTATAAAACTAAAGAAATTGTGGAGAGAAATTAGAGAAATTCAAATAGCGATAGGAATGCTCTTATGATATTTTCATTGATTCTTTTTCTCTCATTTTTCTCAAATCAATTACAATGAAGAGAGGACGTCCACTTATAGGGAAAGTTTCTTGGCTTCCCGTGAGTGTGCAGTGGATCTCCAAAATCTTCCTCCAACATCATCTTTATATTCTTCATTATTTCCAAATGCGTGGGCTCCACTCAATACTTTTACAACACAGCTTTTATAAATATATATATATATCCCTTGGGAAACACATGGAGATTGATTTTGTCATAAAATTTATCAAACCGTTTACTCTACTCCATACTCCATGCTCTTGTCATAAATTTTTTAATTTATATTATTTCACCAATTTCATTAATTAACTTTTAAAAACTTAGTAATTTAAGGATCAGGCATATTGATCCACAAAAAAAATCCACGCAATTTTATATTATTTCTCGATTAGTCTAATGCCAAAAAAATCCGCAAGGACTCTTTTCATTGAAGAACTCTTGGCATCGCCGCCGTCCTTTTGCACCCAACAACCCCGTTCTTTTAGATAAACAGATCTGAAACAAAAATGAAATTTTAAGAATGGAAGAGAAGCCAGCAACCCCATTCTTTTGCACCACCAGTGCTTTCAATCAAAGACTCTTCAAAACCTGTCCAAGAAATCAAAGAAGTCCCCAAGCCATTACTATAGATACACCTGTCCATTTTTAAGTAACGTTAAAAACCTCACATGTGAAGAGCGCATGGTCCTATCCTAAAATTCAATAATTCGAACCAAAAAAAGTCCTACAACACAACATGCTGGGGCCCAATATCAGAGTTGTGAAGGAAGTTGTGAAGGAAGTTGAGGTCCTGCATCAAAACTAATTGGCAATGTGAGAGTAGCCAAATTCCTTATAAACCGAAGTTATATTCTTTAACTTTTTAATGTAGGAAGCCAAATACGCAGACAACACATATTAGATGATGTCCGAGCATGTGTGGTCATTGGGCCCCCAACACATGAAGCTCTGATACAATGAAGGAAGTTGAATTCCGTGACAAAAATAATAGTTTAACTGAGACATGTGCACAATATATTAAGAATCATAGACTACTAGTACAAACCGGGAGGAAAGCTACATCCTCATTTGTTGTAGTCTTATGCTTTGACTACTCACTTACTGCCATTGCAGATAACGCAACAGATTCTGCCCTTCATGATCAATTTCACATTGTGAATAGGCAGAAATTCAAGATTTTTGGGTCACATCCACCTGTGCTCTTCATCAGATGATTCAATTATCAACAGCATCCCTGTCGATCATTCTCATGAAAGAAAAACAGGATAGTGGAGATGGCTCTTGGATTGGGAGGTTTAGCTGCATTTGTCTTTCCCCATATTTGCAGTTCCTTTTCTTATTTGTTTTATGATTAAAAGAGAAAGGTCATTGCCACAAGGAGCACAAAAGGCCAAACTTGTAGAGGAGTTCCAACAAGTTTGTCACTTGCAGAGATAACAAAGGGGAGGCCAGAAAGCTTTTATGCTGATATGTCCTCCATCCACCAGCCTTGCAGAACAAGCCTACACTGTTTTTCTACAACTTGAGCACCTTCCGTATTCACCAGATTTAGTAATCCTTTCATCGCCGTAGCCTTCAATTAAAATAAGAAAGGAAAACCATTACAAAAGATACAACATAAAGAAATAAAAAATTTATTTTCCCTTCTTTTGGTCAGAAGTCTCAGAACTATACTAACATTTTTGATACATTATTTCACTATATAGCAATATTTTGATAATACAGCTTACAATAACTTCTATAGCAATAGTTATTTTACTCGAGGCCTATATGAAGTAAATATCCTAAAACACTGAAATTAACAAGTTAATCCAAGTCCTAAGCAAGGTCCATCCACTCAGAATATATCTCGAACGTAGTAGAAGGACAAACAATTTAGGAAAACACCAAAAGAAGAGGTAAGTGCAGAAGGAAAAAGGATATGCTGTTTTCTGTTAGCAACATAGGAGACTTGAGAAACTATCCATGTTAATTAACACATTGGTTGAAGTAGCACAACTTGAAGTTAAAGAAAATCTCAAATTTGGGGATGACCTGCCCAACTGTATCAAACATATTACAACATGCGGAGTGGACTTGAACCTACAGCAGAAACCATTCAAGCAGAATAATATACCACCCAAGTTACCAACCATGTTCTAAATGCTTCAGTTACTAACCATTTCGAGCAGAAACCATCCAGCAGTGCAGAGACTCAGGTTCATCAACATTAAGGCCTCTTCCAATGTTAACGAGAATATCCTTTGGAAAGCAAGCATCGATGACTTCAAAATCGACAATGTCGTTGGTCTCCTCTGAAGTGATCAGAGTTCACACAACCAACTAACTCCATGGAACTTAGATAGTATTCCTAGTACTTCAACTCTGGCTTTGCCAATTCTTCCCAAGCCGATAATGCCAACTGTTTTTCCAAGAGAACTGAAATGAAATTAAGAAAGGAAAATCATTATAAAAGATACAACATAAGCAATTAGCAAGTGAAAATAAGCTGATTTTACTTAACCACATTAGGCTATGTCCAGCACCTTTCAAAATTTAATTATGTTAATTGCTCCACTTCTGCTAATTTTGTTGTAAAGCTAAAACTCACATTTCCTTTTGCCGCTCCTTCTCTGTTATTCTCTCTTCCCTTATGAACTAACCACCTCTCCTTTCCCTTCCTGATTTTCTATCGAAATAAATTTAAATAACAGCAAAGATGCAAATTTACACGCCTGCTGCAAAATCCAAAAGCAGCTATAATCGTAAAGCAGCAATGAGCAAGCAAAATAATGCAGCAAATTTCCTTCACTCACATTCCTTTAGAAACTCTAAGGAAAACGGCTGATTCAATAGCAGCCCTACTCTTGTCCATATCTCCATATTCCTTGTAAATAACCTTAGCTCTAGAGAAATCTACCGAAGCTGTATATAATAGGAAATACTATACTCATTTCAATATAGTGGAAACAGAGGAAGTATACGTACAATAATTACAATTCTCTCTGCCTCTTATTCTTTCATCCTTTTCTCCTAGATTTTTCACACACATTCTTTCGTCATTATTAACTATTTTCCCCTATTTTTTCTTTTGGTCAGAAGACCCAGAACAATACTAACATTTTCCACACATTAATTCACTATAGCAACAGTTTGGTAGCACAGCAATTGAACGGTTGCTCTGAAAATGTTCATTTACTCGAGGCCTAAATATTCTAACACATTGTTCTCTATTTCCATGGCTCTCTCTTTCCATTCGCTTTCTCTCCATGGTTCTCTCTTTTCATGGCTCCCTCTATCGCTCTCCCACCACCCTATTAAGTTGATGATTGGAACAACCAATCGAGTTTGGGCAGCAAGGTCGCTCATGTATTGTTCTAATCCTTATGAGTTTTGGTTAACTAAATGCATCAGTGTCCAGAACGCTAACGTACCATGATTCGGTACGTGCGATCCAGTTCGAAATTCGTAAGGGGGGTGAGCGATTTGGGTAACTATGGTCAGAAGACTCAGAACTATACTAACATTTTCCACACATTATTTCACTATAGCAAAAGTTTGATAGCACAGCATTGAAAGGTTGCTCTGAAAATGTTCTTGTACTCGAGGCCTATAGGAAGTAAATATTCTAACACCTTGAAATGAACAAGTTAATCCAAGTCATATCCACTCAGAAAATATCTCGAACATAGAAAAAGGGCAAACAATTTAGGGAAAAATGGAAGTCCTGGAAGCAGGGCACAAGTTAGTTTTGTAAATCTATAGCATACTATACATTTTAGGATTTGTTCTGTTGTTTTCTGTTTGCAACATAGGATAAATTATCATTTTTAACTAACACATTGATAAAAGTAGCTATATGCAGGCTTAGTCCATTTTCAGACAAAACTACTTAATAAGATTATATTCTTAGAGCACAACATTAACAGTATGCAGAAACCATTTTATTTAGCACAACAAGATACCTCCTGAGCACAACATTAACAGTATGCAGAAAACTTGATGTTCATTCAGTAGTCTGCAGTTCTAAATGCTTCAGTTGGGCAACATCTGCAAATGTTCATTCAGAGTGTGCATTTTCATGGCATACAGACACCTTACTTGTCTGTTTTCAGTACATTATCTGACACAGCAATTGAAATAGCACAAAATTACAGCATATCCTGCAAACTATACAAACAAGATGTAACAAGAGAATTACTCTCTCTCCTCCTACCTAATATAAGAACTAAATTTGAAACTTTGTGAATGCCACCAATGCATGGCTTGCTTTTCGTCAAATTTGAAACTAGATGAGAGACAAGTTTTACTAAACAATGATAGATAGATAGTGTCCTTCCGTCAGTCAGATTGACAAGTTTCAGAGTAAATTAAACAGTAGCTCAAAAGAAAAATGAAAAGAAAAGGTGACTTACTGAGATGAATTCTGAGGATTGACCAATCGTCGTCATTAGCTTTTCAAGTATTATTTTGAGACCTAATTGAATGATTGCACCGTGCACAAAATAATTTAGACTTTCTTCCATCTTTTGCCGACTGGTTCATCGTCCTCATCAGAGCTACCACTTCCACCACTACCAATTGGACCTGCCTCGTCACAGTACATCAAACGGCTGAATTCTTCCAAATCTCTCTTGTACACCAAACGGGCCCTACAGTCCTTTATAATCGAGCTTGTTTTGAGTTCTTCCAAACCTGAGTCTATATGTGAAGAATAATACGTTTCGAACGAAAACCGAGAGGCATCCGTGAGGCTTGGATGATCGCGAGGCAAATAAAAAACCCAAAGGTGTTCTGACACAAGAATCCTGGCTGGAAATGAATAGAGGGCTCAAATCCAAATATCTCTGAGATGATCGAACTTTAATTTGAAATAACTCATATCCAAGAAGGGATGCGGGACTATCCAAATATTCAGAATCATAAAAAACAACACAGAAAGCAATCCCAACCCAGTCGCTGCTATTTGATGGGTGTGGAGGGAGAGGCAGCTCCACAGTTATTGAATCTCCCACACTTGGATTAACCGAACCACTCTAGAATTCCAAATACAGGGCATACAATACCATTATCTTTTTAAGAGCATTCCCTGTAACAAAAGAATTAACATTATTTTTTTTTGGTCGAAATTATATTTATTTATTATAGAAAAGAAAACTATATTCTTTTCACCAAAATAAAAATAAAAAGGGAAAGAAAACTATAATATTCAACGAGAGAGTAAATACCTCAATGGCCGCTGCTCCTTATCATTTGCAAATATTGCATTAATCCAGTCTTCTTCTTCAACCAATTTGAAGCAATTAAGACAAAAAAGCTCAAAATCATACAAATTGGCTCCTGGCCTTGATGGATCTGGCAACCTTTTTAAGGAAATACAATCGTCTACGGTTAAAGTTTTTATATTTAGCGGAAGATCTGGCAATCGCTCAAGGCTTTTGCACCCTTCCAATCCGAGAGACACAAGCTTAGAAAGGAATCTAATGCTTGAGGGAAGGCTAACGAAATCGTTTCCAAAAAGATCCAAGTGTTTTAAAGAAGAGAAGCAGCCAATATCATCAAGGATGGCTCCTTCACCAATATTACAAAAACTCAAATTTAACTCTTCCAAAGACGTGAAACGATTTAGAGAAGACACCACCATTTTGTTAATTTTTGTGCATCCCATCAAATTCAGCCCTTTAAGGCCGACAAGGTGTTCAATTGATGGACGTATTTGCTCAATAGCAATCCCTTGTAACGAAAGATTGGACAAATTATTCAGCTGTTCCACAAATCTTCGAATGTTTTTCACTTTTGGGCTGCCAAGGAGAGTAAACCGTTCAAGAGAATCCATTTCCACCTCACTTGGGAGACTGTTAATAATTGGACAATCGATAAGTCGCAAATCTTTCAGCTTTTTTAGAACTGCAAAAGAGGGGTGAACCTCAACTAAACTCGTACAAAATTCTAGCAACAAAACCTCAAGATTTGGAATGCCTGTGAAATCTGGGGTACTCGTCAATTGATCAGAGTAACTAAGGTCCATAAATATCAAGTTTGGCAAGACCTGTACAGTACATAAAAATTGTAAAATAATAATAATTACTTAGTTGAACAAGTTACAATTATATCCAAATTATGTATATATAAAAGAATTATAAAACGCCATATTTCAATAATCTCTCACCTTTGCTCCATCCCAAAGCTGGACAAGTTTGCTATTACACATCCTTAGTTCAACAAGGAAACGTGGTTCTAAAACTTGATGGGAGTGATTTAGAAGGGTACCAACTCCAACTGATAGTTCTTAAGGAATTTGGAAGATCTGTGGGGGCTGAAGAAACGATCACATTATCAAAGTGAAGAAGCCTTAATCCGTGCATCTTAGAGAAGGCTTCAGTACAATTCCAATTCACCTCTTCTAATTTCGGCAAACGCAAGCCAATGGCTTCAATTGCTCCAGTTCCCTAATAATTAAGAAAAAAATGAAAAGTTAATTGCACATTCAAGTCTAATATGTTTTTAAAAGAAATGACATATATTTTCTTCCAAAAATAATATTTCTACATAAATTCTTACCGTATTGTTCATGATAACATGAAGATATCATCGCGATGCCACAAAAGACTACGTCGACCAGGCTCTTGGATAGACTCTTGACGAACAATTTCCCTTGCCATTTCTTGTATCAAATCATGCATCTCAACAATGTTGCTACGAAAGTGGAGTTTCTCAATAGTTAAGAGAGATTTCTCAATAAGACTGGAAATGCCAATAAGACTGGAAATGTCAAGGCTCCGGTCTAGTATTTGAATAACTTGCTTTTTATTCTTCCCTCTATGGAGACACGCAACATGCAGAAAAATTTTCTTCTCCATCTCTTTTAGTCCATAATAACTTACTCTGAGTGAATCAAAAATATCAGGTTAGGAATTTTGTTTAGATTATACAACGCACTCTTCCACACATCTTTATCTCTCCCAGACAAAGCACGCCCCAATGTTTTAAGAGCTAATGGAAGGCCGTTAGCATAATTTAGGAAATGCTGAGACAGTTTCTGAAAATCTTCCTCAGGCTGATCTTTCTTAAAGGCATGTCGACTAAAGAGCTCAAGAGCTTCATCATTCTTTAAGACCTTGACCTCATACAGTTTCTCTATACCATGTTCAACAAGTAGGCGTTCGTTTCTAGTTGTGATGATAATTCTACTCCCCACACCGAACCAATTTTTGTTTCCAACCAGTTTTTTTAGTTGGTTTAGTTGATCCACATCATCAAGCACGAGAAGAACCTTTTTATTCCATAAACGGTTCTTAATGAAAAGGATTCCCTCCCCTTCATCCCAACCTGGGATATAATTTTCCTTCAAGATTGAGGAAAGCAGCTGTCTTCCTAGACCAGAAACCTCTCCCTTTCTCACATTAGGTAGAAAACAGCGATGCTCGAAATGATGGGAAATTTTCTCATAAACTAATTTAGCGAGGGTTGTTTTGCCTACCCCACCCATCCCCCATATCCCTATAAAGCGGACATCATTTTCTTCGGGGGCTAAATGCAAGCGTAGTTGATCAAGTGCAGAATCAATTCCGACTAACTTCTCTTGAGAATCTAACAATGTGACTGTAGGATTCACTTTCTTCCACACACGTTTGACAATGTCATCGACAAGCTCTGCTTCTGATCTACAAAGTATTAAAAATAACCATTAATCCATAAATATAACATCCAAGTAGGGCTCTTGTTAAGACACACAAGTTGTTCATGGATGCATGCTTACTTATAAGTTTTTGAATCTAAGCCAGTGAGATTGGCAACTTTTCTTAAAGCGGCTCTCCACCGATTCAGCTTCTCTGCATCTCCACTAAACCTTTCTTCATGCTTAGTGAAAGCTTCCGCAAAACTCCCCTTTTGGTTTTGTACATCGGAAGGATCCACATCATAAAAGATTGGCAGAATTCTCTTGGTGCCTTCCATGCATTCAAGAATCTTGGAGAGTTCATCCAAGCACCAAGTGGAAGAAGCATAATTTGGGGAGAGAACAATGATGGCAAGATATGATTCTTCGATTGCGGTCAACAGCTCCAGAGAAATAGTTGCTCCTACTTCAAGTTCTCGATCGTCCTTGAAAGTTCTCATTGCTTGCCAGTACCCCAATGCACGGTCTAAATGAGAGATAAAACCCCTGCGAGTGTCTTCGCCCCTGAAACTCAGAAAAACATCATGCTTCCATCGAGGAGGAGCCCATTCAGCTGAAGTACGAGATGTAGAAGCTCTTTGGGTGCTCAAGGCCATGGGAGAAAAACAGTTGCTGGAAATCTGGTTCTGCAAACACTCAGTAAATACGTAAAGAGAAAATGATCTGTGAAAAAAAAAATGGCAGCTTTAATTTTTTTTTGATAATTGAAAACGTATTAAGCAGAAGAGAAGAAGGGCAGAAAGCAAATACCCAGCAAAACAAACTGGAGATCAATGAAAGGGAAACACACCAACTGGAACAATAGCTCAGCAGAACAACAAATTAATAAATCACAAAGCCAGAAAATTGGCAAGAAAACAACCACAAGAACCAATCCAACCAAAAACCCACCAAAAGAAAAAACAGAGAGAGGTAGTGAACACGCTTTCCACTTTTTTATGTGGGTGGTAGAGCCAATGTACTACAAAAGTGAAATGACAAATGTTTTCCACCAAAAATGTGATAGGTTTTCCTTTCTCAACAAAGTGATCGGGTCCCAACTTTTTTTAATGAGAAAATCCAGTTTTTTGTTTTGCTTTTTCCAGTTTTGATATGACAAGATTT